>CM052545.1:27532028-27583920 GCA_028533065.1 Trachops cirrhosus | reverse complement strand
GATGTCCTGGAGGTTCCTAAGCCTCTCCTTATTTTTTTGAATTCTTATTTCTTCATTCTTTTCTGGTTGTATATTTTTTTCTTCCTTCTGGTCCACTCCATTGATGTGAGACCCATCTTTCATTCCATCACTATAGTTTTCTATTTATAATGAAAAGACATTTTTTCCTGCCTCCAGGAGTTCAGGTGAAAGTTTCAATCCAGAGTTCTAATCCTTGGTTTCACGTTTGGAAAATGTTTTCAATAGCCTAAGTTGTGTAGCTCGTTGTGTGTATGTGAAAGTTTCAGAAGTGTGTTTTGAATCAACTGATCTATGTCCTTACCAAGGTAGTATCTTATTGAAATTACTCCTTTCTCAGAAAAAGAATTTGCCAACGTACCAGAGTAATTTGGAGGATATTTACAGAAGAGATTAGACAACGTTCAAGCTTAGCAAAGGCTCACCCTTCATCACTCCTGTGAGCTCTAGGTTGGAATGGGGTGTGCTGGGGGGCATTCCTGGTAGTAAATCCCCACAGACAGGGCAGAACTTTTGGAGTGGTAACCAGCCAATATGAACCATGACTGTTTTAAAATACCCCCTCTGGTTTACAAGTGAACATTTCTTTGTGTTTTTTATTACTAACCTTCTGACTGGGCTATTTCCGTTTCTAAAACATCACCTTGATGTCACTCAATGCAGATTCTTACTGTACTGTGATGACCCACATCCCCAGGAACCAGGCTGAAGGGGCCTGCAGGGGGCGCTGCTCTTTGGGCCGTCATCCAGCAACGTCATCACTGGGTCAACCCCGTTTAGCCTTAATGCCACACCCTCTCAGTAGACCTGTTGTGTGGGCAAGTAAGATGTAAAATTCGGAGTCCTTGCTGACACTTGGCTAGCGTCTTTTTCTAGCTCTTTCTGCAGACTCTCAAGTTTCCCTTTCAAGAAATTCTGTTATTTTTTTAAATTCGATTATTTTTGAAAGGGAAGTCTTTGAATGACCCACTAGTAGATATCGATCAGCCACAACCCAGGCAGCCATTAAATCACAAGACCTAAATTCATCGATGGCTCAGACAGGCTAATGGTTGACACAAAATTGCCTTTGAATTGCTGTTTAAAAGTTTAGACACTCTGCCTGTATGTGTGTGTGAGCACAGGGAGGTAAACCCCATCAATATATGTTTCCTAGACAGTACTGGCCCGTAGAGCGTCTGCTCTGGAAAGTGACGGAAATGTTTTATATCTGGGTTCTCCATTACGGTGGCCCCTAACCACGTGAGGCCACTGAACCTTGAAAGGCGACTACTGTGACTGAGGAACAAAATTTCTAATTTGATTTAATTTTAATTAAAATGTAACTATTGTAACAGAATGTAGGCTGGGAGGTTCCAGGGCCCCCCAAAGGGGGTATTTGTAATCGGGTCCAGAACTTGGGGCACCTGGGAATATAGGATATCTCCCTGACAAGTCTGGCTGGGGAATGGGAGGTGCTGATGTTGAGAGTTATTTTGCATATCAACAGAAGGCTAGCTAGGGATCTGGGCATGACTTCCACCCTTGACGTGATGTAACTGGGAGGGAGCTCTCTTACTGCACTGTGCCAGAGCTTGCAGCTGGTTCGCTGCACCCAATGGGGCCACGCCTGCCGGGACTAACTATGGCAGCGGAGAAAGGCGGGAACTGCGGGAGGGCTGGCAGGTGTGGCCGATTGTGGGAGGGGTCAGAAATGGGATTACAAGGAGATCTGCTGAGGTTCCAGTGGGTATTTAAGCCCAGGCGAGACAGCCACACTGGATCTTAACCATGTGGTTTCAGGAGTGGGGAGGTGGCTTCTTTACCACGCGGCTTAGGAAGCAGGAAAGCAAGATGAAGCAGCAATGTGGAGCTCTCTTAGCGGTTTGAAAGGATGCAGGACTCCCGGCTCGCCACGAGGATGCGGTTTGGAATTAAGAATGGGAGCCTAGCCGAGCTCCAGACTTCTATTTTCTTTTCCTGAGATGCGGTACCCCTGACTGGCCTAGTTTGGCAAGGGGAGACAGGACTGTGTGTGTGTGTCTGTGGGTGTTTTAAAGGGATTTTAACAGCGACATTCTGCCATTACTCTAAACCTGTATAACTTTTGAATAAATAGTTCCTTTCCTTTTTTTTTTTTTTTACCAAACTCTGGCGTTGAGAGCCACAGTTCGTAACACCTGGCGGTGGGCAAGAAGAACCATAGTACAGAAAGACCCCCGAGGAGGGGCTTGTTTCGGGAACAGCATCTGGGCCCCCTTTCCCACGGGTTCCTTTCAGTACCGCTATGAGTATCTGTATGTGTGTAAGTGGCTACTGTATTAGACAGTTTAGTTTTAGAAGATTAAGAATCTATTGTTAAAGGGGTATATGAAAACGTACCATATTGCTCTACTGTATCCAGCCTCTGCTCTGGAGACACCAACTTGTTAAGTTAAAGAGCAGAGAACTTGATTGTGTTAGAAACCCTCCCAAGGGTTGTGAAAACATCTTCATTTTGAGCCTTCGAGATTATTTCTTTAATTTTGAATAGTTTCTTCCCTTCTCTGCTCCCCCCCACAAAAAAAATGGAGGAAGTTGGAGATTAGATTCAAGAAGAAAAGCGGAGGATTCTGTTGAAGGCTTCTCACGTGGCTGAGTGGACCCGTGCCTTCTGTGCAAGCAGAGATCCTGTAATCTGTCAAAGGTCCGGTCTTGTCTCTTCTAAGTGTGTCTGGATTTTAACATTCACCATGATCTTGAATCCACTAAGGATCACGAGAATGAACACGTGACTCCTGATGCTGTTAAGATGATGATCAGATGATTTAGCCTGAGTCGGGGTTTATGGCGGGGGAGGAATTCTAGCCCTCTAATTAAACATGAAATGACACCTCCTGAACAAAGGCCAGGCTTCTTGTCTTCCAACCCCTGGAGCAAGGTCAGTTCAAGTGAAGGCCAGCACCTTATCTTTCGCATCACATCTAGCTCCTTTCTTGGGCCAGTGAAAATTGAAAGCTTAATGGAATTACCTTTTCCTTTTTTTTAAGCACTCAAGGGTGCTACTAGACATAAAGCAAAAACGTCCTTTTGAGTAAAACCAATTTCCTTATAAATTATATCACAAAAGCACATTCAATAAACTCCCTAAAGGCAGAAACAAAGTGAAGACTGATGCCAGGCTGCCAGCTCGCTCTTTAATACAAGCTAATTCCATCATCGCCTGCGGTCTCAATTTGTAACCCCCTTTCGTTTTCCTTTGTAACAGAGGTTTAGTAAGAATTCTGTTAAGAACTGATTGATTGAGAATCCTGAGGTCTGCGGAGCGGGGGGAGCAGGGTGCTGTGGGTGAAAATCTATTTTCTGTGTTAGAAGATAGCGCCCCCAGTTCTTGTGGGTCTTGTGTAAAACAGCTGGCACTTTAAACCACTCCTCATCAAGTGGGACCACCTTGGTGGTGGGGATCCTCTGTGCAGTAAAAGAAGATGGACGTAGAGAATGACTTAAGAGACCTAGCGCTTAAAAGTGGCTCGTAGATTATGTAGGCCCCACAACGCTCACTCAGCCGAGACCACACACAATAGCCACCTGCTAGGACACAAGGCGAAGGTGAGGGGTGAGGACAGGTGCCTCCATTCCCTTCTGGAAAGGAAGAGCTGGGCTCTCACAGACATGAGGAAATAGGGTAAGCTGCCTGATCCCTCTTGTGCTCTGGCCACCACGGCGATAGGGCAGCCTCCATATATAGCCTACGCGGCTCGTTCTAGGGTAGCAATTGTGGGTTCCTATGATGTGGTGACGGCTGCAGAAATCAAAGCTGGGCTTGAATTTCTACCCTTTAAACTGAAATGTTCTTTCCTGTGATTTATTTACCCACCAAGACAGACGTGTGGGATTGGCAGATTATCAGTCAGCCCCTATAATAAAACCGGAGTGAGTGAAGTCTTCAAGAAGAAAGAAGAAATGGCAAAAGAAAAGCCTCACAAAAGCAAAGCTGTAATAATCTCTTCCACCATCCAAATTCACCCAGTGGCTCAAAACTTGTAAAATCAGAACCTTAGACTTGGATTCTGCACTGTTCCTTAATGCTGGAGAATGTGTGTGTTTTTTTTTTCCTTAAGAAAAACTGTGTTTTGGGTTATTTCTTATCTCCTGTCTCTGTGTTTCCTTTTCTGTCTCCTTCTCCACCCCGCCCCCTTCTTTCCAGTGTGTGTGCCAGGCAGTGGAGCTTGGTGTCAGGTGGGATAGTTCCAGGAAAAAGTGTCCTCAGCCTGAAACACTCTGTCAACTACTCCCCCTAAGTCTGCATCTGAAGAGCCTTGCAGGCTTTTGTTGTTACCTTTTCTCTCTCTAGCGTTAGTTGTACCAAGTCATGGTCAGGGCACGGGGATATAAAGAATGACAGCATGTCCAGGTCAGAGGGGAAATGACTTCAGTGATTCTGTCTAGATTCAGGTTCTTAAGGAGCTGGATTTCTTTTTAGTTGTCTGAAATTAGTCCACATATGCCTTATATCTTTCAAAACTATGGTGTGGCCCTTGAAAGCCACTGTATATTTAGCGAGCACAATGATAAGTATTATGAAAGATACAGAAGAAATGCTTTATTTTAATCCTGCCAATATTTGGAAATACATTATAAGAACATGCACGATAAAAATAGTAAAAATAAAAATGGGAAATGTGGGGTCACGGAAAACAAGTAGGTTATCGAGAGGAGGGGATAATTAGGGAGAAAGGAAAGATATCGTCCCTGTCCTCAAGGAGATTACAGTCTGGTTGGGGAGAAAATACAAACCAAAAATTAAAAGAAAGATTAGAGTGGCAGTCCCCCACGTTTTGGCACCAGGGACAGGCTCACTGGCTGGCCTGCTGCTCACCTCCTGCTGTGCATCTTGTTCTGGTTCCTAACAGGCCCTGGAGTGGCGCTGGTCCACAGCCGGGCTTTGGGGACCCCTGGATTAGAGGACAGTGCATCATTATAACCACTTTAAGTTAGAGATTACAAATATAGTATGATCTCAGGAGAGGGAAAGATGGGGGTGAGTTTTAGATAAAATGGTGACAGGACTCGGGCAATGAAGAAGGGAGAGATGTTGAGTAGGTGTCAGGAAGAGAAGGACATTCCGGGACAGGACGTTCAGGAACAGGACATCACGCACAATGGCTGTGCAGCAGTCAGCAGGCACATTTGTGAGGACATGGAAAACCCAGGACTCATCCAGAAAACATGAGTGTTTTTGTTTTGTTTTTGGTAGTTAGTTTAGGGCCAGATATTAGCAAGTCATGAAAGCCAAGCAGAAGTATTTACCTGGTGCTGCTAGAGGTTTCCTAATACAGAAGTGTACGGAGAAAAGGTTAGCCCAGCAATATCCTGCAAGATTACAGTTAGAGAACTGAGCCAGGACTGGGGGGCGGCCAGGGACACCATGAAGAGATGGGCACCTATACTAGGGGGGCGTGGTGCAGAGGGGGTGATGAAGTAAAGCTAGGACAGACTTTTGGGGGGGAAAAGTCCATAGGTGTTGATGGCTGAATAAATATAGGAAATGGAGGTGATCGAACAAAAATAACACCTTCAATCTACATCAAGATGACTGTCGCATTGGTGACTGTCGCCTTCGGAAGGGATGCAGAAGATCATATGGGAAGAGCACGTCCAGGGGATCATGACATGGTTTCTTTTGGAAATGTTGACTTCAGAGTGATGGCAGGAGTCTAAATGCCTGTAGGCAGCTGAAAATATGGAACTTAAGTTCAAGTGGGACAACAGTGGGAAAAATCTCAATCAGGTGATCTTGAACTCCAAGGAAAAGAGGAGTGTAGAGATGGACAGGCCCGGCACCCGGGGCCGCTGCTGGAAAAGGCCTCTCGCAGGTGAGTGCACGGAGGGGAAGGGCACACGCAGCACTGCCTTCAGATAACCAGGGTGTGGGGAGAGGGTCCGGATAAGTCACACATCCCGAAAGCCAGGGGTCACTGTTCCAGACAGGTCGGCGGGCCTATCACAGTAGACAGGAACTGAGAAAGAAGTTTACATTTGCCAACCCCTCTTCACATCGTGGACAGTCCCTACTGAATCCCCGAGTGGGATGTTACACTTGACATCCTGAGAGATTCTGCTCAGAATGCTTTGGAACCAAACCAAGAAGTTCTTGGCAGCCGTCCTGACCCTTCTCCCTCCTGTGTGAAAAAAAAAGAGAAAGAAAGAAGGAAAGAAAAAAAGGAAGGAAGGAAGGAAAGTGAAAAAGCTATTCCTTTTCTAGAAAAGAATGTAAAGATTTTGTAGACCTAATCTACAAAAATGTTGAAATAAAATGCCCACGTTCTTGCTATAATGTAATCATACAATGACATGTAAATCCTGCTAGCACATCAAATGGGGGCTGACATAATGTGATGTCTTTTAAAACCATATAAAAACCTCATTGAACACAGCATGGTATTTGCTATGTAAATATGACAATGTTTTCATTGCATTGGTTTCTCTTGTCCGAAATAAGAAAACATTGAATATGAGGACAGTCACATATCCTCCTGGGCCATTCATACAAACGCATGTAGGGAACCCTCCTGCCTGGTATCAGGAACAATTTCGGCAAGTGCTCGCTGCTGTGGACACTTACACAAGCATTTCCACTTGCTGTTTGGATTCACATCTTGGCCGGTCCCTCCCTTTATGCGATTTATTTCCCCCATCTCTAATCATTTTCTCTGCTTCTTATATTACATGGCGCACTCTGGGCGTGTGGCCACGGGGAGGGAAGAAACACGAGTTGTTGATTCTGCAGTGCTCGTGATGTCTATTAACTTTGCTGGTGATTTTTCAAGATCAAGAACCTAGGGAGACTGTAGAAAATGTTTCCTTCCTGACAGGACAAAATGAGAAGTGCCCAGAATTGTTTGTGTTTCTTCCTTGCAGAAAGAAAACATCCTGGGAGCCATAAAACACTTTGCTGGTCCTCAAAGAGCGAGCGTCAAACCTTGGATTCCTGGGTCTCAAATTGCCAAGCACGTTCCCTTTGCTAATGCAGGCTTGGCACTGGCAGGGAGGTGTCCTCTAAAGTGACTCAAGAGTCTGCACAGTGGCCTGTGTTTGTACCTACTCCCCTAGTGCCTTCTGTCCTGGGTCGATAAGCATCGCACACAACGGTGAACTGGGAAGGGACATCAGGGGTCTCCAGGGCTCAGCCCTGCTCCCCGGCTTCCATGGGACCACCAGGTGTCCTCCGTGCAGAACACTGCCCAGAGTGGCTGCAGTATAGTGATTTACAAAAAGGAAATACAGATTTGGTCTTCATCCGCATTTCTGGTCAGAGCTCCTAAAACCTTTGTCTTTTCCTGTACCTAGACCAGCAAAGGCACTCTTGTTATGTTAATGAGGTGACTTTGGGAGGCTTTTAAGGATGGGGGCTGGTTGCTCCAAGAGCCAACCGAGATCTGTGATCCCTCATTTGGGGATTGGAACTTTCAGCCCCACCCCCTGACCTCTGGGAGGGAAGAGGAGCTGGAGGTTGACTCCAGTCACCAGTGGTCAATGAGGATAATCAGCCAGGCCTATGTAATGAGGCCTCCACTGAAACCCAAAGGACAGGGTTTGTAGAGCTTCTGGGTTGGCGAACCCATGAAGGTCCCAGGAGGGTGGTGCACCTGGCCTTCTCCAGGGAAGCTCCACCTTTCCCCATATCTTGTTCTATGAATGACTATCTGGCTGCCCCCGAGTTACATCATTTCGTAACCAGTAATCTAGTAAATAAAATGTTTTTCTGAGTCCTGTGAGCACTCTTGCAAATAAATCTAACCCAAGGAGGTGCTTGTCGGAACCGCCAATTTGTAGCCCTTTGGTCAGAAGCACCGGTAACCAGTAACTGCCTGGGCTTGCGCTGGAGTCTGAAGCAGGGAGGAGGGGCAGTCTTGTAGGACCGCACCCCTTACCTGTGGAATCTGACACGCTGGGTAGACAGTGTCAGAATTAAATTGAATTTTTGGACACCTGCTGGTGTCTGAGAATTGCTTGGTGTTGTATGGGAAGCACCTGCCCCGCCAATACCCCCTCCCAACACACACACACTGGAATTGGCTCCCGTAACGTCGATTGGAGGCCCACCTGGAAACTGTTTTTTATAATGACCCATTAAGGCTGAGTGTTTCCACTGTGTCTCACAATATTCTGTGAAAGGGGCCGGTTACTGCGCTGTCTCAGGTTGGTCTCTGCACTCTTCGATCTTTTCGTGTGTATGGTGATTTTTGTTGTGATTTCGCTTATCTTTAAGGAGGGGAGCCTATGTGTATCTGGCAATGTGAATTGAAATGTGTGTATATGTGTGTGTGTGTGTTTTAAGTGGTGTGGATTCTGTTGCAAACCTGTGGGAGACAGGAAATGTTTAGATTTGTTGTGGTTTTCTGTGACATCTTACACATAAGGATGTGAGTAGGTGGAGGGTTGTGGGTACCAAGGGCCATATCTCCTGGGCCTAAAGATTTCTTGGAGGAATAACGTGACCCATTCAATCCCCAGAGAGCAAGCGGTCAAGAGCCCCTCTGCTTTCCCATACTGGCAGGAAATCCAGAGGTCAGTCTTTCTGAAAGGCTGTGACTCCTTGCTTCATATTTGCTGTGAGTTTCCTGGTAGTTTGGGTGTGCAGCTGAGTCCAGATGGGCTTGGTCCCATATCCGTATGTGCTTAGGGTGGAGAGGAGCTGCTGACAGAACAGGGCCTCGTGTTGGCAAGTTATGTCCAGAGCCCACAGCTGGACAAAGCCTTGACCTCACCTAGTGGCCAAGGGTATTCAGGAGAGTGGCAGTATCTCCTGCAGAAATTGATCTCAGAGTTTGTGCTCCATCTCTTCCAGTCCTACTGGCCAGGGACCTTCCATTAAAGATGTTCCACGTTGCCCTCGTCTCAGTGAAGGGGGCTCCCAGCCACACCGGCCCAGGGACTTCAAGTCAAACCCCTTCCATTCTTTGTCAGCTCTGAACGTAGGGTGGCAGCGGCTGATGGTGAGCATGCGCAGTTAAGGGGTTGGGAGTGGTTGGGTCTTCTCCATGGACAGAGGTGGAGTAGGGATCTGTCTCTCAGTTTTGTGTCTCGGTCCCTGCTGCTCCATCTAGGCTAGAGCAGAGCCTTTTGGAGGAGCTCTGGAAACAGCGTCTCCCTAGAGCCAGGCTTGGTTGTGGGGACCTCACTCCCTACTAGGCCCAAGCCCAGAGTGCTGCAGCCCTTTAGTAACCAACTCTTTCTTCATAAGCACATTTGCCCCAGGGACATAACCCCACCCAGGAGAGGGGCCACAGCTCTGTACAACAGCAGAGAGCACTGTCTTTGTGTCCTGAGTGGTGCCGGCAGCAGTACCGCCAGGAGCCCTGGGTGGAGTGAAGTCCAGCTCAGCCCTCTGTGAGCCAAGACCACCCCTCCCCTCCTGCTCTTCAGGGATCTCTTTTCGAGGGCTGGGGCAGATTTCCTTTGAAACCCTCAAAGCACAAAGTGTCCTGTGAGTTTCCATCCCTCTGCCCAGGTGACATGGATTTTGACCCATGCCTACTCTCCTAATGAGGGGTCTTTTCTTTCAATTCTCACCAAATTGGAGAAATAATCTCAACGCTTCATTTCTGGCAGGTCACCACGTTATAAAGGCATCCCACCATACACGTGTCTCAGTCATTTAAAGCTGCCCAGGGCAGTGCTACCCACACAGCTGCCCACAGAAGAGCCAGGGTAGAGAGGGACCTGACTTGCTCACCACCCCATCTGTGCTAAGCGTAAGCCCCGGGCACTACAGCCAGATGTCGCTGGCATGGGATCCAGCAGCTGGTAACTTTTAAGAGGCCTCAGTGGGGCAAGCTGGCCCTGTTCCAGCTGCCCAGTGGCCTCCTCTGCAGCCTCACCCTACCCTCACCCAGACCAGAGAGGTTGGCAGGTTCCCACCGGAGCGGCTTTCCTTCTCTCAGACAGGACCTTCCCCGGAGGCTCTCGGCCTCCTCGATCCTCCTTTTTCTCTGGTCTCGACCCCAATCTGTGTTAAAGAAATTCCTCCACGTTTGTGGCATGTGGGTGGCACTGTGCCCCTTACCTACTATGAGTCGTATAGATGTAGGACTACACTGTGTTCTCAGGTCATTTCCATGAGAAGTGAGAAGAAAAAAGGGGCATTCTGGACATGAGGCATTGAGAATTCTCCTGCAGTGCTTTGTGGAACCTACTTCTGCTACAAGAGACACATCTCCTTTCTGCCAAGGAGCCCTGGTCACTTCATAGTGTCTTGTCTGGAATTCCTTACAAAAGCCTAATTGCCCACATCTCTGAGTCAACCACTCCTAGGACACTAGTCACAGTTTGATGACTTCATTCTCAGAAAGCCCTTACATGCAGGTTTTGCTGGGTGGAATAGAAAAGGAAGAAGAATTAAAGAATGCGTGCCTTCCAGGAAGCAGCCATCTCAGAAAAACTGGTTTGAGTACATAGAAAAACGAAACATTTTGTTACAGCACTCAAGTGAGAATGGACTCTGCACGTGTTTTAGAACTATAAGAGAAAAATGCCTTTTGCCATAGGGTGATTTGGCGTAATCTCCGAGGAGTTGTGAAAAATGCAGGGTGCCAGTGGGAGATCAGGAGACAGGCAGCGGTGCAGTGCGCCCGTCTCCTCTCTGCCCTCTTCCACCTTCTCTTCCTTCCTGTTGCTCCCCTCCCCCACCCTCCACTGATATTCTCTCCACTCCCCTTTTTCCTTCCCTTCCCTCTGTGTTCTTTAGAAGTCTGGCAAGTTTGAATTCAAATTGCAAGTTCGCAGCTTAAACACATTTTGCAGGAATGATGGAGGGTATAAAATTCAGAGGAATATGGAGTATTTAATCCTATTATTCTGGATACAATCGTTATCCTTGGAAACTACCTCTCTCCTGTTTTCTCACCTTCCTCATTCTTCTCTTCCTGCCTTAAACATTTTCCCTATCTCATCTCCAACCCCATTTATACTGAATATTTCATTATAACTGAGTGGTGGCTATTCATGCACAAATTAAGTGAACCTAATATAATAATTTTAAGATCTATGATTTTAAGGAACAATTTGAAATAATATTGCAATGCTTTTGTTGGCCAAAGGTATGTAAGCTAGGTTGAATGAGACTAAAAGATGATGTTTAATGAAGTTAAATAAGGCCTGGGTGGCATAAACTACCTATTACAAGTCTTTCATGTTTTTCTGTGGTAGAATCTAAGTATACAAGAATAGCACTGAAGTTCCAATGGCCAGAGGTATGCCAGGGATAGGTCACAGTTGTTCGTTTGTTTTCTTCCACCACTATGTATAAGGCCGTACTATGGAAAAGAGTGGTGTGGTTAGACTTGAGGGCACAGGGTTTTGTTCAGGCATTTGACATTGCTGGCAGATGGACCTTGATCTTCAGGGGTGTGGACAGGTTTTGAGGACATCCTGTAATGTAAACTAATGGTGTAGTTCGTCTTCAAAACTGACAGAGAACGTGGAATTCCTCAACTCCTGCTTTACTTCTGCATTCTCAAAGAAGAGTGTTCTTCAAACTAAAAAATTCAAATCAGACATATGAGAGGCTTGTAGGAGATTATTTTCCTAGCCAGGAAAATTGCATCCCAGGATGCTGGGAGAATTTGCAGAAGCGATTGAGAAATCTTTTGGATAATGTCTGAGGAATCACGAAAAAGAACAGAGCCATGAGAAGTGGAGATATTTTCATTTTAATTTTCAAAGGACAGAAAGAAGGCAGATTCTGTAAACTATAGGTTAGCGAGCTTGGTATTGATCCTTGCTAAGAGTCTTGAAGAGAATACTAGAAGGTGGTTTCTGAGCTCCTAGAAAGGGAAGCAGTGATTAAGAACAGCTAGCAGGAGGTCGCTGAAAATAAATTGCATCAGACTGTTCTCACGTCCTTTCCTGACAGGATTATTGGGCTGACAAACTTGTGATATAATGTGTTTACATTCCAGAGAGCATGCTGACATGTTCGCTCCAGTACCGTGGGGATCAGGTAGGGGAAGAAGGGTATTACTCACTGTTTTTAGGTCACAAACAACAGAAGTTCTAGATAGTCTAAGCAAAAAAGGGATTTTATTCAAGGTTATAGGGCTAGACAACCAGGCTTGGGCGTAACAGTCAGAAGCACATCCACAAATCACAAACTTGTCTTGTGAGGACGTGACAGCTTTTCAACACTGGCATGAACACCGCTGTTGTATTGCTGAAACTACAGATCCTGATGTCCTGAAAGGGGAGTAAAACGGTCCCAATCCTTTCCCAGCAGGGAATCCTGAAGTCCCAACTTCTCTGCATGTCTAGCTCCTAGGTCAGAGTTCTGCGGATGCCTCTAACTGCTGAAGCCTAGGTGATGTAACTATCCCCTAGCTGCAAAGGAAGCTGGAAAGCCAGTAGGTGACATTTTTCACCTGTCATACTGAGAGGTGGTCTCTCCCTTCTAAAAGACTCAAAAGGTAGATAATTGCCCCAGGTAGAAAAGGAGTTCAGATGATGGCTGCCATGAAGAATGGCTAATGTGCCCTGGCCGGGTGAATCAGCAGGCTGGAGCATCATCCCATACACCAAAACGTTGTGGGTTTGATCCCCAGTCAGGTGAGTATGGGAGGCAACTGATCGATGTTTCTCTCGCACATTGATGTTTCTCTTTCTGTCCCTCCCTTCCTCTCTCTCTCTCAAATCAATTAAAAAAATATCCTCAGGTGAGGATTAAAAAAAAAGAAAGAACAGGATAGCTAATGTTCCCACAGGGGTTGAGGGAAAGGGTAATTGAATAGTTTATAAATGGTTAAAGGATCATAGTAAAGATTACTAATTAATCAATCTTTTTTAATTTAAAAGAAGGTTTTTATTGACATACCACAGGACTTTACATTTTTGTGCTAATCAGATGTTTTTTAAATCAGTGGCTTGGCTAAAGACAGAAAGCATGCTTATTTTATTTGCAGGTGACCCAGAGCTAGAGTGGAATGCTAATACATGCGAGCACAAAATCGGAACCGCAAAAGATCTCTCAAGTCTGAACCAATCAGCCCATATTCCAAGACCCTCCTATCAGTAGTAAATGGCAGGCTCTGTTTTGGGGGTTTAAAAATTCAGCTACTCATCTATGTAGTTGCTGCTAGGAAACAGCCATAGTTGAATGTGGTTGCCAAGAAAGCTAATTAAACCCTAGGCTGTGTGAGTAGATGCATAGTATTTAGCACAAAGCCTGCCTCGCTCTGCGCTAACTAGACCAGAGCAGAGCCCTGTGCCAAGCCATGAGCACCAGAGTTTATGAGGGGCCCGGCAAGTCGGAGGATGTTCAGAGGGGAGTCTCAGACCCCCCGGTGCAGGAAGCATGGCCACAGACACTGAAGGAGGTCGGCCTGTGAAAGTAGGCCTTGAAAAGAGAGATAAGATACTGGCATACCTTATTTTACTGTACTTCACAAATGTACTTTTTACAAATTGAAGGCAAGATCCTCCAGCAGAAAGATTACAACTTGCTTTATTAAGATTCTTGCTTTAGTGTGATGGTGTGCAACTGAACCCCCAATATCTCGCAGGTATGTCTGCAGTGGTCACCGATTGCACGAAGAATTACCCGTGGAAGAGGGCTCACATTTACCCCACTGAGTGTCAAGAGGCGAACCCAAGCCAGCCGTGCACATTACAGGGAAGAGCCTGTGCGGAGAGGTGGTCAGGGATCTGTCGTGAAGATGAGAGTTGGGTGGGTGCTGTTGAGGCGCCTTGAGCTATGCTTAGATTACATGAACTCTCAACTTTTTCATTTTAATATTTTATTAATTAAAAAATGTTTTAAAAGATTTTATTTATTTTTAGAGAGAGGAAAGGAGTGAGAGAGAGAGGGAGAAAAACATCAACATGTGGTTGTGTCTTGCACACCCCTTACTGGGGACTTGGTCTGCAACCCAGGCATGTGCCCTAGACTGGGAATCGAACAGGCGACCCTTTGATTCTCAGGCCAGCACTCAACCCACTGAGCCACACCAGCCAGGACTTTATTAAAATTTTTTATTCAGACATAATTGCCATGATATTTTAGGTATGCAACGAAATGATTCAGTATTTGTTTATATTTTGAAATGATTACCACAGTAAGTCAACATTGGTTACCATACATAGTTACAAAATTTTTTCTCGTGAAAACTTTTAATATTTAATCCCTTATCAGCTTTTCAATATACAATACAGTATTATTAGCTATAGTCATGATGTGTGTTACATCCCCATGATGTATTCATTTTATAATTAGAATTTTGTATCTTTTGATTCCCTTCACCCATTTTGCCGCCACCTTCCGCCCCACATCCCTGCCATGTCTGGCAACAAGCAGTCTGTTCTCTGTGTCTGTGAGCTCTGTCTCTTTGTTTTAGGTTTCACATGTAAGTGAGACCATTGACCTTTGCCTTCCTCTGCCTGGCTTATTTTGCTTAGCATAATGCCCTGAGCGTCTATCATGTGTCACAAAGGCAGGCTTTCCTTCTTCTTGCAGCTGAATTATATTCTGTTGTGTGTATGTGTGTGTATATATATGCATACATATGTATACACATATATACACACATATATATATTTATGCCACGACTTCTTTTCCATCCCTCTGTCAGTGGACACTTAGGTATTTTCCTGCAGTGAATGTGGGGGTGTGTGTATCTTTTTGAGTTAGTGTTTTTCATTTTCTCCTGATAAATACCCAGAAGTGGAAATCGCTGGATCATATGGTAGTTCACTTTTAATATTTTAAGGAACCTCTATACTGTTTTTCATAGTGGCTCTGCTGTTCATATTTCCAACAGTGCACAAGAATTCCCTTTTCTCCACATCCTTGCCAACAGTTGTTATTTTCTATTGTTTTGCTAAGAACTGTTGGAGCAGATTTGAGGTGATAGCTCACTGTGGTTCTAATTTGCATTTCACTGATATTTAGTGATATTGAGCATCTTTTCATGTACCTTTGGGAAAACGTCTATTCAGATCTGCCCATTTGTTAATGGATTATTTGGTTTTCGCTATTGAGTTGCATGAGTTTTCATATCTTTTGAATATAACCCCTTATTAGATATATGATCTGCAAATATTTTCTCCCGTTCAGTAGGTTGCCTTTTCATTTTGTTGACAGTTCCCTTTGTTGTGCAGACGCTTTTTAGGTTGATGTGGTCCCATTTGTTTATATTTGCTGAGAACTTTTAACTTTAAGATTCTATGTTTTTATGAAAATACAAGGCATTACAAAGGTAAGATAACCAGGTCTAATATACGTGTGAGCATTTAAGAAATGTGTTTAATATTAAAAAATGCATAAAGGTGTTTTGGGGATGACCCAAAGTGACCGAGATTGCTTATGTGCTCAGGCAGCTTCAAAGGCAGAGCAGCAGTGCCGCGGGGCGGGGCTCATCCATGACCAATGGCAAGGGTCTTCCTGGGCCTGTTTGATTTGGGCTCTGTGAGCGCGGCCACAATAATGGGAAGTAAACTGCCAAGAATTTCAGCTCCTCTCTTAAGTACAGACTCAGAACAGGGCTGAAGCTGCAGTCCCGGGAGCTCCGTGTTTTCTGGCCACACACAAGCCAACAAGCTACTCCCCGAGGACACCCAGAGCAGACAACCAGCAATCTCTAATTCAGTCTCCGCGGAATACTTGGGCTACACCCAGTGTATAATGGGACTTCCGGAACGTCCTCGTTTTACCTGCACGATTTGTCATGCTTTTATCTCAGTTACTCATGAATCATTACAGTCACATAGTCCTGGCAGCGGCAGCCTCCGCGTACAGAGGGGAATGGAAGAAATGAAATTACTCCAGAGAAAGCCAACAAGGACGCTTGACTCCAGGGCCTCTAGGGCCCTTGGAGAGCCACATTCAGAGCCTGTCACCCAGTCTCCTGGAGAAAAACAAGTCAGAGGCCTAACAAAGGGAAGCATACTAGTCACACTGTGCCCAGCTAGACAGGCCTGGCGTCTATGAGGTGCCCCTAATCATTGTGGATGTCATTTAAAGAGGACAGTAGCGGCAAATGTGTGCCTTATAACTTCCTGCTCCCGAGACATCAGATTCAAGCAGGAAGATCGAGGAAAAACATTAGGTGCTGTGCTGTGCAGCCCATCATCTTAGGTCAGGACAGCACGGCTGAGGTGATGATTAGGATGGCACTGGGGTTATCAATTTTCATGCCAGTGTTCAATGTTCACATCACCTACATTAGAAACAAAACCAATCAATAGTTTCTCTCTCCTGAACACCTCCCCAAATTAGAATTCTGGAAATTCAGAGTGGTGCTTTGTTAGTAGCAAATTTCTGGAGGTCCAGAATATGCCTGTGTGTCTGGTCCAGGTCCTGCTAATTACACCCCAAAGGTAGGCGCGTTTTCAGCATACAAGGCTGCCTTTGTGGTTGGAGCTGTTTGGGGCACAGAGAGGGAGGGCGGGCTTTCTGATGTGCAGGGTGGATTGCAAATTTATAGTGACATCTCAGATGTGCAAAAATGGAACTTTCTTTCTCTCTAACTGCGCTCAGTGTGCTTGTGAGGTAGTGGAAAAGTCAGTCTTGGCACTTTAGGATAATTGACTCCCTTCTGGCTTAAAGGCCTCTTTTGGGTAATTCCACCGTCAGTTCAGGATTTTAACTCCATCAGGGCTGTTTCCTCTCATCTTCAACTGGGTGAGTGGTGGGGGATTCCTGCATCTGAGTCCAATGCTTTCCATTCTCTGGCCCTAATTGGCCTCCTTGGAGATATCTTGTCATCTTGGTCACGGGGGTCAGCCTTGGTCCCTGTTGCCTTCACTGCTGACCCACCACCTATCCACCTCTCAGGCAGCATGTGGGGGCTGCTGCCTGCTGACCAGACCCCTCCCTCCACAGTGGCCAGCCACTCTCAACAACTCCTCATTGTTGGCTGCCTTCCTCCAACTCCCCAGGAGCTGTGGCTCTTTTCCTGCTTTCCCCATAAAGAAAGGAAGTGGGGAGACTCAAGGCAATGAAGCCTTCTATCAGTCCAGGTATGTGCTGCTGACTTTTCTACTCATCTTCCCTCCCCATATTTTTGCAGGGCAGGCAGCAAGAGTTTTAGAGGGAAAGCAGGCCAGCATCCCTCCTGCCCTCACTCCCGTACTTTCCACACCCAGCCAGCAGGATTTCTGCTCAGGTGACAGGGCACAGCCCCTTTCCCCAGTATGCACTCCTATGTAACTCTTCTCCTCTCCCGCTCTGTCTAGGCTCCACCCCCTACTCCTGTGTCCTGAGTCAGGAAATATTTTTATTGCTTCTTTTGCAATGGATAAATGACCTTGTACCACAACCTGTATCCTTTAGAGGTTAACACCTATAAATTCTATGCCCCAGTCCTCCAAGCTTTACTGTCATCTTAAAGCTAAGCCTTGTTGGGATTCAAAATAAAACACTCACACTTCTCTTCTCTCTCTCTCTCTCTCACTTTCTCTCATGACTAGCCCTTTCAAATCTCTTCAACTTCAGATGCTATGAATTATAAATTCATCCAGCACCTCTATGGGCAGCTTTCTTCTGGCTATTTCCACTTTCTCCTTAAGTAATGGATGGGGTTGTGCCAAAAGGTGGAGAGCCAATAAGTTTGGGAAGAAAAAGAACCTCAATTTAAAATTTTAAAATGTTATTTTAATTTTTGATAACCCATATGCTTCCACTTTAAATAAATGAAGATCAAAATATATGAATAAGCCCTGGCTGGTGTGGCTCAGTGGATTGAGCGTGGGCTGCGAAGCAAAAGGTCACTGGTTCAATTCCCAGTCTAGGGCACAAGCCTGGGTTGCGGGCCAGGTCTCCAGTAGGAGGGTGAGTGATGGGCAACCACACATTAATGCTTCTCTCCCTCTCTTTCTCTTTCCCTCTCTCTAAAAATAAATAAATAAAATCTTTTTAAAAATATGTGAATAAAAGTCAAAATGACATCAGTCTAG
This sequence comes from Trachops cirrhosus, assembly GCA_028533065.1. NCBI lineage: Eukaryota > Metazoa > Chordata > Mammalia > Chiroptera > Phyllostomidae > Trachops > Trachops cirrhosus. The sequence goes on along the minus strand of CM052545.1, from coordinate 27,565,998 downwards.
TTTTTCCCAGTTCTGTAAGGAAAAGCAGGTGTCCCTAACAATAGCTCAAATTAACTCTCCAAGTTTGTTGATATTGCTCTGTTTCTAAATCAGCCCACAAAGAATATCACATGTAGATCACATTACCTTCACCAAAATCTAGTGGACACTTATGCCATTGGGATCCTGGTTTTACCTGCAAAGAACTGATTAAATTTCAAATGAGCACAGTGGTCATTTTTTCCATGGCTTATTGTCATCAAGGCTTTATGGTTTAGACTCAGAGGGGAGCTAGGTTTTTGTTCCTCAAATCTGCCTTGGACAAGTCTTATGTTGTCTCTCATGTATTTTTGAAATTTCTGTTGTAGAAATGATGGTGTAGTTCAAGGTCAACACCATCGATTACTGGGGTGGCTGTGATGCCCTCTCCAGCTGTCCGGGAAGTGTCGCACTAGCACACGTGGGCCCAGAGGAGACCTCCTCCTCCTCCCCAGGCTCCTGGATCTTGTAGCCATTGGCAGGCGTCTCTGCAGAGCTGATGAGCTTTTGGTGGATGAGCTGATGGCAGGTGGAGAAAGTGGTCAAAAGGAGGCAGCTCTATAGGGGACCCAGAGAAATGTATGAGTTCGATGGACTTGAGTCTGGGCTCGGTGGTGAAATGGAGGGCAGTGGGATGGGGCGGGGAGAGGGAGAGAAAGAACATAAAGCAGAGAAAATGACTTATAATGAGGAAGAGGGAGCAGCAGTTAATTCAGCCAGCATTTAGAGTGTTCTGCTTCTTACATTTCAACATTTTACCTAACTCTTTTATTTTTTTAAACATCAGTGTGTGGTTGCTTTGCACGCATCCCCTACTAGAGGCCTGGCACATAACCCAGGCATGTGCCCTAGACTGGGAATCAGACCAGCAACCCCTGGATTTGCAGGCCAGCGCTGAATCCACTGAGCCACACCAGCCAGGGCTACCTAACACTTTTCTACATGCTGTGGGAAGTAGAGGTGGATCTTGGTTTTGTGGAACCTGAAATTTACATAATCTGGGGGGCCATCTTTACCAAAAAATAAATTGTATTACCAAATTTATTGTGATGTAATGAAGAAATCACAACAAATGTACATATTTTAAAAAGCTAACAAATGATACAAAATCACAAAATCTTGAAAAAGAATAGAACATTTTTATGAATTAACTGTTATACTTCTTTACAATTGTTTTCTTCCTATGTTCTTTGGCTGTATATTGTTTAGTCACCCCCTTTTTTAAAAAGAGATTTTATTTATTTATTTTTAGAGAGAGGGGAAGGGAGAGAGAAAGAGGGGGGAGAGAAACATCAGTGTGTGGTTGCCTCTCACACACCCCCTGCTGGGGACGTGGCCTGCAACCCAGGCATGTGCCTTGCCCAGGAATTGATCTGGCAACCCTTTGATTCAAAGGCTGGCACTCAATTCACTGAGTCACACCAGCCAGGACCCTTTTTAAAGAACATAATTTTATAATTTCATTTTCTCTAGACAATAGAACCATTCAGTCTTTCCTCTGGCATGGTTGATTGAAATTTGTTTAGGGATAATTGAAAGAATTGTTCTTGGTAATGTCAGTTAAAATTCTAGGTTTATTGTTAAATTTGGGATAACCTCTATCAGGTTCTCTTTATATGTGTGCTATAAAATCTGGAAGAATTTCCCCCCAGACTGGCTTCCAGCCCCACGTGTTTCAAACCGTGTTCTAAGTTCCTGACCCACACGTGTGTGGGTGCCAGAAGCCACAGCACAGTCCCCACTGTGAGGCAAACCCTGGCCCTGTACCTCTTGTCATGGTTCCCGGTGAGTCGGCACAATGGCTGGTAGCTTTCCTGGAAGCCATTCCGACGTGGGATGACTAGCAGGAACTATGCGCAGGCATGTCTGTGAACCAGATGAATATATTCCACTAAGTCCAACTGAATGTGTCCTTAGCTCAACTCCCCCTTAGCTGGATGCCCAGAATGCTCGGGGCCACTTCTGTGCCATCTAACACAAGGGGGCATAGAGGGGAATGTGATTGGCTTTTCCATCTGCAGTTAAAATATATTATGTCTGTATATTTCATTTAAAAACAGATTAGCACATGACTTAGGGGCCCTCCTAGACGCTGGAAAGAATCTGTGTGGATGAGGGATTCTGAAGCTTCATTTTTATTGACTTCACAGTGTAGCCATATTTAATGGGACAGAAGGGACAGAGCAAGGACAGAAATCAGATTTTTGCAGAGAAGACCAGCATAAAAGACAACATGCAATGTCCAGTTCAAGTTCAGTGACTTACTGACTACACCATTTGGAAGGAGAGGTGAGGGGTTAAAACATGAATGGCAACTCACAGAGAGATGGGCGGGGGTGGGGGGTGTTCTGCAGGCTCCTGAGCATGTGCGTGCCCCAGTGCCCACTAGCATGGGCACAGACTCATTACAATGAGTTTCCAGAGAAATTCAAGCAAGGCCTCTTAGCTTGTTGGACACTCAAATGATGTGATTTGTGTTATCACTTTTTTTATGTTACATTCCTGCTGCAAATGGCTGGTACAATTGGTGTTCAGTGACATGTCTGCGAACAAGGGACGCGCTCTGATACCTGGAAAATGCAGGGACTCTGCCATCCCAGTTTGCTGGAGATTGGTGTAGCAGGTTAACTTAGAGGCCACAAAGGCAGCGTTTAGCTGAGGAATTACAGTTGCTGCCCATTGGGGTGCATTTTCCTCTGCCTGCAAAAGTTAATGTGTTTCACGGTTGCTACTAAGGAAGGGCGCCGGCCCTGGGAGATCTTGGTTCAACAATGACTGTCTTATGTAACAGTCGTTTGCTTTATGACTACCTTAGGAACCACTAAAGAACATAATAAGAAATACACAGAATGGCTGTGGAGCTGCCCTTTCTCCGTTCAATTCAGATGGGAAAAGATAAAGCCGCATGGCTCTGGGGATCTCTTGCATAAGAAACGTCTTTGTCTAGTCATCAAGGCAAAATGATGACCAAAAAGTCAGGAAGGAACATGTGTGGAACACAGGAATATGTGTGGTGATTAACCTGCTTCTCCTGGCACTGCCATGCCTATCCGGTGTGATCAGAATATTATCTAAACACCCTTCCTATTCAACCCTGTCAGAGTGTTAGGAGCGATGCTTAAGTAATTATCTCTTTCCCTCCCCTCTCCCTAGTTTCTCTTCCCTCTGAATCACTGCCAAAGCAACCAGAGTCATATAATTTTAGAGCTGGAGCTCAGGGAGAGGGGCTTGGATCCTGATGAGCCAAGCATGGGAGAGACTTGAAAACAACTTGAACAGCGCTTAGTTGTTGATTCTACACATTTACTTAATATTAGCTGGTGTTGGCAGAGGTTTATGCTGGAAAAACTGCAGTTTTCTGTGCCCTACATAAGCAAGATAAAACTCAGGGAAAGGCGGGTTGGTTTAATTTAGAAAGGCTCTGGTTTTTATTTGATGCTAAACAAATCATGCAGTTTACAAGTCCTGCGACACTCGGAGATTTAGCCAGCGTTTTGAATGTGCTGCACAAGGTCTCTGGAACACAGATGCCAAGACGGGGGCTCTGAAAACATGAAACATCTGTAAATAATAACCCTTGGGTATTCCACCTGCGGTTGCTTCTTTTCTTTACATTACTTTGTTCTAATATTAATGTTGACCTGGCCTCCTCTTTCTGTCCCTCAAATGCTATTTGCCAAAATGTATATTTGGAATAAGAGGCAAATTGGATGGTCACGCTGAATTCCATTATTCCCCAATCTATCTATCACCTTTTACTTTTAACACTGGCATTTGTGTACACGGATTTAAAGACCTCACCCCATGTAAGTAATGAACGTACATGGCTATGTTAAGTATTTGTCAACCAGGCTTTCACACGCTTTGGCTTGACTAGTAGAACACATCTCTTGAATTTCCTCTGTGCTCTGCAAGCTGGGTGCTACAGTGGGTACAGTCTCTCTCCCTTTTTGGAGGAAGACTGGAGATTCTCAGACTCATTTCCTCTTCCGCTTAACATATACCCAGGCCTGACTTGGGCTCTGTTCCTCTACCTGACTTCCAAAATAAGAAACAACTCTGCAAAGATGATTTCTGTTATCCTGACAATCGGGATATACACTAGATGTGTAGAATTGATTCTGTACTTCCACAGGTTCCAATCATAGCAATGGTGAGAGATCCCTGCTATCATGGGTACAAACTTGGCTGCAGGGAAGAAGAGAAGCCACATTTTCTTATAAGTTGTCTGTGAGAGGAAAAAAAATACAGGGAAGAAGTGGTACATAAGCCACTGTAACAATGGATGTGTTGGTGACTCTCTAGCTTCCTTAATTAGGAAGAGAGCTGTACAGTGGTGACTTTCAAAGCCTGAGACCCGAGAAGGCATGGTGGCTGCACAGAGGCCGCAGGAGCTAAAAGTGAGGGACACAGTCAGGCAGCGTGGCTTTTGAAATTTCTGATCAACTCCTTTCCCACAGTGACATGTGGGACTCAAATGGTTTGCTGGAAAGGAGGCAGACTTTAGGAGGTCTGGTTTGAGGGGTGCTCCAGGAGCTGAATGTTATATTTTATTTGTTCCAGAAAGTCCTGGCAACCTGGTACAGCAAATCTGATCAGCACCATACGCCCGGCCTGTCTCAGTGATGGTGCCGTGCGTGTGATGGGGACTGCAAAGCAGCATGTGTTACTGGGGGGAACGACAGACACAGGAAGGAGAAGCTGGGAACACTGAAGCTGTTCCTAATTGTGCGGTGAGAAGGGAGCCTACTGCCTGGCAGCGGGGCAGGTTGGCTGGAAGAGGGGAGTGATCGGCAGGGCTGGCAGGAAGAGCGTGCACTCGTGAGAGCTCACAGGAGAGGCAGCAGTCTGGAGGAACCTCAGATCACACAGCCCAGAGGGGAAGGGATTTCATGTCTCCCTGCCCCGGCAGCCGGGTGAAAGGCCCAGAGGAAGTGTTCGTGGGAACTATGGGAAGGGCTCCGCTGTCCCAGAGGGATCTGCCCTGAACTAGATGCTAACTATTTTCAAAGGCTTTCAAGTCAGAGGCAGGCTTGCTTCCGTTTGTGGAAAACACTTTGTGGGGGAGGATTCCTGCTTAGATCCTGGCTTGAAAGAAACACTCTCCCTTTCTCCCCTGTCAAGAGTCTTTCTCCTTACAGGAGCCCAAAGCTCTCAGGTTTTCCCCAGGGACACATTTCCCTCAAGTGGGATTACCTGCGTGTGGGGCCTGCGAAGCCGACTCGCTGGAACATGGCTGTCACCACATTGGGCCTCCCCTGTGGTCCGTGTGGCTGATGTTTATCGGACAGTGGTATTTCCGACGAGGGCCTGAATGAACGAAGAAGCTGAGGTTGGAGATGTTTGTCTGCTTTGGGAAATGCTGAATTTTCTGAAGCATGAGCCTATGGAAAGAGACTCTCACTGGCTTGTCCAAAGGGAGGCCGTAGAAACAGGAAAGCTTTGGAGGAATTGCCACTGGGGGCTCTTTCCCACCTTTCCCAGGGCACCCAGGCTCACACACAGCCCCAGGAGGAGAACAATGGTCCCTAAGGCTCACGGCATGCTTCAGTGCCTCCGAAAGGCACCATGGCATTAAGTGACATAGTGACCCTGTTCCTAGAACCAGCCTGAGCTCAGGGGCACTGTGTGGGGAGGAGGGGGACATAAGGAAGTTCCTCTGTCACTGTGCTTGGGTTACAAGTAATTATCACCATGGGAGCAGGTTGACTTGGGTCAGTGGTGGGTCTGTGACTTTCCAAGCTTGTGGCTGACCCCAAGAGGACTGTTATGGACATTGTGGAGCCCGTGACCTGAGAAAAGAATTACTCCCTCCCTCTCTATCCCATGAGCCCTGACAGCCCGGTCAACACGATGGCTGTTTGCTCTTGGAGAGGACAGGAACTTTGGAAAGTGGGGTCATTCCTTTTCTTCTCTAGGTCATCTTCCCAGACTTGCCTAGGCCTCAGAGTCTCAGCCTTCTGCTCTGGTTTGCATATCTGGTTTTGAACGCCTTTTTGAAGTTTGTTCTTTTTTTAAAAAAAATTATGAACTACTGTATTTCAAGCACACAGAAGAGTGCAGAAAGTTATTTATTAGATATCCAAACATCTACCATCCAGGTTTAACAAATGCTAACATCTTACCCCATATGTATTAGGTATTTTTAAAATTGCAGATAGAATTAAAACCCATGTATATCTATTTTTAGTATATGGAAAAGTACAAGCAAGTTTAAATCCTAGTAAGTTGTTGGCTATACACAGTAGCTTCCTTTGAGTCTTCAAATAATAGAAACTTGGTGGATTTGTGCACAGCACTGAGGACCTGGCAATTTGCCCCAACCAGAAAGATTGCCAATAGTGTTTGTCTCAGTACGTGAACAGATTTTCTCAGATTTATATTGTGTATCTTTCTCCACCAGTTTTGCAAATGTCCACAGAGTTAATACTCACCCCAGCCAAATGCCAAGAACCCTCTGGCTCCAAAGATTATGGGTGTGAGAAAGTACATTCTATATACTTGGAGTCTTACCTCACTGAATAAGAAAGGATTACTAAATATTTTTGGAAAATTAAACCTTTAGATAGTGTTTAAAACTTTTCAATGTCCACATCAGCAAAACTCTCTGACAGAGGTTAGAGTATCTAAGGTTTTATAGAGACATATTTCCTGAATTCCAGTCCTAAATTTCCGATTTGATTCATTTCTACCAGAATGCCTGCACGTGGTTCAAACTTGAAATGCCGGAAGCTGAACTCATTCTCTTTCCATCTGATTATGTCCTTGTTCCAATTTCTGTATTTTTCCATAAGGTGCTCCCATACTTCCAGCCACACTGAATCAAAGCCTCAATTCCCTTGTCTTCAACACCCAGTGATTCACTAAGTCCTATTGAATTTTTCCTCAAAATAGTTCTCACATCCGTTTACTCCATTCCAGTCCCACTGCTGCCAGTCAGGTTGAGATATTTTTCACCTTTATGGTTTGGCTGTTACAGCAGATTCTGGCTTTCCCTGTTCTCCTTTCAATCTGTTATCAATATCATATTAATCTTCTAAAAGAAGCATTCTGCGCCATTTTGTGCTAAGTGATTCAGTGGTTCCCATAGTTTACCAAAGGCCAGATTTTTATAAAAAATCCAGAACTGTCCATGTTTTTTATAATCATCTATCCCCATCCTTCTATGTGTTTCCCACATTTTTTACCACTGGAGCTTCTGCTGCAGACACACAGTACACAAAGACACACTTGCCCTCTTTGATTCTCTGAGTAACGTTCAACATTTCCTCTGCCTGAATTTTCCTTCCCCTCCTTCATTAAATTAACCAAACTTCATGAGGCACCTAATATGAACAAGATCTCATGGCAGGTTCAAAGTACAACAGTGAACAAGATAGATAGGACCCCTGCCTATACGACCTTACAACCTAGTGCAGAAAAATAACAGAATAAATAGGCAGCTGGCATTCCAAGCTGGGTGCAAAGTACTATGACAAAGAAAGACAAGAATGCCAGGGGCAGGCATGGAGATCAGAGCCAGCCTTCTAGAGTAAGGGACATCCCAAATTATGACTCATTCTTTATGATGATTAGCAAGGTGAAGGAGAGAGACATGAAGAGGAAAAGAACTTTGCAGTAGAGGCAATCATTCTACTCAACTGCTACCCATTCTTTAATACCCAGCTCAAATGCCTTCTTGACAGACAAGTGTACTAGGAGAGCACAGGTTGAATGTTGCACAGACCCAAATTATAACCCTGACTCTACTATGTGCTAGTGGTATGAGGTCTGTCTGAAAAAAGTCCAGCCATTGATAATATAATGAGCATGATTTACACAACACCGATGGAACCTGGCAGCCAAGGAGAGTGGACTGGAATGCACATGTGTGAACAATGATGACTTCATTGTACTAGTGAGTGGAGGTGGTAGACGCTGTTGACGGAACATGTATACTGTGTGGCCATTGCATTCACAATGACTGAGTGAGTAGAGCAGTGAATCTGCATCCAATTTTGAGTTAAGCTTGGAAATTCCTTTACAGAAACTATTCAGATGATTCAGGAGACTTTCAGGGACAATACAATGGGTGCAGCACAAATGCTTCAAAGATGGTCAAGAATCTGTGGGAAGTGATCCACATTCTGGAAAGCTTGCAATAAACCCAGTACATGACAATGTTAATCACGTACAGGCTGCAATCACCAAAGACCAGTGACTGACAGTGTGAGAACTAGAAGCTGGTGTGGGGATTCCAAGAACTACTCTGTCCAAGATTTTAATGCAAGATCTGGGCATGAAATGTATTGTGGCAAAATTCATTCCATGGCTTGTGCTACCAGAGAAGGAGGAATATCATGCTGCAGTTGCTAATGACTTGATTCAAACCGCTACCAATGAGCCAGATTTCTTCAAGAAGGTCGTAACTTTGAAGTGGGCTGAGGTGTCATTGTCCTATGTACAATGTTTCTTGTATCTTGTATCTTTTTAAATAAATGTTTCTATTTTTCATATTACCTGACTGGATCCTTTCTGGACAGACCTCATATAAATGACCATGCTTAATTTACACAATTTTACTAAGAGTCAATCCCTTAATTTGTAAAATATAAACTCTCATATAAAGAAGTTACTCATTCAATCAAATATATTAAGCGTAAGAGACAGTACTGTTCTTGGTGATAAAATTGTGATCATGATAGAAATCCTGGCTTACATGGCATTTATATTCCGGTACGGAAACATTAAATAAAATAAACATGTAAATTATGCAGTATAATAGAGGATAAGTTCTATGCAGAAAATAAATCAGAGAGAAGGAGATAGTGCAGAGGGGTTGCAATTTTATTTATTCATTTATTCTTTAGCTCATTTATTTATTTAAAAAAAATAGTATTGAACATGCCTGGCACTGTTCTAGGCCCTGGAATACAGCAGGAAGCAACAGACAAAGACCCCTGCCTTTATGGAAAATAAGGAGGTATATGGAAACAGGAAGAATGGATGGGAAAAATGGGTAGAGGTGTTCAGATATTAGACAGAGGCCAGCTAAGCCCACTGAGAAAGCAATATTTAATGACAGACACAGAGAGAGTGATGAGCTGACCCATGGGCACAAATGGAGGAAGAGGATTCCAAGAGCAGCAAGTAGGAAGGTGCCAGAGTAGGACTGTGCTGGTGTGGGCAGGAGAAATGGGTGAGAGGAGAGCAAAAAGAGAGGTGGATGGGTAAGCGCCGGGAGGCAGGTCAGGTTCCTGGGAGGACCCTGGCATTCATTTGGAGTGACACAGAGAGCCAGTTTGGAGCAGATGAGTGACTTGATCAGACTTATATTTTAGCAGGACCGCTCCAGCTGCTGGGTCAGTAACAATGTGCAGGGGGTCTAGGGCAGAACCTGGGGGAGCAGCTGGGAGACTACTGCAATAATCGAGGCAAGGGAGAATGGTGGCTTGGATTGGGGTGGTAGCAATGGAGATGGGGAGCAGTGATAGGGTTGGAGATATATTTAAAGGCAGGACCAACACGACTTGTGGTAGATCAGATATGGGGTGCAGGAGAAATGATTTGTCTCTGATTTTGTCTGGAACAAGTGGGAGAATGACATTGCTCTTGACTGAGATGGGAAAGACTCTGGGAGGAGCAGATTAGGAGGAATATTAGGAGTTCAGCTTTTGACATGCTGAGTTTGATTTAGAGTGCCACGGAGGTTTCCCTAAAAAGGAGACAGATCAGGAAAGACTTGAAGGACATGAGGAGGCAAAACTTGGGAAGACTCAATGAGAGATCATATAAGTGAGCACCCAGCACAGTGCAGTGCCAGATAAGCTCAGGCCCAGTTAACCCCCTTTCATCACCTATAAAGATTTGCTTATGCTCCAGGGGGCAACAACTGATGCTGATTCATTACGACATCCTCCCTTTAGTGGGCAGTCTCTACTTGTCCACTACAGTTGCTAAACAATATTCTCTGAGGGCATGAGAGAAAGGAACCAGCTATAATTAGTAAAGAAGACTGTCCCAGCCATCTTCCCTTCCAAGGATGAGATTTTGGCCACGATGCTTTGCGTTTGGGGGAGGGGAACTGGGAGTCTGTATCCTCTCTGTTCTGGTTAATGCAGTACGGAGGTCCTCCAAATGTGACACCACCTGCAGCAGAGTCGGCAGGGACTGGGGCCAAATTCCTGGACTCTTTCCCAGACCTCAATCTGAATTTCTGGGGGAAGAAGCTGGGATCTCTCTGTTAGAGACCCATCGAGTGATTTTTCAGAAACGAAAATTTTAGCACTACCGACACTAAAGAAGATGACCGCTCACTGACATTTTTTCCTCGGAGGCAGATCATTTCGAGCTGTGATGTGGTAAATTACAGCCACTCTGCAATTTTATGATAATGTGTGCTCATCACCTAATCAAACCGCTCCGGCTGAGTTGGAGCCTGGCTGGCTCAGATCCCCACGCATGCTGTCAGGTGATTGGTTCAGTCAGAGAGGCCTTTTGCCAAATAGCTCTCAGTTGAACTTTGCAGCTTCAGGAGAGAAGTACAAGGGAACACATAAATGCCAAATGTCTTATTATTCTAGTTTTCAAACAGTGAATACGATTCTAGCACTCATTCTCAAGAACTAAGGCAGCACACCTATTTCATAATTCATACCTTAACCATAATAAAGCAACAAACTTGGTTTCTTCACATGGTCAGTGAGTCTATCCCATGTTGACTTTTGGTTCCATACTTGAAAAGGGACAAATTAAAGAATGAACCAAAGATTATACTGTTGAAAAAGCCTGAAAAAGTATTGGACAAAAGAGAAAAAGCTGCCCTGGCTGGTGTGGCTCAGTGGATTGAGCGTTGGCCTGCAAACCAAAAAATCGCCAGTTCGATTCCCAGAGCACATGCCTGGGTTGTGGGCCAGGTCCCCAGCTGGTGGCATGCAATTGATATGTTTCTCGTACATCGATGTTTTTCTCCCTCTTTCTTCCTCCCTTCCCCTCTCTCTAAAAATAAATAGATAAATAAATAAATAAGTAGTTTTTTAAAAAAGATAAAAAGCCAAGAAACTAGACAAAGAGAATCTGAATGGTGAAAGTGCTGTAGACAAAGTTGTATGTGGCCCCAGTGCTCTGATGGCGAATTTTTGTATTGATGGTTTTTTAAGAGAGAGAGAGAAAGAGAAACATCAGTTTGTTGTTCCACCTATTCATGCATGCATTGGCTGATTCTTGTATGTGCCCCAACTGGACGGAGATGGAACCGGCAAGCTTGGTAACAACACTCTACCCAACTGAGCTACCCAACTGGGGCCATGGTGGCAAATTTATGAATGAAAAGCCTAAGATTCCTAAAATGAGAGCGACAGAGATTACAGGGAGAGAGAAGGGGTAATGAAGGAGCTCAAGAGCTCATACTTTGGGAAAGAGAGAGACTGCAGCCACAAAGAGAAGGCAGGTGGAGCACCGTGAGACATAGATGACTTTTCTTAAAGAGGAAGAACGGAAAAAAGAGAAAGAAGCACTTTATGATAAAGGAAAGAAGACAAAGTACAGAATCAGTTGACAGCTCAGAAAATAAACAAAAAAAACCTGGAAAGACGTGGCTGAGAAATCACATAAGAAACAAAGATGGCCAGCCATGCCGCTTTCCCAGCCAGGAGCTGGAGAACGCTGTGGACTCTGTACCCCCTACACCCCTTCCCCCACACCGCAATACCGAGTCTGGGGACTCAGCAATAAAAGACAGTAGTACATCTCATGATCTGAGTGCCTACCCTCTCCAGGAAGAAAACCTCACCAATATTTATTCCTGTTAAATAGCAACTTTTAGTCTTAGCTTCTTTTTCATTGGTGTCAATAAATAACATCACTCAAAAAAAAATTTTTAAAGAAAAAAATGAAAACAAAGCAAAAAGCCTTTTATGTCAGCTCCACAAGGGCAATGTTACTGCTGCTCATTGCTGTGTCTCCAATGCCTAGAAGAGTACCTGGCCCACAGTAGTCGCTCAATAAGCATCTGTGGATGAATAAATAAATGCATTCTACTTCCTGAAGTGAAGAGCCAAATTTACACACATTCCCATCTGTGGAGTATCACTGTTTCCTGTAGTTTACTTCCACATACCTCACCCCGCCGGTTAACTACCCCCTACATAAATCTCTGCAGTTTTCACTTAAGATATAACTTTCTGGTGACCCCATAAAAAATTGGCAGAAATTCCCGGCAAGGATGATATTGTAATTGGTCTTGGGGGGGAATCCATGGAGGGATAAATTTCACGTTATTCATGTTTCCAGATGGGCTTCAGTCCCCAGGGCAGTCATTCCAGAACCTTTTCTCAGTCTTAAGTTTACTCCAAGAAATATAAATAGTGATTTAGGACTTGATTGCTCCCACAAAAGACTCCCCTGTTTTTGTGCAGAGTGAGAAGTAGGGCAGAGGAGAAGGCAGCTGAGAAGCAGGAGGAGGGGCTGGCGCCCACCGGAAGGGTGCTGTGTGGGAATACGGTGCTGGGCTGCAGGACATCTCTGGTGGGTGAGGGTTTGGGGGCAGAGGGATGAGCTCAAGATAGAATTGGCTGCATGGTCGGGCAGTTCCGGGAGCTTTGAGCAGCAATAAGCCTTTGATGTGGGTCCATCTCACTCTTCCACAAAAACAGTCTTCAAATGCCAAGGGTAGTACCCAAGGTTATTACCCAAGGCTACTTAGCTCAGCTGGTTGGGGAGCTATGCCAGTAATGTTTGCTTGTGGTATGTCCTGAGCTTTGACTACACCAATATATTAAATCCTCCAACAAATAGTTGTGTGTCAGCCTCTGTGCTGGGTACAGGAAATACAGCCATGAACAAGGATGGGAACAACATTTATATCAGCGAGCTCTTGTCTGTTCCATGGCCTCAGATTCTAGCCCTAGTTAGATACTTCTCCAGTGTGTGTTGTTGTTTTCAAAGGGTTACATGCAGTGGAGATAGAGCAGAGTAAATTCTTCTGGCTTTGGGGTTGACCTGAAAACTCTTCCCACCTTTTCTTTGCTTGCCTAGCTCCTCATTACTCAGGGCTCAGTTCAAAGATCTGTGGGAGTTCCTTCCTGATCATCCTACCTTAAGTAGCTCCATACCTTTTCTGCACAGTCTCTTCATCCCATTAGCATATTTCATATTCATCACAGCAGGATCTTCAAGTGGATCACCTTATTTGTTAGATTACAGGTTATTACCCATCTCCTCCTCCTAGAATGTAAGTTCCTTGGGAGCAGGAGAGTAGTGGGACTCAATAAATATTTGTTAAGTGAATTATTACCTATCACATTTCCCAAGGTGACTGGGAATGTCACCCAGGGGTTTTCTGGGAATATCTGTGACTGTCACCAGATAGCCAATGGTTTGACAGCACTTTAGAAATCATATTTAAAAACAAGGTTCAGGTCACAGAGCCCAGTACCTGGTGTTAACCTAATGCTTAGCACTTTTTGTTAAACTGACTTGAACTAACTTAGTATCAGGCCAGTAACTGGAATCCCACTAATTCTTCGGTGAGTCAGACAGTGGTTCAAGAAGGTGAGTTCATAATAGCTACTTGTTAAAAGAATTGGTGTCATCCCACGCTTCCACAGGGCTGTGGTAGAGCCCAGGGAGCATGGTGCCACCCAAAAAGCAGTAATCCATAACAGGGCTGGGGCTGGTTGGGGTGCGATAGGTGGGTAACGGTACAGTGGTACAGTGGTCTCGCACTTCATGCTGTACTGAGACTAGATGTTGGCAGGATGGTGTCCTTCTGTAATATGTGTGGTAGCTGAATTGACGGTCTCTCTGTTTAGAACTAACAAGGAGAAAATGGAGGTTTCCTTTGTTTTCAGTGTTGCACATGAATAACCAATTGCTTGGCAGCTAGTTAAGATTCACATTTCCCTTGTCAAGTTTTTAGCAGCTGTGAATGAAGATCCGGTTAATATGTCTCCCCTCCTTCTGCCCTCTTGGCTAACATATTGGTTATATTTGCATCTCTTTTTACATTAATTTTTTTCTGTCCTTTTGACAGCATAGTATCAGAGATGGCATATTATGCTCACAGACATTCAGTGTTGGAATGTATTTGCTCTAATATAAATACAGAGATGTAAAAAGACATGTTGCATATACCTATTCAATCCTTTAAGTGGCTTAAGGTCAAAGATTGTTTTTTTTCTCAGTGGAATGACCGACAACAAAAAAGATTTGTCAACTGCTAGGAATCAGAGATTTCTAATCCTGCTGGAACAGGAAGTTCTAAACATTTGTGAAACTGATTTTTCCACCTGTATAGGTTCATGTATGGACCCTCAAACATACATTTGTGTCCCTGACTCATGGAAAGGGAGACTCACTTCAACATCAGCAGGTTGCTTCATACCTGCCGCAGACCTGGCGTGGGTCTCATGCCGTCCTGCTGAGAAAGTGAGTCCTTTCTCAGTGCAACTGAGTGATCAGATCTCAGATCTGTGGAAGACAGACAGGTTTTGCTCAAACCCTCTATTCATGTCTCTTCTTGATCCACAACTTACATAGAATTGCAGCTGAGAATCACTCGCTGGCAGCTGTAGTCACAGATCTCTTCACATTTCAGAGAATTAACTGAGTAGGGAATCAAGAATTGTCTTGAGGTTTCAAAAGCAATGACTCAGGACCACGGCTGGTCATCACCCCGTACAAGGGACGAGAACTGGAGAGCAGGATATGAATTTTTCTCACCCCAAAGAAACCCTGGAGAGATACTCTCTTAAGGTTTATAGGAAATTTGTTTCTGACCCAAGGGTCACAGAATAGCTCACCATGAATTTTAATTGGCTGCCTAGTCATTGCTAATTCATCTCTGACTCTGGCAGAAAAAAAAATTAAGTGTTACCAAAAGGAATTTAACAGGAACAATTTTTCTTTTTCTTTTTTTTTTTAACATGAACATAATTCTACAGCTGCTGAAAGTCTAACAGAGGGGATGGTAAATAAACATATGGAACTAGGGTGCATTCATTTTCAGAACTTTCTGCTTGAAGAGGAGTCTGGAAAACTGTAAGATTCACTTTGGATTATAAATCTTTCATTCTGACGAGGGAGTTATCGTCATGTTACTGCCAAGACCAGGCCAAACCAATTTTGCAATGCTGTGGAACAAGCTGAAGAGACAGGGCATAAGAGGACCTGTCACACTGTACATGTCAAGTGAAACGAACGCCAACTCAACTTTAGTTTGAGGAACTGAGCTCCCAGGCCCCTGACCTCCCTTCCTGTCCTCGGCTTCTAAGGAGCTGTCTTTTTCCCTGGCCCATTCCTCTCATTTGTTTTCTCCCCATTTTCCCCCTGACTTTTCTCTCCTCAAACTCATTCTCTTTCTTTCTCCTACTTAGTATCAATTATATATACTCATTATAATATGTTTATTGAAATTTACAGTTAAATCATCAAACATCCAAGTACCTACAATGAAAACTGAGCATCCTTTCTGGGAATTTATGCTTCTTGACAGATAATGTCAGGCTGTTCAGTCGTCACACATTCCAAGCCACCTGTGCCCTTGTTTCCTTTATTGTAGAGGCTGGAAAGAAAAATTCTCACTTCCTAGTTTCGCTCTCTCATTTTAAAGCAAGTTTTAAATGTTTATGTTTTTCTCCATAAAATTTTTTTAGCTTCCCAGCTTCTCTTGCAGCTAGGTGAAGTCTGAGGAACCTGATTCTTGGTTAAAAACCCCTGTTGAATTTTTCAGGCCTGAGCATGGGCAGTTCCAAAGTCTTCACCTGGCAGACCTCCAAGGAGAAAGCTGTCTGCCGGACAGCAGACCCACACACAGCCTGTGTGCAGCAGTCTCAGAGGGGCATTGCAGTGAAGGACTCAAGACCCCTGGACAGTCACGATCTTATACATAGTTGCATTCCTAGCCTAGGGGCCTCCATTTGAGGCTCTTCTCATTAGGGAAACTTGAAGATATTTTTTCCCTCTAACAGTACTTTTCCACTCCTGGTCCTTCTCCTTATACTCCTTCCTCTCCACAGGTCCATAAAACTGCAGGAACCTTTTGCTCAGGGCTCCCTCAGGAGTCAGCCAACCCAGCTCTGTGCTGATCCCTCCCTGTCCTCCAGTGGTGTGGGAGTGCCAGTCCATGGGGAAAAATAAAGCTGGGGGAGTGGGCGCTTTCTCGGGTTAGCCTCCTGCTTATACTGTGTCACTAAGCAATTGAAGGCTTCACTGTTGCTTTCATTTCAGCTTGTTGTTGCTTTAATTGGCTGCCCCGACACTTGACAGCTCAGCTGTCTCTCCCAGCTCACCTGAGCTCCTGACAGAGCTATGTGACACAACTCTGGACAATAAATCAAAGAGGACGTCATTGGGACGGTGTATAGGAAAGCTTTTACTTTCTTGCTCAGGCAAGTAAGATACTGGGGATTGGCGACAAGTGGCTTTCTGCCTTCATCTGCCCAGAAACAGGTGTGATGTCTGCAGATGCAGCTGTCATTGTGTGAACATAACATGATAAGCCAAGTCCTTAAAGATGCTCAGAAGAAAGGTCGAAAGAGCCTGGGTTTTTGGTAACACTGTCGAGCTGCTGCAATAGCCGTGGGATATTTAGCTTTGTACTTCCTCTTGTGCAAGGAAAAGAACCTTCTTATAGTAGTTTAAAAATACATTCACAAATTCTGTGACTCGCTTCCCATCAGAAGAAAAAAGCTGATTCCCCTTGCCTCAGTTTTGGCTCGGCTTTAGCTCATTGCTGATGACAAACAGTACAGCAAACGTGATGCTGAGGCCAGATCGTAAAAGGTGATACAGGTTCTCCCTCCTTCTTTGTTTTTCTCTCTCTTTCTCTTTTCCCTTTCTCTTTCTCTTGTTCTCTTTTTCTCTTTTTTCCCCCTCTTTCTCTCTTAACATACGTCTTGGGAGCTCTAAGCCGACAGATAAGGTGTCCAGCTGTACCAAAGGGGCTATGCTAGAGAGACCACATTTTATTTATTTGTTATTTTTACATGAGCATGATCCTGCAGCTGTGGAAAGGCCTACAGAGGGGGTGGTAAATCAGCATGCAGGCCAGGGATGGAGAGCTGGAATGTTGAGCCCTAGGATTTGGATTACTTAGCATGAATCATTCTTGGGGGACTAAGGAGAGCATAATGAATGCTACTAATTAGCCTGCTAAGTATTCTCTGCAACTAGAGGATATTTGGTTGCAACTAGAAAGCTGAAGTAATTATCTCTTTATTATGTATGAATCTATTTCCATGATCCACATGGGCATTTATGACTGGTTAACTCAGATAAATGGATGGCCAGGCTAATGACAACATTACAGATTCATGCCCTGCAGCTTCCTTTTACTCTAGGGCTATAGGCTCCATCCCTTGTAGTACACAGAGGCCACGGCGGAGTCTGAAAACACAAATGTTATTTTACCATGTAATATTAATAAACCATTTATTATGTATTTATCTGTGTTTCCAGAATTTGGTGGCCAACCTGGAGATCCTTTTTTCTGAGGTATCTTTACCAAAACTCAATATCTCAGCTCTCAACCCACTCGACCTTCTCTGAGAAATTGTCCTGACCCACATAGGTGGGTTCCTAGCAACTCTGCCTATGTTATGCGACCGGGGCCTCAGATGATTGAACAAGAGGTGGACAATTGATTCAAGCAGGGCCAATCCTATCCTCTCACAGGAGTAGGAATGGACAGCCAGCCAGCCAGTCTCTGCCAGTGACTGGGACAGGCACAGGTGAATTCATTAGCTGTGGTTCAGCCATGTTGGGCCTTATAGAAATGGAAGCTCCAAAGAGGAAGCTGGACTGAATATTAGAGGCAGAGGCAGACACGAAGAAGCAGAGGAGAGATGGTTCCAGAGTGCATCTTGGGAATATGGTTGCTTTTCATTTCTTAATTCCAGCCTTTCCTAAAGTCTGTCTCCACTCCTGCCCTGGGTTCCTTGGCACACTTCTGCATCCTTATGCCAAATTCCCCCATTTTGCTTAAGGTCAGCTCAGTTGGTTTTTGTTACTTACCACCAAAAAGAGTCTACCTAATCTACCTTTAAACTGTAGGGGAGGGAAAATAATTGTCCATCTACCCTTCTGAGATCTTAGATGAGACTCCTGTAATAAAAGAAAGATTAATGAGAAAAACAAACAAATGTTTATTAACACATTTACTTCATATACACATTGGAGATGCACAGGGAAAAATGAGTAACTACCCAAGGTGGCTTAAAATTCACAATCAAATAGCACCTTGATAATGAAAGGGGATGGGGGTGGGGTGTAGGACCCCTTAGGGGAGAGTAAATGATTTTTAGGAAAAATGAAGGGGTCCTTAGAAGAACAGATGGGAGGCATTTTGTGGCAAAGCTCATCTAGGTGTGGTGTCAACTTCTAGTCTCTTTTGTAACCATCTTCCCTGGCTGACAAAAACTCCTGGGAGAGAGAGAATTGATGACAATTGAGTTCCTTTTGGAGGATCTGTCTTTCGGCAGATAAGGGGAGTTCTGAGAAAGCCTCTCCCTGCATTTATTTGCTGATTTTCAAATGCATGCAACTCAAAATAATCCATATATCAGAGCAGCATATTCTGGGGGTGGCCCGTTCTGCTACCCTTCAAAACCTTGTCCCCCACCTCCCCTGGGAATGCCGTTGGTCGAGAGGGTCAGGGAGGGCTGTGCGGAGAAGTGCAGATCCGACGTCACTGAGGTGGAAACAATTTGGGAGCATGGAGATTGGCACCGGCCTAAAGCACCTCCGTGAAACACAGGGGACAGCCGCTGGCTCTGCAGAGCTCGGCCAGCTCTTCTTTTCTAGTCCCAACTTAATTTTTTTCTGCTAGAAAACCGTCTCCCTGAGGTACCGACTGGAGAATCTGCTCTTTGCAAAACAATTCCAAATCCTCACACTCCAGCAGACCTTGGCTACAATGAAACCGTGTCCTCAGATGCCACGGCGGAATTGTCCTTGCAGGCTATTTGCACTGTCCTTCACTAAAAGCAGCTCCACCAGGTGCAACCCCAAGAAGCTGCTCTCCAGGCCTCTTTCTCGTATAATGTCCCCCAAACTGCTCTTTATCGGATACCGTTTCTGGTGATTGTAATGGTTAGCAAGGGGGCACAAAACAAGGCTTTTTATGTCAGTCTAGTGTCCCTTTTTGTTTACAGCTGGTAACTTTATAAGGCTGGGCAGACAGTAGGGGGGAAATGGCAAAAGACTGTAAATGTGAATGTGAAAGGTGAGAATAGAGGAAAGAGAAAGGCTAACAGCCCAAACAGCATCACAAGAAGCAGAGGGTGGGGAGCAGGTCAGTAAGTGAGCTTCCTAAGAAGACCACTTTGTCCCAGAGCCACACACTTCCCCGGCAAGAGATCAGGAAATGAAGAAATGTTTGTCAGGTTAACTGACCGAACAAATGATTGAAAAGCCTGATAAAATAAAGGCCGGAAAACTAGAATACCCACGGCGAACAGGACACGCATTTGTTTCTGTCAAATTTCAAGTATTAAGTCTTCCTGAATTTGTCCACTCCAGTTAGAATCTGATGTAGCCTCTGGATATGAAAAGTAAATTCTAAACGCTTGTTGCGCCCCCCAAGTTAATGATCTGATCCAGTTTTGAATGTGGGTATAAATCACACCCTTGACCTCTCTACCGTGTAGATAAGCAGCCGGGTTCGCTCTGTGCCTTCAGGTAAACTGCCTGCATGACCACCTCAGTATTCTACTGTCTGTTCTGTTTGGGCCACCAGCTCCACAAAGGACAAGATTGGGAGGAGGTGCCTCTGACCTGGTGTCTCCAGTGTGGTGCCAGCCCTGTCACGGGGAACAGGGGGACCGTTGCCATCCCTTTTAATTACAGTCTCCGGAAGAAGAGGCTGAACCCCCTCCGATTTGGAGCAAGGCTGGTGTCGTCATCTGATTAACAATAACATATCCCGGCGCTCCAGTAATTACAGACCTATTCCTGAAGCAATCAAATTGCTTATTTGAAAGAAAGACTGTTTCCTTTCCCTAATGAATATGAACAGTTCCCCAGAGCCCAAAGGTGATGTGTCTGAATGCCCCACTGCAACCATGAAAAGCGATTATAAATAAATGACACAGGCTGCTCTGTTCTTAAAAATCACCGCGTGATCAGTTTGAGAGACATGCATGGAGATGAGACTCATGAGGTTTTGTTGTAATTATTCTGCCCGAAGGAACAAGATACTTTGTTCTTTGCTGGCACCATTTACATTGAAGCTTAAAGAGACTTTGAAAGCACTGCGCTCTTCATCCTTCCCAAACCACTAGCAGGTGCAGTTGCCCTCCATTCGTAGGTGGGGAAATTGAGGTGTTGATCGATGAGCATGTCTGTTTTGAGCAGGCTCTTTTTTTCAAACAAAGGTTTTATTTACTTCTAGAGAGGGAGAAGGGAGGGAGAAAGAGAGGGAGAGAAACATCAGTGCATGGTTGCCTCTCAAGCTCTCCCCACTGGGGACCTGGCCCACAACCCAGGCATGTGCTCTGACTGGGAATCGAACCAGCGACCCTGTGGTTCACAGGCTAGCACTCAGTCCATTGATCCACACCAGCCAGGGCTTGAGCAGGCTCTTTAAAGGTCCATATGTCATCCTATCCAACAGATTTTTAGGTATCTCCCCTACTCAACTGCTCTGATAATTGTTTATGTGTGAAAATATACCAGAAAGGAGAAAAATTAACAGAAGGCTATGAAGAAGAAGACGCCACCTTCTTTAAAATAATGAAAAATGAGGTGTGTGTGCATGTGTATGTGCACATGTGTGAGTACGTCTTGGTTTGGGAGTTAGGAAACGGTAAGGAAGGAAAGATGGGAGGAGACAAGGGCATTTTATCTCGGCCGTCGACATTGAATCAACTGCCCTGCCCTGAAAATTGTAACATACGAGGCAGAGGGCTTGGGACAGCCAGAGATGGGAGCTGGACTGACAAGAAACCATCTAAATCACAGTTCTTTAGGAATAAAGAATAATACCCTTGGAATAAAATCTTCTAGAATATAAAGAAGAAACCTTGTTACTAGTTGATACAGGACCCCCATCTGAGTCCAACTGCTGCCCAGAGTGGCAGTTTGTAATTAAATTTTCATTCAGTTTCATGCTGAAAACTTCCAAAAATGCTCTTGCAGAGAATATTGAGAAATCAATATGTTAGCCTTTGCCATTTATGAAACATAAAAATTGAATTCATTCTGAGCTGGGTTGCTCAGTTGGTTGGAATGTCATCCCGTACACCATAAGGTTGTGGGGCAATTCCTGGTTGGAGCAGAGCACATACGAAGGGTAGGCAACTAAACAATGTTTTTCTCTCTCTTTCCCCCTCCCCTGTCCTCTCCTCCTCCCCACCTCGGGAAAAAAATTGAACCCATTTGAAATGCATAGATACGAGTCTATAGAATTCTCAACAAGGAAAACTAAAAATCAATTCCTCGGGACCCTGGGCATTTATGTTTCCGGAGAGTCTCTCCTGAAGTACTAAGTTATCAGTGCTTCTCTAATGAACTTCTTGATTCTGGGTGACCTGTGCCCCTCGGCACTGCAGTTGTGCACAGCTCTTTGCCGTGTGACTGTCATCAGGAGTGGGCAGAATCCTCCTCCCCCCAAATTCAGAGGAACCTTGCTTCTGCTAACTTTTAAAGGACGGAGAACACAGAAACTCCTTAGAATTGTTTCTGAAGTGTGGCTATTGATAAGGCTTGATAGTTTTATAGGAATCAACTAATCACATGGACCACATCACTAGGTAGTTCAGTAAATCGGTCAGCTTAAGGGATTGTCTGTTGTTGATCAAATCAATTAACTGCTTTTGTCTGGGTTTTTGTTTTTGTTTGTTTGTTTTTTTCCCGATATAGTATAGGCACAGCTCCAGTTAAAGCAAACCAAACTTAATGCTTTTGGAATAGAAGTGGGCAATATTTTTAATATGTGAAAGTCCACATGGAAAACAGAGATTCATTAAAGAATTAGTTGGAATTAAATGGGTTAAGCTCATCAGAAAAAAAATAAAGGAAAAGGCTATTCTTGCTGGGGAATGAAGTCTCTGCAGAAATTGATTGTATAGAGGGTCCCTCTGGGCCTTGGAACAATTAGCTCTCAGAAAATTAGAGGACAGCTTTTGTGCTTCCGGGGATTCGGATGTAACAGGTGTATCCTGTCCCTCAGGAAACTCTTCACTCCTTCTGGCCTCTCCGTTTTTGGATGCTTGCCCCTGCAGGGTAAACCCAAACCTTTGAGAATTAAAGATTTCAAGTCATAGGGAGTCTGAATAATTGGATTCTTGGAAGATATTACTTTTGCAAGATTCGCCACAGATGTACTTTCTGGGATATTTTCTATCAAAAAAAAAATTTCCCCTCCTACTGAGATAAGGCAAGAACTAAGATACTATACAAGGTCTGTCTGGAAGAAGTCCAGCCATTGTTAATATAACGATAATGGTTTGCACATCGATGTGACCTGTCAGCCAAGGAGAGTGGACTGGAATATGCATGCGTGAACAATGACGACTTCACTGTACTAGTCAGTGGGGGCAGTAGACACCATTGAGTGAGCATGTGTACTGTATGGACATCACATTCAAAATGACTGAGTGAGTAGAGAAAAAAATTCTGCATCAAATTTTGTATTAAGCTTGAACATTCCTCCACGGAAACTATTGGGATGATTCAGAAGGTGGAAGCTATGGGCAACGTGATTGGCAGCTTCATGTATCACGTAGTATGCAGTTATTTGGCAAAACATCAAATCACCCAGGTAACTCA
This sequence comes from Trachops cirrhosus, assembly GCA_028533065.1. Taxonomy (NCBI): domain Eukaryota; kingdom Metazoa; phylum Chordata; class Mammalia; order Chiroptera; family Phyllostomidae; genus Trachops; species Trachops cirrhosus. The sequence continues at coordinate 27,543,234 of CM052545.1, read as the reverse complement.
GTTCCCCAACAGCACAGATTTGGTGCCCTGCAATTTCTGGCTTTTCCCCAAAACTAAAATAACCTTCCCAAAAGTAGAGAGAAGAGATTTTAGACCATTGATGAGATTCAGGAAAATATGACAGGGCAGCTGATGGTGACTGGGAGAACTGTGTGAGGTCCCAAGGTGCCTACTTTGAAGGGGACTGGGACGTCATTGTCCTATGTACAAGGTTTCTTGTGTCTTGTATCTTCTTCAATAAATGTCTCTACTTTCATATGAAATGGCTGGATACCTTCTGGGCAGACCTCGTATTTCCTAAAGTATGTGATGGAGAGACTATGTTTTTTCTGTTCCTTTACTGACTTTATTCTTAGGACAAAGTATCTGTGGAAGAAGGTGAGTAGGCCTTAATCTTCTAGATGCCCAAGAATGAAATGTGATCTTCATAGTGAGCATTGTTAGGTATTAGAGAAAATGAGAGCACAAAAGAAAGTGGCAAAGGAGAGCAGTTTTCTCATTTTACCTGCTGAGAACTATTCAGTGTGTTTATGCCGGGTGAGTGTTATTATCCCCACGAAGGACAATATGACACAGAGTTAATGAAGGATCGAGAGTGTAAGGAGCTGGGGAAATAGGTGTCTCCTCTGCGTGTGGAGGAGGGAGGTGTGGGAAAGGTGGATTAGAATAGCAGGGTGAATACTTATCCGACAAGGAGGAGTCAGCACATTCTTTTTTCAAGGTAAAAGACTTGACACATTTTGGTATGTATATTTTTAGCAGCTGATGTGAAAATTCCTCCTAGGGAGGGACCCATCTTTGGGGAAATTGCCTCTGTAAGCCCCTGTAGGGGGAGCAGTGGCTCCCGGTGTTTGACTAGGTCAAGGTCCAGCTTTCAGAGGAAAGAGTCAGGTGATTTTCTTTAACAGAGAATGGGGCCTCTGTTAGGGGGCCTCCAGAGAGGAAGCAGAGATAGATAGATAGATAGATAGATAGATAGATAGATAGATAGATAGATAGATAGATGACAGATAAGTAGATAGAAAGAAAAAAAGGTTGTCAGAGGGGCTTCCAGATAGGCTAAAAGTGGCAAGATGTTTGGTATAAATGTGTATATATATGTGAGTGTGTATATATATACATATATATATATACACATTAATACACACACACACACACACACACACACACACACACACATATGGGGTCCAGCAGAAGTAATGCCTGCTCAGGTATGGTTAGTAGGGTAGTGATATGAGTGTAATAAATTATTGTTGTAATTTGAACATTTCACCTAAAATGTCATATGGTAAGCTTGAGTGTGATGTTATATTATAGAATTACATGCTTATGATTTTGTAATAAAAGGGGGGCGTTATTTGTGCCAGCCCCTGTATATTTGGAAAGCAATGAAGTTGATCCCCTGGGAGTGGAGTAGAGGTGGGCTGTGTGGATACAGGATCTAGAAGCAGAAGGGCCTTTAAAACTGTGAGTCATGGTGGGCACCCGGGAACCACAGTGGGCCCCACCTGATGCTTTACTTACTGAGAAAAGCAGGGTCAGATTTTGAGAGGGTGTGCGGCATTTTAATATGTGGCTGCAGAGAGCCACACATTGAACTTCCACCCGAAGATGAGAGAGCTGCTTTGCAACATAGAAATCCACTTCCAGTGGTGATGCTTATGGAAGTGTATACACAACACATCCTTTTAGAGGGAACTTTGGCAGCATCTATCAACACTTAAAATGGGCACGCCTTCCAACTCAGTAATTACACCTTAAGGAATCTGCCCTATAGAAAAATATGTAAGATCAAGGAGGTTTCACTGAAGTACAATTTGTTGTAGCAAAAACTTGGAAAAAAAATGTGTTTGTCCATAAATAGGGTAATGGTTACATTGATTATTATACAATTGTGTGGGAAGATCTCCAAGATACTGAGAACTGATTTTTTTAATTGATGTAAAATTCACATAACATAACATTAACTATAAAGCATTTTAAAGTGTGCAATTCAGTGGCATTTACGACAGTCACAGTGTCATGCAGCCATCACATCTGTCTAGATCTAGGACATTTTTATCACTCCAAAAGGAAACCCCATACCCATTAAGCACTCATTCTCCATTACCCTGAGAAATGATTTTTAAATGTCAGAATAGTGGGTACAGTGTTATCCTATTTACGTTTTTAAAAGCCTCCCAACTCTGTCCTGTATATCCACATATCTATAGAGGAAGCGTAGGACTGTCATCATAGGTGGGAACTCGGGAGCCAGCCTGTGTGTAGAGTATTTCAGCTCTAACAGAGACCAGCTGTGCATCTCTGGGCAAATATTTAGCCTCTCTGTGCCTCCATTTCCACTAGCATAAGTTGGGAATAATAATAGTATCTACAGAGAATTGTGCTGAATAAATCAGTGAGGACAAGCCTGATGTAGTCACTACGTAGTCTGTCTACTTCTATGTTGTTTGAATTGCTTTAATCCAGTGTCATGGTATCATGAGCAGATAAACCTATTTTCAACTAAGGGAGCAGGTGTGCTGAGCATGCATTCCTTTCTGGACCTGGAAGAGCTGCTCCACCACAATGATCACCTCTTGCTTAAAGCAAAGGCTTCGGAGAGATGCATGTTTTAGTGCAAGCAACAGAGTAGTCATTCCTTTAACATCTCAACATCACAACAGAAATGCAGGCTTTAAGTATCAATAAAATTTCGAATAAGAAATCCATGTGAAGTCCCCCCTTTTTTTAAAGAGAGGAGAAAGGAGAGAGAAAGAGAGGTAAAGAAACATTGATTGGTTGCCTCTTGCACATGCTGCAATGTGGAACTGAACCTGTAACCTAGACATGTGCCTTGACCTGGAATCGAACCACCAGCTTTTTGCTTTGCGGAACAATGCCCAACTAGCTGAGCCACCCCATTCAGGGCAAGTCCCTATTTTTTAATTACATCTAAATGAAGGACCAGCAAGTAATTCAAAGAGGAAGGGGGAAGGGTCTCTGTGAAGCTGAGATACTTAAAGAGGGGAGGGAGGGAGGGAGGGAGGGAGGAAGGAAGGAAGGAAGAAGGTTGAAGAGAAGAAAAAAAGGGATTAAGAACAGGTTAGGATGAAGGAAAAGAAGAAGAGAGAATGGTGAGAGGTGCAGAGTAACAGTCTTGCCTGAGAGAGACCTGGCTTTGCTCTGATTACAGCCTCTATTAATAGTTAAGGCTAAAACAGAGCATGGGTAAAGCATTTCACTCAAAAATTAACAAGAGAGAACTCAGAGAAGTATTTGTGACTTCCGTTTTTTAAAAATGTAGTCCTAATCCACATTGAGATTTAAAAAACGGCAATACAAAGCTGCTGTGGTTCCTTGTACATTATGGGTCAGTGCGGGTACAGCCACCTCAACCCCCAGGTGCGCCTGCGGAAACCACTGCACTGCCAGTCCCCTGAGAAGCCTGTAAATGTGCTTCTAAATCTGAACGTGGCCCTTCGCAGGTTCCGGGACGCTGGGCCATCTTAGGTTTGGGAATATTTAATGAGGTTTGAAGATAGTAAACACAAAGCTCAGGTCCAGTTAATTTTCTTAGGATTTGCTAAGTCTTGCAGAATAAAAAAAGAACAAACTGTATTGAACTACTATCTTCTCAAAGGGAATATTTTGAATCTCAAATGCTACAGAACCACCACAGAGGAGGAAGATAGACAGCATTTTGCAAGTATATGTTTTCAAAGATTTTTTAAAAATGTTTCATGTGCATTTGTTGATTTGATGAAGTGATTCAAAGGGTTAAGCAGGGCTTGGCATCTTCAAAAGGGCGACTTGGCCTCTGATAGTGTTCTAGAAAAATTAAACGTGTTGTTCAGGATAAATTACAGTTTGATTCAAGTTGTCTTGTTAAAATATCATTCCTCTTTCCCTGCAACCTACTTCCCGTCTCATTAAGCCAGTTGACTAGATATATCTAGACAATTATGACGGTGATTTACTACCTTACTGCTCAGTTGCTCCTGGGAGCTGAAGGGTGGGGAAAGGGAAATAACATTCCCATCTTCTATGTCTCCGTCTTCTGTGGAGGATGATCAAGTCCTCAGCTGTAGCATTAAACACAGCAATAGAAAGCACAGACACAGTAAGGCATTTTCACTGCTGTGATGAGCCGAGATATAAAATGAGATTTATTTGCAACAATCTGATAGAGAAAATTGAGTCCTGGGGAATGGATGTCCTGGAAAGCCTCTTAAGTCAGCCAGGAGTTACTACAGGATGTGCGGCTCGAAGCAAAATGTGAGTCGGAAGAAAAGAATTGAGCATTGACATTTTCTGTAGCCACCATTAAAGACAGAGGAATGGACTAGTTTGTGCAATGTGAATGGCAGCAGTTACAGTCTTCCTCTGATCCAGTCTCTCCTAACAGCTGGGTACCTTGGGCCCTTAAATTGGTGCCATAACTCAGCTTCCCGCTTTTTAAAAAAATGCTGTTCTTGCATAGATGGCATGCCAAATAAACAAAACCTACAAATGGTGCTCTCCTTTTCCCAAAAAGTTTAATCCTAATAATTTCAAATAATGGTGATGGTTCTCCTAGAATTGCACATTTTATTTCTTAAATTTTCTGAAAATTACCATTGAAATTGGAATTTGATGATATAGCCATCCCCAGTTGATATTGTAAAATGAGAGTGGTAATTCAAAGTGTGTGTTAAATTTCGTTTGCTCGGGTATTCGTTCAGCAGCCAATATTTGCCACAATTCTGTGCCTGACATTTCTGGGCTATGTTCAATGATAAGTGAGATTTTTCAACTTGTGTAATGTGCTTCCAGAATATTTTCCAAGTCTATACATGTTTGCAAACTATCAGGGATCACAAGTAAAACTTTAAAAAAAGTGAAGCTCCCTAAATATATAAGGGCTTTGCCAAAATTGAAGATAGTCCCCTTCTCTGTAAGTCCAGCGTCAGTTCTTTTCATTAAGCGGGGGGTCTGCAGCCCAGAACACCAGCGACCAAAACCAGTTCTTCTTCTGGGTCCTCTGTGTTCTACCCAAAATAACGCTATACAGCATTCATATGATAGCCACATCCATTTCACTGCTTGGGAGAGGAATTTTTTCAAAAGTTACAGCCATATGGACTCCCCTTTTCACTTGATTTGTGGAATTTTGCCCCTAATCTTCAGCTATTTCTATGAAGGACCAGGTGACCACTTTGGAAGGGAAAACTTTCTGACATCTTTATCACCCACTCTATCCAGAAATGAGGGCCTGAGCATGTTCAAGGGTAACGGGAACGTTCCGCCTAACTTACCACCTCACTGGAGGCGGGCAGGGGTCGGCCCCACAACGGCTTCTCCACTCTACTCAAAGAGAGTTTGTGTAAGAATTTTACAGACATTTCTTGTTCTGCTTGTTGTAAATATGTACAATTTGTCTTTAGAGGGAAAGTACATACAGCTTTTGTGTAACTTGCTTAATAGTTACAATTTTTTAATTCTTTTTTTTCTCAGGGAGGTGGGAAAAATGATTAATTTTGTGGTGGGTGACAGGGAGTCTTTCTTTGGCTCATAATAGGCAATTGAATCAAGAGTTTCCCAAAACAGTGTCATTGACTTGAAAAATTCACATCTGCATTGTATTTATATTTATCTTATTTTTTGGCCTATTGCTCATCTTTGAATAAGACTCTTAAGTTCTATTTTGTAACTAAAAATTTGAAAATGTTTTCATTGTTTTATTCCCCATTCATCTCCAAGTCCAAAGGATATGTATTGTTCTTTGCTCTCTTCCTCCATTCTCCAAACTTTTTTTATTCCTGGCCCCAGGGTACGGTCATTGATTTTAGGGAGGAGGGGGCGGTTGGTGTGGGAAGAGGAAGAGAAACATCAATGTGAGAGAGAAACATCAATTTCTCTCTTGCTTCCTGTATGTGCCCTGCCCAGGGATTGAACCTACAACCAAAGCATGTGCCCTGATCAGGGATTGAATCCACAACCTTATGGTGTATGGGATGATGCTCTAACCAACTGAGCCACCCAGGCAGGGATACCCCAGACTTTTTTCTCTTTCTTCCTATAATTGTCATACTTTATCTATCAAGCTTAAAACTATATGAGAAATTTTAAAGAAAACAATTATAGATTACATTCAGAAAAGACACTTTGAATAGTTGGTTATCTCTTCTGATTATTACGATTTTTAATTTTATTATTTTTATACATTTTATTTTTTTATTTTTATTTTAGAGAGAGGGGAAGGGAAGGAGAGGGAGAGAAACATCAATGTGAGAGAGAAACGCCAATTGGTTGTCTCCCATATCTGCCTGCCCCAGCCTTGGGACCAAACCTGCAACCCAGGCATGTGCTCTGACCAGGAATTGAACCAGTGAACTTCTGCTTTGCAGGACAAGGCCCAACCAATTGAGCCACACTAGCCTGGGCTGACTTTTTTTAAAAGCATTTTATTTAGAAATAATTATAGACTCACTGAAAGTTGCAAAATAAATACATAGAGTTCCCTGTACTCTTCACTAACCTTCCTCTGATGGTGGCATCTTATATAATTCTAGTAGAATATCAAAACCAGTGACTGTCAACTAGCCTATAGACCTTATTCAATTTTCTGCCAATTTGTGTGTGTGTGTGTGTGTGTGTGTGTGTGTGTGTGTGTGTTTATAGTTCTTTGTGGTTTGACTTCCAGGTCTGTAAAACCACCACCACAGTTACGATGCAGAGTTGTTCCATCACCACACAGGAACTGCTTCATTCTACTGCTTCATATTCACATCCTCCCTCCCTCTTTCCTTGTCCCAAACCCCTGGCAACCACTAATCTGTCCTCCATCTCTATACTTTCATTATTTACGGGATGTTACGTAATGGGAATCACACAGCATGTCACCTTTTGAGATTGACTTTTTTCACTAAGCATAATGCCCTTGAAATCCATCCAGGTAGTTGCATGTATCACTAGCTCATTCTTTATGTTGCTGAGTAGAATTCTATGGTATAGATGTTCCAGGTTAAAAACCATTCAGTTTTTGAAAGACATTTGGGTTGTTTCCAGGGTTTTGCTCTTACAGAGATAGTTGCCACAAACATTCATGTACAAGTTTCTGTACATGTGTGTGTGAACATTAAGTTTTCAGTTCTCTGGGATAAATGCCCAAGACTATATGATTGCTGGGTTGTAAGGAAAGTGAGTGTTTAGTTTCATGAGAAACTACTAAGAATTTTTCCAGAGTGGCTGTACCATTATATATATATATTTTTTTAAATTTTTTATTTTAGTTTATTCAGTACAGTTTCTATCCTTTATTTTATATTTCCCTGAGCAGTATGGGAGGGGTTATTTTTCTATATCCTTGCAGGCATCAAACTTTTTTAGATAGGTAAATTGAACATCAAGACATCGTAAGAAGTCACACAAAGGCTGAATACAGACTGAATGAAGTGTGTGGAAAGAGATCCTTGGCTTGTATATGAGCCTGAGACAACTTTTTCAGGAGGGCTGACAACCATGTTTGTTGTAATGTAAAATTCCCTGGCCCTTATCAGCCTGTAGCCACACATCATGTAGCAATGGCTGCAAGTGAGAGAAAGCCCCACTGCAGCCAGTTAAGCACGTGGGGCTATTTCCTCTCTAACAAGAAGTCCAGACATCCGGGGTCACAGAGGCTCAAAGATGATGGCAGCTGCTGCTGCGTCAGGAATCACGTGGACCTTCCTTTGGGAAAGGGGGAGAAGGAGAAAGGGCAGCATTAAGGGAAATCACTACGGTCTCCTATTTTGTCACGTTGTCCTGAACACTGTCCTGAGTCCCTTATGGCTGGAATGTCGTAGGAAAAAGGTCTTGGAATGCTGGTTGGGCCAGGCATTCAACACTGTCTGCCACAGGGGCCAGTCAACATTAATGGTCAAGTTTTACCCGCTTAAGGCTTCACCTGATCACGCATGGTCTCACCTTCTTTCAAAATCCCCCATCCTTAAGTGTTTCTGGCTGTGACCATGGTGGTACCTCATTTGTGCTCATAAACAAAGTCCGGTCCCCTCAGCAGCACTCGGCTCAGGCAGGTCCCTGGGAGGTGCGATGATGTGCACGGGGCCCTGCCTTCCTCCAGGCCTCTGCCATGGTCCTCTCGGAGGACCGAGGATGCTGTCACCACGGAGGAACTAGGATGCTCCCACCAGCTGGGGCTGCATTTCTTCCCATAGTGGGGAGACAATTCATCCTCCTGGCCATGTGCACCCTTGTCCACTCTGTGTGTCCTGTGCTCCTGGAAGCCCCTCCAGAACCCATTCCCTCCCTTGGACCTGTCACCTTCACTCTTCACCGGTTCTGACCTTGTCCATGGGGCTGGGCAGGTGACCAGACACTGATGACCCTTTCCACAGATATGTCTTTCTCATTCTTGAGACTCACAAAATAAAGTACATCCTAGCATTCACTTTCAGTGGCAAAACAGCTCATGCAAACAGATAGCTATCAAGGGGACAACCTCACCTGTCCAGACACGAATCTCAGTTTAAGCCTGAAAGGACCACTCTTATATACTGCCTTCCTGTTTGGCCACCTGTGCTAATACAATGAGTCTGACTGACTGTCTCACTAGCTCCGTCCTCCGTCACAGCTCAGTATTGGTTTCCGTGGTTACCGGTAGTGTCAGAGCCAAAAGGCGCTATTTTCTAACCACGAATGAAAACCCTTTAAATTTCAGTGGGGCAAAGAAAGCCCCTCCTATCTTAACTGCTGCCAACTTAGCATATGCAACAGTAGTTGGGATCTGCATTAGTTAAGATGCAAATGCCAGTTGCTATAACAAAGACTCCAATAGAGCAGTGGTTGAAACAAGACAGAAGTTAATTTTTCTCTCTGGGCTCAGAGCTGCTATGGCACCTCATCTGTATCAAACATCCAACTGCCTTTTATCTTATTGGTCTGACATCCTCAACAGGTGGTGTCAATCCTTGGGTCCTACTTATGTAGGTCTCACCAGCATGCTCACATCTAGCCAGTGAAAAGGGGAAAAATGGAATGGGAGGCAATATTCCTTTTATTTCATGGGCATAACCAGGAGATTCTCCACATAATTTTTGCTTAAATCTTATTAACCTAACTGTTGTGCCATTGCTCCATTTAGTTGTGAGGGAGGTAGGGGAGAAGCGAGGTCTTCATCCTAGACAGTCACAAGATTAGCTAGAGCCTCTGTTATTGGAACAGGGTTATAGATGTTGGCCAGCAACTGGCAGAATCGGGTATCACGCCCTCTAGACTGCGGGCCAGGGAGGAGTGTTGTAATTTAGGGCAGTGGCTCTCAACCAGAGGCAGTTTCATCCCCCGGGGGATGTCATTGGCTGTCTCACCTGGGGAGGAGTGTGTGCTACTGGTATCTGTGGGTAAATGCTGCTAAACATACTACACTGAATAGACATGAGTGCCCCTCCCCACAACATTAACATTATTTAGCCTAAAAGGTCAGCAGAGCTGAGGATGAGAACCCTGCCCTCGGGATATATCTTTACAAAGCCTTAGCATACCACATGTTAGCAGTCCCTTTTGGCTTTCTTGTCCTGTTTTTCTGAAAAGGAAAAAAAAAATTGAAAACTACTATTTCCTTGGTGAGATTTTGGTGACATCAGTATGCTTGCACTAAATTAGAATTGAGACTTGCTATAGTCTGAATGGTTGTGTCCCCCTCCCCATGACCCCAATTCATGTGATAAAATTCTAACGCCTGATGTGACTGTATGAGGAGTGAGTTGTTTGGGATGAGCTTAGGTCATGGGGGTGGAGCCCCTGGGAACAGGACTAATGCTTTTTTAAAAGAGACCCCACAGAGCCCCTCTGCCCCTTCCACCGTGTGACAATAGAGTGAAAAGTTGCTGGCTGTGAACCTGGAAGAAGGCCCTCACCCAACCTTCGTGATCAGATTGCTGGCATCCTTGATCTTGAACTTCCTGCCTTCAGAACTGTGAGAAATAAATTCTTTTTGTTTATAAGACACCCAGCTCTGGCCAGTGTGGCTCACTTGGTTGGATCATCCTCTCATACATCAAAACGTCGGGGGATCCATTCCCTGTCAAGGAACCTCCTTAGGTTGCAGGTTATATTCACCCAAGGGCATGTATAGGAGGCAATTAATCGATGTTTCTCTCTCACATCAAAGTTACTCTCCCCTCCCCACCCCTCTCCTCTCCCTTCTCTTCTTTTCCTCTCTCTCTCTAATTCCCCCATCTCCCTCCCTGATTACTCTTTCTCTAAAATCAATAAACATATTTTTAAAAAGATACCCAGTCTGTAATATTTTGTATACAGCAGCCCAACAGACTGAGAGAGCACTGTAAGACAGTTTGCCATACGTCATTTTAACAAAAGAATGAAACTTGTCAACCATCATGTGTATTTGCACAGTAGCCATTAAAACCCAGCTTTAGTCCTGAAGAGGAAGATTTCCTCCTCTGGGTTTTCCCAAGCTATTTAATAATATGTAATACACCATTAATCCAGAGGAAAGCAGGAAATCTATTCAATTAAAGACAAGTGTAATTTTGTACAATTAATCATAATCTTCTTAAGGGAAATTAAAATAATTTGTTTTTAGTAAGAAGGACCTATAATTTTCCATGAGAGTAGAAAACCCAGTCATTAATACATCGTGTTTACTTTGAACGTGGTGACATGCGTTGCAATTCTTGCTGTTAGTCTTTGGCATGGAGAAGTATGTGTTAGATCTTGTCATTTCTGGTTCTGATCAGCTGCTTTGATGACAGATTAAAACCACAGTTGGCATTTCAGGACATAAATCTCAAATAATCAGCCTGAGAGAACCGCACCAGACCCTGCAGAGAGGTTTCCACACGAGATGAGGGCACGAGGACACTTCGTAATAAACTCCAGGATTAGTGATGCAACTTGTCCCTGGTTCAGCCCGAAGAGGCAGGAGAAGGTCACGGTTGCCACAGTGACCACTCAGGAGTCGTGTTCTCTAAACCTGGAAAATCACTTCTGGACGTTCTCCCCTGGGAAGAGAGTGTACTGTATGTCAGCCGTGCATCACGGAAACCTGTCATTGTTTGGGTTGTGCTTTAGGCACCATCCATTTTTCTTGTGCGCAGAAACAAGCGGAACGTTCCTCATTTCCCATTTCCAGGGACCCGACAGACCTTCTAGGTCCTTCATAAAGCTTTCTAGTCATTCTCTTAGCACACCTATTTCACAGTGAATCACATGCTCTTGTCCTTGT
>CM052545.1:27446956-27531528 GCA_028533065.1 Trachops cirrhosus | reverse complement strand
TACCCTAACTTGAAAAGCATACTAAAAGTATTTAATGGTTTTTAATTCTGTTTTATATTAATTTCACTTCTAACAGCATTATAAGCTCTTCAGGGTAAATACCTCTGTCTGTATCTAGTGTGATCGTTAAGCAAGTTTTTGTAGTTTTCAGTGTACACATCTTTCACACATTTGTCAGTTCTATCCCTAAGTGCTTTGTGTTTTAGAGATACAATGCGATACACACAATTCAACATTATGAGTTTCAGGTGTGCAACATCACACACTCTTTGTATATATTGGGAAATGATCACCTTGGTAAGTCTACATATTATCTATCATCATATATAGTTATTAAGATTTTTCCTTGTGATGAGAACTTTTAAGATCTACTCTTTCAGCAATTTTCAGAAATAGAATACATTTTTAAAACTGTAGTCACTGAGCAGTACATTGCATCTCCAGGAATTATAAAAATATTTAAAATTGAAAATGTGCACCTTTTGACCGCTGCCACCCATTTTGTCTGCCACCTGTAGTCCTTGCCTCTGGGAAATGGCAGTCTGTTCTCTGTACCTATGAGCCCAGTGTTTTTTGTTTTTATTTTTTAAAGATTTCACATGTGCGTGAGGTTATATGGAATTTTCCTTTCTGTGCCTAACTTATTTTGCTTAATACAATACCCTCAAGCTCTATCCATGTCACAAATGTCAAAATTTCTTTTTTTGTGGCTGAAAATATCTATCTATCTATCTATCTATCTATCTATCTATATATCTCACACATTTTCTTTATCCATTCATTTGCGGTTGGATATACAGACATTTGTTTCCATGCCTTGGCTGCTGTAAATAATGCTGCATTGAAGAAGGGGGTGCATATATCTTTTTGAGTCAGTTTTTTCAGATAAATATGCAGAAGTAGAGTTGCTGGATCTTAATAGTTCCTTTTAAAATATTTTTGAGGAACTTCCATACTGTTTTCATAGTGACTGTACCAGTTTATTGTACATTCCCACTGACACTGGGCAAGGGTTGTGTTTTCATTACATCCTCGGCAACACTTGTTATGTCTTGCCTGTTTGGTATTAGTTGTTCTGATGGGTGTAAGGTGTTAATCCCATTTAGTTTTGACTTGCATTTTCCTGAAGACTAGTAATGGTGAGCACCTTTTCATGTACCTGTTGGCCGTCTTGTGTCCTCTTTCGACAAATGCTTATTCTTATGCTGTCAATTTTTCATCATATTTTTTGATATTGAGTTTATCAGTTTTTAAATATATTTGGACATTAACCTCTTATTAAATACATGGTTTGCAGCTATTTTCTTCAGTTTGATAGGTTGTCTTTTCATTTGTTACTGTTTTCCTTTGCTGTGTGGAAGGTATTTAGTTTGATTTATTCCCACATGTTTAGTTTTGCTTTTGTTGCTGTTGCTTCTGGTGTTAAATTTAAAAGATCATTGCCAAGACTGACTCAGGTTGCTTACTGCCTGTGTTTTTTTCTGAGGAGTTCTGTGGTGTCAGGTCTTGCATTCAAGGGTTTTTCCCATTTATGGTGTAAGAAAGTGGTCTCGTTTATCCTTTTGCATGTGGCTGTCAGTTGCCCAACACCATTTTTCTTCTATTGTATGTTTTTGGCTTCTTTGTTGTAAATTAGGTGTTCATTTGTGTGGGTTTACTTTGGGTTCTTAATTCTTTGCTCTTGGTTTCTGTGCCTGTGTTTCTGCCAATAGCATACTGTTTGATTACTGTAGCTTTGTAGTATAGTTTGAAATTGGGGAATGTAATATTTGCAGCTTTGTTCTCCCCCCCCCAGCTCCCACTGTCTTTCAGGTTTGCTTTGGCTATTCATGGTCTTTTGTAGTTCCATACAAATTTTAGGAGTTGTTTTATTTCTGTGAAAATTGCTGTTGGGATTTTGATGGGGATTACTTTGAATCTATAGGTTGCTTTAGGTAATATGAACATGTTAACAATGTTAATTCTTCTATGAGCATTTTTTTGTCTTCAGTTTCTTTCAGCCGTCTTGTAGTTTTCAGTGTACAGGTTTCACCTCTTTTGTTTCATTTCTAAGTATTTTTTCTTTTTGTTGTGTTTCTATTTCTGCTAGTTATTTTGTATATCAGCTATTTGTATATTGATTTTTGTTCCTGCCACTTTACTGGCTTTGTGTATAATATCTAATAGTGTTTTGGCAGGGTCATTAGGGTTTTCTACATATAAAAGCATGTCATCTGCAAATATGACAGTTTTACATATTTCTTTCCAATTTGGTTGCTTTTTATTTCTTTTTTCTTTTTATTTTTTGTTTAGTGCCTCTGACTAGGACTTCCAGTAGTATGTTGAATAAAAATGGGAAGAGAGTGAATCCATGTCTTATTTTTGATCTTTGAGGAAGAGCTTTTATTTCTTAACCATTGAGTATAATGTTTACTGGAGCTTGTCATATATAGCCATTATTGTGTTGAGGTACTTTCCTTATATATCCATTTTATTGACAGTTTTAAAATCATAAGTGAATATTATATCTTGTCACATGCTTTTTCTGCATTGAGAAGATCATACAATTTTTATCCTTCATTTTGTTAATGCAGGAAGTATATCACATTGATTGATTTGTGGATGTTGAATCATTCTTACATCCCTGGAACAAATCCCACCTGATCATGACATATGATTCTTTTAATGCATTGTTGCATTTGACTTGTTAATTTTTTTGGAGAATTTTTGCATCTTTGTTCATCAGAGATATAGGCCTGTAGTTTTTTTGTGTGTTGTCCTTGCCTGGTTTTGGTATCAGGGAATGTTGGCCTTGTCAAATGAGTTAGGAAGCATTCCTTCCTCTTTAATTTCTTGGAGGAGTTTGAGAAGGATATGTAATTTTTAAATGTTTGGTAGAATTCACCTGTGAAGCTGTCTGGTGCTGGACTTTTGATAACTGGTTGGTTTTTGACTACTGTCTCAACTTTCTTACTAGTGATCTATCTATTCAGATTTTCTGTTTATGTTTAATCTAGGAAGGGTGTTTGATTCTAAGAATTTATATCTTCTAGTTTGTTCAATTGATTGTGTATATTTTTTCATAGTATTATTTTATGATCCATTGTATTTCTGTTATATAAGTTGTAACTTTTTCTTATTTTGTTTATTTGAGTCCTCTGCTCTTTTCTCTGTCTTTCTGTATCTCTCTCTGTGAGTCCAGTTAAAGACTTGTCAATTTTGTTTATCTTTTTTAAAGGACAATTTTTTTCATTGATCTTTTTTATGGTCTTTTAAATTTCTCATTTATTTCTGCTCTGATGTTTTTAATTTCCTTCTTTCTACTAACTTTGGGCTTCATTTGTTCTTTTTTAGTTCTTTGAGGTATAGGGTTAGGTTGTTTGAGATTTTTCTTGTTTTTTATTTAAAAATTAAAGTTACAGTTTACATTCAGTATTATTTTGTATTAGTTTTAGGTGTATGGCAGCATAGTGATTAGACAATTATATACTTTACATTGTTATTCCCCCCAGTATTTCAAGGAGCCACTTGGCATTGTAATAGTTACTATAATATTACTGACTATATGCCCTATCCTGTACTTTACATCTTGTGACTGTTTTGTGATGACCAATTTGTACCTCTTATTTCCTTCACTTTGTCGTTCAGCCTCTCAGTCCTCTTCCACCTGGCAACACTCAGTCTGATCTCTGCATCTGTGAGTCTGTCCCTATTTTGTTTATTTTGCACTTTAGTTACCACGTGTAAGTGAAATCGTATGGTATTTGTCTTTCTCTGACTTAGCATAATACCCTCCAGGTCCATCGGTGCTGTCAGAGAGTAGGATTTCATGCCAGTACCATGCTATTTTGATTACTGTAGTTTTGTGTTATATTTTGATATCAGGTAGTGTGGTACCTTCAACTTTGTACTTCTTTCTTAAGATTGTATTGGCTATTTGGAATCTTTTGTGTTTCCATATACATTTTTGATTATTTGTTCTAGTTCTCTAATAAATACAGTTGGTATTTTGATAGGAATTGTGTTGAATCTATAGATTACTTTGGACAGTATGGACATTTTGATGATGTTAATTCTTCCTATTTCTGAGCACGGTATATGCTTCCATTTTTTTTGGTATCTTCATTTACTTTCTTCACTGTCTTATAATTTCCTGAGAACAGGTCTTGTAACCACTTTGGTTAAATTTATTCTTAGGTATTTTATTTTTTGACTCAGTTGTAAATGGGATTGTTTCTCAGTTTTTTTCCTGATAGTTTATTTTTGGTGTATTATAAAACCAATTTCTGAATATTTACTTTGTATCCTTCTAGTTTGTTGAATTCATTTCAGTTCTAGAAGTTTTTGGTGGAATCTTTTGGTTCTGTATATACAAGTATCATGTCATCTGCAAATTATGACAGTTTTACCTCTTTTCAATTTGGATACCTTTTATTTATTTTTTTGTTGTCTGATTGCTGTGGTAGGACTTCCAGTACTATGTTAAATAAGACTGGTGAAAAAAGACATCCTTGTCTTGCTTCTGATCTTAAGGGAAATACTTCTAGTTTTTCCCTGTAGAGTGTGATGTTGCCTGTGGGTTTGTTATATATGGCCTTTGTTATATTGAGGTATGTTCCCTCTATTCCCACTTTGCCAAGAGGTTTTTTAAATCATAAATGGATGCTGGATTTTTTTTCAGTGGCTTTTTTTGCACCTATTGGTACTATCATATGATTTTTATCCTTCATCTTGTTTATGTCGTGTATCATGTTAATTGATTTGCAGTTGTTGAACCATCCTTGCATCCCAGTAATAAATTGCACTTGTTCCTGGTGTATGATCTTTTTAATGTATTGCTGAATTTTGTTTGCTAATATTTTGTTTAGGATTTTTGCATGCATGTTCATTAGGACTATTGGCTTGTAATTTTCTTTTTTTTTTTTTTGTAGTGTCTTTATCTGGTTTTGAAATTAGGAAAGCTGGCTTTGTAAAATGAACTTGGGACCCTTTTCTTCTCATGAACTTTTTGTAATAGTTTGAGAAGGATACCCAAGTCCTTTATGTAAAATGATGTAGAACAGTGTATACAGTCTTCTGCCTGTATGCACTGTCACACATCAGTGTAGAACAGTATATACAGTCAGGAGGATGCCCTAGTTCCTTATGTAAAATGATGTAGAACAGTGTATACAGTCTTCTGCCTGTATGCACTGTCACACATCAGTGTAGAACAGTATATACAGTCAGGAGGATGCCCTAATCCCTTATGTAAAATGATTTAGAACCGTGTATACAGCCAATCCACAAATCAAAAATACTGTTTTCAACCTGTGGTTGGTTGAATCTGTGGATGTGAAACCTGGGAATAGGGAGGGCTGACTGTATAGTTATTGAAAAAAATCTGCTGGTAAGTGCACCTGCACAGTTTAAACCCTTGTAGTTCAAGGGTCAACCATATAATCAAAAAACTTCTAGAACATATGGGCTCAAGACAGTGTTACTTAGCTCTATGACTTCTGTTACAGTCACCACAAGCTTAGGATATTAAAACAACACCTATTGGCTGGTGTGGAGCAGTGGATTGAGTGCCAGCCTGTGAACCAAAGGGTCGCTGGTTAGATTCCCAGTCAGGGCACATGCCTGGGTTGTGGGCCAGTCCCCAGTAGGGGGCTTGTGAGAGGCAACCACACAGTGATGTTTTTCTCCCTCTCTTTCTTCCTCCCTCCCCCTCTCTTTAAAAATAAATTTAAAACATCTTTAAAACACAGCAAACCACCCCCCACAACACCTATTTTTTATCTGAGTTCTATAGGTCGACTTGGTATAGCATGGCTCAGTTGGTTCCTCTGTTTAGTCTCACGAGGCCAAGGTCAAGATGTTGGCAGGGTTGTCTGTGTTTGTTTCTGGAGGTCCCGGGAATGAATTCACTTCCAAGCTTACAGGACTGATTCCTTTTTTCCTTGCTGAGTGTCAGATGTGGCCCAGTCTTTGCTTCTAGAAGCTGCCTACATTGTTTTTTCATGTGTCCACGTGCAGCATGGAAGCTGAGTCCCTCTCATGCTTTGAATCATTCCAGAAAAAAAAAAGTTATCTGCTTTTAAGGGCTCCTGTGATTAGATTTGGTTCACTCTGATAACACAGGATAAGTTTCCTATTTTAAGGTTCATAACTGTAATTATGTCTGCAAAATCCCATTAGCTATGTAAGGTACAACTCAGAGGATCCAGGGATTAGGGAGTGCACATCCTTAGGAGAGGGCAGGCATTCTGTCTACCATAATCCAATCATAATCCCCCGCTCAGTTCCCGATCCTGGACTTGTTCTCAGACCCAGAGTTCATCAACTGAGGGAGAAGTTGTGTTCCCTTGATGAAGACCTCAGCAATAATATAGTACATATACATAGAGCAATTTCTTGTTCTTTCTGAAAGTAATGTAAGATCATTTGCTCAAGTAATAGTATATTGGAGAAAGGGATCTAACCAGATTTTTCAAGGATTAGTGGGATCAGGGGACATTGCTGGTTAACATTGCTACCAGGGGACCCAAGAAACCATAATGGCTTCCATATGAAAATGGGGCACTTGGAGGCCAGGTGATAAATGGTGTCCTGGCCCAAGTCTTTCTCACAGGTGGGACCACTCACTCTGGTTATTTTCCTGGTTCCTGAATGCATAATCTGCATGGGTATGCTTAGTAATTAGCAGAACCATTGGTTCATTGACTTCATGGATCTATGGAGAAAGAGCCATTATGATAGAAAAGGACAAGTGGAAGTTACAGAAAGTTCTATACATATAGTAAATCAGAAGCAGTACTGTATCCTAGTAGAGTCGTAGAGATCAGTGTCAGTCTTAAAGACCTAATGGTTTAGGGGTAGTTGTTCCTATCTTATTTCCATTTAGCTGAGATTGCCCCTGCAAAGGACTGATGGACTCTGGTAGGTGCTGGTGAACTCTTACATGCCTTTGACCAAGCAATTTCCTGACTGCAGCTGCTCTCTCGGATACAGTGTCTGTACTGGACTGGATCAGCACAGCCTGTGGCACTTCATCTGCAGCTGTGGACATGCAGAGTGCCTTCTTTCAGTGGCTGCCAGGGAGGAGGATCAGAAACAATTCATATTTACTGGGGATGGACAAAAGTACACATTTATGCTCATGCCCTAGGGCTGTATCACTTCTGCCTTCTTTCACAACATAGTTCAAAGGGACCTTGATTGTCTGGACGTTCTGCAAAACGTGATTCACTCTACTAGTGATACCATGTTAGTTTAATAACACTCTTTGGAAATACCCTACACTCCCTTACCCCTGTGTATTTTCATCACATCTCTCTGGTGCAAAACCATAAATATACATATTGAGTTTTGGCTGTCTTTGAATGTACCAGAAAAGGTAAAGGCTGTGTTAGACAGTCATGTAGAAGGGCAGATTGGTTTTATGCTAAATTCATGACTATCAACCCCAAATGGTGACTTTTATTTTCTCTGTAGGATCTGAGGAATTACTTTCTAGGTAGAGGGGCTTTAGGATTTGATGAGAGTAGAGGAGGGATTTCTTTTACAAAAAATTTTAAACAGGTGAAAACAGGTTTTATTTAGGAACTACTGACAATAGGGGTGCTGAGATGGTCGAGTTTTTTAAAGGGAGAGTGAGGGAGGGGGGATAGCGATGGTCCAGTAGAGTCAGAGAAGTGAAAAGTTACGCAGGGTTGATCGGTGTAAATGTGATTAGGTCAGCTCTATTCAGTAGCTGGCGGTTAGTGAAGTTGGTATTCCGTTCTCTTCCTGCGAGAGCAGGAGGCAGAGGCCCCGATGCTTCCTGATGATTATGTTTCAGAGGAACGGTTCTCAGGCCTGGGAGTAGAAGAGTTTTGAATTGGTCTTTATGGTCAGGGAGAGAGTGAGTCACTGGAGGAAGGTGGTGTAATGAACAGGTAGTGTTGAAAGCCGTCCTTGAAGACTAGCTACAACAGTTGAGGCATGATGTATTCAATGATTATGTTTTCTCCCATTCCCATTTTTAGAGATTTTCTGGAGTTAATAATTATTTCTTTTATATTTGTTTGGCTTAAAATGTATTCCTCAAGATTCTGTCCCCTAACTTTTTAATAGAACTGTAAAGCTCCCAGGACCATGGTCTGTCAGTTTTTGTTTGACATACCTTTCCTGGCTGTCCCTCCCCCCACCCCTCCATGTTCTACCTCCTTCATTCTGGGCTGAATGCTTGTTAGTATTCAGCATAGTTTTCAAACTAAGGCTTTCTTTTACTACCATCCTAGAAATTTCTCTTGGCTTATTTTTGTCTTAGATGATATATTTCCTAGATAGCAGAGATTTCTAGTTCTTTGAAGTCCATTTCCTTCTTTCGAATAGTAGAGCCCTCTATTTTTAGTTTGACACACTAAGAACTGCATTTCCCAAACCGCCTTGCAACTAAGTGTGGTCATGTGACTAAGTTCCTAACAGTGAAATACAAGTTTAAGTGTCTGGTTCACTGTTACTGTAGTGCTTAGCACAGTGTTTGACACAGCTGCACAGTAAATATTTCCTGGCTTACTAAATCAATATGTTTCTTCAGCCTTGGAGACCTTGCATTTCTTGAAAGAGAATTTTTCCTGCTTATTGAAATCTTAACGTTTCAAGGCTGCTTCTCTATTGCCTCTGATAAATCTTCCTCACTCCCCCTCACCCATTAGGATTATTTCTTACATTAATGTTTATGCTTCAGTTTGGGGAGTTACGGGTGGTGTCCATTTTCTTGATAATCGTGGTCTCCGTGGTTGCTATGGTGGCTGGGTTGATATGATATGAAGAGCATTAGGTATTATTCTAGACATCTTTAGCACTGCTTGCAATAAAATGTTGATGTAAGAGAAAAGGTCCCCCAGCTTGCTGTGAGGAAAATATCTTGTATTAGTTTTGTCTTTACCTATCTCCATTGGATTGCGTCTTTAGACTAAGGGTCTTCTCTTTTATTTTCCATTGCCTTGTCCTATGTCTGGCACCATGACATAAGGAAGTTGATTTTGACAAAACTGAGTTGGGTGGGTGATGATTATATTAGATGGGAATTGGGAATCTTTCCAATGTTTCAGGTTACCTATTTCCTTGAAGAAAAAGTAAATCAAAGGTTAACAAAAGCTCCACAAATATTAATATCAGTGAGGGTTTTTCTGGAGAGTTAAAGAAAATATTAAAATCACCTGCTTTACAAGTCATACATGACAACAGATGAAACTTTAGAAGAGGGCCACAGTAAAGCTGAGGTCGAGGGAGAGGCTGAGAGGACGTTACGGACTCCCAGGCCCTTGTTTCCCGCGCTGGCCTGCATTCTGGTCTTGGCGGTTGGCTCGTCACAGAGCACGAGCCAGGGGAATGGGTTAAAGTGGAGTGGCGGTCAGAGTGGTGTGCTGTGCTGGCTCAGAGGCCATGTCCACGAAAGTATGCACGCTTGCTTGATTTGGCATGTCCTTGTTTTGCATCTTGTCAACACAGTGGACACTGGAGAAATGTTTACTGCATTAACAAAACCAAACCAAACCAGTTGAACTTTGACATCATATACCGTAATATGTTTATGAAATAATGATTCCATTTGAGAAATTCCCTTCTTCCACCAAACACATAGTACAAAAAAGAAAGGGAAAGTTTCAGTATGCCAGCAAACAATAGGAAAACTGGGAAAATTTCCATTTACAACAATGTCAAAAGACACAAAATATTTAGAAATAAATTTAACAAAATATCTCTACATTGAAAACTAGAATATTGATGGCTGAGAGAAATTAAAGCTCTAAATGAATACAGAAATTTACTATGTTTTTGGATTGACTCAGTGTTATTAAGATGTTAGTTTTCTTAAATTGATCAATATATAGATTCAGTACAATCCCAATAAAAATCTAAGCAGGTTTTTTTAAAGCATAGAATTAATAGGCTGATTTAATATTTATATGGAAGTGTAAACAACCTAGGTTAGTCATACCGATTTTATATAAGATAAACGAAATTGGAGAAATTACTGCCTGCTCTCAAGACTAGCTGTAATGCTACAATAATCAGTACAGTATGGTATTGGTGAAAGGGTAGACACATGGATCAGTGGAACTGAAGAGAAAACCTATTCAAGGGTGATCAGTTGATTACCCAGGCAATTCACTGAAGAAAGGAAAGGCCTTCAGCAAGTGATGCTAGAACAACTGTATAGTCAGTGACTGCAAAATGAACCTGGATTCCTACTTCATACCATACGTGAAATTTAATTTGAAATGTGTAAGGATAAAAACTAAGACACTTCTAGAAGAAAGTATAGGAAAAAACACTGTGACCTTGAGTTAAGCAAGGATTACTTAGGACACAAAAAGCAAAAATTATACAGAAAAAAATTTGTAAGTTGGGTTTTATTAAAATCGAATTTTTGCTTTTTGGAAGATACAGGAAAATGGAAAGGCAGGTATCAGAGTAGAAGAAACTATTTGATATTATTTATACATATATGAAAAAGGACTTGTATCCAGACCACATATGTAAATAAAACAAGCTGTTACAACTAAGTAATAAGACAATGAAATAAAATGTCCAAAAGATTTGATTAGACAAGAGGATTGTGATTTGATTTCACAAGAGGAGACAAATGAATAACCATAAAAACATGAAAAGATGCTCAGTAGCTTTAGTGATCAGGAAAATCCAAATAAAACCACAGTGCAATACAATTATATCCCGTTAGAATGGCTCCACTGGAAAAGAAAGCTGAAACCCATCGTTGTTGAGGACACAGAGCAATCAAAACTCGCATATGCTGCTGGTGAGAACGCAAATGTTAAAGATTCTTTGAAAAACTGTGTAGTGGTATCTTTAAAAGTTAAATATGTATCTGTCATACAACTAAGCCATCGTACTCCTAGATATTTTCCCAATATGACCACAAACATGTCCACACAAAAATTTGTGCAATGTTTTTCACAGCTGCCTTATTTATAATAGCTAAAATTGTAAGCAATCACATATACATTAGTAAGAAAGTAGAGAAACAAAAAGTAGCCTATCTATACAATGTAATACTACTCATCAATACAAAGAACTAATTACTGATACACTTAGGTGAATTTCAAAGTAAGCTTAGTGAAAGAAGCCAGACTCAAAATGTGAGTTCGTACTATGTGCCTGTAGTAACAGAAAATTTTAGAAAGTGCGGACGGGTCTGAAGTGACAGAAAACGTGTGTGTGGTTGCCTGGGCCCTGGGTGGATGGAGACAGAGAATACAGAGGGGTGTTGGGAGGCTCTAGGGGTGATGAAAATAATTCGTGTCTTGATTGCCGTATGGCTTCAAGGGTATGTATGTCTGAAAAATTAATCAAACCATACACTTTAAAAGACTAAGTTACACCTCAATAAAGTTGATAAAAGAGAAAAGGAGAGTGGTAATGGTAGGGGTAGATTTTTAAATTCGGGGTGAGAATACAGCTCAGGGCACAGCATCTGGAGGACAAAATTTCCTTCTGTCTGCGCTGGTGGGCACAGCGTCCATTTCATAGTCCTCTGGTGGCTGGTCATGTGTCATCGAGCATGACATATACCACACAAGCAAACTGATTTTTAGCCTTGTAAATAGAAGCCTCTAAATTATGTAAAACAGTAAATAGAATTACTTTTAGTTTAAATAGAAATGTTTAGTATTAGTTTCTTTCTCTGAAAGGTTTTGGGTGACGAGGGCCTCCAGCAAATGGTGCTGGTATGGTGTTCAGACTTTGTCATTAAGGGACAGTTTCTTCCTCCCTGAAAGTGATAGTAATCTATGCCTTATCTTAAATTATGTTAGCTGCTAATTTATTCATCTACATTTGTGTGGGTGTATTTGAAATTAATACCTCCCACACTTGCCAGGAGTGTGATAGAGATCGTGTTTGTGTGTGTCTTATTGAAAGTGAGTGACCTCTTAGGCTAACTTCTCGCCTTCCGAAAGGTGATTATGTCACTCATTATTAGTGTCCTTTCATAAATGTTTAAGCCCTGGTCCCAACAGAGTGTTCCACATCTTTTACATCTATTAGTGAAGTTAGTGGGAAATATGGCTTTTGGAGCCAGAAAATCCTGGTTTCAAGTCCCAAATCTGTAACTAAATTGGCTGTGATTTTGGCCAATTACACCCATTCTTAGGAGCCTGTTTTCTCATCTCTAATAGAGACTAACAGTTCTTAGAATTGTAAGGATTAAATAGAATAGCATTAATGTACTAGGATTAGTGCCTGGCACAAAGTCGGTGCTTAGTAAATGTTATGCCCGTTCCTGATAGGAATGCTTCTGGCACATTGTGTGTGGAGTCCTCCTAGTGCTGGAAGCATTATGTGTTGCACTCTAGTATTTTCTACTTTTAATAATGTGCTTTCTGAGCCTTATTTTTCAAGTCCTGTTTTCAAGATAAATTTATCTATGTATCCTGAGGGAAAACATACAAGTTATGAGCAGTATGATTTCTGGTTTATTCACATAGTGTTAACTCTGACCTGTATCTCTGAGCAGATCTCAGAGAGTAAAAGCTTGTCCTCAGAGCAGCGCTGCTATGTAGATCGCATTATTCACATCAGACACTCCCCCTCTCTGTTCAGGGGCCAGTTAGAAGTAAAGATGTGTGCCCTTAGGCTATTAGGGAACTGGCAAGCCACCGTGCAGCATTCCCATGGTTTCCCAGACTGACTGATCTTAATCACACCTCTCCCTGTGTTTCTGTTGGTGCCCAGCCCAGATTAACCCTTGTGGCCATTGCTGTTCCACAGGTGGCAGGTTTTATGCTCTTGGCCCCTGCTCCATGGTCTGCCTTGACCATTATGCTGACATGTATATGTAATGTCAGTCCTCAGGCTGGTCGTCCCAGGCCTTAACCTTTGATCCGTAGTGAGGGTGGGCAGGAGCTGGGCGTATATGCCCACAGAATACTTTGGAGTGCTACCTTCCACAGTGGTTGTGCTTGGCTTTTCAGTTTTCCACAGCTGGGAAATAGTGTGTTAGTCTTGTGAGAACTGTGAAAACAAGTGGAGAGAAAACCACAGTGGCATAAAATGTATTCTGCCATCTTTGAAATGGTAGATACCATTCACAGTGCTAGCAGTGTCATATTTACAGTTTAGTATTTAAACTTAGTTTTTATATTGCTTGTACATTAATGTAATTTGGAGAGTAATTTCCTGTTCCTCAGAGGGAATCACTTGAAGCTCTGATTTGGTATTGATCTCTCTAATTAACATGTTTCTTGATTTTTCAGAACTAGCTATTTTATATCAACTTCCCACTAAGGAAGGTGAAGATTTACTGTTTCTTGACCATCTGCTACATGCAGGCACCATCCCCCAATGTATTTATATCATAGTCAGCAATTACATTATCGCATTTACAAAAACACTATCCATAGGTGAGCTATATGGTATTTGTTGGTTACTTTTTCTGCACAACATTTTGTTTTCCTTGGAGTTGACAGTTGTACTCTTTGTTCATTTGTTTAGTTTCCCCCGTTCTTAACATCACTAAACCCAAGCCCTTCCCAGTTGTGTGAGTATCCTGTTAGTACATGCAGAAACACTGAGTCATTTATCACTTTCCTGTTTTGAACAAGTCTTTCTAGCCTCCTGGTCTGCTGCCGTCTGGACTGTTGTTCTCTGGACCTGCTGTGCAGTCGTTATCTTGGGGTCCTCCCGCAGTGTCATCGTGCAGATCGACTTTGCCTTTCCTTTTGGATCCCCTGTTCCGTGGAACTCATGTCTTCCTTTCCTTGATTTATGACCTAATTTGGTAAAGCACATCTTCTAGTAACTTCCAGAGAAAAGGTGCATGGGAGATAAACATTTTGAGACCTTTATTGTTTGGAAATATCGTTAATTTTTCCTATTTACTAAATTGAGTCTAGTATATAGGTTAGAAATCATTTTCCCTCAGTATTTTCAAGGAATTGCTGCATTGTCTTAAGTCTTCCAGTGTTGCTGTTAAGTTTCAACTAACACTAAGGGCAGCTTCCCTATGCCCTCAGTGGTATAGCATTTTGTTACGCTGTGCTTTCTGGGGGCCTTTTACATCCATTGGTGGACCATCAATCTCTTTCTCTTTTTTTCCCTTTACTTTTTGGGAGAGTTCCCCAATTTTATCTTCAAACTAGTTTTTAATTTTACCCACTTATTTTAAATATCCAAGAATACCTTTTAATTTTCTGAAGTCCTGATTCACATCTAATGCTTGTTTCCTGGATGCAATGTTTTCTTCTGTGTCTCTGAACTTATCGATAGTGGCAGTTTTCTTCTCTGTCTACCCTCTCTCTCCAGGTTGTGATAATTTTTGGATCCTTATCATGTTAGGTGCTGTCCTGAAATTTTTTGTGATCCTGGGCTGTCTTTTTATACTTTAACTTTATAAAGTAATTATACTTTATAATTAAAAAAGAGGTTGTATTGGAGTCAGGCCTGATCAAATCTCTGGAGTCACCTTGGGCTCCAGGTGCTGATTTGCATGATGTACTGAGAACAGAGGAAGGTGCTGAATTGCACCAGGAGTAGAAATTGCAGAATCCAGGCTGTGAGGCACTCGACGGGCTCACTGCCTGGTTTAAGGAAAAGGGGTGGAAGGAACCTGTAGATTATAAAGACTTTAAAAACATTGAATTTATAAACAGGGCTAAGCTGAACTTTGCACTTAAAAATGACTACAACAGTAGGTTTTATGTTGTCTATATTTTGTCACATTAAAAAGTAAAAACCCTACAGTACCTATGGGACAGATGGAGGGACTTCTGGGGTAACCGGCAAAGTTCTGTTTCCTAATCTGCGTGCTGGTTTTAAAGGTTTTTATTCTTAGCCTCAGAATAAATCAGGAACCTTAGCATTTGTTTTTCGTGAGCTTTTTGGTACCTTTATTTTATTTTAAAATAAAAAGGGTTTCCTTTCTTTCTTAAAAGAAAAAAAGCAAATTGGAAGCTCCGTGTGCACTGGTGGGGACTGTGGTCTGTGGTCCTCACTGTGGGGGATGTGGGTGTGCCCTGTCGCTGGCAGAGTCCCCGGTGTCCGTCAGTGTTAGCACTTTGGTTGTCGGTGCTTTGGTCTGAGGACCCCTTGATGTGATGAAAATGATTAAGGACCCCCAAAGAATTTTTGTTTATGTGGGTTACATCTATTGTTATTTATTGTAGTAGAAATTAAAACTGAATTAAAAATAATAAACATGTTGCGTTTTAATATAAGTAATGTATCTTATGAAAAATGATGTTTTCAAAAAAAACTGGGAGAGTGACATTGTTTTACATTTGTATGAGTCTTTTTACTATCCAGCTTAATAGAAGACACCTGGACACCCAAATTTGTTCCTACTTTCAAAACTTTATAGTGTGTAACACTTCACTCTGTACTTCTGAGAGGGTGAGACTGAAAGTGGCAAATAATATTTTAGTGTTATTTTAAAAATGGATTAGAACTCACCCACCTTCTGAGAGGATCTAGGAAATCTGAGGGGTTCCTGGACCACACTTGGAAAACCGGTGTTTGAGCTGGTCAGACTGTCCAGAGAAGACTCTCCTTCCTGGAATGCTGGCTGTCAGCAGTGTGGAACCCGAAGTGGGGACGAAGCCTGGGGGCTTCTGTTCGATTCCTCAGGTATTACTGTGGTTCTCTCTCTCTTTCATCAGTGGTGCCTCATCTCACTCCGATCTGTCCAGGAACTTGTGTTTTTCCATCCAGTCTCCTGTATAGGAGTTTCAGTGTCCATTTCGTTTCAAAGCATGTTTCCAACCAGCCCTGCTGTTTTAAGCTCTGCTGTCACTTTGACTTCCAAAAGAACTAAATCCTCTTAATTCTGGATTTTTTTAGGTGGTGCGCCATAGAAATTGGGTTGTTTTTCAATTTTCCCTATTGAGACCAAATTCAGCCTTTTTGGATCTGCTGTAAATTAGTGCCCAACTTCCATCTACTTTCTAGCTATCAAAATGTTCTTGCATTTGCCTCCTCTTCTTTCTCTTTGTCCCTCTGGAATTATGCCTAAAAGACAAAAACAAACATGCTTTGAAGGGTTTTATTGGTGTGTGGGAACATAGTGGAGCTAAAAATGTGTGTTTGAGGTAACATGTTTAATTGGAAATCCCAGCAGTGCCATTTGAATGGATGTTTGTCTGTCACACTTATTTACATTTTGTGATATTACATTATTTTCATGTGGTGAATGCACATTCTGAGAGAGGGCTTCCTTATCTGATCAGATAATCCTCTCTTATGTTGGCAAGGATTCTGGTGATGTCATCTAGCATCCCTGAGAGCCTGAACTGATCCTGTGGCTGCCTCTGCTAACCCTAACCCTAACCACTAACTCAGTAAATGAAGGCAGAGTTCTTGAGGCCTCTTGAAGACAGTCTCATTGGCAAAGAACATATTACCAACCTGTCGTTCTCATCAGGTGCTATAAAGAACCATGTGCAAATACCACTGCCTCTTCTGGTGAAAGATTGTTTATTTACTAACTTTACAGAGATTCTTGGAGGTTTTTTGAGAACACAACAAATATATACAGCTCTTAGAATCAACTGAGCAGGGAGGGAATTAGGATTCCTGATCCTCCTAAAACAGTCCTTAGGCTTTAGCGTGTCAATGGGAAGGGCTTGTTCAATCTCACATTGCTGGACCCCACCCTCAGAGTCTGATTCGTTGGTGATGGCATAGGGTTCAAGAATTTGAATTTCCAGTGGTCTGGGGATCACACTTGGAAAGCTACTGCTCTAAGAGCTAACCGTACCCTTGAAACTTCCCAAAAGAAGGAATTTAGTGGAGGCATGACTAGTATTTACCATGGAGTTATTTCTAGTGAAGTAGGCAAACTCTTTAGTTAGGTGAAATTTTAACAGACCAGATCAGTGAGTATGAATGAAACAAAATACCACATTTCTGTCTCATTTCACTTGGTGCACTGACTTCAAGGTCCATCCATGTTATCACAGATAAGAGTTTTTTTCTTTTATGGCTAAGTATTCCATAGACATGCATACATACACACACCCCCATTCAGCATACACACATGTACATACATGCATACACACACATTCTTTATCCATTCATCCATCAGTAGACCCTTGGGTGCTTCCGTGTGTTGGCTATTGTAAATAATGCGGCAGTGAACAGGAGGGTGCAAATACCTTTTCAAGGTAGTGCTTTTATTTTCTTTGGACAAATGCCCAGGAGTGGAATTGCTGGATCATATGTTCTATTTTTAATGTTTTGAGAAACCTCCATACTGTTGTTCTATAGAGGCTGCATCAATTTACATTCCCACCAGCAGCACTGTAGCCTTGTAACCTAGTTTGAAGTCAGGAAGTGAGATGCTTTTTTCTTTGTTGTTCTTTTGCAGGATTGCTTTGGCTGTTTAGAGTGTTGTGATTCTATTCACATTTTACGACTGTTTGCACTCTTTTTGTGAAAAATGCCATGGAAATTTTGAAAGGACTTGCATTGAATTTGTAGATTGCTTTGGGTAGTATGGACATTTTCACAATGTTAATTCTTCCAATCCATGAGCATGGAATATCTTTCTATTTGTGTCTTCTTCAATTTCTTTCATCATTGTGTTATAGGTTTCAGTGTACAGATCTTTTATCTCCTTGGTTACATTTGTTTTTAGGTATTTTATTCTTTTTAATTATAAATGGTACTGTTTTCTTAATTTCTTTTTCTGATATTTTATTAGTGTAAAGAATCACAACTGATTTTTGTATATTGATTTTTTGTGTCTTGAAACATCACTGAACTTGTTTATGAGTTCTAATAGTTTCGTGGTGAAGTCTTTAAGGTTTTATGTATAATATCATATCATCCACAAATAGTGACAATTTCCCTTTGTCCTTTATAATGTGGGTGCATTTTATTTTATTTTTTTGTCTAATTGCTCTCACCAAGATGTCTAGTACTATGGTGAATAAAAGTCATGAGAATGAGCATCTTTGTCTTGTCTGATCTTAGAAGAAAAGCTTTCAGGTTTTTGCCGATGCGTATGATGTTAGCTGTGGGCTTGTCATGTATGGTCTTCATTATATTGAGATATGTTCCCTCTATACTTGCTTTTTTGAGAGTTGTTTTTATCATAAATAGATGTTGAATTTTGTGAAGCTTTTTTCTGCATCTGTTGAGATAGGATTTTTATCCTTCATTTTGTTAACATGGTATATTCCATTGATCTGCAGGTGTTGAACCATCCTTGCATTCTTGGAATAAATTCCACTGGATCATGGCGTATGATCCTTTTAATGTATTGTTGAATTTGGTTTGCTGATAATTTATTGAGGATTTTTGCATCTATGTTCATCAGGAATGTTGGCTTATTTTTTCTTGTGGTATTTTTGTCTGGTTTGTATATCAGGATATTGCTGGCCTTGTAAAATGAGTTTGGAAGTATTCCCGCCTCTTCTTTGAAAAAGATTGAAAAGGATTGGTATTAATTTTTTAAGTGTTTGGTAGATGTCACCTATGAAGCCATCTGCTCCTGGACTTTTGTTTAGCTGTTTTTGATTATTCATTCAATTACTTTTACTAGTAATTGATCAGATTTTTCTATTTCATGATTCAGTCTTCATAGGTTGTATTTTTTCTAGGAATTTATCCATTTTTTTTTTAGATCATCCAATTTGTTGATGTGTAATTGTTCATAGTAGTTTTATGGTTTTGTATTTTTGTTTTCAGTTGTAACATCCCTTTCACTTCTGATCTTATTTATTTGGGTTCTCTCTCTCTTGCTCTCTCCTTCCCTCCCTCCCTGTCTCTCTGTCAGTTCAGCTAAAGGTTTCTTTATTTTTATTTTTTATTTTTTTAATAAGTACAGCTCTTGGTTTTGCTGATCTTTTCCATGGTCTCCAAAATTTCTATTTCATTCTTTTTTTCTCTGCTCTTTGTTATTTTCTTCTTTGAACTAACTTTGGTCTTTATTTTTCTTTTATTAGTTCCTTGAGTAAGTTTAGGTTGTTTGAGATTTTTCTTCTTCCTGGATGTAGTCATTTATCACTACCAACTTCCCTGTTAGAACTGCTTTTGCATCCTCCAGTAAATTCTGGTATGTTGTATTTGGATTTTCATTTGTTTCAAGGTATGCGCTGATTTCTGTTTTCATTTCTTCTTTGACATATTGGTTGTTCAGTAGCATGTTTACCGGATTTTGCTATGTGTAATGTACACATTTTTGCCCAAATTTTTGAGGGAAAAATAAGGATGCATATTAAACATGGGAATCGGCTAAAACGTGGGTTTACATTATATATGGCAAAAATATGGTAATCTCCACGTATTTTGATTTTCCTATTTTCTTATAATTGATTCCTAGTTTCATATCATTGTGATTAGACAGTTGCTTAAATGATTTTATTCTTTTTACATTTGTGCAGTGGCCTAACATTGTGAACTATCCAGGCAAATGTTTTATGTGTGCTTAAGATGATGTATGTTCTGTTGCTTTTGGATGGAATGTTTTCTGAATGTCTATTAAGTCCATCTGGTCTAACATATAGTTTAAGGGCAATGTTTCTTTATTAATTTACTGTCTGGGTGATCTATTCATTGTGGGGTATTAACCTTCCCTTCTATTATTGTATTGCTATGTATTTCTGCCTTGAGGTCTGTCACTATTTACTCTATATAATTATGAGTATAAATATTTACAAATGTTAAATTTTCTTGTTGGATTGACGTTTTCATAATCATAAAATGACTTTGTTTTGTTACAGTCTTTGTCTTAAAGTTTATTTTGTCTGATATAAGTATAGCTATTTCATTCTTTTGGTTTCCATTTGCATGGAATATTTTTTCCATCCTTTCACTTTTAGCTTTTGTGTCCTTACATTTGAATTGATCTCTTGTAGACAGCATATAGATGGGTCTTAAAAAAATTTTTTTTAGCCATTCTTTTGATTAGAGAATTTAGTCCATTTATCTTTAAAGTAATTATTGATGTGTATGTCTTTACTGCTGTTTTGTTAATTACTTCCTGTTTTGTAATTTGTTCTTCCCTTGTTATGTTCTTTTGTGACTTGATGATTATCTTTAGTTGAGGTTTAGATTTCTTTTTATCTTTTATGTATCTACTATAGGTTTTTTTGTGTGTGGTTACCATGAGGTGTATGTAAATAAACCTACATCTATTTTTAACTCGATAGGGACTTAAGTTTGTATACATTATAACACTCTATAGTTTTTACTCTCCCCTGCTCATTTTATGTTTTTGATGTCATAATTTACAGCTTTTTATTTTGTCTGTTACTTAATTATTATAGTTATTTTGACTCCTTTTATTTATTTTAATCATTGTTCAAGTACAGTTTTCTGTCCTTTACTCCCATTATTTTGACTCCTTTTATCTTTTACCCTTCACATTGACTTTGTAAATAATTTTCTTTCAGTCTTTAACTTTTGACATTTTTATGTGTCTTGGTGTGAATCCCTGGGTTCATCTGTTTTGGAATTCTATGGGCTTCCTGCATCTGGGTGTCTGTTTTCTTGCCCAAGATAGGGAAATTTTTATCCATTATTTCTTCAAATATGTTTTCTGCCTCCTTTTCTCTCTCTCTGCTGTTTGGGACCCCTCTGATGTGAATGTTGGCTCAGTGGGTGTCCCATGAGTCCCTTAAGCTATCCTTACTTTCTCATTTTCTCTTTCTGTTTGTCTAGTTGGATTAGTCTTCTGCCCTGTCTGTGAGTTTCCTGTTCCTTCTGCTTCATCAGTTCATTTTTCAGCTCTGTGACTTTTATTTTGTAATGTCTCTTTGTTGAAATTCTCGCTTTGCTTGTGCATTTTCCTCCAAGCTCTGTGAGCATCTTTATAACCATTATTTTGAATTCTTTATCAGTTAAGTCACTTATCTCCATTTCAATGTCTTTTTCTTGGTTTTTATCTTCTTTTGTGGGGAATGGATTCCTTTGTTTCTTCATTTTCCTTTATACTCAGTGTGTTTCTCTAAGGTAACATAGTCACCTCTCCCAGTCTTTAAGAGTGGCCTCATGTAGGAGATGAACCTTATTGTTCAATCCTGTCCAGGCTGTTGGTTGTCTCTCAAGCTTTTGTAATTGTCCAGATAGCCGGTTTTAGTCAAACTGGTTCCCGGTATTTGAGAGCGTGCCAACACCTATCCATGTCCCAATGGACAGGACCTCAGTCAGCACCTAGACTCAGGCTGATGGGAAGCCAGACTCTCAGGCAGCAGCTTTCCAAGTAGAGAAAGGCATTTCTGTCTTCTCCTCCGTGTTGAGCCTTGGGGTATAGCCAGTGAAGAGCTCATTGCTGTTGTCTAGTTGAACCTGTGAACACAAGCCCACTGGCCACCAGAGTCAGGCCATCCAGGGATGTGTGTCCTCTGGGCAGCAGCCACAAAAACTGGGGCGCCAGATGTGTACATAAAATCCTTTCATGGAGACAGGGGTGCCCTGGGCTGGGCAGAGTGAGAGTGCAAGCTGGTGCCTGCTGGCCTTCCCATTTCTGGAGACGATTGCAGTCAGCCCCTAGATGTGTGTTGAATTAAAAGCCTGACCCTTGGGCCACAGCTATGAAGACAAGCTTATTTTCCTCTTTCATGGAAAGACTGTGGATTATTTTTCAGTCTGCTGACTGTATGGTATGCCCTGGGGCCGGGGTAGTGGATTAAGAACTATTTTTCCATTACAGTCCCATTGGACCCACAAACGTAAGCCCTGCTGGACACCAGAGCCAGGCAATCAAGCGGTGTCTTCTGGGTGGCTGCTTCAGATGGGTGCACAAGCTTTTTCTGGAATATCAGTGACCCCTGAGCAAGGCAGAGGGAAATCGTGAAGATAGCACCTGCTATCTGAGGTCTCTAGAGATGATTACCCTTGGCTTTCAGATGGGTTTCGTTAGAAGCCTGTCCCTTAGGTCACACCTGTAGCGAGGTCCCCAGGTGTGTTAAATTAGATGCCCACTGTTCAGGCCGACCCTTTAAGATAAGCAGATGGGTCTCTTTCACAGAAAGACTGGGCAGTGTTCCATCAGCTGTCTCTGCTCTGGGCCCCAAGTAGGTGAGCCCAGTGCCTGCAAGCCCTTTAAAACTTTTTCAGACTGTGATAGCCTTGTGGGTCTCTTGGATGCAAGTCCCACTGGATTTTGAAGTGAGATGTTTTGGGGGTGCTTCTTTCATTTGCAAGTCTTAAAAGTTGTGTGGTTCAGACTCCTTGACTCCTAAGGGAGAAACCTGGGGTTGTGAGTTCCCTCCC
The DNA here is from genome assembly GCA_028533065.1 of Trachops cirrhosus. NCBI lineage: Eukaryota > Metazoa > Chordata > Mammalia > Chiroptera > Phyllostomidae > Trachops > Trachops cirrhosus. The sequence continues at coordinate 27,509,343 of CM052545.1, read as the reverse complement.
ACTTGTGGGCTGCTTTGCTGAGGGCAAGGTTGTGTCTCAGCCTCTCCTTCCTGTTTCAGTGTGCATTTTTTCCTCGTCTGGCCAGTGTATATGAGTCATTCAGCTAGATTTTGGGTTCCTTTCAAAGAAAATTGTCCTGTAGATAGTTGATTTGGTATGTTGAGGATTCTCCTGTGTTGCCATGTTGAGCCAGAATGCTGTATATTTAATTTCGAAGGGAGGGGATAGAGTATGTGGTCATAGCATACTTTTACTGGGCCGTCACACGCACCAGTGTTACTTACATGCATACATATAGTAAACTGATGTGCTTGTCAGAATTGTAAGAAGGTTTTCCCATGATCTCCCACCTCCTGCTGTGCACACACCGTCTTTCAAACACAAATTGCTTTGAAGTGATTTTGCAAGTGTAATTAGGTCTCAAATCCAGTGATTTAAGAGACATAATCTGAGTGGGCTTGACCGAATCAGGTGATCTCTGAAAAGGGACATCTGGCCCTGGCTGACTGGAGACTCATAGAGCAAGAAGGATTTGTCATGGGGAGGGATGCTCATCGCTGAGTTTGAAGGTGGCTTGGGGTGCAGGTGGCCTGGAGGAGCTGTGTGGCCTCCAGATGAGAACAGTTTAGTGGACACATTGATTTTAGGCTTGTAAGACCTTGAGCGGAGAATCCAACCATATCACAGCTGACCTTCTTCTGACCTACAGATCCGTGAGCTAAGAAATAGGTATTGTTTTAAGTCTCTGTTTGTACTCATTTATTACTGCAGTGTTAGGAAACTAAAGCAACTGAATATTTTGCTTCACAAACTTGCAACTGTAATTTGTTAAATATTTATTGATGTTAAATCCACATTACACCAGCACAACAATCCAAAGTAGTATGATAGTACTATTTTTTTATAAATACAACATAAAAGGTGGCAAAATAATGCTACTTAATCCCAAACCCAGCAAATTAGCAAAAAAAGTTTCATTCAGAAAAATTTGGCAAGTAAGATATGACATGTCATAATACTACAATATAGATAGGTCCACGAGGGACTTTGTATGGTATCTTAAACTTCACCTTAGTAATGCATAGAACTGTGGTCAAAGAAACTTATACCACTTTGCATAGAACATCTGCTGCCCAGTGCTCAAGCCTATTAATCACTTAAAACCTGGCTGGTTGGTGTTCTTACAAGGAAGTAGAAAGCTGTACATGTGAAGCAGTAATGTGAAATATATGGGGTGGTACACAGATATAAAATTACTTTAAAAATACTACATATTGAATTGCATAACTGAGCTAAGAAGAGTTCAACATTTTTATTATAAATAATGAAAGATATATGTGTTTTGCATAAGGAATACAGTGTTTTCTTTTCATAGCAAAGTACCATTGAAGCCTCATGTTTTATAATATTAGGCCAAATTGTTTTTTCTCCTTTTTAAAGTTTATTGGTTCCGACTTAAAACCATCAAGTCTGGTCAGAATCAACTCAGTCTAGCTGATGTGGAATCATACACATTTAAAAATCAGTCTTTGCTGAGATACCTTTGTACACTACTCAGAACACAGCACCTTCTTAAAGTAAGGTTTCCTGGCAGCAGGGACGTGAACTGATATTTTCCATTCACCGTATCTTGGTGCCATTGAAAAAACACATCAGGGCACAGACCTGTTTCTGTCTCTCCTAAGTCTGCATTTCCCTCAAGGAGACTGCACGCTGCAGGCAGCGCCTCACTCATGCCAGCCTTGCAGCCTCCGCCCACTTTCAACTTGCTCTGAACATCTAAAATCTTCAGCTACGACGACACAAGCTCCAGACACACTGGAATTTCCACAGCACACGTGCTCTAACTTCCAGCTGACCCTAGATTCCCTGACTTGTGAATCACAGTGTTAGGTTAATTTTCAAGAAAACCGAAGAAAAGCCTGGCCTTTCTCATGTCTCCCGCCGTCTCTACTCTTATCTAAAAGAATACGATGTAGTAAGTATGCTGGTAGCATTTTCCTTCACTCTGCTCTACCCCTTCCAAACCCCTGTTCCTCCCGATTCTGTATGCCTTGGTCGTTTGGGTGGTTTGGATGCCTTTCCTGGAATGGACTGGAATATATTTCTGCTCTATTCAGAATACTTTATATTACTTATATTTAAATTAGCCTTTGAATATGGTTTGTAAATAAGCTTTCTACCAAGGTAGCATGAAAAGAAAATACAACATAAAAAAAGGTTAAGAACTAAGGTGTTACCCTTGTTAGAGAACTCTTGATATTATTAAAATTTAAGGCAAGTAATTCCTTCCTTATGATTTAATATAAAGCCATTTGCAACAGCAAGGCATTTACTTGGATTTCTTTTTACTTTGGATTTACTTTCCTCTTCCTTTTTCATCCTTACATATTGCACTTGGTTCACTGAAGCTGTCTGGATACACTGCCACTTAAGAACATTTTAGTGTTATTTGTGGTACAACTGCCTCATGTCAAGTATTCCACACTATCGTGCTGTGCAGCACCTAATGCTAGTGTTTAAAGGCACTTTTGATAATACAGATTGTGGTTACCTTTGAACATTGGTTTCCTTTAGCATTTTGGCATTTCAGACCACTTTAATCACAGCAGTTCAAAAGTTTTAAATTGGATGATGAATGTGACTTTTCTGTGCAATGTGTACATTTCTATTAGCATCTCCTACTGCAACTCTAAGTTTGGTATATCAAGTAAGAAAGATATTTTGTTGTTTTGTCTTTATTTCTTGCAGTCAAACGTATGTTTTTGCCTTTTACGTAGTGTGACAAAGGCATATGTTGGTCAAGGCAAGGCCGTTTCAGTGTTGGAGCTTTGATGAGGATGTTGGATTACAGGTCCTCACTTTCTACGAGGCCGGAGTTCAGTGTCAGGTGAGACGGGTTGGCTTCAGGCTGGAACGCTGCTTTGATGTCCAGTCCCTGGTCCGAAAGTGCTGCGTAGCGACTGGCTGAGGGGCGTACTTTTTTTGGCTTGGTGCTCTGTGGCTGCTGATGCCACTGGGCTACAAAAGAGAGGGGGGGAAAGGATATTGTAACGAAGAGTATTGGACAGCCCTTAGGTGTTGCAAGTAAATACAGAATGTCTTTTGACACACACCAGGCACTTGTTCTTTAATGAAAGTGTGAATACATCCATGGTAGGAGCCCTAAAATTTAAGGATGGTTTTGCATTTTACTCATATGTTGCAGATTTACTTTCTCCACAGGATATTGGGACTATAAATAGCTAGAGAATACAGACAAAGTATAGTTAATCTTTAGCTGAAAGCACATACGTGCTTCAGCACAGGAAATCCTTTGGAACAGTCTCTGAGTTTCCTAATTCACCTCCCACCTGTTTTGTAATCTTCAGAGTTCATAATGGGTGAATGCCCCAAGAGTGGGAATAGGCTGGTGTGCTGGAGGGGCCTTGAACGCTGATCAACAGATGGGTGAATGCCCCAAGAGTGGGAATAGGCTGGTGTGCTGGAGGGGCCTTGAACACTGATCAACAGAAAGGAATGGGGCAGTAGGGAAATTTGAGGTCGTTCATTTTCTGAGATACCTCACAAAGCTGTTTCTTATCAAGAAGAATTAAGTTCTTAATTTTTTCTAGTGGTTTTCTTTATGTCAATAGATCATATATTGCTATTGTACTAGCCTGTAAATTTAATAAAAATGATTTTCTTTAAATTTGGGATGCATGTACACAAATAATCACAAACCTATTGTTCAGCTGCTTAAGATATATTAACTAGAAAAGCATTAAGCCACAAAAGTATGCATTACCGAATCGATGGTACACACCTTTAGAGTGCAATAAGACACTGATAGGATAATTTAAAAAAGGCAGTCATTTGCAAAACAGTAACAAGTATACTGTGAAAGCACGAGGTTAAGCCTTTGCCTACTGTTAGTGCCTAAAGCTCGGGTAAGGAAGCCACAGCTGACTGGCCCACGTCAGTGAAGCCAGCATGCACAGTTTCTGAGTGATACTTGATTATTGGCTCTCCTGGTGTAGTTCACTAGTAATGTTGAGAAGCTATAAATAGAAAGAGAAAGAACAACATGAAATTTGGCCAAGAATCCCCCCTAGAGTTGTTTATAAGATTAAATAGCAATAGTATGATTTGCTGTTCAGTCATTTTTCACAATTTGATGAGCCAGTGCGATCAGAGGAAGGGGCACTCACTGTAAACGTCCAGTCTGGCAGTGCAGGACACGATCCCGGCCTCGTTCTTGGCCGACACTGTGTACCACCCGGCGTCTTCCTTTGTGGCTCCCTGAATGAGCAGGCAGATGTAGCCATGATTATCCTGGTGCATGCTGGAGAAAAGGAGAAAGTCGTTAGGGTTCTAAATGTTTAAAAAGTGGCTTTGGACACAAAGCATCATTTTTAATTAGATCATTAAAAACACAATTGTGCAAGTAGCCCATAATAGGGTCATACTGATTCTGGAGAGGCTGCCAGCCCCATTAAAGTTAATGGGAGAGAAGGGCAGACGTCAAGAGGCTGAATAAATCTGTGCAGTTAATTTCTCGTTTAGTATCTGCCTTTACAAAACCACTGAGTAGTTTCTCTGTCATCACTGTAGCAAGTGAATTCATCTTCTCTTTTAGATATAAAGATAAACAAAACCATGAAATTATTTAGAATATGCTTCATCCCATAGCATTATAGCTGCTTTTCTAAAAGCTTAATCATACCTTAGGGTAAAGAGTGATGTTTGTCTTTGAAGTCATCAATAGCATAACTCTTACAGAGATTTACGTGCTATATATACACTGTGTTTTTAGGGTTAGGTTAAGTCATTGTATGTTCTCACCTCACTCGGTCAGTGCTGTGTGTGAGCGATTCATTTTCTTTCTTCCAAAATATCTGAGGCGGTGGCACCCCTAAAACACGGCATTCCAGTCGCACTGGGTACCCATCTGCAACTCCTGTGTTTTGCAGCTTCTCGATAAACACGGGGGGCTTGTGTGCTTCTTTAGCTAAGAAAACATGAGATGGATGGTCTGTCAGTGATAGACAAAGGGAGCACTACAACGAGTTCAGAAGCTTCTTGAAATATTGCCTAAATAGATGTTTTATTTTATACCGTTTTTCACTTCAGGTGGTGCGATGGTAGGCCTCTCTCCAAATCATTCTTTTACCAAGAAAGGTTACTACGCTTCATTCCACTCATTTGTTTCCTCAATTAATTCACGTCTGACAGGCCCACACAGTCCACTGGCCATCTGCTCCACAGAATGCCTGGCAGGCTGCGTGGGACTCCTAAGTCACCGCTAGCATCTGGGCTGGCTTCACACTGTGCAGGCACAGCCTTTACCAACCACTGCCACCTAGTGGCACTGAGGAGGACAAGTGTTTCTAGGAATTCGATCCACTTAGCAAACATTTCAGGTAGCAGGAAGAGGAGTCTATTAAGATTCTGAACATTGGAAGTCCTGGCTCAAGAACCATAGGATTTAAGAAAAGAAAAACAAAGGAGAGGTATCTCCATCTAAAATTGGCAACTTGGAACAGTAACCTATAAATTACAGGTTCCAATTTGTGTTCTTTGAAGGGCTATAAAAACACAATTTTATTACCTTGAAGGAAGAAATCCATAAAAAAAGGATAACTTGATTAGCCTGAAAAACTCAAAACTGATTGTTAATAGCACTCTAATATCACCATCCAATGGGAAACTGTTTTCTTTGATCTGAGGTGGAAACAATTTCAGAGAAGAAGGGTTATTTTCTTCTGAGCTACCCATAATGAATTTGAAGAGAAATGCCTTTCTCTACCACTCACTGCCCTCTGGAATTACAAATATATCAAAGCAAAGCAGCCATAGGAGAGACAGGTGAAGAGGGTAAATATTCTACCTGAAATTTTCAAATACCCAAGACTATAGTCTAAGGCAGGGGTGTCAAACTCATTTTCTCCAGGGGCCACATCAGCCTCGCAGTTGCCTTCAAAGGGCCAAAATAATTTTAGGACTATATAAATGTAGCCACTCCTTAACTGTTAACGAGTTGAAATTACATTCGGCCCGTTAAGACATTGAGTTATGTAGAGGGCTGTTTTTTAAATTGGACTTTACATGATTACTTGGCCTAGGCTATTTTGTGGAAGTGGGAACAGATCTCACTTAGGAAGAAAATTTGCTGTAATTATTTCATAGGGTTGTTGTGAAGACTGAGATGATATATAGGAGGTGCTTTGTAAATAAGATGAATGACAAATAAACATTGTTTCTTATTTTTGAGAGAACAGATATCAGAATCTTTAGTTATGCTCAACTCCTAAGGATGGTACAGACTTTTCCATAAATACACTGTCCTTATCTAAGGGTAAGACTTCATCTCAGACCACTTTTACGAAGTTTACCTAACAGTACAATCAACTAAAAAGAAAACCTGAGTGTAATTTGACTATGACATTGGGGGTGATGAAATGTATAGTTTTGGATTTTGAAGTCAGAGCACATTGCATTACTTTAAAAGCTGGCTCTACTTGTAGAACTCTACGTGTAAGCAAACTCTTATGCGTCAGGTGTGGTGTGCAGAGCCCACACTGCCAGTGCCCTTGCCTTACGTTCCGCTGAGGGCCAACACCCACCAGGAGAGTGACCCAGAAAAGCCCAGGTCCTCCTCTCTCTTCGCCAGGCTAGTGGGAGAAAGGAAAGATAGCTGCTAATGGCTGCACTGACAAAAAACTAATGTTCTGGTTTGCTAAGCCTTTGAACTTATCCTAATTGGCTGTTTTGGTAATTCAATCTATTTTTTCAGCAGTTTGATTTATTTACCATATTGGTTAGTAATGCAGAATTACTTTACATTTCTAAATCTGATGTTCCTTCATGGGGAGAGAAAGGGCGCACAGCCGAGCCTACCTGCAACCACAAGCTCCAGGCTGAATGAGTTCTGCCCTGCTCGGTTGGTGGCTATGCACGTGTAGATGCCGGCGTCGCGTGACGTGACCGGCTCAATGATCAGGGAGTGCACCCCGTTCTCACGCACGAGCATCTTGTGGGCACTGTCGGGGCGGATGGGTTTTCCATCTAGTTGCCAGGTGAGATCTGGGGTTGGTAACCCACTGACCTGAAACAAAGAAAATGCATGTAAATGTCTCTAGTGTTGAAACAATGAAATTAATACCTAAGAAACCAGCATAAATTCCTCCGTCGGTAGTACAGAAGACAGCTTTTAGTATCAGCTCTGGTTACTCTTCTGCTTAAAACCTTTCAATGGCTTCCTAAGCACTTGTGGGCTCACTTTTAAACATTTCTTATAGAGCAACCTTGAGAAATGTGAAATGGGAATTAAAAAAACTTTTATCATCATCTTAGCTCACCAAGGGTTATAAAGATTACTGGGATGATCTCCACATAGGGCCCTGAGTTCTTTGAAAAAAAGACGTACAAGAAGACGTACAACCATAATAACCATAACAAATACTCAGCTGGCGTTTACACTCTATGAAGCTTCTCATCAAAGAGTTGCCATAGCTATGGAGACATCAGTAAATGCATCCTTCAGCAAGTTGGGCTATTTCTATTATTTGATAATTCTTGAAACTAACAATTACCCAGAAAGCCATATCAATAAATTTGCATCACAATGGAAGCATCGTAAAATGATGAGACTGTGACTGTTGTGTTGACCAGAGATCACACAAAAGCACAGTTAATTGCTAATAACAAGTTGTGCTGCGAAGGGTAGGGATGGTTGCCATCTGTCAACTCTTTACAGCTTTGCCTTTGATTTTGAATGGGGAGAAAAGTGCTATTAAGGAAGGCCTTTTTACTCCACCCCACATTTACTAGTGGAAAATAACCTACAAAAAGATGTCAGCTGGATTGTAAAACAATTGTTTGGAAGACCCAGCTCTGCCAAAATCAGCCAGAGAACTCATAAATTCCATTCCTGCTGCGTAATATTCATTTATATTACATACCTAACAGATGCCTCCCCACACATGTCACAAAAGTCTAGAGAATTTAAAGGAAAAATATTACATAAATTTAAATGACTGGTTAAAAGACGAAGAAATTTTGGAAGCTAACATCAGTAGTTCGGCAGCTCTTAGTTTCTGAGAGGGATCAGTCTCTTTCTTTCTCCCATCTGCCCACCCGCTATCCCCAGCTCTCCATAGACACTGCTTTACCTGCCGAGAGGTCACTGGAAGTGGAATGGAGGAAGAGGGAGTGGATACTTCTGGTCGGGGTCCAGGCCTTTCCCAAGCTTAGAAATGAAGTGGCACTGCCCTTTCTCACTGTGCTAGGTCCGGGCCCAGACAAGCAGGACCCTGTATTGCGGAGGCCACAGTCTGTTCAGTAGGACAGATGCCTAAAACACTGCACTGTCCGCCCACCCGGTCTGCGGGGCCCCTGTGCCAGTGAACCAAGTTATTCCCACTATGGCAAAGGGAACACGTCTGGCCCTACTACCCCTTTACCAACCCCAGCCTTCTCGGTTGGGTAAGGAGAGAAAGCCTGATCTCAGGAATTTAGGATCATTATAATCATGTCATAATTTAAACAGATCCTTTTATTCTTTTTATACATTTCTATAAGCCCAGATTCACTATTTGTAAAAACAATGCCCAGATCCTCTAAAAACCTAATTGTGTTTTGTAGCCCCAAACAGAACCAGCAGAGGGAGCACAAATAATTTTTAAAAACTTTGTCCATACTTAAGAGCTAAATTTTAAGACCAATAAATGGAGAAAAAAATATCAAAAAGTTTAAGAGCATAGTTTTTAAACATTTTTGGCCTTAAGCTCTTTTGACAAACTGATGACAGCTATATCACATACATTTTTGTATTCCGTTTCAGAGTTCACGCATGCAGGGAAACCTCAATACCCAGAGTTAAGAAGCCCTGCTGTAAAACGGGTGAAAGAAGGCTGTCCTCTCACCTCTTCTAGAAATAGGAAATGGGAGGAACAGGAGTCAGAGTCAATATATGGGTATAAAACTTAGAGGAATAAATAGTGAAGCCCAACTAGTCAATGATTAGGACATATGACTAATTAATACCTTTATTACTTCAACAAAGTGAAAAAAAAGCTAAAACCTTCCAGTGACTTTCTGGTGTATGGTATATAGGGTTCTAAGTAACAAACATTTATATTTAATAAGGATTTACAAGTAAAGGAAAAGAATGGTTCAAAACCGTATATAAACATCCCTTATGTTTCACTGGTTGTTTTCTCTCTTAAGCTGGAACACATTTTAAAGATGTATACTTCACATAATTTCCCCAAAGAAACTAAAGAGAAATGGCAATGAGAGGAGAAGGGAGACAACAGATTTATAGAAAGTAACAAACTCTTACTTTGCAATCCATTCTGCAGAGTTTTCCTTCTTGCACAGTCAGGTCTCCAGGAGCCTGCAAGAAGTGAGGCCTGAAGAACCGCTCCTGGATGGGTTCGTTTTCGTCCCCACTGTCCCTTGATCTGGAGCGAGGCCTTAGAACAGGACAGATAGACGGACCATAGTTATTTTCAGGCTCTTAGTCATCTGTTTTTTTAATAATACATGGTGTAATAATGTAATACCTTAGCCCGATTTCTACCCCTGAGGTTTACATATAAAAAAGGTTAGCAAAGCAGAATCTTGTCTCTTTTGGAAGTTTATCATAAAGGTAACAGTCTGCTAATTGCAGATCTTAAACAGTTCTGCTCTCCTAATCCTTAAAGCTAGTATAAATCATAAGGGCAAATGGAGATAATGGGGTAGTCTATATTAACCTGTTTTTTCCTAAATGAATATTTGAAAGCTGTACGAGAAATTGGAGCAACTGTTGCTCATTACTTCATTACCGAATTTTTTTCAACAGAAATTACCGTAACTTCCCCCTGTGGTTTTAAATGTATCACAAATTAAAAGTTCTTATTATTTTATAAAATTTTAATATCTTTCTAATCAAATTCCTTTTCATATTAACCAGGAAAACAAATTACATATTAAGGCAGGTTTTCTTTTACATTGGTTATCCATGTACCTAAAGACACTTATTTTTTGCTTTCAAATAAAATTGTGCAGATCTCCCAGATTTTGTGTATGTCTCTTATTTTTTAGGTTTGTTGCTAGAGACACCTTTAAGAGTAATACAATTTAAAGTAATGGCAGGGAAGACTTAAGAGCAAGATGTTGAATGCAAATTCTGCCTGTAATCATTAGAAGATAAGTTTGAAAACACTTAACTAGAAAAAGTAAGAGTGGAACAAATGAAAGATTGGTATAATAGGCTAATGGCTATTGGGTTTTTTATATAATTTATTCTTCTACAAGTACTGATCTAATTTTTGAACTAAATGCTTTTCTAGGAGACAGTCGCAAATGGGAAAGCTTAAATATATTAAGGACCATAAAAAAAGCAGAATAAAATAATACAAGAGAATGGATATGCTAATTAACTGTATGTTACAGGCATTGATACTGGCCTAGGAGCCAGTGAACAGATATTAGCACAAACAAGTTAGAATTAAATTCGCATGTGCTTAGGTGCCAGAATTGTCTTCCATGTGTTGAACAAAGGGCTGTGTGTGTCCGGTCACAGGAGGCAGTGTAGACATGCTGTTTGTTTGGTGGTACTCAGCTCTTCCTGGGTACCTTCTGTGAGCCTAACTTATCTGTTCCTTCACCAAAGGTGTTTGCATCTGTAGCCTCTATAGTCAGGACTACTTGAACGTGCTCTGTCTGGAAAAATATCTAAATAGGCACCCAAGATGACAGGCTGCTTGACTTACTATATTCTTTTTTAAGTGCAGATACGTTACTAAGAAGTAATATCCTTTCCCCATCCCCGCCTCTTATTATTCCATCAGCTTCCTTGCATAAATTCAGGGCTACTAGGAATGGAAAAGCACCCTCTATTGTTAGCAGATATTTGTAGAGCACTTAAAATATGAAAAATCTTACAAGGTTACGTTCTACAATAAAGTGTGTTGAACTAAGTAACTGAAAAATGAACATAAGCAAGCTGGACGATTTTGAGAAACCTTGTGGCAATAGTTTATATAGCTCTTGGTGCTGAACATTTGTGTAGCATTTACTAGCATTTTCATTAATGTGCCTGCCATTTAAAGGTGCTGAGTCTTGCTTTCTTCATGTATAAATTGGGCCCTATTTAACAAACTAGTGATGGTGTATTTGAGAAGCCTTAGCACACTTTAGTAAATGTTTGGTCCCTTCCCCATTCTGAATTGCAAAGGAGCGTAATCAAGGAACCTAATCAAGGAGCCGGGTACTGTGTAGACACACTGCAAGGCTGTGTCCACATTCTGTTTTCAAACTAAGTTGACTTTTATGGTCACCATGATTTTAGTTGTGTTGAAATTATTGACAATGGTAACACTTATGGAAAGGAACAACTGAAATACCTTCTGACATGAGGATGGCCGGAGGGAGAGCGGGGACTGCGACCTCGCTGGTTGACAGCCTGGACCATCAGCCGTCCAGTACAGCTGACGCGGCCCTGTCAGAGACACCAGGAAGAGGGATTATTTGCTGTGCACAGTAACTGGCCATTAAGCACTGTCTGTTTATTCTGTTCTCCATAAGACATCACTGACAACTCAGTGTGCCATGTTCGTAACGACACCAACCCCCCAGAGTGTACTTTCTCTGAGCTGAATAAACTTTCCTGTTCTGTCCAGGATGGTATTTAAATGACAGCCTCCAATGAGTCCATTGTAATCTGCTAAGTGTCCCTAACACGTGGAGTTGAGCTGCGGAGTATAGCAGCAGGACAGTGCTGCCTTGTGATGACTCCATTTTCATGGTCAGGTAGGTGGTAGCTAGTTTCAACATCCAGCTGGATGATTTTAGTTTCCTGTCACATCCTTTCAGTAACATATTTATTAAATGTTAGTGCCAACCCTTCCAAAAACCATACACTGATGCCAGTGTGATAAAATGAGCACTTATCATGAAATAAGTACGCAGAGCATGATGGGTACAGGGCACCGCGTCTGCACGAAATGAACATTTTTGAGATTTAAAGACAGGGAGCAGTTAAGTTCCTAAAATATATTGGTCCTGTGATAAGGGCCTATCTAATAAAAAGCTGTATTTTATCTCTGAAATTTGCTAACTGAAAATTTGCTAAATGCTGCCATATGGTTAGACAAAAGTAGTATTTACAAGACCCAGATGACATGAATAAATCACACATTGTTACGTGGGCTTTTTGTTTTAGCCCCGTCTCCTGATTTTTCTCCCTCACCGTTACGGGCAGAGTAGCAAATTAGATGATTTTCTCCTGTACTTTCTCCTCTCATCTCCCAGAAGAATGAGCGGATGTACTTACACATTTCTGACAATGGCTGAAAGGGAACAGGAAGGAAGGAAAAATGAAGAGCAGACTTATTGATTAGACGGAGTTCCAGCTCCAGGTTGAAGAGTAGCCCCCTTGTGCATTTACAGTCCAAATAAAATTTACGCTGACTTCTATTTTCATTCCAACTTGTCAGTATCGACAGGTAGCAGTGGCAAGAGGTGTTCTGGGTAAATTCCTCTCGTATTCACAGTATTTGCTATCAAGGTCACAGTTAAAACACTGCATGAAGTATAACATTATGAAGAGGAATTATTTCTAATTTAGATTAATTGTAGCTGAAGTTCAGGTCACATCATATAACTTCTCATATAATGAGTTCTTGGCAAACCCTTATAATTCCCTAAGCTAGCTTGAAATCTGAAAATCAATTTCCTCTAACCCTTCCAAGTCTATATCTGTCATAAAAATCTAGATGTGACTTGCTCGGAAGACACCCATTGTAACCTGCCCAATGACACGTCATCGTGCATATTTAACAAGTGAGCGCGGAAGAGCCACGATCCTTTGTGGAGCCGGAGGACGAGGAAGTGTGTGTTTTGTCTTACACAGTCCCTCCAGCTGGACTGAGACATGGGATGCGGCTTCCTTACTGTTTGTTTGCTACTTCAAAAAATAATTCTAACGTGGATAGATTTTTATCCCCTGTGGTTTAAAACCCAGAGGATCCATAAGGGAAGTTAATATTGAATCATTTATGTAGTTAGAAAAACTTGTAAGTTAAAGTAAATCTTTAACCTGAATTTGGGAAAGCCAATATTGGTTGCTAAAAAAGAAAAAATCCTCTAACCTGGATTTGGGTCTTGACCTTCCTAAAAATTTGGTCAAATCATTGAATTTATTCAAGCCTTTGTTTCTTCTGTAAAAACTAGGGTCTGGCACATGATAATCTTTTAAAGATTAAATGATATAACCTAAAATGAAATTGTAAATATCAAATGGTATAGCCATCCCCCCTTATCCACAGGGACACATTCCGAGACCTCCAGTGGATGCCCCAAACCTTGGACAGTACCGAACTCCATACATCCTGTGTTTTTTTCTTATACCTACATACCTATGATAAAGTTTAATTTATAAATTAGGAATAGTAAGACATTAACCACAGTAACTAATCACAAAACAGAAAGGTTATAATATACTGTAATAAAAGTTACTAAATGTGGTCTCTCACAATATCTTACTTCACTGTACATGCAGTGAGTATGCTGGACCAAGGGGCTACTCACGGCCCAGGTGGGACACAGTGGGGCATCGCACTGCTCAGTGCTTGATTTAAAGCATATGAATTGTATAGTCTGGAATTTCCCCTTTAATATTTTTGGGCCACAGTAACTGAAATTGTGGAAACTGGATAAGGGGGTCTACTGTACCTGATGGCATAAACCGTCACTATGAAATTCACCATATGTGGCGCTGTGTCCCTGTGGGTCTGAGACGCTGTGTGTGCACACACACCAAGGTGACTTAGGGGCTCCAGCAGCTAGGCGGACTCCAGTCAAATTTCCCAAGTGGATATACATTGCTGAAGGTATGCTCTCACCTCCTTTCTCTGGATCCTCTCAAACACCTCCTTTACCCAACGCCCCTGCCCCCTGTGCTCCTAGGGCTGGGGTGAGCCCCACACTCCTTCCAGTGACACTCCCTAGCTCTGCAGTCGGTCTGGTTTGCAAACCAGGTCTGTCCTTTATGGTTGAGTGACTTTGGGCAGGTTACTTAACTGCCTAAGTCAGTTTCCTTATCTGTGAAACAGAAGTGTATAGTTAATCCCTCAGGGGTCCTTGTGAAGATTAAACGAGTTACTAGGAACAAAATACTGTTTTGCATATACTCAGTGCTCAAAGTGCTAAATTATTATGACACTGAATAGATATAATAAAAAAATCAATGGTTATGATGCATCCTTAGAATTGTTTTGTTAAATGCCATTTTTTGTCCATATAATGGAGTTCTTTTCCTCTCTTGATCTCCTTCCCTCCCGCTCTTTGTTAGGCTGTCTCCTTTATTAGGATGTAATTTACTCCAAAGGAAAAGAACAAAACAAAATACTTTAGCACAGGGGGCAGAGTATGTGGAGAGCAGTGGACCTCTTACCTCCCGTTGGTGCCTGAAGGCACCGAGCACAGAGCATATTCAAGGTGTTTGTGTGGAGGCTGCACTGGAGGTGTCAGATGAGAGACGCCCCCTCCATCCTGACCATTTGACTACTCCTAGGGTGCCCCTGCCTCCTCTCCTCTCTTCCAAAAGAAACAGCGAACAGGCAGCATACTATTCTAAACATCACACATTTCTATAGTGTTTTCAAGATTCTCACTGCTGCTTAGACCCATAAACACAAATATAGCCACAGATATTTCCTTCCCAAATTTAAGAAAAAGGCATGTGTTACCATTTGTCATCTTTTAACTCCTACATCATTCTTCACTTCTGAACATAAAGGGGAAAGGTATGCCTTAGGGGGTGGAGTTATTAGTTGGATAATATAGTATTGGTTAACTGCAGGGTGGGGTAAAAGTAGCTGTACAGTTGTGAGTACAGGAAACAGTTTATTCTTGTATTATTATTTATCAATTCCTGTATTATTTTCCATATGAACAACTGTAAGCCTGTGTCTGCCCACCCTGTATGTTACTGATCAATGCATGACCAGGGACATTTAAAAAGAACCCAAAGTAACAAGATGTATAATTTTGACACTTTAATTTGAAAAAAAAATCCAGAATTCAGTGAAGCACTTTTGAAGAAGCCTCCAATGTGCACAACTGAAAGTTCAGGTCTTTAAGCCTGAATGTTTTACTTATGAGGAAGATCAGATGGTATCAGCATTAAGTAATTGTAATCATACTAATGTGCCAGTCAACCCTCGTAATCATGACAATTAGTCGGCTCTGGTGCACATTAATGTAGTTGCATTTGCTGTTAACTTTCTCATTTCTTCCTGCTTTATTATTAACACATGAATTAATAATGGAAATGAATGTTCAAAGTGAAGCTTGAAATGAGCCAGGAAACCTTATAATGCTGAAACAAAACACAACCAACAAACTATCTTTCTAACTTTATGTCAGCTGTGTGTTACTTTCCTATTCCAAACCACAGAGTTTAAAGCTATAGTACAAGTAATAAGTTTGAATTTTTAGAGTGATTCTGTATTAAGCATCCAGCTTTTAAAGGTTATTGGATTCCCTATGCAAGGCCAATTATTTGTATAATATGGAAATGACATTTATATTTCCTAGTTTATGAAACTTAACCTGTGGCACACAGATCTAAAAGCTTGCCACTTGTATACATACTGCAATTTTAGGAAACACCAAACTGCAAAACAATTCCAAAATCTAAGTGCAATCCAGAGTAGCTTAGCAACAGACCAAAACAAAGCGACACATTCGTGTTTAGATTTAGTTCTGTCCTAAAGACAGGATCGCAGTCTGGAGCAGATCGCCTCCGGGACCCTCAGTTTGGCATCACGTTGGGCGTAACACCGCCATCACTCATCGTGCCCGGGCTGCGCGACTGCCTGAACGCACACGTGGAGCCTGACACGCGGTCCAGTGCCCCAAGTCGGGTTTGGATGCGGTCAGCAGTGCCTGATGTGTTTCTTGTTCCCTAAAGAGTAACCCAGGTGGAGGAACGTTCCATACAACACTCTGCTGGGCTTCACTGTTCTGCTCTTTCTTCGGTCCTCACCCTTTCTCTTCGGCTGCTCTCTGCAGTTACTCTCCGCTGCTCGGGAAAGCGCTGTTGCCTGTGTTTCGCAACTGACCCCGTTTTCCCCTCCAGCCTTTTCCTCTTCCCCGTGGGCATTTCACATCATGTGGGCTACCGTATACCAGAAAAAACTGGTGTAGCTGTCTCCCTTTCAAACCCAAATACATCTAAAAGTTGCCTCTCTTTCAAACCCAAGTACTTCTAAAATGTGAAAAAGTTTTAAGATAACCACAGGGCATCAAGGAAGTAGGGTGTCATCTTCAGTTTTCTGCTCACTGTGTTGTGTTTTTGGGATTAATATATCTTGAAAAATTTAGTTTTTACTTTTGAAATTTTTTCAGTGCCTATTATGTCACAATTTGTGACTTAAAACATGATTTAAGGGCAGCATGAGAATGGCAAAATATTTTCATGTACAATAGCAGACATTATAAAGCTGCGATTGTGGCACTGCTAAACATTTGTTACAGTGTTCCTAAACCAGCAAATGATCGCTAACGCTGAGGACTGGGTAGGAGACGGTCTGCCACTTGTCATGCCTTAACTAGCACTTTGTTGTTCTAATGGGTGGTGAGGTCAAATCCACATTCAGGATGATGACTGCCAAAACCTACAGCTGGCATTTTTGGACATACCTGCTATTGAAGACCCTAGATAGGAAATGACTTTTAGTCATGAAATTAAATCAACCAGGCAACATGCTCTGAAAATTGGAACAGCGACTAACTGCTACTAAGTGCTATAAACCTAAAATTTTCTCACACCAATTTCAATTTCAGGTCTCAGTGTCTGCTTCCCAGATTTCCTCAGATTGTTGTCCTGAGTTTCCCCTCCTATGCCTGCCTTTGGTCATTTAGGTAGAAAAGGAGATCATTAGCCCCACCCTCTGCAATGAGAATGTGGATCCATTAGCATGGAGAGACGTGGGAATTCTAGGTGTCAGGAACTTAGGGACGGCTCTGGTTGACTGTGACCTCTGGGGTTCTTTGGATCTTTTGCTCCCTCAGAGCAGTTGAATCACTCTTTGCTTAATCACAGGTGAGAAGGGATATTCTGTTAGAAGGGTTGGGCCTGTGGCTACCTGATGTAAACTGGTCCACTTCTCCTTTGTCTTCTCTCCAAAGGGTGGTCGAGTCAGAGAACCAGAGAGGGTTAACCACGGGCTTATCCTGCCTGGGATTAGGTAGAGTGGCAGAATTCACTGCGGCCCTGCCTGGGAGTAGGGCCATGACTGCTGTCTTGGTGACCGCTCTCTCACGGGCCTTCTCTGGGTGCAGAGAGCAGCCTCGCAGCTTCTTGGGTGGCTTCTCCAGCTGTGCTGTGGGCGTGGCCTGTGCTGCAGCTCAGGGCCACCTCCACTCGAGCCCGCAGCTGTGGCAGTTGTGGCGCAGCCACATCTGCTGCCTCACTCTTTTCCCATGGGGTGGTAAAAAGGAAAAGCCAGGAGGTCAGAGGACCACACACCGGCAATGTGTTGGTAGAAGTTCCATCCCAAACTGACTCGCTTGCTCACTCTCTCACGGTGATGTGGGAGCGGGACACCTAGCAACAGAACTGGCCCTTCGCATCCTGGTTCTGCAGCTTCTGCCAGCTCTGCAGGCTGCTGCTTCACGACAGGGTCATTAGTGTCTTTGAATTAAAATATCGACAATAGCTAACATTTATAGAAAGTGCAGTGTGTGCCAGGTAAACAGTGCTTTCCATGTATTGTTTAAATCCATATCATTATTCTCACTTCATAGCAGAGGAAACAGGAATGGAGAGGTTACGTGACATGCCAAAGGTCTCACAGGTCAGGAGTGGCAGAGCTGGAACTCCAGCTCGGGTTCGCCTGGTGCTAAAGTTTACGCTCTTAGCCCCTGAACTACACCGGCCTGGCTTCGCAGGAACATCAGTATTGCGCTGCAGTTCTGGTCTCTTGTGCCGCTTCTTCCAGTTTTTCCCCTTCTTCCTTTTCTGTGTTGACAAGGGGGATCCTCTGCAGCCCTCTTTTACCCACTGACCCATCATGGTTTGTAAATAGTTTTAAGTGCTCCGAGACCACTCACCCTTGAGGCTGGGCTGCTGCCTTCAACTCTGCATGCTACCATGGGCCCTGAGCAGTGAGACTGTCCCCTGTAGAGCAGGGGTGTCACACTCATTTTCACCGGGGGCCACCTCAGCCTTGTGGTTACAAAGGCCCAAATGTAATTTCAGGACTGTATAAATGTAACTACTCCTTGGCAGTTAAGTGAGAGCTTGGCGCTGCTGCCAGGTAGAAACAAGGTGCCGGGCTGGATAAAACAAGGCTGAGGGCCGGATTCGGCCCACGGGCCTTGTGTTTGCCGCCTGTGACTTAGTGTAATTTGAAGAAGACCAGAAGCAGACTCATAGCCATAGTTTACATCTTTGTTGTTTTTCCTATAAAAGTGCTTACTCCAGTGACAGTTTAAAAAGTTGCCAGGGAGAAATGCCTCAAAAGCAGTAGGAGGATCCCAGTACTGGAAAGTATTTAAGGAGCACAGTTAATTGTGTCTCCACAATGTATCCCAGCCTTTCAGGGAAAGAGGACTAAAGAACCCAACATGAGGAAATGTTTTAGGTTTTGTTGAGTTCACTTTTAAAAAGGCAAAGAACTGAAAATTGAAATTTGTTAATAATAGTCAAGGAAAACACAATAAGAAAAAATTGCAAGTTCCACTTTTGTTCCCTCAAATATACCACACCTGACGACAAGTAAACACTGAAGTTTAACTTTTTGGTAAAGGCTCTGTGATTTTCACATTGACCTGCAGACTTCGTAAAATTACTCTGTCTCACGTGGAGCTCTTAAGGCACAACACCACTTGTTACTCATTTTCGTGTCCCATGTACCCAGCATAGTGCCTAAAATACATCAGATACTCAATAAAAAAGACTCTGCAGTCTTGGAATGGGACCGTGATACCCGGGTAGCTGCCTACTACATTCTAAGTAGTCAATTGATTAATCTCCGAAATGGTATTATTTATGTTTAGTTCACTTTGTTTCCTGGCTTATCTTGTTTCAGGCCTTGCTCGTTTCCTCCCCGGGGCCCCGTCACCTGTATAACAGGTGTGCACATCAGGCCCTCAGGGACCACCCAAATCACTCACACAGACAGATTCCTGGTGGGCTACACAGATAGTCATGAGAAAAAGGGGTTTTCTCTCCCCCAAACCAGGATTGATTTTCCCAGAAACTGGGAAAATAGTTCCAAAGTCAGAGGTATGATTCCACCTTTTAATTAAGTAGTTCCTCTGTTCAAATAAGTGCCTGTAAGCACTCTCCAGTTGACCCTTGAACAGTGTGGAGGTTAGGGACGCCGACCCCCACCGTCGAAAACCTGCATGTAATCTCTGACTCCCCCAAAATGGGTGGCCTCCT
Source organism: Trachops cirrhosus (assembly GCA_028533065.1). NCBI lineage: Eukaryota > Metazoa > Chordata > Mammalia > Chiroptera > Phyllostomidae > Trachops > Trachops cirrhosus. The sequence goes on along the minus strand of CM052545.1, from coordinate 27,489,917 downwards.
GTTAACCGAAGCCTTACCGATAACATAGTCAATTAACTCATATTTTGTATGTTACCTGCATTATGTCCTATATTCTTACAATACAGTAAGCTAGGAAAAGAAGATGTTAAGAACATCGTAAGGAAGAGAAAGTACATTTACAGTATTTACTGATGAAAACCCACGTACAGGCGGACCTGTGCTGTCCAAACCTGCGTTGTTCAAGGGTCAGCTGCACGCGGAACTGACGCAGGACCCGGCCCTCCTTTACCTGAGGGTTTGCGGCCATGATCGTGTAGTTCCCGTCATCGTCCAGGGTGGAGGCCGTGGTGTGGAGGGAGCAGGTCCCGTCGAGGTCTCTCTGAATGCTGTAGTGATCGTTCTTTGGAGAGATCTGCTTTCCATCTTTAAACCAATAGATCTGTGAGAGGAGACGGAGATGAACAGTTAAGGCTGGGCGCAGCACTCCTCTGTCTGGGCGCCTGATGAATAACACCTGGGGAGTCTGCAGAGCTGGTTTGGGTTTTCACACGATGACGTTAACCAGAACATCTGAATAGGAATTGACTTCTGAGTGGGAAAACGAGGTAACAAGCAAATTTAATTCTATTTCAGGTTTAAAAAATTACATATCCTCCTTTTACTTTTAACAATATGTATGTAAGTAGGTATTTTCATTCAGATAGTAGTTATATAGAGGGATCTATATTGAATTTGACAGTAATTATTTTTTTTGCTCCTCTATTTTCAAATGTAGTGAATTACAATGTATCACTTGTAAAGTGAAGGTAAAAACATCAGAGAACAAAAACAGACCCCAAATTCTAATCAGCCCACGGAACTGGGTGGTGAGGAGGGCGGCAGCCGATAAGGGTTGGTGGCGGTGGGACTCGGCTGCTTTAGTTCTGGATCAAGGAGCTTATGATCAGCCACTGAAAGTTTGCCGGGTCTTCCCATTATGTTAAAGAAAACACAATAGTTTTTAAAGTGTAATAATTTTCAAATACTATTTAAACATGGGTTGATAGAAAAAATAAATGTGAAAAATAAAGTAAAAATGAATCTTGACAATGTAAAAATTTTTATAAATGGTCAAATGACCTCTTCTATGCATCTTTCTTCCTTCTCAGGGGTGTCCAGCCTGTGGTGCTTGGGCCCTGTGCAGTCCAGGATGGCTGTGAATGCAGCCCAGCACAAAATCGTACATTTACTTAGAACATTGAGATTTTGTCGTGATTACGTTTCTCAGTGTATTTAGTGTGCGACTCAAGACAACTCTTCTTCCAGTGTGGCCCGGAGACGCCAAAAGGTTGGACACCCTGACTGGTCAATACACCTCTCATGATCTAGTTATTATTTTTTGTTTAGTTTCTGAACTACACAGTTGAAAGATAGGGCCACAGTCATGAAGCACAGTGCCAGCAGTCCTGATATGGTTGAGATGCTGAATTAATGCCTGCACCAACCCACCTGCAGACTTAGTGCTAGGGAAGAAAATAAATCACCCCATTTTAAGCCAGAACAAGTTCTTTGTTGTCAGTTTTGTTCCTTGCAACCAAAAGCATTCCTAACTGATTCCTAACAGAAAAAAACCTGCTTTAGAGCCTTTAGTTTTTAAAATGAACTATTCCTTAATATGAATACACAAATTGAGACCACAACTGGTATTCAAACTCCTTGTCAAAGCCTTTGAATCTGAAAAATCTTTTTGAAACATCTATTTCTAATGTAGGAAAAGGCCTGAAACATACAGCACTAAGTCTGTGCGTGAATAATCAGGGCCTGACTGCTGTAACTCTTCCAACCTCAGTTTTTCAGTTAGCTCCAAATTTATAGAAATTATATTTTTAATCTCCAGAACCTGAGAATTAATCAACTAGACTAATAACCTTCAGTTCTAAAAAAATTTAATTATGTAAAGCATGGTACTTCGTAATTATATTCTTCTTGGTGGTTTCATGATTGCTGATGGGACAGAGAAGCTGTGACTAGCACACGGTTTCCTCCATTCGCATTTGCTCCTGTGCTGGTCTTCAGGACCAGTTCTTTCCTTTCATCAGAGTTTTCACCTCCATTACACTTGGAATACAATTTCCAGGTGAAATTTAAGAAACAGTTCCCAAATTTTACCAAGACAGCCAATGGAAGAGGGAGGGGAGGGTACAGGAACTGAAAGCGGAGTTAGAAATTCTTTTCAGTCTTCTCATGTCTCAATTAGCACAAGCATGCCAGGGGCAGAATACATTTTTTTAAACATAAACTAAAAAAACGATGTATTTTAAAAAATATAGTGAATGTTTCATAGTTGAATAACCTTAATATAATTTATATATCCTGCAGAAAAAACAATTCTTCAATAAACTGGGGGGCGGGGCAGGGAGAAAAAGGAGGGTAATGAGGAAAGGAGGAAGAGGAAGGAAGGATGAAGAAGAAAATCTAATAAAAAGCTGTAAAAAAATTAAGACTAAGACTCTTAAAGCTGTGAAACATTTAAACTTGTACCAGAAAACACAGTTATGTTATGAACAATAGCCCATCTTCAGTTGAATATACTGAATTATCTCCTAACTACATCAGTGATCCTAAGCCTTTAATACAGTTTAAAAGTAACCTGGGATCTTTTTGTGAATATTTTAGAAGTTCGACATGTAATATCTTGTTAGAGTTTCATTCATAAACTGCAAGTTTATTTTTAATACATTTGTTTGGTATCATGTTTGTGAATACACAGCAATTACCCAAATTATGTCAAGAATATAATAAAGGGGTTTTCTCTAGCAACAGTTTTTTAGAAGTCTCATTTTATTAGGGCTGGGTATGGGTTTGAAACTTCAGGCTTTTCCCCCTACGTTTCTCCGACTGCGGGGCTGGATTCGGTTCTGAGTGGCGCATGGACCTCACTGAGAAGACAGAACCACGCGGGGCCCTGGCTCATGGGAGCATCAGAACTGTCCCCTCACTCTCCCTCCTCCCCGCCCGCTGATTCCCATGTCGGCTCTTCCCACCGCTGCTGAGCTTTTGATTTCAGAGTGTAGTTTTCATTTCTGTACTCTTATTCCATAAATTTGCCTTGTCTTTGGTATTGTCATGTTCTTTCTTAAACTTCCCATTTCTTTAAAAATTCCTTCTGCCAGAAACCTAAAGATTTTAATTATCCCAGACTCAGTTTCCTATTAATTTCTCAGCTTTTGGCTCTCCATATCATGAGACAGTGTAAATATGAAGTGTCATTTTCTCATTTTTTTTTTATTATTTTCTCTCAAGTTCTAGAGAACAGTGTAATGCTGTTACTGCTTTGCTGGGCTACTGAGTTATTCTAGTCTCCCTCTAAAGAGAGGGCAACTCTTTACCCACGTACCTGTAGGGAGAGGCCCAGCGAGGTCAGCCTCGTTGTCCCGAGGGCCAGGTGTTCCTCTGATTATCCTTTCTCAACAGTGTTCCCCTGGCCCCCTTTGAAAGTATAGGAAGCTTTGGTTTTGTAGAGTAAAGAGCTGAAATTTTTATAACTAGTGGTAAGCATAGCTTCTGTATGGGACAGAGCAAGGGGTTCATGTTCAAGCCTGGCCACTCACCAGCTCTACCTTGGGAACATTGATTAACCTCGCTGAGCTTGGCTAGTCATTTGCAATTCGGAGTAACAGTGATGACATCACATGAGTAAACGATGTAGGTGTATGAAAAGCTCCTTGTCCATTATTCAGTTTCTGTTCCGTTTCTATTCTATTCTATTCTATTCTATTCTATTCTATTCTATTCTATTCTATTCTATTCTATTCTATTCTATTTCATTTCTATTCACTCAAACTATATCCCTGTTTCACCCTTACTGATTTCCAGTGCCTCCTGAAGTTGGCCCTGAACTTACAGTCCTTCAAATATTTTACCTCATGGGTATTTAGAAAGGTAGTCTGTATTTCTTTATCATAACATACATGCAGTATTTTGGAAGCTAAACTCTTCCTTAGAAAATACGAGTCTTAAAAAGCCATGTTTTCAACTCACCTTTGGCTTTGGATTCCCAGTCACTTTGCATGTGAAGGTCACAGGCATTCCCTCAAAGATCTTGTAATGTTTTAGCTTCGTCTCGAAGAATGGCGCCACTCCATTTTCCACAGGGACGTCCCCATATTGAACTTCATCACCTGATTCATCCACAGGAGATCTTTCTAGCCTATACTCGATTTCACTGATGAGTCTCTGTTCACAGCTGGAGACTTTGTATTCCTGTATCAGACAGGGCAAGATCACGTTAACGACCTCAGTCCTTTGAGGGGCAGTGTCATGAATCTCAGTCCCCTGTCCAGTAAAGCACTTAGAAGACAGATTCTTCCCACCCAGTCCAAAAAAGCAAGTCTGAGCCCACTTCTCCATATGAAACAGAAAACATCTGGAAGTAAGTATATATGATATTTCGAATTATCTTCATCAACCGCCCCAAAACTATGAAGATGAATTTCTTCTTTTGAGGTGAAGCAGAGAGAAAAGGCAACGGCTCTGTTTGCCTAAACTGTTTGTAAAAATGAAGCACGATGGAACCGATTTCTTTCCGTGGGGCGAAAGCTGATGCGGGCCGGTGCCTGTCTGCAGAAGGGCGGTAACGGTACACGGGGCGAGCCACTGCAGCAGCGCACAGCGCTCTGTCCAGCAGACAGTGGGGACTGGTGCCTGCTTATTGTTCGTTTGTTCCACTCAAAGCTGACCGCCTCACAGCCTCTGGCCTCCTCGTCAGCCCTGCAGCTACCGGGAGCTATTTCCCATGCTATTTTAAAGAAAAGTAGGTTTGGCGGTCCAATCGAAATGTTGGTTAAAAAAGCGAAAGCAAAGCAAAGACCTCATCATCACCCTATGGTGATTAAGGTGGACGCTACAGTCGCTGGTGTACAAAGTGCAATATAGGGAAGTCAGGGCTGCCCGTTACAAAGTATTAAATAAGGCTGTTTCACCTAGGTGTCCTCTTAAAGAAGTGACTCAACCTTTAAACAAATTTGTTGGCTTGAGAGAAGAAATACATCACTATGAATAAAACTGCAAAAAATGTACAAGTTGTTTCGTTTTGTCTAATTACTATCAATTTAATCAGTTTAAGAATTAGGACTTTTCCCTAGAAAGGTATAACAATGAGAAACTTGTCACAATTTCAAGTTCAAGTAAGTATCCGCTAATATCAATCAAATTCAAGTTTGTAGTAAATGACAAGAAAAATCACATTGCAGTAATTTTGTTCATCTGATATTAAATAAAAATAGACACTGTCATAGTATTTATAATTTGCATATGGCAGTAAAGACAGATGCACAGATAAACAAGGAAACATAAGAAAAAGATACAGTGAAAGACTGGGAAGAGAAAGGTGAAAAGCTTAACCTTTTGACCATCCAGAGGACTCCCTACGGAAGCATGAGGAGACTCAGTTTCCTGTAATGGTAGAAAAAAAGGAGTGAAGACTAGTAATAGAAACAGTGAGAATCTAGCACGATTCCTAGTTTTCTTTAAGTGAGATTTCTGTGGCAGCTATATTTAACGCAGAAAAACTTTCAGATCCATTGCTCAACAGACACGAGAAAAAGTTCACTTGATCCTTTAAATTTGTTTTAAAAAACTTTCTTACTATGGAGACTACATCTGGAAACCACACAGAAGCCGTGGAGATTAAAAATGGCTTACATCAAATCCATGACATGACTTTTTGTTGGCGGTAGCAGGAGAACAGAAATAGCATTTTAGGTTTTCTGCTGGTTAGTGATTTATAACTATGTAAGTGAAGGAAAATAAAGAGAGTTTTTTCTGTACATACATATTTTACTTTGACTAGATATTAAAAATGTAACTGGAAGTAGTCACTAGCTATCTTAAGCAGTTTCAGGGAAAATAAATTATCCCACACAAAACTATTTTGCATTAAAGGACAGGAAACACAGAAAGGTACGTGAAAGGAGAATAAACCGATCAATAAGAAGATAAAAAGAACAGATATCACTGACTGAAATAATTCTATCCATCACTTAACACAATGTCTGGCACACAGCACGTGCTCAATAAATATTGATAAAATAATGCTTCTCTTCGGCCTGCCCTGTACCTTCCACAGACTTGATCCCAAGAGCAGCGTCCATAAAGAGAACGGGGAGAGGAGACACAGTAATTGCTACTTCTCTGAGAAGTCCAGAGGAACGTGGTACCTGATTAGCTGTTTCCTCTTCTGGCTCCTGGATGTTGAAGACAGTTGCACTGTCAGCACCTAGTAATCGGCGAGCCATTCTTTCTTCGTATGTTAGCCTCTAAACAAAGCACAAAGCACAAAGCGAGAAAAATCAGTTACATATTGCCTCACGAAAAAGAACTGTAAGAACCTCAACAAAGTTTGAAGTTTTCTGGAACTGCCTCTCTCTCCACCTTCAGACGCCTGTGTACAACAGGAGTCCGTTTCTTTCCCTGGCTTCAGCTGCCCCAGCTCTGCCCTCCCCTGCTGGTCCCGACGGCCCAGTCCATCGTGGGAGACGGCTGACTGGCCTCGAGAGCCACCAGCTGATGTAATTAACACAGATTTAAGGTGAGCAACAAGGCGGAACTGCATAGAAAAAATGTGTTATAAAATTATCCTTGACCACAGACGTTTAGACCAGCTGGCAGTGACGGTCCTCTCTGCTCTGGGGGTCTCACCTCAACAGCATTTTCCTAAGTTGCTGCGTAACCTGAAGGTAGGCAGATACAGTCAAACCTTGGTTCTCAAACAATTCGGTTCTTGACCAAGTTCATGGAAAAAATGTCTCGGTTGTGTAATGACATTGCGGGTTTCGATTCTCTGCCCAACAGCCTCTCATGTTGGTAACTTTCAGCGTGATACAGGTGACATCTTCCAGGCGACAAAGGAGATTTGTTTTCGAACAGATCGCTTCTGCAGCGGTTTTCCAGAATGAGTCAAGTTTGAGAACCGAGGCCCCACTGATCTACAAGGAACGCCTGCAGGTGGCTGAGGTGGCAGGAGAAGCGTGAAAGAGACTTTGACGCTAACACCCGCGACTCTGCTCAGAGGAAGACGGCTTGCCCATCAAGCAGAGAGTGGTAATGTCTTAGCATCTGGCGACCAGCATGTTTGGATTTGACCCAAACCATTTTTGCTAGGCCATTCTTATACCGAAGAAATGCCAACACTTTCATTCTGTGTATTGGGCTGATTTCTGCTCTTGAATGTTGGTCCCAACATGCCTTAGAATTAGAGGTCTGAGATGAAGTTTAAGAGACCATTTGCCCCATCAGGGGTATTTTAAAAACAACTATTTGATTGAAAATAGAGAATAATTAGTGAGGTAGAATGTAAAAAAAAAAGAGTACAGAAATTACTTCAGATAAACTTCCAAACTTCTGAATATAGATACAAATTTATTGGAAACTCTCTAATCAGAAAAATATGTTGGGTGAATTTACAATTTCCAGTAATTGCTGGTTCTAGTCCCAGCTGAAACCAGGAATTGAAACAAGTCAAGTGCCAAATGCCAAACAGTCCTCAAGTTCAAATTATTTCATTTAATAAAGAAGGGGGAGAGGAGGTGGAGGGTCGTGTTTGGTGCCTGGAGTGTCTCAGTCCAGTATTATTATTTAAATTAATTTTCTCATGTTTCTTTAAAAAAACCAGTGAATTTCCAAAGTGGGTTTTAATACGTGCTCCCTTAAAAGCCCTCCTAATGTTTGTTCATGGAGAACTGTATCAGCCCCTGAGAGGGGACTGGAGTAATTTCCATTCTGTTCCGTATGAGCAAAAGCATCCATTGGATATCCAGCCTTCACCAGCATGCACTTTCACCAGGAGCAGCCAAATTCGCTCCACAGTTTTGTCTCTAAGCACTAGACCACGTGGCTACATAAGCCCTGTCTTGGGAAGCCAAAAAGAAGTAACAATATTATGTAACATTAGGAAAAAGTTGTGTGAGGGTCCCATTTTCTGAAAAGGGAAACCTTATTTCTATTGCCCTTTTAAACTCTCCAATGTGGAAATCTATGGAACTTACTGTGAATGTCATTCACTCCAAAACAGGTATTATATGTATGATATGCAACAGATAAGTGAAAATATTATATCCATATAATATACATGGTATGCTGTAACAGCTTACAGAAGTCTTACTTTAACCAAGAGAATTTTAGTCCATGAAGAATATTTAAACAAACAACCAAAAAGGAAAAAAACAAAGAACTGGAGAGATGCCGTTCCTTACCTGGCTTGAAAAAGTCCCCATAGGTACCTGTTTTAATCTTTCAAAGGCTTTAGTGACAGAGCCAGAGAAAGCTTCCAGAGTATGTACAGGTACACAAGCAATCACTTATTTCAGGGAGAAAACATGCTCCCTTTGCGGAAGTCTTCCTTTCCAGTGGAAGGGGTGACTAACACAAGACCGCATCAGAGCGTTAATCTTCCCGAGCTCAGGGCAGGACGCCCTAACAGTGAAATTCCGCCTGCAGCATCCGCCCTCTCCCCGCCTTTCCAACCAACCACATGTGGTCTGTTCTCACATTTTTATTTGCCAATGCTTGATCATTAAAATTCCCAGAAAAAAGCTTAGAGAGCTTTCTCCTCTGAAAAAGGTGTCTGAGAGGGACTCTTGTACTTAAGAGCCAAGCAAATTTTTTCTGGTGCTAACTCTGTAATAAAGCCACAGAAAGGCTCCTTTCCTTTGCCTGGGAAATCTTATTTGCTAGACTTGCTTTTCCTGCCCCCTTAAAATATGCTGATGTGAAAAGAAAAGGGTTAGTAAAAAATTAAAAGGACAGCTGAGGGGAAAATGTTTAAGTCTAACGGAGAAAAATAATAATATATACACACTAGCAGGAACCCCCATAAAAGCGGAATTTATAAAACATTGTGTATTTAGTCTTACATGTTTAAATTCAGCCACCTTCAGAGTACTCTCCATTCAATGCAGTACACCAGATCTCTTTATCTACTTTGCAATTCTGTAGCCTTCAAAATACAATCATTTTTCCCCTGAGTCTCAGTGTCTGGCTCTGACAAACTACAAAAAGATTGGGGAACGGCCCTCAATCGTTCAGATAACTGAGTCAGTATCTGTGATTGGTGGACCAGAGCTGGGTGTCAGCAATGGTTTCCTTTGTATAGCTATTTTTTGTGTAGCAGCAGTGCATGTCATAGAATCCCAATTCTCCTTTTGGCACCCAAATTCCAATTCACTGCCTTGGGGTAGGTACAGATCACTCCAGAGCACAGCTTCGCCCTCCCTCCCAGCCCCCATCCCTCCCAGGGGTCCTTAACATCACAGCTCCTCATTTGTGCCACTCCACACCTTAAAGTCAGCCTTTTCTCCTTATATCCAACCTGCTGTCAGGGCTCCAAGAATAGTTTTGGGACTAATTGAAGGAAGCCATTTCACTTTCTCCCTTTCTCCCAGATACTAAGAGGGACGTTGAAATTCAGAGGCAACAACATCAGTTTTATGGACAAATCTTAAGACCCTAAGGCTTAGTGAAGCGAGGGAAGAGCTCTGATGTGGGAGCTAATATTCCAAGCTCGGGCCCCAAATATCTCAGTACCGGCTGGCCGTTGTTCAGGAGGTCCTCCTTGAAGCGAAGTTTTCGTTCCAGGTCTTGAATGACAGCATCCTTTGTGCCTTGAATCTCCTCGTCAGAGGCTATTCTAGCAGTCCTGTTGGCTTTCTTTGGAAATCCCCTGCAGGACGAAAGCACAAGGCGGCATAGTCAGTTGTCAGACATACAAACCCAAGTCAAACATTCAAGTCCAGCGGAGAGTACAATGTGTCAATGTCTCTTCCTGGTCTTTTTTTTTTTATGCTACACCTATGCCAACTAATTATGGAAAGAACCATGAAAGCTGGAACCATGAAACACTGGTTCAGGTAACACTCATTGGATCGAGTCTTCAGGGGAAGCTTAAAACACCTCAGGGGAATGTGCCTCAGTGGTTAAAGGCCAAGGACTGGGAAGGCCTGCTTTTAGCCCTATGGAGGCAGCCATGAAAAGTGAAAATATGTGATTTGTAATCATCAGTCCTAGGCTTAAAATCTGGCTCTTCCTTGTATTAGGTTTGTGACTTTAGCTCGTTTTTTAACATTTGTATGAATAGGAATAAAAATATATACTACATCTGACTTGAGAGGATTTGAAAGAGAACATGTTTCTTTCATACTTCCATAAAGTTAACCCTTTGATCCTTTGTAATCAGTTTATTCAACAACAGTGCTTAGCCTACTCAAAGAAAATGTAAGTTTGTTACCTTGCCTTCTAATCTAACTTGATTAGGGAAGGCCAATGTTATAGGACAAGGTCTGTTCATACCGGCAGACCCTGGAAGGTCTGCAGGTCCTGCTACATTTGGTGCATCCAAAGCCTCCTAAACCTCCCAGAGAGCCTGGGGCTCTTAGCGTAGGTGACATGCCAGAACCTTTCTTTCCAACATCAGTGACAATATGAGCCATGTGGGGCCAGGTGGTGGCACTGGCGCTGGATGTTTTATAGGGGTGCAGTCCACTTCTGTTGGTGCCTTAAGCAATTTGCTTCCCACTTCTCTTCCTTTCCCCCTCACAAGGCTGTGGCTAAAGATTAAGGAGAAATGGAATACCTGTACCATGGACTCTTGGTCTTCCCAAGAGCCATTCCTTCCTCCTGTCCACTCCCCTTTGTCTCCTTGCTGAATTCCCTCTGATATTTGTTGGGGTGGTCATCCTTTCATGTGCTTAGCAAAGGTGATCCCCGCTGGTTTCCAAACTCAGTGGCCATTAATCTAAGTCAGTTTGAGTGGTCTCAATGCCCTGGACAGTGATTAGTTTAGCCAGAGGCCTGTGACGGAGCCCTGACCAATGAATGAGCTTGGGGAAATGGAGGAGGGAGAGAGAGGGTGTGGTGCTCCAGTTAAAAATACCCCATCTGAACACACTATACAGCGCACAGACGATGTGATGTGAAATTGTGCACCTGAAACCTGTATGATTTTGTTAACCAGCACCACCCGATACATTCAATAAAAAGGGAAAAAAAATTCCCATCTGTAAAAACAAACACGTAGGAAGAGATGTCCTCCTCCTTTCACTGGCTACCAGTGTGTCCAAAGTGTAGTGCCAGAATCTGCTGCATCTACTTCGTGACCATGAGGGCAGAGCCCACGACATGCCAAAGACGGCAGCTGGAAAGACGACCGCGGGCCCCTGATTGTTGGGGGACACTGATAAGCTCCCACGGAACTGCCTGACCCCACACGTGTTGTGTAAGACAATAAACTCCATGCATTTAATCTGGTTGTTGAGTGTTCTGTTACCTATAATGGAGAAATTCTAGCCAATAGCTTTTCAGTTTCTTCCTTTCTAGTCATTTGCTCCTGCAGTTCACATAGGATGATGTCAGACATTGGTTTTAAAGAAATAAAGAAATAAAACACTTTGCTTGTAATACACCAGTAAAAGTAGTTGGTCAAAGTTTACATTGTATCCTACTTGCTGGGAGTGGATCTTGGTTATTGGGAGATGGGATATGAACCTGAGACATATTACTAGCAAGAGCCATAAGAATTAGGATTTATAACCTTAATTTTTAGTACCATGCCACCCTTTAACGAAAATGTATACGGTTTGCCAACTTTCCTACTCCTGGAGCCTCTCCCCCCTACTCCTCTTCTTGGGATTGGGATGGTGTCGCTGGCTCTCAGGCTTTGCCTTCTTCTCCCCGCGGGAAGGAGGCCCTGACCGAGTCTGCCCTGTTGGCTACTGCACCGTACTTGTTTGCTGCATAGCCCTTACTGTACATACGCTGTCATCCTTTCACCGTCTCCCTCTCACCATGCCTCTTTGGTTCATCACAGTGCTTGTCAAAGAGCAGACCCCCAGAAAACATCCACGGAATGAGTGAACGCATGTACTGTCTATCTCCACTTCTGACCTCTCTCTACCGTCCCTCCTCAGGCGGGAAAATTTGTGCCAGAGCCATGTGAAATCAAACCACATGGAGCAAGTCAGGCTTGGAACAAGTAAAAAAAAAAAAAAAAACATGATTTTGGAAATAAAGTTCTTCATTGCTTTTGACTGTAGCCTTGCATCTGAGAACCAGAGGAGCTAGGTTTAGAAGCCACTGAAAGGCAGTATTGAAGACAGCTAGCTCACTGTGCTCCAGCTTTATTGGGAACACACGGGTTCCCACTGTTACTCTGAACCTGACAGCATGAGCTAGCTGCACAACTGTGATGATGAGCGCCTCGGAGGACAGGAGGCGTCACTGTGCGTCTGCAGCGGTCTACGCTGAGTGCTGTGTTCTCCGTGCAGGTGAGAGTGGAAGGGGCAAACGAGCGACTTCCGAGGGCAGAACAGACCACAAAACAAAGGGGCAGGGAGCTGTGTTGTTAAAAGACAGCCGCAAATTCTCGGACAAGTAAACAGCTGTCTGTTTACGATGGAGTAAGTCCTGTTGTTTAAGCATTTCTCGGTGCACTTGACTCTATAGGGGACCTAAGGACAACCATGTTAGACATTACATACAGAAGACATTCACTTTGGTTTGGGTTCCTGCCGCCCAGGTATTTTATAATTTTGGAGCACAATTAATACTGTTCTTTGATCCAGACACAGGGCTCGATCACTCTGTATTTCTTCTAACAAGACAATTCCCTGAGCCTATGAAGATCACCAGAATTAGAAGGGCATTTACTTCATCCCTGTTTCCCCCTATTTTTTAAGACATCATTTTCTACTTACAGAATTTAAGGTACACATATTTTCTTGATTCTGAACAATTATCACTGAAATAAAAATCAATTAGAAGATTTTTAAATGTTTCACCGTCATTTCACAAATATTTATTGAGCATCTAGCTTCATCACTGCAGCTTCCACACTGTTCTGGGATTCACTTTCATGCTGGAGCGTGTCTGTGAGCCTAGGCAATCTAACACATGCCCTCGTGTGGTTTTCCCAGTGATGCAGTGAGAGAGGCGTGCTGTGGACACCCCCGTGGTGATGTGGAGAAGAGAGCCACGTCCTAAAGGATGGTCCTTGACCACAAGAGGTTACCAGTCAAATTGGAGAATAAATGAAAGAGCGAACTACGTGGTAGCAATTGGAGGTGCAGTGGGAGGAAGAAGGAAGTGGAGAAGGATGTGGCTACCATGACTGCTGACGATTCCCTGAAAGAGGAAGTAGCCAAGGTCTGGAAAGGGGATGAGGGTGTAGACCAGCGGACAGGGGAGAGGAGGGATTCAGAGTCAGCATGACTAAAGGCAGAGAGGTCAGGGTCTCTATTTTTATCATTTAAATGCTGTGTGGCTTGGGCTGGTTACCTAACGGCTATGTGCCTCGGTCTCCTCCTCTGTACACTGTGGGTGTTGTTAGCGTGCCTCTCGTAGCATCACTGGGAGGACGACAGGAGGTCCTGTGTAGACTACCTAGGCTCACAGGCTCTCTCTGGCATGAAAGTGAATCCCAGAGACTAGACTAGCTGAGGGGAACAGAACGAAAGGTAGTAAAAAAGGTGCCAAGAACTCCTGACCGTAGTTTGCAAATATGTGGAAATAACCTTCACTAATGGACTTTTCTGTGCTCAATTCTGTTCTAGAAATGCAATGTTGAACAAAACTGAGTCGCCATACTTAACAAAAACTATATTCTATGGTGGGGAGGGACGGGGAGAGGATGGATGGAAGGAGGGACACGTCAGGAGGTGGGCAGCGCTGTGAAGCGACAGGACTGTGAGTAGATGACTACATTAGTGTAGTTCATCACCAGTCTGCAGAGCTGACACTACAGCTGAGGCCAGGTGACAGGAGGTGCCAGCTGTGTGAGGGCCTGTGGGAGAGCTGGGCAGTGCAAAGCTCCTACGGCCAGAATGAGCCTGGCAGGGTCACCCAGGCATTACGAGCCCTGAGGAAAGAGGTGTGGGTGGTGTGGGTTATAGTAGTTCTCATACTGCTGCTAATACGGAACTTTTTCTTTCTCTCAGACGGTGTCTCATTTGGACTAATTTTAGGAAATTATGTTAAAAAACTGAGTAAAGGGTTAAGAAGTTAGTATATAAAGATTAGGGTTAGAAACTAAAATGGAGTATTTGGAAGGGAGAGGCACCAGGCAAGAAAAGTAGTTAAGTGTGTGAGGCAAAGCTTTGGGAATTGGGTTCATTTTTCCTATAAAACTAATTCTGTGTCAGAGTCTAACGTGCAATGGCTATGGTCCACTCCCCTAAATGGCACCTACTTTTGATAAATGAAGAGCAACAACTCATCGGGAGATAAAGAGTGGCGAAAAAGGGATGATGTGTACAATTAAAAAATGAAATGCTTAGTCAAAGTAAACATACCCAAACCAGCCCTCTTCACAAAAACCCGTTCTCAGAAGCAAACCTCACCCGGTAAACAATTCGGACAAGCCTCCCACATGAGACGCTTCGGCGTGGACACGCTCAGCCCAACTGCGCAGCCAACATTACTGATCTGTTTACTCTAGCTTCAGCAGTAAGTCACTTGCCATTTAAAACTAATACTCGTGTGGCTTGTGGTAAAAACATCTCAAGCATATACACAAGCATCTGGAAGGTAAAATCTTCCAGATTCAATCACAAAATCCCAGGTTTTTTTTTTTCCTCTCCCCTTGGCTACTGAATAATCTTAAGAACATCCTCCTCTTGATACACTATTCTAGGCCGATTCAGTCAGTGCGTTTCAGAAACCCAAATCTCCGGAGTACAGCCTTGATTTGGGAGACCATGAACCTGTCTAGCAACTAGAGACATTTTTTAAACTACTAATAGTCTGGTAGGTAGTGATATCTAATGGTAATGAAGTTCCACACAATTCCAGAGTGAGCAAAATCATTACCGTTTTGGCATTTCATTATCCCTCCCCGGATTCAAGAATTTAACATAGGAACTAAGATAGAACAATAGAAGAGCCCTAGGTGTACAAACTGAGTTCTTGCATATAAAAAGCCAAGGCTGTTAAGAATACAGTGAGCACCTTTAGCTCATTCTTAAGGAAAATAGATCACTTTATATTAACATTAACTTCTCTACACATTACTTTTTGGGTTCTCTAAAGAATAAACTCACACACCTGTGTGTGCCACACCTATTTGTTAGCCCCGTGCAACTCAGCAGAGCCCTCCGGAGACGGAGCGGGTCTCTCTGAGCTGCTCCTGGGGCAGATATTTCAGCAGAATCGTCACTAGTCACAGCAGACCCTGAGACCTGTCCCACTAATTCCCTGGGAATACTTGCCCAGGATCAGACGCACCTTTGTGTAGAATCCTCTAACATACAGGACCCTAATGAGCCCAATGACAAGGCCCTGGGACAACCTCCACCCCCTCAGGCCGCTGCCTCTAGTGAGGAAAGACGAGGCCCCACCCGCAACGGGAGAGAGGCAGGAACCGTGAGATGAGGTCTGCGAAGTCCAATGCAGCTTTTGTCTTTTCTGTTAGTTACTATCAAACCACTGTCTTCACCTGAAACCTGTCTGAAGTGCATCTGCATCTGTTTATAAATTTTCCTTAAGACTCATGTGGTTTTGTTTTGTTGGTCTGCAGAGTTGTCTTTAATTAAGAAATATCAGACACCAGATTTAGTAGAGATCAACCAGACAAGTCATTAGCTCTAACAAACACCCTCCTTGTTTAAGCTTATTCCAGAACGCTGGGAAATGCCCTCACCTCTGGGTGCCTCTCGCCTTGAATGATGACAGTGTTCCCGCCTACCTGTTCCTTATAAATCAGGGAGAAAGAGAGGGCCAATGACATAACATCTACAGGGAGCTCAGTGACTACAGAGTAAAAGCTAATCGAGCCCTTTCACTTTTGACAAACATGGGCTAAAGTTTCAAACCTAAGCCGTACTTGCGTGAGAGAGGCAACGAAGAGTATACACGTGCAGCACTTGGGCTGTGTGGCACCCCTTGTGAGAACAGATTCCAAGAATGTCAAGGTGGGCAAAAGATACAGTGCTAGCCCGTGCCCATCTGGGTCTCGGGGATGGACCTGATCTGATTCACCCTGAGCTTGATACCGCCACACGGAGACCAGCAGAGAGAGAACTACTGCGCTGTCTTCAGGTGGCTTTCCCAAATCCTTGGGATCCCGCCACCTCCTAGGCTGATTTACTGTGCTGCATAGAAGAACAGGGTTACAGCAATGGAAGCTGTAAAACTATCAGCAATTGTGAGGGGAGCAGAATACATTAATTTTATAAAAGTGCAAACAGATTTCTTTCTAAGGCATGTTCTCCTCACTGTCACCATCTGAAAGATTTAGTCACCTTAACATTTGTGTCTGTCAGCAGCTTTGAGAAGAGCAGTGTTTTCTCTACTAGTGACCCCAGTAACCTTGGGGGAGAATGTAGCAGTCTGAGGAAAGAAAGGCACTGGAGGGACTCCACGTGCGGGAGTCCCCCAGACCGCACTCAACCATCAGCTGAATGCGGCTGCTGCTTCCCGGCTCCTCACTGTCATCTGTCTTCTTGACTGCGGTTTATCACTGGCATCCATCCGCCTTTGTTCCCTGCCTTGACCTCTGCTACCCAGACATTCGAGAAACAGAAACTTATCTCCAGACTATTTAGAAAGTTAGTAAATAACCGTTAACAAGGACAAGGCTAAACATGCAAAGGAACTAAAATGGCTAGTACGCAACTGATGATTAAGAAAACATCCCTGAAATTTACACTTAAGATTTTGGTGAAACAGGAAGGCAAAAAAAAAAAACTTCTACCAAAACACCAAAACTAATGTATTTGTACTTCACCAAATCATGTCTAATGCATCTATTTACTGGAACTTGACACATACGGCAGAACCGTCCAATTAGAGAAATAGCATAGAAGTGAAACTGAATTTGCTGTCACATTAACCACCAGTAACCAGTGCAATATAAATGAAAGTAATTTAAAAGATTCATTTGACAAGAGTTTGGCAGTTCCTCCAAGTTCAAGGATGCCAGTTAGGCATGGCAGCCCTGCAAGGGACACTGGGTCTGTGGCAAATTATGTGGATTATTATGAAGGATAAATAGCTGCCTTTTTTGTTTGTTTAATTCAGAATGCAAGCGAGCGATCCCATATTATGCCAGAAGAAAAAACGTTCTAAAAGTCACATGTGTCAAACCCAGAGGAAGAATTCAATAGTGAGATTCAGCAATAGGAAAACTTCCTGAAGACAAAGGATAGCCGTACAGTGGTGGCTGATCAGGCCGGCACAGAGCTGAAAACCTGCTGCCTGTGTCGCCACTTATCTCTGGTGTCACAGCACCTCCTCATCTCGGCACAGTTTGTGCACCCGGAGTCAGCAGGACTTCTCCATGAGCTTTAAAGAAATGGCAGGAGCTACTGAACTCTTGTGTTAACAATTATAAAATATTTTGGCCCCATACAGTGAGTGACTGAGATAGATACTGATAAGAAGCAAGTGCTTGTATTACTCGAAGTAATCTCTTAAAACTGCTTATCTTCTTCAGAGAATTTCAAAGTCCAAGGTCAGAATAAACCACTGTTTTCACTTAGGATGATAAAAGGCATGGCCACCCAATGCCTTTGATATTCCAATCTTTGACCAGATCCTATATGAGGAATATTACATTATTTATCTTTCTGGAAAGCAAGATTTGGTACCACTTCATAGGAAGAGAGGATAAAGCGTCATGCAACAAACTCCCACTTTTTGAGGCCAACAGTTAGTGTCTTTGTAGCGACATAATGCTTCATTTCCTAGCAGCCAAATAAAAACCGAGCGAAGTCGGGGTGAAAAAGGTTTTCTCAGGCAATTTGACTGACTCAACTTTCAATAGAAGCTCATTATCACATCATTACTATAGAGACCCCGCCTTTGTGCCACTAATTTATGTATCCATTTGACTGAACTTTTTCCAATAAAGATTTGAGAAGATGCCAGATTTCAAACTTAGAATTCATGTACTCCGCATTTAGAACGTCCCTAACAAAAAAAAATACATTGCTAACTGAAGATCCTAAAGCCAAACACTGCAAGTACTCCTTCTAAGGTGGCATTAGTACATCCCAGAATGGGAAGTTTTTCCACATAAATGGAAATAACCTGAATTCTAAGGTCTTCTCATTTTTATTCTTTAGTAGGGTTTCCATCTTTCTCTCTGAAAAACACCGGGATTCCAGTGAACTCTGAAGCAGGGCTTCAACAGGAAGAGTTGAGATATGGGAACTGGCATGGCCTCTGCTAGCCAGCACTTACTTATTTCTGAACCCGTCAGTCAGACCAGTGTGTGCTAGCTTATCCACGATTTACTCTGCAGCGGGTGCATGCCGAACACCTGTACGGCATCTTGTTTGAAGGCGTTATTGTACTTCTGTAAACGGCACCTTATTTATCCTCATAGATTTTCTACTTAAAGATTTTGGAGGGTTGCGCATCATCATTGTGACGTAAGGAAAGGCATGTACTAAAGAATATGAAAATAGAGAAAGAGGGTCCCTGTCACCTCCCAAGAGATCACTGTTGGCTGGGGACAGAACTGGCACCATCATTTCCTCACTAGATTGCACATGCCCTCGCTTACTTGGGTAAACAACATAAAGACGTTTACATGTTTTTCCCCCCTCCAGTCAATCACTACATTAAATGTAAAGGCTTCTTTCTGGTCATTTAGATCAAAAACATTAAGTGTGCCGTGGCTGGTGTGGCTCAGTGAGAATGAGCACTGGCCTGTGAACCAAAGGATCGCTGGTTCAATTCCCAGTCAGGGCACATGCCTGGGTTTCGGGCCAAGTTCCCAGTAGGGGGCAGTCTAGAGGCAACCACATATTGATGTTTCCCTTCCTTTCTATTCCCTCCCTTCCAATCTCTAAAAGTAAATAAATTCTTTAAAAAAATTAAGTGTACACTTAATAACCAAGCCCTAGCCCTCCTACTTCTATTTTAATATTGATCTGAAATGGAATTGGAGTCAGACATGCATGGATTCAAATCTCATTTTGGTGGCTTTATGACCCGGGGCCAATTGTTTAACTACCAGAATCTTCCCTTGTAGGTGAGGCAGTCATGTCTCTTAGAAATGTGTCAAATAAGAGAATAGTAAATTGCTTAGCACTCTGCTCAGTCAATAGGTAGCTAATGCCACTCTCATCAAAATTAAGAGTACTGCTTAGGTTTTGGGTAGTTCCTGAGAAAATCTTGCATTATTTAATGCAGAAGAAAAAGTGTTGATCGTAATAATGGTAAGGCAGCTATGCAAGAGCAGCTTGATAAAGTTGCTGTGATAAGAATTTGAAATGTGGATGAAGTATGTAAAAATGTTACAATGGTACCCCTGGGCTACAGGTACACTTTGAAGGGTGTGTGCGGAAGAGGCAAGGGGGCCTTAGGTTGGGACGGGGTGAGGCTGTCACTCACGCGGGGGTGACGCCCTTGGGCAGGCCCAAGGCGTTGACCGCAACAGGTGGCGGCTGCGAGGGCAGCAAGGCGCTGAGGAAGGCTGCTGGCGTCTGGCTGTGGCCTAAGCGGGCTGCGGGGGAGGCGCAGTGGGAGGCCGGGGCTGAACTCGGCAGAGGTGGTGGTGGAGGTGGCAGCGGAAACACATCTGGCACCGGGAAGGCCGTGGTGGGGCTGAAGACTGGGGGCGGCGGTGGTGGGGGTGATGGTGAGGATGAACCCCATGAGGCCTCGGCCTCGGAGCCAAAGGGCTGCGTGAAGGGGGGTGCGGCTGAGCGACCAAAATGCTTCGGAGTTGGGGACATGGGCGACGGGAGGCTGGAGGAGCTGGGGCTGGAGGCCGGCGTGCCATGGCTGGACGCTGGGCCCAGGTTCTGCGCTGCGATGAACTGCTTGGGGCGTGCATAGTTGAAGGAGCCGGAGGACTGCATGGTAGGGGCGGCTCGGGAGGCAAGCGTGCTCATGGGCTCCGGGGCCGCAGGCGACGCGCAGGCCGCGAGCTCCGGGAAGGCGGGTGGTGGCGGGAAGGGTGGCGAGGGAGGCGCGCTGCGCGGGGCACCGGTCGTGGGGTGCCGTGCACTGGCCTCCTGCTCCAGGCGGATCTGGTTCTGCAGTTGCTGGATTTTCAGAGGGTCCCTGCGGAGAGAGAAAAGCGACACCTTCAGAGAGGGAACTAGAAGGAACGTTCATTTGGTGCAGCGAGGTTAGGCTGTGACCATGACTTCCCACGCCTGCCAGCTAGCTCCACGCCATACCTGGCGAGTAAGGCACAGTGTGAGCCCTGGAGTGTGCTGTTGTCTGCAGTTAATTCTGGACAAAGCACAGAGTCAGTTTTGTATGATCTGTGAGCTCAATCATCTTTCTCCTAAGATGGTTCAAACCAGTTCACAACCTGCAGTGGAGATTTCTCATTTTCATGGAATCAGAAGTTTTAAAAGAAAACCTTGGACATGAGTCTTCTCATTTGTAGCCAATTTTTTGAAAAAGAAGTCTATCAGAATGAGACAGTTAAAGAAAAAACACTTGAGTTATTTTTGGCAGATTTAGGTTAGTCCAGTTTGTCTACTTCAGTGCTGTCAATCATCTTTGCCTTCAGTAAACACCACAGGCTGATTTTGGAGGAAAGATCCACTTTAATTTCTGCATTCCCCCGCTCCCAATACACAAAATTTACTATACTTGAAATTTTAGTTGTAACCTAAAATGCCGATTTTTATACAAATCTTAATACTGATACTTATATTTAGTGCCATATCTAAAACACATGCAAATAATATCTATGTTTAATATGTAGGTGTTTAATAAGCAATAACAAATTATTAATTTATAATAATGCAGTTTTAATTCCCAAAGTGTTTTTCCATCAAGAAGAGATTGGATTTTAATTTTTGCATTAAATTTTTAAATTAATTTTTGATTTATAATAATGCAGTTTAATTCCCATTTTTCCATCGAGAAGAGATTGGATTTTTTGCATTAAATTTTTAAGTTAATTTTTGAATTTTTAATTTTAGCAATTAGCTAAAAATCTTACTCTATTTTACTCAGAAGCTTTCCTTTTTAACCGAATTGTACATCCAAGAGGCTCTCCTTTATTTGGGCAGGCAGTGACCAAAGGCTGTGTGTCAAAAGAACCTTCAACAGTAGGTGGCACTATACCAAGCAGATGAAACCGCCAGTTCCCTGAATAGGCAAAGCTATGCTCCCAACTTCAAACCTTTAAAACACACAAAAAACTCAAAATCTTCCTTATCCATAGGTATTTAATCTTCAAAATCAAGCTTTCATAAATTCAAAGCAATAACAAGAATTGAAGCTGCTAGTAAGGTAAAAAAACACTTAGATCTGTTATCAAGTATCATTGACGTGATAACAGCAAAAAAGTTCTATAAATTCCTTCCTGTGTCTTCTATTTGCTTTCATAATTATCCAGTAAAGTGATTACACTCAAATCCATGAAAAGAGAGCAAGGAACACTTTTTCGGTGGCTGAAAAGTGTAAAGAGAAAATAGTTCTCTGTGCTTAATCCATGCAGAGCCTCAAAGATTCCAACACCAAAGAACTCTGTGGGGTCCTATGGATCTGACTCCTGGCATTTTAAAGCATCCCCGCCACTGCCGAAATTCACCAGGACTCCCAAGTTCCAGATGTCTGTGTGGTTTTGGGTGGGCTGTCCTGCACATGTGCTCCTGCGCTCCTGTGTTTAGAATTGGCCCAGGAATGGAACTCATAAAAACTACCCACCAGCTCTAAAACTCACCATCCAGCACTCTCATCCAAATCCCCAGTGCCCGCTTCTGATCTCCCTGCCTTTACTGTCTCATTTTTATTTTGTAGCCATGGCAAAATGCATGCTATTCCTGGAATGTTCATCATCATTCACCTGCCCTGTGCACCTGGGCTGGGAGTGGTCTGTGTGGTCCTCATCAAAGCCACGGCGCCCCTACTCTGAGCCATCCCGGGCTCAGAGCAGCCAGAGCCTCAGCTGTGTTTGATGGTATTTTAAGCTTGGTCTGGTGTCAGTAAATAGCTGTGTAATGGCTCTACAAACATCGTATGATAGCCTGTACATGGGGTGAGGAGTTCTTTACCCTGGATTAGGGAGTGGTTCCTGAGAAGCCAGTCTTCGAAGAAGCGAGGGCAGGCAAGCCCAGACCACCACTGCACTGGTCCTAAGTTTCTCTGTGGGCTCCAGCCTTCTTTCTCATTGGGGCATTAAAAAGAACCACCAAGTTTGGTAACCCAAGTGGGCTCAAAGCAGCCATGATGCTACTTTTAGTAATAAGTGACAGTTCAAGAAATTATTAATGTAGCATTTCGCAAGAAATGAATAGGCATCCTAGCTTTGTGGCTACTAGTATATATTGCAATGAGGAACTCCGCTAGGGTTTCCACTCTCCCATTTTGCACTGGGTGAGGAATATAATATTCAGGGGATTGGAGAGGTGGGGGAGGGGAGAGCAAAACAGTTTTGAATCTTCAGGTGTCTGACTTGATCTGGGTACAAATCATTTAAAAATACTTGAATTAAATGGATCTGACACTTAGATTCTGAGATGATGAGATGTACAATTTTAACTCACTTTCTCAGTCCTCATTAAGGTTTTGTTTTGTTTTTATAAAAGTTGATTTTCACCAAGATAAAAAGGAATGAAAGATACCAGAAAGGAAAGATTACCTGTGGCCTTTGGAAGTTACTTAAAAGTTACTTATTATAACAATTCATCACTTTTTTGGTTTTCCCATTTTTCCTGCTGCCCTGTTCTCTGAAAATGAAATAAAATGAAACAGAACTGAACCTCTTGGACATACTGTGTAAAGGTTGAAAATTTGGGTTAAGTATTCTAGATGGCCTAGTCACAGCTACAACACTTTGTGTAGCACAAAGCCTTAAGTTTTGCACACCTATGCCATCAAACCCTACCCAGCCTTTTTCCCGCTCCCACCCCACCCGTAATGCAGAGGGCTAAGGAATTCCCCACTCTTGCCCCTCCAATTCTAGAGCTTTCAGTACTTAAGGAAATGAGATGTCTAGATTTTCTTTTGTCATGCACCTGTCACTGTCCGTTTACAAATGGGAAAGGAATTTTAAGTCACTAGCAAGTCACCTAAGCAAGGTTAGACCAGTCCGTCCCTGGCTCCTTTCCCCACACCAGACATGTCAACATAAAAGAACCCTGACCTAGTACTAGACTTACTGGGAGGGTCATTTTGTAAGTTGCTGGTATATAAATGTCTAACCACAGTGCTGTACACCTGAAATAAATAATATATTACATGTCAACTGTAATTGGAAAAAAATTTAAAAAGAGGAAGTAAAAAAGAGTTCTGACCTTCAAAATGATTGATTAAAATACTTGTGGTCATCCTTCCCGCCTAAGGATTTAACTCTCATTTCTCCCTGTAGCCACAGCAACAAGGCCCTTTAGGGTCTGAATCATCAGTGAAGGTTTGAAGTATTTATATATTTAAGAATGTATTTAAGAATATCTGGCTTCAAACTTGATTCTTTTTAAGGTGAAAAGGGGCAACCACAAAAAGATCTTGGCAGCTCAGGACTGGAATATGTAAATACTAATTCAATGGATTCTAATCCTACATCACAGAAAATCAAGACACCGCCCTCTCCCACCCCCATCCTGCCCTGCCCCACTACAATGGATTGGGTACAGCTTTGAATGAGAACGGTTTTACAGAGAGTCACATGAGGCCAAGATTCGGGTTGAATCTGATTTACTATCCAGTTCAGTGATCTCTCCTGCCACTAGATGAAAGCAGCCTTGGAGAAGGCAAGCAGCCCTGTGGTCCAGGAGGAAAAGGCTAGACTCACGCAGGTGGATGGTACCGGCTTGGAACACGACTCCGCCAGCTCCTAACCCTGGGTGATTGTGAGGAGTCAGTGAGCACAGTGCCTGGTGCAGAGTTTGAACTCAACAGCTGTTCCACGGCAGAAGAGAACAAGCCATCCATCCTGGTTACTTTACAAAACAGAGATTTCAAAAAATAGAGATGATGTTCTACTTACTTCAGGGGATCTTCCTCTTCATCTGTCCCCCTGCAAGTAGCTGGCAAGGACAACAGCAGTGGCAACGGGGACACGGGGAAGTGGAGGTGACGGGTGAGTGGCCAGACCAGCTAAGATGGCCAGTCTTAGCCACTGCTCCTCATCCTTCCGCCCACATAGCCGTAGTGGGGGTGGCAGAGGAGGGACAGCACTTATCATCTTCCTGCAACGGACTGACTCATGCACAACCCCAGCGGGTGGTGGGGGTGGTATTATCCCCATTTTCTAAATTCCTCATTAGTTAGGTCAAGTCACCTGCCTAAGGGCAGAAGCTAGAGGGGAAGGGTGGCTGGTTGGCTCCAAAACCTCAGCTACATCATTCTCTCCGAAGCGCGCAGTAAAGAAAAAAGGTTTATTAGACTGTTAGTCATTGTTACTGCATATCACATTTTCTCTGGGGAACGGCAGCCCGAGCTCGAAATAAAGGATGTGAAAGTAAACTTCTGGAAAACAACTTTTCTGTAAATGGGTAATTCCCAGTGTGTCTCTCTGGAGCAATGTCTGCATGGCAAGGAGTAATTTTCCCCCTGCTTGTACAAATAGAGATGGAGTATTTATAACTGTCTGGAGAAACTCTTGGGATCATGAAGCTGGAAAACATTTGTGCTTTCAGAGTAAATATGCCATTGCTTTATATATTTCCTAACCTTTTTCATTGTGTGATAGAGAAGCCACTGCACGATGAAGAGCTGCAACACTGCACCCTCTGAAGCAGGAGCTCCTCTGGTCCTGCTGCTCATAAGCACTTTGAAGGCAGGGACCGGGACGGGCCGGCATCCTCACAACACCAACCCCACACTGAGCATGGCGGACACACCACTGTCAGTGGCGACACCGATGCTGATTTCCGGCTGTTTCTACACCCTGCTGGTTCCTCACAGTCAGCAGGGCAGTCCTGTAACAGGGAGCCTGTATGGACCGGGGGATTCAAAGACTTTTCAAAGGATGGTCATCATGTAAATCAATAAACTGCTTGTGTGTTCCCACAACACATTCCCCTCTGGCTGGGATTAGCTCAGGATCTTATGTATGAGAGAGCTCAAAATATTAATCCTGAGAACTTGTAAAAGGGGGAATATGAAACTCCTACAAGGGCTTCAGTTCAGGGTGAACTCATTAAAGGTCCATCTATGACTTTATTACATTTGTACTTCAGTTGTCTAGTTTTTCTTCTGTTACTCATTTCTTACTCAAGGAAGACTCATTTATGTCTTCATGTCAGAGAATCTAGGTCCACTTGGTGAGGGTCAGAGTCTAAGAACCGGCTTGGTTCAGTACTACGTTATCATTGCCCCTCAGGAAAAGCTATAGAAGTCATGCTCTTCAGAACAATCGTTCACACAGTAAAAGTAGGTTAATATGACCCAAATGAGAGCATATTACATTGGGTTTGTGAGAGGTTATAGTACAAATATAACTGTGAATTTAAATAAATTCCCTATAAGGGTGGAAGAGGGTAGTGGTAGACTGGAATTTTCTACAGAGTATCATATACGTAAGAATGTACAAATCAAAATAACATTGACCACTTTGGTTAACATGTATTGCACAATGTCATAGGTTTCTTCATAAAAGGCCATTTCTTTGATCTTTAATTCATTCTAAGCCCTTTGTAAGTCATGCTGACTCTAGACAGAGCCAGGACTGAATGCAGTTAATTACATGGGGGTTCAAGGAAGAAGCGACCTGCATGAAATGAGCCCACAACTTGAGTCTCTTTCAGAAGGAAGACTCATCTTTTCCACTTAGAAAAAGAACTGCATCGGGCTCTTCTACAGAAAAACAGTAGCTCTTTATGTCTTGATATATAAAGCTGACCTCTATTATAAGTTATTACACGCACCATGAGGAACAGAGGGAGCAACTGCAGACTGATTCATAATTCTCCTTGGAAAGTCTCCGGATATCAAAGGATGGCTGTGTCTCTCATGTGGCACAAGGAATAAGGACTGAGGGGTTGGGACGTGGTGTACTGATAAAGGTCAATACCAGCATGAGTTCGTTACAACTTGAACCCTACAGCCGACTTCCCAGATGCAGAGGACTCTCCTTTTGGAGGTGTGTGGAGATCCAGCTCTCTGGGCTAAGCGGTCATCTGGCTTCCCTAAGGCTGCAGGACGTGGTCCGAGGCACTCACAGCCCCACCAGAAGAAAAGGATGTGTATCTCAACACAAATTGACTGTGATAAGGGGTAGGCTTTGATGGTGTTTACAGTCTTGATAAGCCTGGTGAAGCCCAGTGACGGGGAGCTTGAGCATTTCAGCCTTAGCCTTTTCCGGGGTGGGGGCGGGAGCAGAGGCGGGAGCAGAGGCAGGGGTGGGGGATGGGGGTGGGGTGAGGAGGAATGTGAGGTCAGGTTCTAAAAGTATCAACTCCACATCACAGTTAAATGCCTTAAATAACTTTCATTTCTATTGCCACACAGGCCAGTGAAAACAGCAGGAAGATATTAGCTGCTGATTCTTATAAAGACTCTGCTAATGTAATGGACATGAAAAGGAATTAATATGGACTACTGCCAATTGAAAATGTTTGGTATTAATTCTTCACATAAACAAAGTACATTTTTAAAGAAAATCTGTTCTCTAACCTTTTCTGTCAATGCTTGAGGCAAAATCAGTGATCTCATTTCTAACTGAAACACCGAAGAAAAGCTGCCTGAGAGATAGGTGTTGAGAAACTTTAAGGACTTACGCATACAATTTCTCAGAGATTTTGAAGAACTGGGGAAAAAAGATGGACAGACACTCAACTTTCAGCCTTGCAGTGAAATAAGAATTTGGCATACTTTAGGGCTTCATTTGGTTAATGTTTTCTCAAATTTCCATGTTTCTGAGAGAACTGTCCATCCATCCCTTCTGCATCATTTCCATTCTAGTTTATGTTTGCTGAACTGAGTATCTCTAAAACAGGGATGTGTGGCCTCTTTTTGTAAGAATGAGTTATTGCTGAGGACAAAGTGTCATATCTTTCAAAAAGAAACAGCTATTTCCTACTTGTCTGATGGCTTTATTTTACTGAAAAAAATAAAATAGCAATTCCCTCCTTTCTCTACCCTTTTCAAACATTTTGTGTTCAATATCTCCCTCTTTGTTCTCCTGTAAGATGCCCAATAAATATTGTTGAATTTGTTTCCAAACCCCCAGATTTCTGTCAAGTACAGAGCTAGCTGGCCCGTCTCAGGGTCAGCAGCTGCATTGATTATCCGAAGGCAGTACAGATATCTTGCACAAATAAAGCCACAACCACACGGGCTATTTACAAGTAAGGACCGAGAGTCAGCCAAGCTAGAGAAATGTTCAAACAGTCCAACTTCAGTTCGGCCACTAGCTATTCATGCCTTTGGATAATCTACTTATTCTCTCTGGACCCCAGTTCCTCCACTTGAAACTAATGTGATATCTATACAGTCCTAATAAACTTTCAGATTTTATGGCCCTTACTCTTTAGCCCAGTAACATTTAAACATCATAAAGTCCCTAACTTTAAAGGAACCTGTAAACAACGAGCCAAGTCCAAGGATGGTGCGTATTCGTACACATATATTGACTTCACGCATATGCTGTTTTCACATCTGTTTCAACTGTTTTGAAAAATGAATATATCATTTTTAAAGGCATTAGAGAGGCAAACTAAAATAATTCCACAGTAAATCTTATAAAAAGGATCCCTTTTGGTGGAGGAGAGAATTCTTTTTATACTATGAATAATTATCACCTAAGTGGTTAACATTAGTTGCACTTTTTTTTTCTTAAGAGACAGATATACTTGTAGATAAATTCTATCTAAAAATTAAGAAAAATAGCTTTTGAGTTTGTGTGTCTCAAAACAGCCCCTAAGAGAAGTGGGTTGGATGTGGTTCTGCTACAGTATTCTCCCTTAAAGAACCACGTGAACTATTTCAGTGGCTCAGTCACCACTGTTCTGTTAACAAACCTTTCCCCCCTTTCCGCCTAACTTTTTTGTCCTTTGGCTTGACTTTGTAAACCTTCTAAAAGCTAATTTAAGGTATTCTGTTCAATAGAAAGGTAGCGTTATGTTGTGCTCAAGACCTGCAACCCAGCAGTCCGGTCTTTCTCTGTTCTCATTCTTACTACCCTGGCCGCCTCTCGCAGTAGGAGCTCCCACCCCCTCTTCTCCAAGTCCACACTCTTCTCCCTGCCTTTGACACTGTGCCTCATGTCCCTCACTGGTCCTCTGCCAGCTCTCTAACTATAGACATGCCATCAAGATCTGAAGTTTCTTTACCTTCTCCTGGTGGGAGGAGACAATAGCATCCCTGTCACTGCCTAATCTCTGTCTCTAACCCAGACTCAGCCTTGAATTCCAATTCTGTTCCTTATTTCCATGTGACGTAAACATGCTACTCCACTTCAAACTTAGCATGTCTAAAACAGAGTCACCCTCCCCCCACTCTAATTTCTCCCCCAATGATGCCTGATATTTGAAGATTCCCTATACTTGGCCCAAGGCAGCCCCAACATTCTTATCTCCAGCTACTACTCAATCTCTACTTCTCCATTCTTCCAAGTTAGTCTCCTTGCTCCCTGAACTCACTTTGGGTTTTCCTTCCTCTTGGCCTCTTTTCAGGTACTGCCCCCTTTTGGAAAACCCACCCCCACCAATTTCTTTCCATCCACCGAGGTTGTCAGATCGTTTTGTGCCCCTTGCCATGTCTCTCTTCTTGAAGCCCTTCCTAATAACATCTAGAAATTCCTTCTTCCTCCAAACTGCTCCAGTGCACAAGGCTGGTCTGGTACTGTCAGGGTTTGGCAGTGATGTTGTCACCCCCATGGCCAGATCTCCCGGAGCCAGGCTCATGCTCTGTGTCCTCCTGGTGACCCCCACAGTGCAGTGCACACAGTTGTCACTAAGCACCTGTGAAGAGATGGCCAGGCATCTTTTTGTGTGGAATATGGGACAGGGAAACAATCAGAGCTCTCATATAATAATGACGGCACTCACATTGCTAGCTTTTCAGTATCCAACATATGAACCTCGAATCCCCCAAGTGAGAGTGTCCGTGAACCCAGTAGCTCAGTTCCTAATTTGGCGCCTGCCAGGCGCTCCGTGTTCCAGGCAGCCTCCCCTGTACCAGTGCCCATTTTCCCTTTTATTTGGTTTTCAGTCAAAAATGCCCCAAGTTTATGTTTACCTTGAGGGAAAGTGCTGAGGGATATTTTCAGTACTTGGTGAGAACTTGAGTCATCTCCAGGCAATTCTTTGCTTTCCTAGGGGCCGTTCTTCCCATCACTGCAATGTTCTAAGCCATTTTTTTCCCCAAAGCATAGGCTGTATCCTGAGATAACGCAGTGGGTCCCTGTACAGAGGGAGGAAATGGTTCGCTTGTGTGTGCATTGTGTGGCAGGTCGTAAAGACCCAGCAGAGGCTTACTAATGAGGCGGCATTGAATGTCTGTGCCGGGGCCGGAATCTGAGGCATTGATGTCTGCCTGGGACTTCACACTGATGTCTGGACTCGCTGTTCAAGTCGTTGTGAAAATACTGCCAAGAGTCCTTAATTGCTGAGAGGAAGTTAAAGAATGTGTAGGTGGAGGCCAGCCTTTATTCCTGGCAGGAGAATGAGGGCCCTGGTTGGTGACATGGCACTCAGCATTCATAAGAGCAAGTAATGACTCAGTAGTCAGGAGAGAGCTGAATGAGTTCCTTCTTAAAATCACAGTTGCCTGAAACTCCAAGAGGAGGAGACGTCTGTTGTTACTGTCTATGATTCCTGCCTTTCTTTAAGATCTGCTTCCGCCCTGTTCCTCCTGGGTCCGCCAACCGCAGTTCCCCCACCCTTGGTCACAGGGTGAGCATGAGACCCAGGACTAGCTAATCATCACTTGGCTTCGGCGAATCACGCCAGGGTAAATACAGGGTGGGGGAAAAGTAGGTTTGGAGTTCTCTGCGTGGAAAAAGACACGCAGGTTACGATTATAATAGCTTTCTTCGCTCTGTGTTTCGTGTGCTCACTGCTACTTTCGTTCACCCTGTAGATGGTCCAGTCAGGACCCTTGTACTAAAGATGACAGGGAAATGAGTCTCTGTCCTCTGTCAGCTGACTACAAGGACACATGTCCTGATTGCTGTCGTGGAAGGAAGCACCTATAGGAAGGAAACCTGTACGTGAAAACCGAGGCCCCGTGGAGAGATGACAGGCAAGAAGAGATACGTAGTTACACTGAAATGCTGTCTTAGCCCCTGATCCAGATCCGACCCTCAGGCCAGGTTTATCTCGAATTCCACACACAGGGTAGTTGCTCTCTGTCCGTGCCCCCATCCCCTGTTATTTTTTTCTTTCTCGAGTTAGTTTAAACGCTAACACTTCTAAGAAAGTGGCCTTGGACACTACTCCATCCAGTTCCTTATTATATAGACACAGAAAAAGACACAGAGAGAGATTAAGTAACTGCACAAAATTGTCAGCTTGTTGATGCCAAAGGCCTGACAAGAACATCTTGCTGGTAAAATTAATATTAAAAATTAATCTTAATTAATTTAGCACCATCTGAAGTTGGTGAGTCACTGAATAGACAAATACATAGACTCTTCATAAAGTTATGAAAGAAACCATCAGAAAGACTAAAAACAAATAGGAGCATTTCTCTCTGGAGGATGAGACTAGAATGTGGTGGAGGAAGTCTTATTTTCATATTTTATCGTCGTCTATACTTGTAGTTTGAGTATTTTTAACCTAGCACATATAAAAAATTAATATAATGGTTAAAATATATAAAATTCTTAAACATATAAATTATAAACATATAATTCTTAAAACACATAGAATTCCAGAAGTTTATATTTTAAAGAAAGTCTCGTCATAAAGAAGATAGAGTGTATTGCCTTAGACAGCCGCTAAACACCCTGGAAGCCTGAGGACAGCCACTCCCTGTGTCCAAGGCCCCCAGGGGAGGCTCTCCTCCGAGGAATGTCGTCGGCCACGATTACTACTGCTACCAGCTCCAACAGCACCACGATACTGCTCCTAATGATAATCGCTATTACGGAGCACTTCCTACGTGCTAAACACCCTTATTCATGCTTCATCTATATGAACTCATTTACTCTTTATGAAAACCCTAGGAGGCAGGCCTCTTGTTATCTCCGTTTTACAGAGGAGGGAGCCGAGGCACAAGGGTACACAGCAGGAAGCAGTGCAGGAGGCGTTGACCTGGAGGAGGTCTCGCGCACGGCTATTATGTTGTGGGGCCCCTAATGGAGGCCGTGGGACGCAGCTTACTTCCACATGCACTGGATTTCTTCAGCAGCCGCAGAGGACCTTTCTAACGTGGGTCCTGCCCGAGACTAGCTGTCATTCTGTCACTCCTATCCCCTTTGTTTCTTAGCTCCTGGGACGTGGATCTTGCTGTGGAGCGCAATGCCGCTGCATAGAGAAACAACCTGGCTGTGTCCTGCAGGCATTTCACTGGTATCATTTTCGGTCGGTAATGTTTCTGATCCATATACTTAGCTTTGCAAACTTTTATTTATTGAAGAAACTAGAAGAATATATAAAGCAACTTGAAGGAGTTGGTTTTGAAAGTAAGAAATTAAAATTTGTCCCCAGAATTTCTTACTTCAGTATTTGAATGATCAACCAGCACGCATGGCATTGAGAGACTATTAAATGCTTGGTCTGTACTAACTAAACATCATCTATTTACAGCCATACACTCAGGGCTGAAAATGCAGTGTGGGGACAGGAAGAGGAGACTAATTGGTAGAGATTTTCAGTGCATATTTTGCAAGTTAAAACCAAAAGCAAATTTCTGAGAAGACTGCAGAGACACATCACATAATAGCAATCAATACTGCCAAGGAGTTCCTTAGCATAAAGTTCCCACATACTCGTTCTGTCCTTTATCCTCCTCTTTAAAAAAGATGCTCATTGTAGAAAAAAATAAGGAAATACGAGAAGAGCAATGTCCTAAGTAACCGGAATTGAATTCCTAAAAATGGCTCCGTTTCTGTAGTCACGGATTGCCCCTTTTAGCATCTCCTGCCCAAGGGCTACTTAGTGCTGTCCCTGGCGGGAGTGATGATGCCACCAATTATTTGTGTGGCCTGGACTAAGAGAGACCCAAGTTTCTTCTTATCCGTGAAACAAAAAGTTGGACTGTTTTTAAATCGTCCCCTTAAATATGTTTTAAAGTTCTGCCAAGCTATAAAATCCACTATCTGGTCTTTCAGTATTGGACATCTGAACATTATTAATTTGCTATGTTACTCTTATCTCTTGAGAGGTCTCATCATTTCAGTATACTGGAATTTTAAAAAAATGAATCTTGCACATGCTGATGAACAACACTAATTTATAAAGATGACTTTTTAGACTGCTATTAACATCGACCTATCACTGACGAACGAAAGAGCATTTCTGAATAAATAAAAAGCTGCCAATAACATTTTCTCCATATTTCATTCTCGCAAGGGTAAATAATGGAAGGAATGCACACTTGGACCTGGGTACTCAGAGTAATTTATTTTCTCTTAAAGGTCGATCACTGCTAGTTTAACGTTAATGGTCAAGATGTGCGGCCAAGGGGTCTGCACTGTAAAGGCAGGCCTCTCCTTGCCTGATCACTAGGCTCCAATTTTAACCTCTCATCCAAGGAGGGAAAAAGTTCTTGAAAAAAATTCAAAAATGCATTTTGGCAAGCTCAAGAGTTGTAGCTTAGTGGCATGAATTAAGAGACTTGTGACCATGAAAAAGAATTGTGAATTTTAAATGTCTTTGACCCTTCTTAGCTTTTGACCAACTGACTCTGACATTCCTCAGAGGCCAGGGGAGGAGAAGGGTGCAGCAAGGACAGTGCTGGAGGGTGGGTAGATCCGACCCTCCCAACAGTAAAGGAAGTTGATCCAAATGTGCCTTGGGAAGAACTGTCATAGATGATGTTCCCTCCCTGAGAAATGACTAAAGCCACTAAAATAATTCTTAGATAAAGCAACCCAATTATTTAAGTGTAGTTACTCTTAAGAAACAATCGGGAGAAATTTATCACAGCCCCATGAAGGTTCCAGCATGGTTATAAATGGCTGTGCGTATTGTCGAGTCATTTATCTGGTACTCTGTCAAATGGCGTCTTCTGTAATGTGGTATTTACGACCCTCGCCAATATGATGAAAAACATGGGACATTGTGAAATGCCTTTTGAAGGAACACTGTATAGTATGTACAGATGCAAGAGAGCTTATCTTCTGTGTTTTATTCTTCTTTCCCACAGTATGTAAATAATAAAGTTCACTGCACACCACATTGGGTTTTTATGATTACATTGTAGGATGTTCATACATTAGGTGGTCCTGCATTTAGGGGAGCAGTATGTACACCTGGATGTGGTGGTTCTTCTTAAAATGTAAGACAAACAATGGAAAAAGCCACTGGAGTGGGTGCAGAATCTCTGCGATGGTGTGCACGGGAGAGCCATGAAAGGTAAGATGGAAGCACCCACGCCGTCTTGCCCAGCAGAGTAATAAGGTTTGTCCAGGTGCCGCACAAGAGGCCACCTACTGCGCTGAAATGAGCCACTCTGTGTTTTGCTCTTAGCCTCTCCAAGGAAGATGTCACAGTACAAACTTCTTTTACTAAAAGGCTTTCACTAACAGCTCAACCAAAAGGTCATTTCTAACAAGAATGCAGACAAACATTCCAAGGAACAAAGGGAAGATGTCCCACCTCAGTCAGGTTGTGACAAGGGCTACTTCCTCCCGCTGAGCGAGGAGTGAGCCTTTGCTTAGGAGAAATGTAGCACCAGCTGTACAGCAGTTCCTGTATTTTGCTGTGTGTAATGCGCACTTATTTGCCCAAATTTTTGAGGAAAAAATAAAGATGCGCATTATACATGGGCAGTACTAATTCTGTATCTATATAAATGTTTTTTAATTCTTTTACTTATGCTTATGCATTAAAAGTCTAACTCTAGAAAGCAACGATATCTGTATACAAAATAATACCCTGAAATACAATAATTGGTTTTGTTTCTAATATAAATAAATTAAAAATTGAATTAAAAATTATTGTCTAAGATATTGATCCTGAGTAAAAATAATACAAAGTATATTTAACTATACTTGAATTCCTACCTTGACCCTTGAAGTATGATCTTTTATCTTGATTGTGTCCACCAGTAAAGCAAAGCACATCTGAAATCTCAGAAGCACAAGCAGTTCATACCGGGGAACCAATATTAGTGAGTATTTTTGTTGTTAATGCCTTCTGAGTAAGACAGGCTTAGTGTAACAGTTATAAATTAGAGTTATGAATGTACAGGTTATGAATTTACAAGTGATTCTTTTTTGCTGTGGATATTGGTCAGTCTCTAAAAATATATCATAAGGGTAAATTACAGATCCACAGAATTTTTTAAAAACGTCAAAGTCATTTTTGGTATATGTTAATGGCTTAATAAATTTTTTTTTTTGCCTTTCAAGAGCACCATGCTATCAACTTTGGAAAATTATTGCTATGTAGTATCTGCAGGCACCAGGACACTGAAGGAGCAGGCACTCTCCCCTTCGCTGTGTTCACATGTGGAGGGACTTCTAGGATAGGAGCGTTCCTGGCCTGTGTCCTCCTTCCCCTCTGCGTGGGGGTGCACAGTGGACCCGGGCATGCCCAGATCAGCCTTTCCCCTCCTTTGCCTGCTTTGCACCTGCTGCTTGCAGGGAGAGGGTTATCTTCTCCCCATCTCTGGAGGTGGGGTCTGCCCCAGTGGAGCTGTAGGTGCTGTCTGGGGATAGGTAGCTCAGCTGCTTAACTCCAGGGTGAAATGCGCATTAGCAAGCTTACCCAGCCCAGCAACCCAGCTCCTTTCTCCTCCAGTCCTCCCCAATACAAACCCGAGGCTTGGATGGCTCTCTCTCTGATGCCTCAGTTTACCACTCAGGTGGCCCTAAACTTGAGCAGCCCTCCTAAAACATACATTATTCATGCATTTTAATGGTCTGAAAGAATCTTACATATTCATGCATCTTCAAGCCAACAGTCATTTGTTAGGCATGTATCTGGAGAGGCTAGCCTCAACTCTGGTAGCGGGCAGAAGAGGTGTGGGTGGCCACGGGTTGACTCAATGCAACAAAGTAAAAACATTAAATAGACCTGCTTCTTCTTGGAAGGCAATTTGTGGACCGTCTATTGATAGCTCAACTTGTGCCTTTGCTGGCAGGGCCTCATTCCTTACCCAGGGACATGGAAGAGGTCCCCGCCACCAGCTCCCCTTAAGGAGTTCTGTCCTTTCATTTCCTGTATCCCTACCCTCTCCTGAAGACAGAAAATTTACATGTATACCCCTTTACATTCAGCTGACCTAAATACTTAGTTCAGACTTGTCTTGACAAATGGGATATAACATTTTTAGATTCTTACCTAAATACTTTCATCATCTTGGTTATGAAATTCGTTGAAAAAACAAGGCACCAACGTAATCTTTTGACCAACAGAATTTAACTTCTTTGGTTTAGAGAATTAAAGCACAATGAGAGTTCTTGAAAATCAGTATAGCAGTCATAACAAAGCCCTTTCTTTCAAAAATTGAACTCATAACCAGTAAATAAATTCATTTGTTTACAATGAATACAGAAAAATTCATTTCTATACAATATTTCTTTTTATCTTTTGAAATTAAATTCTATTTCTTAAAGCACATGTGATTAAAAAATGCAAAACAAGAGACGTCAGGCCAAGATGGAGGGATAGGTAGACACACTGTGCCTTCTCGCACAACCAAGATAGGGGTAACAACAATTTAGAAACAGAATAACAACCAGAACTGACAGAAAATTGAACTGTATGGAAGTTGGACACCCAAGGAGTTAAATTAGACACGTTCCATCCAGACCGGTAGGAGAGGCAGAGTCGGGCAGCAGGGCGCGGGTCAGGGAGCAGAGAGCAGAGAGCATTGGGACGGGACCGTCAGGCAACTGGGGAGTGCAAGACTGAAGCGGGCGGACCCTGGGTGCACAAGTGGCGGCTGGCAGACCCTGGACGAGGGGTGGCAACCAGCAGACCCAGCGAGGCAGCGATTGTGAAGCAAGGCACTGCATGCAACCCAGGGTCCCAAGTGCCGGGAAATAGAGCCTTGGGGCACTGCTTGAAAAGGAAAGTTCCACGGGGTGCACAAGCCCACCCACATGGGAATTGGTACCAGAGGGGCCCAGTTTGCTTGGGGGAAGTGGCAGAAGGGACTGAGGTCCCATGGAGAGCGGAGCAAGCGCCATTGTTCCTTCTCGGACCCCACCCCCACATATAGGGTCACAACCTAGTGACTGGGATGCCCCACCCTGGTGAATACCTAAGGCTCCACCCCTCATACAATAACAGGCATGACCAGACCAAAAAAAAAAAAAAAGAGAGAGATGGCTCAAACAGAAGAACAATTGAAAGCCCCAGAACCCATCCTTTTAAGCGACCAAAAGATAGCCAACCTATCAGATGCACAGTTCAAAGCACTGGTGATCAGGATGCTCACAGAATTGGTTGATTTTGGTCACAAATTAGATGAAAAAAATGAAGGTTACAATAAGTGAAATGAAGAAAAATGCACAGGGAACCAATAGTGATGGAATGAAAGATGGGTCTCAAATCAATGGAGTGGACCAGAAGGAAGAAAAAAAAACATACACCAGAAAAGAATGAAGAAATAAGAGTTCAAAAAAATGAGGAGAGGCTTAGGAACCTCCGGGATGTCTTTAAACGTTCCAACATCCGAATTATAGGGGTGCCAGAAGGAGAAGAGGAAGAACAGCAAGTGGAAAACCTGTTTGAACAAATAATAAAGGAGAACTTCCCCAATCTGGCAAAGGAAATAGACTTCCAGGAAGTCCAAGAAGCTCAGAGAGTCCCAAAGAAGTTGGACCCAAGGAGGAACACACCAAGGCACATCATAATTACCTTAGCCAAGGTAAAAATGAAGGAGAGAATCCTAGAAGCAGCAAGAGATAAGGAGACAGTAACCTACAAAGGAGTTCCCATCAGACTGTGAGCTGATTTCTCAAAAGAGGCCTTCCAGGCAAGAAGGGGCTGGAAAGAACTATTCCAAGTCATGAAAGGCAAGGACCTACATCCAAGATTGCTCTATCCAGCAAAGCTTTCATTTAGAATGGAAGGGCAGATCAAGTGCTTCTCAGATAAGGTCAAGTTAAAGGAGTTCATCATCACCAAGCCCTTATTGTATGAAATGTTAAAGGGACTTATCTAAGAAAAAGAAGATAAAAAACACATATAGTAAAATGACAGCAAACCCACAATTATTAACAACCACACCCAAAACAAAAACAAAAACAAAAACAAACTAAGCAAACAACTAGAACAGAACAGAACCACAGAAAGGGAGAACACATGGAGGGTTAGCAACAGGGGAGTGGGAGGAGGAGAGGGGGAAAAGGTACGGATAATAAGTAGCATAGATGGTAGACAGAAAATAGATGGGGGAGGGCATGAATAGTATGGGAAATGTAGAAGCTAAAGAACTTATGACTCATGGACATGAACTAAATGGGGGGAATGTGGGTGGGAGAGGGTGTGCAGGGTGGAAGGGAATGAAGGGGGGTAATGGGACAACTGTAATAGCATAATCAATAAAATATATTAATAAAAAATGCAAAACAAAAATCTTATTGGATTTTCATGTGCCAAAAAATGAACCTTAACCCACAATGCACATCGTACACAAAAATTCATTCCCATGAATCTTCAACTTAAATATGAACCTGAAACTATAAAATTTCAAGAGGAAAACAAAGGAAAATCTTTGTGACTATAAGTTAGGCAAAGATTTCTTAGATAAGATGCCACAAGTTTGATCCATAAAGGAAAAACATTGAAAATTTGGACTTCATTAAGATGAAAACTTCTGCCCTTCAACAGGCAAAAGAGAGAAAAGGGGCATCTTGAAAACTATGTTTTCATCTCTCTCTTCCTCCCAATGCAATTCCCCCGCCCCGTCCCCACAGCATCCACTCAACACTATTACCATTTTTTGTGTTTCCTACCGAGCTAGCCCGTACACAATAACCATAGAGATAGATATACCGCAGGGGGTGGCAAACGTAGTTTACAGGTATGAGTATGTGAAACACAGTTTATTCTCGTATTGCTTATTAACTATTATTATCTTTTCCATATGAACAACCGGAAACCTACTTTTGCCCACCCTGTATACGATAGTTGTATTGCTCTTTATACCAAGATTATTTTAAACATAAAACTTTCATATTCAATATATTTATAAGATTCTGCATAGTCCACACTTTTGACAGCATTCACTGCTCCTGCACATAGTTGAGACCAACTTCTTTGGAAGTAATTAGTTTTGAAATTTACTTAAGCAAAGTTGAAGAAAAGATAAAAAAATTTAGTTTGTTGCCCTTGGTTAAACAAACAAAATTTCCCGTGAGCTCTCGGTCTCACTGCGCACTGTTCAGGCCACGCTCCGTATTTTGGCTCTGTCGGCTGTTGTGTTCTGCGGGAGAGGTGTCAGCTGGGGCCTGGCACCAAAATCTTATTTGAAGTACATCAAATCCAGTTTCTCCACTTGCTTTCAGTTCTTTGGGTATTGGTGTTTTTACATAATAAAATCCTCTTTTAAGGAAAAATGAGACTCTCTTTAGTCATTCTGGTAATTAAAGTATTTGGCCAAGGCTGAACTGAAAACATTTTTCACACTACACAGCTCAATTCACTTCCTAAATGACTCATTTAATATGAAAGTGAGCAAGAAGAATACTCCTGTCTTGCCCTATCTCATTATCCTGTTTCATTTCTTCACAGCATTTATCAATGAAATGACTGCATGCATTTACATATCTGTTTTTATATTATCTGCCCGAGTGCCCGCCTCCACACCAGCCCCCACACCCAGCTCTGGGAAGCCAGCACCGTAAGGGCGGGGACTTCCTCCAGTTGTACATGGGCTACAGTGGGTTCTGACACAAACAGCAGGTACTCAAAAGACACTTCTTGACTGAATGGACTATGTTTCTACTGCTGGGATTGGCTCTGATTCCTGCTATATGGTTTGTAAATTCAGCAGCAGTATCCAGATGTGAAAAGGTGTACATGACCACTTAGAATTTTTCACATTGTTTCTGCTACACTGGCTTGGAGCATAAAGGTTTGTATAGACCTAATTTTATATCCCCTAGGCCTGTGCTGTCCAAACATGGTAGCCACCAGCCACACGTGGCTACCAAGCACTCAAAATGTGGCTGGTCCAAACTCACACGTGCTGTAAGTGTAAAACACACACCAGATTTCGAAGATTTAGTTTAAAAAGAGTGTAAAATGATCTCATTTATAATGTTTATACTACTTACAGGTTGAAACTATTTTTAATATACTGGGTTAAATAAAATATATTATTAAAATTAATTGCACTTACTTCTTCTTTAAGGTGACTACTAGTACATTTAAACTGCATATTGTGGCCGGTAGTTTTGGTCCGTGTTATATTGCTACTAGGCAAAGCTCCTAGAGGCCTGGTTGGTTCTCAGAGTCCCCTCACTTCTTCTCACAAGGGTTCTGTCTTTTTATCCTGTGTAGACACCCCCTTAGGGGCCCCACTGAACTAGAATCATAGAATGCAGAGCCTTAGAAAATGAGGACAGATTCCTGGGATAGTGGTGATGGATTTGTCCATGATTGTGGCAAAAAAAGGAACCCTCCATTTTCTTCCTTATTTGCTGACTTTCCGGCAAGTAATGTCAGAAATTATTCCATCATTATGTTTCTCAAACTGTTCCACTCTCCTAAGACATTCACACACAGTAGGCCTATTTGGGACACACTTGGAGAGCAGCCCATCATCTCTAGCAGAGCATTCTCCTTCAGGCAATACAAGGAGACTCCCATTTCCTTAGAAAGCTTTAACCTACTGAGGTCACACTACAAGGCCAAGGTTACATAGGATAGTCCTGCCAGACACAGTGAGCATGCATGGGCATCAGTGATGGGCAAGAAGCTGTGAGGTAAAAAGCATAAGACTGCAGGCTCTGGGGTGGAGAGGAATTCGAATTTCCTATCACATGAAATATAGTACAAGCTTTGGATCATGTAATAGAGCCACACAAAAATGGCATCACATGTCAACAAAAAATGAAACAACCAAGTTAGGAAGCAGAGGTTTTACATTTAAATAAGGGGACAAATCTGATTTTTTTTCTCCAGTGTATAAAAGTATTTAAATAAAAGTCTTAATGAAAAAGTACAAAAATTTAAGATACACTGGCTATTACTACATTTAGAGTAAGTTTAGGGGACAGGAGAGCATCTAGACTGAATAGTGCCAGATCATGGGTGGTATACGGCTCTTCAATGTATATTATCTTATTTATAAAGGACTGCTCTCCCTTACTATCGCCTCCTTGGTAAAGTCCATCCTGGAGAGCAAATACAATCTTCTGAACCATGGTCTTATCATTAAGTATCTATCTTTTGACCCAAAAGTCATTGTCTCAGAGAAAACCTGCCAACTTAAAGAGAGAGTGCAACAGATACTTTCTTCATCCTCAGAGTAAAAGGTAAAATGTTTATGAAATTATTATTTATGCGTGTCAAACTTTATAACAACAAGACACCTGGAAAAACATCTTAAAGTACAGTGATGAGTGTACAACTTTAAAAAAATGCCTCCTGGTATTACTAACTCAGTTTGGCTAAATATAGCCGGCAGCCCGCAGCCCGCAGCCCGCAGGCTCTGCGGCACATTTTCCCCTGGAATTCAGCTAATGTAAATAAAACAAACAGAGCGGACCTGGCCCCCTCCATGAACATTACATCAGTCTTCCTTATTAGGGAACTTCTTCAAACCTGACATCTTACTCTAAATAACTGGAGTTTCATTCTCAACGAGCAGCTCTGGACAGAGAGCCGCTCTAATCAGAAGGGCTGCTGAACGTCAGCAGACACTCGGGCAGATACTCGTGCCACGTGCAGCCTCATTTCACAATGAGTTTCATTCCTTAGACAGGAGCACAGTTTGGGAAAGGAGTAGGAGACACATTTAATGTTTCATGCTGAAGGTACATTTAAGAAAGCACATTTAATGTGCCTCCTTTTTTTGCTTTCTATATATGTTTTGATACAAGCCTGTGATGGTGAACAGAAACAGGAGAAGTTCTGAGATGCTTGATTCCTCGCAATTGCGATGATAATGGTTCGGACAAAAGATTTTTGCATATGATGGATCTTAAGATGATGTAGAAGTTAATAAGCTAAGAAAGACCTCCCTTTCCCCTGAAACGTTCCTCAATGTGATGTTTAATGTGTTAGACAACTTAGGGTTATTGTCTGTGTTCTTGATATATTATTAGATTCACATGTGAACCTGGCAGCAAAGGCAAAAATAAACTGGAGGTACGTAACCGAAAGCTTCTGCCCAGCAAAGGAAACCACCAACAACGTGAGAAGGCACTTTCAAAATCTATCTGAGAAGGGGTTAATAATGTACAGCATGATGACTGTAGTTAACAATACTGAACTGTGTATTTGGAAGTTGCTAAGAGAGTAAATCTTAAAAGGTCTCATCATAAAAAAAATTGTAACTGTGAGGTGATGGAAATTAACTAAACTTATTGTGATAAGCATTTTGACATACATTATACATACATATATAGTCATTATACAGTATTGACTAATACAATGTTATGTCAATTATATCTCAATAACATTAGAAAAATAAGTCATATTTAAAAGTGTTGCATAATACAGTTGTTTGGAAAAAAATGTTAACTAATCCAGGCTTCTTGTTATGAAAGGTAAGATTTAGGAAGTTAAAATGTATGTGTAAAATAAAAATCAGTCAAAGCAAACCTTTTCTTTAAACACTTTTTCATGAGTACAAATAGGGTTATTCATCAGTGCTGATTCTACCTAGTATTTTATCTTTTTCATCTTGACATAAAGACTATTTTCATGAGAAATAAAAGGGCTGAAAAAACTGGTCTAAATCTAAAGCCCACAATGGTGCAATGGTATTGGCGAAGCTAATACTACGTTCTGAAATGATTGGTGTGTAAGTAAACCGTCCTGAGACGCAATGAGTTGTGTGGGTAACGCGATAATGCAAAGACGAAGCCTTCTTATGCAGTGGGCTACTTCTGGCAGGCAGTAAATAAGAAACTACTCATTTATTTCTCATTTTCTACTTTGGTTCACTAACAAAATCAGGATAATCACATGTTCATGCAAATGTGGAGGGTGAGGACTGGCTTGTGGCAGGAAGAAAGACCGGCCTGGAAAATAAGGGAGGATGGTGCTAACAGTTCCAAGTTTATATTTCTAAATCTAGCTTATTACTGAACTTTTTTCTTCCAACGCTTGTTTTTTAAAAGGAAAGAAAAGCAAACACACCTGAATCTCTTGCACTCAGTACAATTTAAACGGGATCGTGGATGGTCCTCATCGTTTCCATAAATGGCCCGACAACGGCAAATTGGGAAATACCGTTTAGGATCTCAGAGTTTTCCCGTCTAACAGGCCCTTCCATCTTCTGGGAATGTTATCTACATCCTTACTGAATTTGGGATTGAAAGTCATGGTGTATTTCACAGGAATGTAGACTCTGGAGTTAGACAGCCTGGCTTTACACGACTGGGTGGGTGTCCTTGACCACTGAGCCTTTCTGGGCCCGTTTCCTTATCCTTAAATGGGGGTCATCACGGCATTTGTCCTGGCTTGAAGATGGAATGAGTTATTCCATATGAAGTGTGTAAATTATCACATATGAAGTATGAAGTAAGCAAAGCTTGAGCAAACCTTCAGTAAGTGTCAGCAACTAATATTCAGGACAACCAAAATTCAGTGTCTAAACATGGACCCTTTTGCCTGGGACACATGTTGAACTGGATAGAACTCTTGGACAACAGACAAATTGACAGTCCTGGGAAAAATGGAGTATATGATCACCCCATTCATACTATGTAATGTCAAGGTCACACAATGTAGAAATAAACTGATTTACAAAATTAACAAAACTTGCACCTCACTGGGTACTAGTGTATGAGATTAGATGGCATAAGAATGCCTTAATT
>CM052545.1:27256504-27446456 GCA_028533065.1 Trachops cirrhosus | reverse complement strand
GAATCTATTTTTAATACTTCTATATGGAAAAAAACATTGCAAAGCTTTGCCCATAGAAATCAGAAAATAGTCATTTGCTCACTTCTTCTGGCTGACACACCTTTGCAAGTGGCACCTTCTCTCTCAGGAGGAAATCTTTTCCATTAAATAAGCCTTTCCACCTTCCACGAGTCCATGCCAAACTGTGGAAATCACCCTCAGCTTACCACAGTGGTGGGGCTTTGACAGCTGGGCCGACACGCACCCAGTGGGAGAGTCAGAACTGATGTTAAATGTCCACCCATGTCTTCAGTGTATTTCCTTGCAGGCAGTAATCACAGTTAAGAGAGGCCTACGTACATGGAATAGCTTGTGTTAGCAATCGCGGTTAACCCTACAGCACACAGCCAATAAGACAGCTAACATTTGCTGCTCAGGAAGAAGTCCGTGCCTCTAGCGGTGGATGGGGTTGGGCAGAGAGCAGCGCATACCACTGCTTCCAGAG
The DNA here is from genome assembly GCA_028533065.1 of Trachops cirrhosus. Classification (NCBI taxonomy): domain Eukaryota; kingdom Metazoa; phylum Chordata; class Mammalia; order Chiroptera; family Phyllostomidae; genus Trachops; species Trachops cirrhosus. The sequence continues at coordinate 27,445,972 of CM052545.1, read as the reverse complement.
GGTGCTTCTCCTGCCCTGCCACCTCGGCCTTCCTCACTTCCATTTGACCTCCATGCCTTTCCTACCAGAATGGGCCACTGCTTCCAACCCACAGCGTCTCTGTGGCTGAAACCTCTCTCCTCTACCATCTCTAATTCTTTATCCCTTGACAAAATCTGATACAGAGCATTCCTGGGAAAAAAAAAAAGTCCCTTGTATTAGTGTAAACTCGCAGAGATTTTCTGAAGCAAAAAGCCTGGGACACAGAATTAGACAGATCCTAGTGCCTCAGTTTTATCTCTCAATCACCCTGGAGAAAATTCCTATTTTCCCTACACCTTTCTTTAAAATCTGGTAGAGTTCCATTGCTTGTTCTGTATCTCAATATTATTAGAATGAGCTAATAAATATAGTGGGAACAATTTCAAAGAAGAGTTTAGAACTCTTTTAACATGACATAGCCTTAATTTTTATTTTTTAACATATCCTTATTTTTTAAAGTGTCTATTTAGCATCTACCCCCTCTTCCCATTTACCAGAAGAGGAGAATTATTTTGTAAGATGTTAAATAAGAGGTAATTTTAGAAGTATAGTGAACTCTGGCTACCTGATGATTATCTGGATCTTCTGAGATAAATGCTGAAAGGGTACAATACACTTTGATATGAAATTGTTTATGTGGAAATTATACACAAAAGGAAAGACAATGTCTAACACGTATTTTTACAGTTCTCAATAATTGTGAAAGTAATCCGGAAAGCAGGGGGTTGGAAATCAACAATTGTTTCCACAATTAATAGTTGTTTGAACAAACGAATAGCTTCCTCTGAAAATAATGACTTTAGCGCCTTGAGCAGTGTAGACTCCTTGATAATTTTCCAGGAAATGCATTATAATTCAGTAATACATAATTGTTTCAAACATAGTAGAATATCAGATTTACCAGGGAAAATACAGTTTTAAACACCAACCACAGTGCAACACGGTAAGTAGTATTCACTTTTTATTCTATCTTAAAAAGCTTCAGAAGGCAACTAGAAACCAGAGCCCACAGAATATACTGACGCGTACCAGGGCAACTCCAACCAGGACAGCTGCCCAGTGTTTACAAAGGCAACATCCTCACCTGGAGCAGACTGATCCTTCGGTCATTGCACCATTTAAACCATGTAAGCCACTGTATCACACCAGCTGTCAGGATTCTGTGATTCATGCATTTCAACAGTCACGAGCAATAGAGCCACATTATTTCAATCACCTACCTATGCTCTTCATGCAGAGCATCAAGTTTTCACACAGCCTAAGAGATGGTTAGGATGTTGGCATATTTTGTTATTCATTGCACATGGCTAGTTTCCTACTAAGGGATGTGAGGTGGGCACTGGGCAACCCATCCCCATGCTTATTGTAAAGACAAAAAAGTAGAATAAATATTCCATAGATCTTATTTTATGTATAATAAATGGAGTAAGTAAAAAATAAAGCTTAGGAATTAGTTGAAAAATTTATTGATTACGTAGCTCTTGCCTATTCATTATACATTGGTCAAGGATGTACTAACCACTTAACTTCCTCTCTTAGGGTATAACTCTTACAATCCCTCGAAGGCACAATATAAACAGATTAGGAAGAAAAATTTCCTCAAACCTCTTATCACTAAGTCAAAGTTTGCCAGGTCTTGAGAAAAATAATATCCTCTTTCCTTAGTGATGTAAAAAAAAAGCTGATGTCTTTCCACTGTGGTTGAAGTAACCAAACCAAAGTCCCTGGACAATCAGCTGGGCATTTTTTCCTTAATGGCAGTTATTGAGGCAGTTTTGACAGATGCCTTCATCACACAAACCAAAGGCAAAACTTTGCAGTTTCCAGAGTTGGTAAGCACACTGCTGTGCCTGAAGGATGGGGACCGGGTGGGACTGGTGGCAAGGGCAGCTTTTTCAAAAGCTGGTTACCTGGGAACGCACTGTTCCCTGCATCAGAAGCTTGGGCCTCTCCATTTCTGCCTTTCTCATGCTTGTTCTATGTGACTGCGAATCAAAATGTAGATCCAGCTAGCGTAGAACGCCTAAAGACCGCTGGGTGGGTCTGACGGGTGCACAGCGGTCCTAGTGTTTCACCTGCACCGGGCTAGCCCAGGCCTGCTGCAAAAGGAAGACCCGGCTCAGTAAGGTGGGAAGATGCCTGTGCCCAAGGAGACCCACTGCCCGCCTCCCCTTCCCCACTTTATTCCTGGCCTGTGCAAAAGTCTCAACCTCACTCCGGACCAAACTCTCTATTCTGGAGTCCTGGACCACTCACCATTCCGGAAAGATACGCCCCCAAATGTTAAATAAGGCAAACAGGAGAAGTCCCCAGTCTCCAGGTGGGGCCGCTACTTCCAGGGGCCAGACCCTTTCCTCCTGCCACCAAACCCTGCGCTCCAGGTTTGGCAACACAAAGCATCCTAGGGAGGGCCTGCCTATTCACAAAACCCCTTCAGTTGGCTGCTAAAGCTGCAGCCACGTTGAGGCTGGATCTGAGTCGCTGCTAACAAAGCCAGAGCCACGAAAGGAGTAGAGGCGGAGCTCAGGGTCCAGAGCACCGGCAAGCCTGCAAAGAGCACCTACTGCGTGGTGGCTACCGCTTACAGATAAGGGAAGAGTCCCCCCAGCTATGGGCAAACACTCTGAATACCTCGGCGGCGGGGCGGGGGGTGTTCTCTTTCTAAAGAAAGAAGGATGGGGTTGGAGCGGGTGAGGGTGCAGCGCCCAGGCTTGGGTAGGGATGGACGGATCCCTCCTTCCCCCACCAGCCCAACGGGAATGAGATCATCCCCCCTCCCCCAATCTCTGCCAGCCTAGCTTTCTCTGCCCTCCCACACCAGATCTGACCCCTTCTAGAGAGGGGCCCCGATTAAGGGAGGAATGGGCTCAGAAAAGTTGGAAGAGGGAGGGATCACTCGGGCCAGCAAAGCATCGCCAGTTCCAGCCCTTTTGTGATGCAAAATTCCCACCAAAAGCTTAGCTTTCAAATATCCCTGAACAGATCAAGCAAGAGGAGGGAGGGAACTTTGCGAGAAGACTAACGGCAGTGGTGGGAACTCTGCATTTACAAGTTTTTCTGCCTTCTCCCTCCCCACACCCACTCTTCCTTCTACAGCCCTCCCACCCCCAGCTCTCGCCACCCTGCACCCTTCAATCCCTTTAATTCATCCTTTTATACCAGGCAAGGGGCCCGAATCCGGTGCCTACCTCTGGTCTCAAGGCTGCGCCCCGCCCGGTGGCTCTCCAATCCCAGTCCTGTCTGGTGCAGCCTCAGCGGGCTGAGACACCAGGCAGGTACGGGGCTATATACCGCTGTGACTCAGTGAGTCTCCGTCTGCCTTGTGGTCCTTCAAAATAAGAGTCTTCGTGCCGGCCTCAGAGGCCCGCGGGAGCAAAGGGGGCGGGGCTCGGCCTGGGGAAACAGCCCCCAGTTTAGCGCCAGCTTCCCCGTGCCCTCCTCCTAATCAAGCCCCTCCCTTTTTCTGGTCTCAAACCCCTTCCTGGGCAGCTAAGTGATGAATGGGGCTTTCCCAGAACTTGCAAAAATTGATAACGGGAAAGCATTTAACTTTTAACTTTTTTTTCTAGACCAACAGAAATGTTGGCTGCCTGTTAGGATGAGTCGTGATTGTGTTTTTTCCTCTATAGACTAAAACGTAGTGTCCAATAAATCTGACTCCAGTGCAGCAAGGAGGGCAAAGGAATGAATGCTCACTGTGGAATAGCAGGAGTCCTGAAGGAATGACCAGGGCAGGAGGGGAGGGGAGGGGAGGGGTGGGGGCGGGGCAAGGTGGGGTTGCGGGGGAAGGGTAAGGTGGAGTGTGAAGGTCCAGCTCCCTCCCACTGCTCACATTTAACCTGGGCGCTGAGGATTTGCAGGTATTCTGCAGAATGAAAGGATAACTTCTAGATTTCCATTAATTAGTTTACACTGATCTGTGTCTCAATGAGTAACTAAATTCAGGACCTTTAGGGTAAGAAGTGTAGCATTCTGATTTAGCAACTTCTTAGCAACACTGTCCTTGTCCTGCGTTCTTCTGTGATAAACTACTAGAGGATCTGAGTCACTTGTGTGCACTTACTACAATGGGGATGTCTACAGAAGTGTTTTAAAGGAAGAAATTGACTTATTGATTCCAAAATTAGTTTCCTATGTAAAACTTGTGAATTACGTGGCCTTCACCCTACGTCCAGACCAGAGAGAAACCTTCTCCTTTCACACACTCAGTGAAGGACATCGCTCGCTCCATGCAGCATCCTCCAGTAGTAGGGTCAGCACACTAAACCACAGTCGCTGCTGTCCTGCTGCACTGTGTGCTCCTTGACCAGTGGGACTGAATCTCTTCCACACCAAATAAACTGTCAACAAAATGAGTGCATGAATGGATGGATGGATGGATGGGTGGATAGATGGATGGATAGATGCTAATATCTAACATACTGAACACCTGTTACTGTGTTAGGCCTTTCTGCACAATGGTCACCAAGTAAATACCAACCAATGGCAACTAGATTTGAATAGTGGTGGACTGTGTTTAGATGGCCTAGTAATTTTAACCCTATCTTCACCATTAATATCAGTCAGTAGGGTTTCTAAGTTCACAGCCTGACCCTATCTTTCTGAAATAGCTTTATTCAATTTTTAGATTAAATTATGTCTGTGAAACATTCAAGCAGTAACTCCAGTGTGGATGTCTCTCTGAAATTCTACCATCAGAGAGAAACACTGTTACCACTAACAGTCTACTCTTCCAGACTTGTGTATATGTATTTGAACACATGTTTTAAACATAGGTTGGATCATTTACATATGATTCTGCAATGTGTATATATATTTTTACCTATAATATATAGTAGCCACACATAACACAAGGCATTTTCATCCTTTCAATTTTGGAGATGATGATAGGTGAACAGAAAAAAACCCTCAGTACTTCACTGTTTAACTTTGCCAATTTTTGAAATTTTAGTTGGCTCAGTTCTGTGTTAAATGACTACTAGGGCCATAGAAAAGCATTGCTTTGCTCATCACAGGGTTTCCTTACAGACTGCAGTCTGATACTGAAGAAGAGTCCTAAAAGTAGATATACTATATGGCCCAGCAATTCCATTTCTGGGTAGTCATCAAAAAGAAATAAGAACACTAATATGAAAAGATATGCACCCCTATGTTCACTGCAGCATTATTTACAATTACCAAGCTATGGAAGCAAATTGTCCATCAATAGATGAATGAATACAGAAGATAGAATATACACATGCACACAAAATGGAATATTATACAGCAGTAAAAATGAATGCAATCTTGCCTTCATTTTGTGTTGCTATAACACAGATGGATCCAGAGGGTATTATGCTAAGTGAAATGAGTCAGGCAGAGAAAGACAAATGCCATGTGATTTCATTTACATGTGGAATCTACAAAAAATACAAAACAAAAACAGAATCACAGAAGGTGACCAAAGGGATGGTTACCAGAAGGGAGGGGATGAGCAATGGGTGCAAAGGGGACAGGGAATATAGTCAACAACATTGTGATAAGTTTACAAGGTGACAGATAATCACTAGAATTAGTGGGGCGATCACACTTTAAGGTATAAAAATGTTGAATTACTATATTGAACACCTGAAATTAATAGAATCAATATGAGATTGTATACCAACTATACTTAAATAAAAATTAATTTTAATAAAATAAAATGAGTTAGGACTTGTCAGTCTGTGCCATTAACTGTGGAACTGTGGGGTTTTCTTATTTCCACAACAATGGAATTAATTTAATAGATTAAAAATTATAGCTCTTAAATTTTGTGATTTTGTGATTTAGAAGTCCATTCTGAACATAAGCACAGAAAGAATAAAATAGAGAAGCATGAGTTACTGCCACTTCAAGCATTTACTAACCATGGGAGTGTGTCTAGGATGGAATAGACTGGGAGAATTGATTAACTGCCAGAAAACCTATCCAGTTCCTTTACACTCAAGTGGCAGCAAAAGAAGGATGTCCCATTAGATCTGCCATCTCTGCCTTATTGCTACTACAACAGCCCATAAAGACGCACTCATGTGCACCAGTTTTCATTTTTCAGAGCTCAAGTCCAGGAGGACTTAAGGAACTGGTGCAACACATGAAATATTATAATGCTTTCAACTCTTAAAGATGTATGCATGAAATGTGGGAGGCATGGATATATCTTAGCTACTGCTTTGGCAAGTCCCAGAATTGTGAGAATTCTTATCAGTAGAAGCACTGACAGGACTTCCTGCCAAGCGGGAAGAAGAACACTCTATCCTCTTGTGCACATTGCAGATTCTGATCAAGAACATTCTCTTTAGATTGCTCTTTCTTCATTCTCCCTGAGCTAAGACTGAAGAGTTCCGAGGTTTTCAGGTGAGATGAAGGGGGTGGTGAACAAGTGTGCCAGGGGCTGCGCTCCTGGGACTCTCTCTGGCCTCACTGGAAGTGTGGCGGAGGCTCTGTTTTAGCACTCCCACTGCTAGCTTCACCATGACATGCTTTGGCTCACAGACCTATTACCGATAGGTCTGTGAACCAATTTGAGATGAAGTAATTTGCTCAGTTTCCTAGTTGTTCATGGTGGAGTGTATAATGGGTGAAGGCAATCCTTAAAATCATTCCTTTATTCTTCTTTTTGTATTCTCTCTCACAAATGAAAAATGTGAAACATAGGTGGTTAAAAACTAAAATGACAAAAGACAACTGAAAACAAATGGTATTCACTGAATGGACAGAGAAACAGGTATACAGCTGTATAATTCTTGGCAGGTACTACAAAGTACCTATCTCAAAAATGCTCACCATAGGTAATAATGTTTTAGCAAGTCAAATAAATGTCTACTTGCCAAGTGTCCATTAGAAAAGCCACCACAAGTATACGTTGCTCAACCATGCTTTCCTAACATATAAACTAAAGCCAAAATTTGTATTTTCACTCCTTTTATTGACACGTAGCAGGAGAAGGTGCTTTGCTTAAAATAATATTTTAATGAAAATGATCAAAAACTTGTGATTTTCTTAGAAGATTCTTGGCTTCTGGACTGGCACATTCTCTATAGGGAGGCTGTTGCTATGTATTTCCTCAGAGTGATCTATGGTACGTATAACACATGTTCTGATATCAATTCAGAAAAAGAGTCTATTTCCATTCATTTTCGGTGCTTTGATATTATTTTTTAAAAACCTATTGATTTACCTCTTGCTATATCTTTAAAAGGTGCAGTCTTGGTTAAATGGCCTCAATACTACATTTGCAAGGGTGCCTCACAAAACAAGAACAAGACTAGAATATTCCACAAAACAAGACTAGAAAAACAGTAATTACAGATTCTACCTGATATTGGATCCAATTAATATTATTTTGGGAAAAATGTTTCTGAGAATAGAATGTTTCAGATCAGCTTTTATTCATATTTTTAACGAGCACTTTGAATTTGGCTCTTTGTAATTAATTGCTACATTTTATATGGAATATTTATTTCAATAGCAACAGCCAAAGTGAGGCACCTTTGAAAGGAAAAATGTGGGTCTTCTAGAGGCCAAGCCCTGTGCATTATTTCGTTATGAACACAGATTATTAGGGGTGGAGGGACAGGGTAAAGCTCCAAGGGCAATTTATACTTTCAACATAAACACAAATTAATGTATTCCATTGGCCAAGGTACCTTTCCGGCATACAAGGTACCATACCTTAACTTTTTTGTTAAGAGAAGGAAGAAAGGATAAGGGAAAAAGAAAACAGAACTGTTTGTATTTGTGCAAATGTGACTAAGAACCCAGAGGAAATAAAAAATACTGTGTAGGGGGAACATGACAACCCGAAGGTCTGTGGTCATGGAATGTAAAGAAAAACCAAGAAATGGTGAACGAAAGAACAGACTGAGTTTGTGAGAGCAAAGGAAACCCTGAACCTCTAAAACAACTCCAGAGGAACCAGAGAATCGGAGCTAGCAGGGGCCCGAAGAGAGAATCTGGAGGAAGGGGGTCCTGAAAAGGGCCTAGGCTTTGCAGCCAGATGGACTGGGGTCGACGGAAGGCTGTTTCTCATGACCCCGAAACTCACAGGGCTTTTGCTGTCTCATCCGTGAAATGGAGGAAGAGGTGTTCACCTTGGCCTGCTGTCGAGAAGATAGAGAGGCGGCCGGTGCAGTGCCTAACACCCTGTTTGGGATGTAACAGGTAAGGGTAAGTTTTCTTCCCCCTTTTTTTTTTTATAGATTTTATTTATCTTCAGAGGGGAAGGGAAGGAGAGAGGGAGAGAAATATCAATGTATGGTTGCTTCCTGTGCATTCCCTGCTGGGAACTGGCCTGCAACCCAGGCATGTGCCCTGACTGGGAATCAAACTGTGATCTCTTGGTTCACAGGCCTGCGCTCAATCCACTAAGCTACACCAGCCAGGGCAGTTTTCTTCCCCTTTTAATGTGTCCATTTATAAAGTTATAGTATCTCAGGAACTTTTTTTTGTTTTAACAAAACACAGTATTTAGTTAGGGACAGAGTAAAAAATAATAATCTGAACTTTAGCTGTGTTGACACTCTAGCACTCACTTAACATGCATTTTCCCATTATCTCCCTCTACAAGCCATGGCGGGTATGGCTGTTACCATCATGCCCCCTTCATAGAGGAAGACAGTGAGCACAGAGAGGTTAGGTAACTTGCTCAAGGACGCACAGCGGCTACAGGAGGCAGCAATAACATAAAATGTTAACTCCAGAACCAAAACTCCAGGGATGATAAATTTGGAGTAAAAAGTATATATATAATGGACTACTACTCAGCCATAAGAAAAGATGAAATACTGCCATTCATAACAACATGGATGGATGTCAAGAGTATCATGCTAAGCAAAATAACTCACATAGAAAAAGTTAAGAACCATATGATTTCACTCATATCTGGGATATAAAACTGAAAGCAACAAATGAACAAAGAAGAAAAACAAACAAAACTCATAGATGCAGACAACAGCAGGGTGTTGGTCACCAGAGAGAATTGGGGGGTGGGGGTAGTAAAGGGTAAAGAGGATCAAATATCTGGTGATGGAAGAAGATTTGACTTTGGGTGGTGAGCGCGCAATGCTCGCTACAGATCGTGTATCATGGAAATGTACACTGGAAAACTATATAACCTTATTAACCAACGTCATCCTAATAAATTTAATTTTAAAAGTACATATTTATGGAAATCCCTTAACAATCTCAGGATACTAAGAACTCCATTAGTAAATCAGCAGTTTATTATTGCAAGGTTTTAGTGTGTACAAAAATGTCTGCTTGACCTGAAATAGTTAAGGCAGCTTCTAAACATGCCCTGCTTCACCCACAAAAGAATCTGACTCATTATTAAGTACCCCTTTCCAAATCAAATGAGTTATGCTAGCTTTGATGGAATCATCCACAGATTCCACATGGATTACTGGAAAAGCATAGTTACAAGTAGGAATTTGCCTTTTTATGTGACTCTCCTGAGTAAATGGTGAAATACTGCTGTGAGCTGACTGGTGAGTTTAACTTTAACCTGCATAAGAAAAACCTTAAGCTGTGCCTTATAAATATAATGACTCATCATGGACTAATATGACATAATCCATTTAGGATTGCACATCTTTACATATCTATTAATCCTAGTGGCAATTTATGAAGTTATGAGTGAGATGACACATAACTCAGTGGATTCTCTTAATACTGTTACCTACGGTGATACTGTAACAAGGAATCAGTGTTGCACTTCACAGAGACGCATTTAGATGCTTCAAAAACACACAGGTCAGCTCTCATTCCACAGGTGCTCTCAGAAATATAGGAAGCAAAACTACTTCGGTAATAGAGCTGCTGTAGGTGTTGGGGGCCTTTCTCGGAATGATGATTTCAATGCAGAAGAAACCGTGGACTCCAACAGGATGCAGACAAGCAACCACACGGCCAGGAAGCAGGGAGCAGGCCTATGTTCTCTTAGCCTGAAACCATCCCTCTATCAAATCCATCACATCCTACACTTCAGCATCCATTCCCTTGAATTAATACACAAATCCCCTGGTTCAAATGAATAAGATTTTGTTATCTGAAGTACTTAGTTTTGCTCATTTGGGAAATACACAGAGACTGGCTGGGGTGCTGCAATGACAGGTTTTCTAGCAAAGATATCCAAATCCTGAGAGTACTGTTGAGAATATTTTACAGTATATGTCTTTGCCACAGTAAAATATGCAAATCTAGACTCTGGTATGGACAGGGAATGAGAAGAGAGAGAGAATAAGGGGAAGTCATATATTCTAATTAAATTTTCTTTAAAAACAAATTTAATGAATGCATTATACCTTGGAAAATTCCCTGGGCATAGATCTTAAGCCCCATATGATAAAATTTTTGGTGACAGTAATTAAAGAAAAAATTTATGTGATATATAGTATACACGATTGACACTTAAGACAATTAACATAGTATTGATACTGCCCATTATGGGCCCATTAAGTGAATATACTATGTTGCCACTGACACAATGAAGTTCTAGATTTCAAAGAAAAAAATCAGGATGTTGACCTAAGATCCCATTAGATGTAAAAAAATATTCCCATTGTCTCAAAGAATTGAGATCATTCATGTATCAGTATATTGTATTTTTCTGTTTGCTTTTAGTTATGTTAGAAAGAGTTAACCAATTTTGAGGTAATTTGATCACTTTATGGGAAATCAAGAGTTTCTTCAAATTAAACTTTGGTTCAGTCTGTTATATTAAAGAAACTAGTGGCCTATTTAAATGTTTTCAAATGACCATCCATGTTCTTTATAATATGCAATAACTTGCGGCACATGAATGGAGTTCAAAGAGAGAAGACTACACTGAGGGAAATTAGAGGGAGCGCTGGTTTTAAAAATGTAATTTTTGAGCAAAGTTGACAAAAAAGGCTCAGACAATAAAGTTTTCAACAGAAGAAAAATGATAGCAACCATAAATAAAGACTAAATTGAACCCTCTGCCTCCTTAAACCCAAGCCCTTTGCTAATCATTATCTTAATTTTCTTAAAAAGCCCATTGCACGCTGATTTATTAGCAACAGGTCTATACACGTTTCAGCCCATTGTTGCATTCAGTTCATTAGCTTGTAGGTGGCAACATCCTTGTTCCATCCTTGGTGGGTGGCGCAAGCTAAGCTTGACATACTTCGGTGTCATTGTTCCCTTGTTTGTTTGCCCACTGTATGACACTTAACAAAGCCTGGTGTCCCAGCAATGGATGAACTGGTCTGACAAAAACTATCCTCTCCAGTTGACTCCACTTTCGAGAACAAAGGCACAGTCTTTCGGCATCACCGAGGAATTTGTTTTGGCTTCAGTCACCTGCCTCGAGGTCATCATGCAATGGCCAAAGGAACCCCCCAGGAGCAGCCCTCCAGAATGGCAGTTTTTCAAATGCAATTTCTGAACAAAGTTGAAATAGTAAGATTTAGAAAGTAGAGTTCTCAACCCCACAGGGCTCACTGGCTGGTGACACACACCAGCTTTTGTAGGGCGGTGTGACTTCGGGAGAAAGGGATCCTTGAGCCACTTGTTGCTCGGAGAGAAGTATCAAGAAACAGAGAAAAGAGAAGTTAAAGGGGCTTGCAATGCTCAGTATTACAAGGAGGGTAAAAAGGGGAGGCCGGGTGCAGTCCAGGAAGTGTCCTTGCCTGTCACCTCAGTCAGGGCTGCCCATCAGTCACAGCGGGAGCAGAACCAGCACCTACAACACTTTTGGCATCCCACAGAAACTTTAAATTTTAAATATTTTTATGCTCAGAAAGAAGGAAAATGAATGTAAATGAATATTGTAAGGATGATTTTATAATAATGAATCTGGTTTGGGTTTTGTTCCTCTTCATACTAATGCTGTTGTAAAATATATTTTTTTTAATGAAGAAAAGGACCCACAAAGACAAAAGTGCTTAGGGCCCATGACAATCATAACACAGCCCTAGTCTTAGGGAGCTGATGTTTGTCTAAATGCTTCTTTCCTTTCATTGGCTATAAAGACAGGTTTTACCATCTGGTAGTCTTCTGTGTGAACCTAAGTCTGTAGGTGTCACAAGTTTTAAATGAAGGAAACCCCGGCTCCTATTCTCAGGCTCTTTGTAATCTAAGTGAGGAGACAAAATCAGCTGTTAACAACAGGTGCTTTGCAGTTGTTCATTCATTTGGACACTTGTTTTACGAGTTAGTTACTCATAACTGCCTTGTGAACAAACTGCACATCTGGGAAAATAAAACTGCCCACGGAGAGTGAATTACTGAAACGGAGGTGGAGCACAATAGTTAATTCATTTGGTTACCCTTATAAGGCTTAACAGAAATCCCTGCAGCATTCAGAAGTTGGGCTTCTTTGTGTCTGAAGAGTGAGTTAAGGCCAAGCTGAAGGCTGCAACGTGGGAACATGTGGATCCAGTTTAGAGCGCAGCCCCCGGTCCTTCCCCGGTCACCCACTCATCTCGCCGCCATCCTTCCCTGAGCATTGACTGACCCTGGTGTCCTTCAGTCGCATCTGCAAAGTGCTCTACTTTTCCCTTTGTAAATTCCTAGAGTTCTTTTTCAGTTTCATCTTGTTCATGGGAAGAAGAGAGCATGTTTGCTACAACCACCCCCCCACCAAAAAAACAAACCCCCAAAGAAAAAACACCTCTATTTGGTAAAACAATTCCTAAGCTTGGTTCATTGCTGTCACATACCTATTTCATACTGACTTTTCCAGCTTTTTAAAAAGTATGGCTGTCATATAAAAATTACATATAAAGTGTACAATGTGCTTTGATATAAGCATACCTGTGTGATTATTACCACAGTCAAGCAAATTAACATACCCATAAGCCCACATAGTTACCCCGTACGTATGTGTACGTGAGGTGAGAACACTGAAGACACACTCTCTTAGTTCCAGTACACTAGACTTTAAATATACAGAACATCTCATCAGATACCGAGTTTTCTTGGAAATGAGGTCTTTAGGCAAAAGTTCCTTAATTTCATGGTTTCCTCATCTGTTCAGTGGAGGAGTTGGATGGCATGATCTCTTCAGCCATGACTGTGGGATCAGGTTGAAGGTCACCCACCCTGACCGGAGTGTGGAACTTTAGTAACAACTCTTCAAATGGGTGTTGGGTGTCAGTGATAATCCATTGAAAAGTGAGAGAAAAAACATTGAAACCTTTCTTTATCTTAACCTTTAAAATTTTCTATCTTTATGGAAATTTTATAGTACATGTAATAACACATAATACATGTCTGATTTTACATATATGTATGTGGGTATATATACATATATACACACTCATATACATACATGTGTGTATATTATATATATAATATATATAATAGTATATGCACACACAATATTCTACTAAAGGGAATACATGTCCAGAAAAACTTAGTATCCCATTACTTTAAGGTACAAACAAACACAATCAACTCAAGTCACTAGACGTGGTCTGGCCAAGAGTCTGCTTTAGGATGTTCATTTCTAGCTTCCGCTTTAGCACTGTTTGGCTCATAGACGTAATAGCTTCTATTTGGTCCATCTTCCACTGGTTTGGGGCAGGGGATGAAATGAAGGGAGGTCGTTCCTTCAAATTCTTTCTTTATTTGGATATTCAACTTAATACCAGACCACTGAGGCTAGAGAAAGCCGGAGCAGAGGCCGAGAGGCCACCGCCGCCCTGTGAGTTAGAGCTGACTACTGTGGCTGCAGCTCTGATTCTGCCATGTGTGGGACCGGGATGCAGTGGACAAGCAGAGCATCTGACCTGCCAGATCTTTTTTCTGCCGATGTGGCAGCACCCATAATCCAAGAAAACAGAGACGTCCATTACTCAACAGTTTTAACTGAGACCCACACAATACGTACGTAAGAATAGCTTCATTAGAGTCCTTCACTGATGTTATAGATAATATTTCAAAGTGCACATGTCTGCCTCCAGTTTTTCTGCAGGTGATTTTAGGAGCTGTCTGTAATTATCATTGTCATATTCAGACTGACAAATTACCACCTGGATACCTGGCTTAGATATCTTGAAGCCCATTATCTTTTTTTTCTGAGTTAAAGATAGACATCCTTTCTCCTATCCTTCAGCATTTTCAAGAGAATTGTCATCAACTTGTGATACTTTAAGTGCATCCTCAAAAGATTTCATTACACATCTATAAAGTAGAATGATTTCATATTTAAGAGCTCATGCTCTGCGTCTGAACCCCAGTTTTGTCACTTGCTGGGTGTGTGTTTTTGGGCAACTTGTTTAACCTCTCTGTGCCTCAGTTTCCTCCTGTGTAAAGTGGAAACAATAAGACCACACACCTCATAGGGCTGCTGTGAGGGTTAAATGAGGTATGAATGATTTGGCACAGTACACATGGTATTGCTACCAGTAAGTTCAGCAATTTCTATCACCATCACTGAAAAACATGACCACGTGGGTCCATCGAAGAATTTATATGCTAAATAAGTAACTAGATGAAGCAAATAGTTAAGGTATCACCTTGACTAAGTCAATAATATGGATTAAAGCTGTTTAAATTCCTAGTCTATCAAAACAAGACTGACAGAAGTGCGATTTAAATTCACCACAGGAGGTGAGGGAGAAGGGAAGGACAATAAGTAGATACTTGATAGGAAAACATCCACTGGGGACTTAAATACTATATCCAGCAAAGGCTCCACTGTTAACTCACTGTGAGATCTTGTACAATTCACTTCAAATCCTGTGTCTCAGTTTTCAAACCTGCACTATAGGGGACTGGATGAGATTACATCTAACATCTGTAATTATTAAACAGCTAATCATCATTAAAGTTATATAAGGATATATTTATTTCTCTGTATCTCTGATTTTTAACATCTAGGTATGTAAATAATTTGTGCATTGTTCTAAGTTTCAAATAACTTTTCCTGTAAATAGAATAATTCAAATGAGCTGATTTATGCAATGTGCTTTCTAAATACTTGGAAGTCTTCCTAATTACTTTCAGTAGCAGAGGGACCATGAAAACCGAAGCATTGAAAGGTTAAATGGCCTGCTCTCGCTGAGGGCTGAGGTCAGAATTCAGAGCTCTGGACATCAAGGTTTGTGACCAGGTGCTGTCTGGCGCTCTGAGAAGGAGACCCTTGGGTGGGTGCTCTCTATTTTCTCTTTAAAGTGGGGCAGTGCTGGGGAGGCTTTTGAATCTTGAACTGCCAGCCTCTGCTTCCCTCTCATTAACCAGAGCCACCCTGGAAAGATCACACAAAACTACTCTGCCGTTTCAGCTTGTTTTTCTCTGAGAACTACAGCTAGCTTTGCTCTTATGACATGATCAACATATTAATTCGGTGAAGAAGTTCTCTAACTCACAAAGTCTGTGATAATATCATTAACTATGCAAACAGAACATTACATGTGCCGAACAGATAAACTCTGGAGCCTCAGTTCTTTCTTACCCTAGAAATTGCCTCTTAGTTTTTTTCATGTCTTTTAAAAAAGGTGTTCATCATGAAAACATAAAATAATGGCCTCAAAAGTATCCATATTCATAACACACCAACACTATTATTTCCTCCATGTTGTTTTCCAGTCTTCAAAGTGTAACATGTGCAACTTACAAACTAACTTTCAGTATCATTACGTTATTTATCATTAATGAGTCTTCCGTCACAGTTGCAATCATTCCTGGTTTTAGTGGCTGCATAATATTCCATTAATTGAGAGAACAGAATTAACATGCTGTGTCTTTGGCTCTTCGGTGTCTTTCTTTCTTTTGAAATTGTCCAATATGCTACAGCGAACATCTTAAGGCTTAAACATCTTTTTTCCTCTTTTGAACTGTTTCCTCAGGACAAATACTGAAAAGTATGATTTTGGGGTCAAGTGCTGTTTGTATAACTTTTGACATTTATTGTTAAACAGCTTTCTTGAAAAATTCAATATTTTGTAAGTGATGATAAGCATTTTCTCCTAAGGCTGACAGTGTCCCAAAGAGGGTAATAACATGGCTTATTAAATAGGGCTTATATCCAAAGTTAGGGGGGCAGTTATTTTTGAAACCAGAGTACGCTGCATTCTGGGATCACCTCAATGCAGGGGTCAGTCTTTGGGCACTATGGTGTCCCCTTCTTTTGCCCTCCAGGCAGCTCTGTCTTCAAACTCTATTTACCATTAGTGTTCTGGCCGTTTCTGATTCAAGTCTGGGCTATCCAATTGTGTATATGGGGTGGGAGCTGAAGGGGAGGTTCATTCACTTGCCTAACTTGAAGTTGCCAGAAATTTAAAGTTACTGAAGAAGGGAGTAGCTGAAGAACATACTTGCACAACTCACAGACACAGACAGCAGTGTGGGATGGCCAGAGGGAAGGTGGGCTGGGGTGGGGAGATGGGGACATTTGTGACGGTGTCAATGATAAACAAAAGAAAAAAAAAACAAAAAATTCTGACTCAGGATGAATGCCCTGTATCTATTCCTACCTGTCAACATAAATAAATTGATTTCTTGGTTAACAGTGAGAATTGCTGTATGTTGGCTGTGTGACATAAAAAGTTGTTTCTAGGGGTATCCTGAAATTCTTTTTCCAAATCTCTGTCCTCCTCTACTCATAATACAAAAAAGTATCAAAATAAAATCAATGTTAATTCATATTGTTGCTGACAAGTATTATTTACCCCTTTGGAGAGTTTGGGAGAGGAGGCTGAGAAGAATAAAATAGGCACTGGGAGTTTCTCTGCCTAATTTGCTTCCTTTGACAGCGTCTTTACTAGCTATCAGCATATTTAAATCAGACAGTATGTCTAATGGGCATTTAACTAATTTGTTAAGAGGTAAGCCTTTCCTCAAAGGACACAATTATAACTCAGTGCTCAGAGCACATCTGAAAATGGGATTCAAGATACTTTTGTGGCTTCTAGGAAACTTTCATCATCTTTGGTTAAAAGTTTCATAAATTGTACATAAAAGCAATGCTGCGGTGCTTTTAATGTACAATTCGCATTTTTCCATGTTTAACAAGAGAATGCTTATTATTTCAGCTGTTCAAAGGGTTTCTAAACATCTCTTCAGGCACATGGCTACAAAGAGCCAACAGGAAGGAGGGGGCAATTTGTATTTCTCACCCCTGCCTAAAGCCCAGAGAAACTATTTTCCCTATATATTTTATGTTAGCAAGTGACACAAAAATCCTTTGACATTTTTCTTTGCTTATTTTTACTCTCCCAGATGGCCTCGAATCTCTGACACACTCCTATTCTGAAATCCTTCAGCACCGACTTCCTTATTTGGTTGCTGGAAGTGCTCTTTGTCTTGTTCAAACATTCTGCTAAGCTTGCAAGCCTCTTTTCACCCCCAGCCCTGGCCCAGTGCTCCTCCTTTCCTACACACACACACACACACACACACACACACACACACACACACACACACAGGGCCGGCTCCAGCAGGTCACTCTGACTCAGCCTTCTGTTGTTCACTTGCCAATCACCCATTAGTTATGCCCATTTAAGGAGCACCTTTTGAAAATCGTAAGGGAGCAGAGAGCTTTCGGCTATTGGGAAAGACTGCTCTCTTGCACACTCTCCAAGTCACCACAAAGCATGTATTCCACACAACTGCCCTCCTCATGTGGCAGGGTATGTATTTACAAACAAACAAACAAAAAAACAACCTCCAAAAACTCCAGGCTTCCTAATTTGTGGTTACCTTACTCCTCAGTGTTCTGGCACTTTGATTGAGTGGTTTTATTTGATTTCCAGCTTTCCTTGATCTATGGTACATGCCAAAGTACTCTGATCTAATACTTTAAGAAACATATAACAGAGGCCCAAATGGATACACCGATAACACAAAGAGAAGTGCTGGATCCCCAGGCGAAGAACACACTCCTCTCAGTACCTTGCTCTGGAGTTGAGAACTGCTAGGCACTGGAGTGCAGAAGGGTATTTTCTGGTTTCTCTGCTCAGATGTGTGTGGAGAAAGCCAGCTCTCTGCATTCCCTATTTCAGAAAGAAGCTGCCATGGCCCCTCCAATAAAACAGAGCAGTGTTTCCTTACATATAAACAACGGAGAAATTCCTTGGGCAAGCACATAGCCTTCTGGTTCCTGGAACAAAGCGGATGGTGGTATTTATTATGTCAAATAAACACATCATCCACACTCCAAAGGGAACCCTAAACAATAAGCTGAACAAAGCAGTTTTCAAGGTTTTAATCCTTTTGCAATTAGCTCTTGTCTAACTCGACTGAGAAATTAGGAATGAGCTATTTTCCCGGACATACCCTTACTGATTAAAATGCCAGTTTGTTCTCAACACTTGCTCTGAAACAGAATCAGAGCTCTTTCCAAAGGTAAACAATATAAACATACCCTATCACTTCATATTATTTCTCATTATCCATTGAAAATAGTCTGTCCGTGCCTTTGTCTATTGTGCTAATTATCGAAGCCCTGTTACTTGTCAAGTCATTGGACTAGACGCTGCAACCAGCCTTTACAGTTGCCACTCTGATAATTACAAGGAACACGTCCAATGCTATCGAAAGCACATTTTCCCTCTTCCCTGTTACCATTTCAGTCAATTTTGCTTATTTGTATTCACCATGGTGACCAGTGTGGAAATAGCATTCGGCTTACAGAATTCCCAAAGTGCATTGCCTTCTTTTATTTAGCACAGTTTCAGATTGGCTTGGATGAATTCTTGTTGGTAAAAGTTGTACACCCTTCTTGGCTATAGGCAGGGTATGAATTATAATATAATTCCATCCATTTACATGGGTTGAAACCTCAAGGAATCTGGCTGTGTCTTATACCATGGCTTGTGAGCGCAAACGTGGTCACATTTTAGAGCACATGGAAGCTGTGACACTGTCATATTGGATTCTATCCTAGAACACCAAGCAATTCTGCTAGAAAGGCAGGATAAGGTATGCCTGCGATACTGAAGCACAGTTTCGAGCACATGCCCAGGAAAAAGAAACCTGCGGCAGCCTGTTTCTGAGTTTTTTTAAATTAATGTTTGCATTTGTTCATTCATCTTGTTATTGAGAAGACAAGTGGTCTCGGTCAGTGAAAGCTTAAAAAAATAAGAGGGGCCCTGGCTGGTGGGTCAGTTGGTTGGAGCGTCATCCAGTATACCAAAAGGTTGTGGGTTCGGACCCTGGGTCAGGGTACATACGGGAAGCAAATGATTGATGTGTCCCTCACATTTATGTTTGTTTTCCTCTCTCTCCCTTTCTCTCTCTTCTAAAATCAATGATTAAAAAAATAAAAATAAAAAACAAGGGGGTACAGGGAGGATAAATCGTGGTGGAAAAAATAACAAAATCAATGCATTGTTTTATGGGAGAAAAATGTAAAACTGAGAAAATCCACCCGTGCTTTGGGAAAGACATCCCTGAGTACTCTCAACCCAGTGTTCTGGGGAGCACTGTGGGGAGCCACTGGCATCAGGAAACCCGCCCCGACTGTGCTTGGAGATCTGTGCTCCTGCCAGTTTTGCTGCAAAGGAGCTGTGTCAGTTTGAAGGAAGTCATTTCATCCCTATGAACCTAACTTTCCACATCTTCTAAAATGCAGACATCAGTTTAAATCAGAATTCCCAATGAGGACAGGCTTCAACATTCCCAAAAGCCCAACACAAATTGTGTATTTGCTCAAGAGAGACCACCCGGGCCATGACTTACTGAATCTTGACCCTCATTGCCCCTGCTTTGCTGGTAGACAAATTTGGTAAATGAGTTGAGGAACCTGAACTCTGAGTTCTTAGTAAAAAAAAAAAAAAATCAGGAGCTTCTAAATTAAAATAATTTCAAATAATTTTCCCAAGTCTAAACTCCTAAGCTTTTAGAAGGAGAAATATTATTGGTTCTTGTATTTTTGTTCTGAGGTCTTCACACTGGTGATTTCCAAAGTCAGCTAGAAATTGAGACTGAATGAGACCCATCCTCTCTCTCTGTGTTCTTGGGGCCATGTACTTCCTGAGGTTGGTTTGAAACTTCTCAAAAATGCTGGCAAAGCCTATTACTGACAGCCTCTAAGTGCAAGCTTGGGTTGTTGTTTCAGCCCACACTCTCCCTACGGACATCTGAATTGACTTTAGTGGGCGCTTCCTGGGCCCTGTCCCCAAGCTTCCCTTACCCCTCCGCTCACCCCCAGGCTCAGAGGCACCACCAGCGGTGCTGGCAGCTCCACAGTGCAGTGGAGCTCAGAGACAGAGAGAAGGTCTCTGAAGCTCACATTCTTTGGTCACAACAGGAGCTTTTAAAAGCAGCAAGAATGACTTTTTTTGTAGAAGGGAGTCAAGTATTGTGCACATCAAGTCTACCATTTAAAATATATCTGATAAGGCTATTACTTTTTTTCCTTTTTAGTACATTGTAACCACCTTGCCCTGAAGCAGAGAAAAATTCTCAGAACAAGTCCTCCTTTGTTCTCCCCTGTGTACCTAGGAAAATGTTGGGAATGGGATGTAGTAGGGAGAACCCTGACCTGAAAGTGAGGAGACAAATTAAGTCCTATGGGTCCAGTAAAATTAATAATACTTTCATCATATCATTCCCTTGGTAACTTCCACAGGCTTGAATCTTTACTTGGAGTTACAATTATTTTAAAAAGAAAGTGCATCATCTGGGCTTTCAAACATGAAGCAGGAAAGAGACTCCAACTTTTTTTCGAAATAATTATCTTTTTAAAAGAAAACAGAAATCCATGCTGAAAGAGCTGCAGGGAGGACAAGCCTATCTGCACTAGCATTCCAACCATCCTCTGCCTTCGAGGAGGGCCCTCCCTGCTGGCCCAGCGTCCCTTCTGAGAGCCTGCCATTCACACTGCTTAGGGCATGTGTGTGGGGGTTGGGAATCAGTGCAGTTTTCAGGCCTTGGTCTAATTTCCACACCCATATTTATATTCCAGGTTTGATGGAGAAAGAAGGAAAATGGTTGCCATATGCTTCTCCACATTTACTTCAAATACAAAAAGAAACACACATACACCCTTCATTATACATCTTTAAGCCCATGACTATAAATTGAAAGTTGATTCCTCAGATTTGACTCTGAACCTAAATATTCACTAAGGAGACCTAATTGTGAATATAACATGTTCACAACATAATGTCTTCTCATTAAAGTACTAATAGGAAGAGCTGCAGAAATCTCCCCTGAAATGGAAAATCTTTGCAAACCTGCAGGAAGGAGAGAGGTTGCAACCGAAATTATTACCAGCAGTGTGATGGAAACGTATTTTCCCTGACATCTGGCCATGACTCAGATCGCCATCCTGGATGCTCCCTTGCTGAAGTTTCTGCCAAACGCTCTGTTCCATAGTTGCTGCCCTCCTTGTCTATCCAGGCAGATCAGCTCTCTATGTCACAGACTTTGTGATTAACCAGAAGAGGCCCAAGGGAGACATTTTTATGCGCACAGCACCTGGACAAATGGAGTGAAGTGAACCACCTCTGTGAAATGGCAAATAGAGGGCAGGGATTCTTGGCAAATCCTGGACACCCCTTATGAATGGTCTGTACAGACATATTTCCAAGGAGGTGGGATTTGGACAAAGAGGGTCAGGAGCAATCCTCGCTCAGCTCTTCACTGGCTTCAAGCCACTGTCTGAGGTTAGTTTTCTCTGAACCCAAGTCTAGCCTTTGTCTTACCAATCTAAGAAAACAAGCCTTGCACAGAATAATTTATTGACAAGTTCCTCATCTGTCATCATAACCATTCTCTCATGCTCTTCCCTCCCTTTTATTGAAATACTCTTTTCTACTCTGATGGCCTAGTCTAATACACTTCCTAAAACAGTTCTGTAGCAAGCACCTTTCTTGTCTCATTCAACAGATCTTCAGCAAGCTGATGAGGGTAGGACTATCACCTTCATCCGGTATTTCTAACTGGTTTTCAGACTTCCAGTTTGCACCCTTAACACTCAAAGCCAAACATATCCTTTTCTCCTCAAAGCCTTAATATTCTAAATTTCCAGTTTCTCTCCAAGTCAATAAACATTTTTTGAATACCTGCTGGTTAAAAAAATACTTCCCTGTTTACAAAAGTAGATCAAGATATTTACCTCCCACGTTGACACAAACACAGTTCCAGTCTAACACAGATAAACGCTACTACAGGAGAGAGGAAGGGGATGTGGAAACCTGTCTAGGTGCTGTGTGAGAATGGGGAAATGCTCAAGCAAGATGACTGAAAGGCATCCTAGACAATGTGTTTGGGATGTCACATTACCAGCTTCTCAAATTAGCTGAATCACGAATCCAGACAATTCTGTCTCTTTTGGTTGCTCACAATCTTTTTTTTGGGGGGGGCAGGAAGGGGGTGGTGGTGCTTGTTTAAAAGATGCACTGGGATAAATGTTGCTCTCCTCAAGCCACCAAATTTTTCCCCCATCTCTTAACACCTATTTAAGATATCTCCATCATCTGACCTGTGATCATTCAAATTTCCTGTTCTCAACTTCTAACTTCGGAAGGGAAATACTATCCAAGCCTCAACTTTTGGTCTAGACCCATGCCTCCCCAGCCTCCTCCAGGGCCCATGTCTGACTATCATACTTTTGCTTTCTTGACTTTTCAATCCTCAAATTGCTTCCCTTTGTCGATGGGCTCCTTACAGGTTTATCTAATTCTGAGACCATCGTCCATGACCTTTCTTGATCATCGAGACACCATTTTTTTTCTCTTTTGCCTTTTATCACCAAGTGTTTTAAAAGCACGGGCTCTCTACTAACTGTCTTTATATACTCCTTTTCTCTACTTTCCTCTCAGCCTTTTGCAGTCTTGCTTCTTCCCCTTGCACTGTACTCACACTGCCTGAAGAGGCCCTCAGTGCTCACTGGGGCACTAAGGCCAGCAGGCTCTTCCTAGGGCTCCCCCGTTTCATCTTCAACCACTTTAAGAACGACCCCTGCCTTCCTCAGAGGCTGCCCTCCACATGCGCCATAGCACTCTGTTCTTCCTGTACATTTTCCTACTTCTTCCTACTCAGGTTTGTTCACTGACCACTTTTTTCCTGGGTCTGACCCTTACATGTAGGCATTTCTCAAGTGTCTGCCTTCAGTCCTCCTCTCTTCCACCCTACAAACTCTCCTGGGGGTATGGCTCCCATTGCATGACTTAAATCGTTCTGTCTAGGTGGATGACAAAAATGTGTCTTTAGTCTCAGCCTTTCTTCTGAGTTCCAGGAACATTTTTCCAACCACGTATTAGATATGTCCACCACGATGCACACCAGAACCTTGAACACAGGTCCAAAGTTGAACTTAATTGTTCCCCTGATTCTACTCCAACTGCCTCGGTTCGGACCAATTACTTGTCACTAGCACCACTATGGTCACCACCTAACTTGTCTCTCCAACACACCCTCTGTATAGCAAGTTTCCTAAGACACAAATCTTAATCAAGACCTTTTGCTTCATGTAATAGGGCTGGCTACCTTGATTTTTCACTGAAAACAATGAAAAAATGCATGATAAATTACAAAAATCATTTTCTTCTAGCACTGAAATGCCGTTGAGAAGCTTTTATAAAGAGAAATTTAAACGAAGGTGGGCACACAGAGTGATAAGCAGAGCACTTCACACTTCTGTTATTTCTGCTGGTTCTTGCTCATGGTATCTTATTTCCATGTGTCCTTAGTAACTTTACATGTATTTTTATGTGAGGGAATTTTCCAGAAGCTGGAGAATGAACTTTAGTTTTCATGGCCTCATGACAAGATGGAAAGAAAAACCCAAAGCTGGCCTAAAGTGAGGAGTGTAATAATCACAGACCCTTCCCCACAAAGTTGAGACATCTCACCAAAAGACCCTCCTTGATGGGGAACCAGAAGTTAAAAGTGTCTAGCCGCACACCTATGGCCAAGGCATTACAAAGGAAGTTACCTTGGTATTCAGAAGAACAGAGGCAGAAAAATGGTCTGGAGAAGCTAAAACTGCAGGTGGTCCTTTTTGTAGATTTACAACTCAAATTGCCATTATTGGTATGATTATAAAAAAAATCCTCAGGTCTTGAGTTTAGTTTAAAACAGTTCCAGACTGGTGATTTCTTTAGATGCCTGCCTGGCAGAATGAATTTTCTTTAGAAGAAGAGACCTTCATCACAGGCCCCCAGAAATTCTCACAAATAGTTTTCCAAGGAACACCAGTGGCTTTCAGTAAAAAAATAAAAACAAATAAAATTTCTAAGGACACATGGAAATAAGGTACTATGAGCAAGAACCAGCAGAAACTGTAGAGGAAACAGACCTACAAACACTTACAATGTTGAACTTAGATATAGTACACAAAAATAACACCATGTTTAAAGAGATAAAACGAATCATTTCCCACCCTGACTGGGTAGCTCAGTTGGTTAGAGCATTGTCCCAATATGTTGAGGTTGTGGGTTCAGTCCCTGGGCAGGGCACGTACAAGAATCAACCAATGAGTGCATAAAGAAGTGGAACAACAAATTGATGTTTCTTTTGCTCTCTCTCCTTTTCTCCTTTCCTCTCTCTCTACAATCAATAAATAAAATATTCTTTGGTGCAATTTAATGAAAGTATTAGTGGCTCATAGAATATTTTTGTAAGTGTACCCAGCTGCTTTGATAGCTTTTAGAAAAGTTACACGAAGAACCCAACTGTAAATCCAGAAGATACAAAACATAACGTGATCCACATTTACATTAAAATATATTACACAAATTAAAAAAATACATTCTTAAAAAAGGCAAATCTTTTCTCTTTTCACTTCCTTGTTCAGAAGTCCTTAGTTGTTCCCCACACTGTGAATACTCAAAGTACTCGGCCTGTTGATGTCACACTTATCCGGATGTGCCTCCTCATATGCACCTACTCCATTCTAGCCCAGATCCCCTCTCTTCCATAAAGTCTTCTCAGATCTCAAAGGGAATGAATAGGTTTTCCATTATATTATCATGGGCTTATTGCAGTATATAGTAGTTGTATTATGTTACAGATATGTTCTGATTTTCTCACTGGCCTCTTAAAAATCTCAAGTGTCTCTTTAAAAAAATCCCTGAATGTGTCATAATACATTGCACAGTACTTTCTGTACCGTCAGAAAGTGACGAGTGTTTGTTGAATCAGGTTCCATTAAATATCCCTCACAGCTCTCCAATTCTTGCTGCGCATAGTGAAATGCTGGTGCTCACAGCTCGTTGTTAGCCCCCAGTTTCTCTCTACAACCTTCAGCCTGACAAGTCTCCTTGTAAATTCCATGCTCGTTTTTTAACTTCTGACTCTTTCTTGTGTTATTTTTCCCTCTTGCTAATACGCTCCCTTCTCTCTGCTTATCAAAATGTTATCTTACTTATTTTGTTTCTGCATTACACATGCGCCACATTGGTGTTTACGTGGTGAGGTTAGGCAGCGTGGCCTATGCACCCTGATCTCCAGAGCTGAGCACAGCTCCAAGCATATGGCTGGCAATCAATATGCATTTGTTGGAAGAGTAAGTGAACCACATGTATGTATGCGTGTATACACACACACACATCTTGTCAACTCACATATGTTGTGAGCTCCAGGAAATTAAGAACACATATCTTACAATTTTTATTCCTCTCATCTAACTGCTGCCGGATAAAAATTATCCATGTTAAATGACCAGTTCTCTCAGCTCAAGGGAGAGTATCTACATTAAATTTTTACTCAACTAGGAGCAAATGATAATAAGTGAATAGCAACCTGATTTTGTATTTAAAATGATAGGTGACTGGAGCTCAAAGGACTTCACCATTATCCTTTACTGAGTATCTATTATGCTGTATTGGGCACTGAGCCAGGTACAAGAGAAACAAATGCAATAAATGAGATAACATTCCTGCCTTCAAGTACCTCCCATTCTAACAGGGAAGCAGAGATAAACTATGACTTAGACTTCTAAGCTGCCAAATGCTGTAACTTATCGGGAGGTAAAACAGATAAGGCCAAAGCAATGGCTTCCAAGTTCACAAAGGTTTTTTTTGAGCTATCCCCAAAAGATGAGTAAGTTGGAATAAAGGGGGCATTCCAGCTTTGAGGAAAAGTACGTGCAGAGGCATGAATTTCTTCAAGAATCTAGCATGCTTATAACAGTGAAATGAGTTGGAACATAACCCCAAAGGAAATTCAAGAGAGTTTAAACATTGGACCAGTCTGAGAAAAAGAGAGTGTGCTTCAGGCCTAAAATGGGAGAAAAGAAATTCCCTAAATATTGTTGTTTTTCCTGCTCTCATTTTTGAGTTTCTTTCCAAATGGTACCTGAGCTCAAGCCTCTCTCTCTTTTAACACAAAGCTTTCCCCAAACCTCATATTCCTCAAGAGAAAAGTTCTGTGCTACACACCCTATTAGAGACTCAGCCAACAGACAAGGAAAGGTTTGTTGACCTGCTGAACACTAACCCTTTAAGTGCACAGCACGGGGATTTGGGCTCTCACCTCAAACTTGGTGAATGTTCTCACTTTGGAAACTCTTAAGATACAATGAGCAACTCCTGATCTTTTTCCTTCACAGAGAAAATCTACATCGCCCCACATTTATCCTGAACACATAACGCTTGAGATGAAAAGAACAATGCCCTTTAACGCACTGACAAAGATTTGATGTTGTGGAATGTACGTATAATATTTGCCCAATAGCAAAACTAACTTATATGCTTATTTAATAATAGGGCAGGTGTGAGTACATGCTTCTGAAAATAGGTATTTGTGACTGTTTACCAATCACTACCTAGGACTGCTACCCCAATAACGTAGTGGGGACGTTTGGTTACATGGCTCTGCATCCACATTTGCCATTGCCATAAACCAGAAGTAGCACACGGGACCAGAGCCATAAAATCTTACAGTGAAAAAGGGCTTTACTTACTACCGCAGAATTTGTTTAAACTGCTATGCAGTAAAAGATAATGGCCCTGAAAATCTGAAGATTGCTCTGAAAAACATCTACTTGTAGGCCCTCAGGCTAGAATCTGGATATTACCAGAGAGGTGATAGACCAACTGGTTTCTGGTTTCTACCAACTTTCGGACAAATATATGGGCTTCATTACTGAGTTGTAAAGTGCTGCATGTTAGATACTGAGTTAATATATTTCCAGTTTGCTTTACGAAGAAAGAACACACTTTTTAAATTTTTATTAAAAAAATTACGAGGATAGATTTGCTGCCTGGTGCCGTTTTGGGCAATGCTCTCAAGAGCAATCAATATGTACATGATCAACATACAGGGTGTGGGCAAAAGTAGGTTTACAGCTGTGTGTGAAACACAGAGTTTATTCTTGTATTATTATTATTGTACTACTTTCCATACAAACAACTGTAAACCTACTTTTGCCCCACCTTGTACATCGTTCCCATACACAGTGAGTAATAATTTAACAATCTGAGCCTGTAAATGAAAGGGAAAAGATGACAGCACCTCACCAGCCCTGACGTGCCTGGACAGCATTCCCAAAGCCCTTTAGCCACACACATACACACCAAAAAAACAACAAAAGAACAAACCCCAACTCTGCTGCGCAAGCAGCCCTCAGTCCCGTGCAGGGTGTGAGTGCGCGTCCTCGGGCAGCAGAGCCTGAGCCAGGGTCCTCTCCCAGAGCGAAGGCCAGCAGACCACTCTCTCTTACAAACACCTGCCCCGAAGCTGTTTTTAAACCCTCAGCCATGGCCACAGTGAGATCCGAAAAGAAAACTAAAAACATTCCTGGAACATTTTTCAACCAGTGTAAAGTTCGTATTTTTGGATGAGCCAGAAAGCAGTTTCATAGGGCAGGTAGATTTTTTAAAATAGATCCTTACTGTTGCGTAGTTTTTGCGGCTCTCTGTTGCTTGAGCAATTAACTCTTGTTATGTGAGGATCTAGAATTTAGACCATGTGATATTTATGGCACAGGCAAGTGAAGCATTAGTGTCCTTATGGTTAGAGAATTCCTAATAGGCAACTCCCACCTTTGTAGGCTATCAACATTCCTAAATGATGAATGGGCAGAAGGAACACAGGCACTGAGCTGTGAGGGTGCTAGCTGGCAGCCAAAAAAAAAAAAAAAAAAATCCATGTTATCTTCTTCTTCATGGGCACAGTGCTAGATTACTTCCCCCAACTCTTTTACAATTAGAACTGGATAAATCAATAAGAAAAAGACAGTGCCAGGCATTACCTACATATTACCCTGGCTGCTCCTGCCCTCATTTGAAGGAGAGACGCTTTATGTGCTCGAAGGGACCCCTTTGCAGCTGATGTCATGAGTGCAGGGTGGCAGCAGAGGGTGTGCAGGAGAACCGGCCCTGCCTTTGCACTGGAGCAAATAAGAACAAAGGGAGAGATAGGCTGGCCCCTCGATTACTGTCCTTGGTGCACAAATTCTTGGTGGAGCCTACTTCATCTGGGATATCTAGAGACAGCTCTCTCTCCCCTTCTCTCTTAAGTAACTCTTAAAACAACTTCTTTGTGCATGTCTTTTAAAAAACCATCTACAGCTTAAGAAAGAATTATAAAGCAAGCAGCTCCTGTAACCTATGCCCAGGTCAAAAAATAGACGGGACAGGCACTGCAGCACCTGCATGACCCCCAGACCCTGAGCCCACGGTAACCACCAGCCTGCCTTGGACGACCGTCTTCCCACATGATTCCCTTTCTAGTTTGACTATTCCTCATGTGCATCTTTGAACACTATACTTTGACCCTCACCTCGTTTTAATTTGACTTATGTAGAATATACTGTATATGGTCTCTGTCTTCTCTTGTTCTTTACTGTGTTTGTAAGACCTATCTATACTGCTTTTGTCCAGCTATAGTTCATTTATTTTAACGGCTGAATAATGTTTAATTGAGTGACCATGCAGTTTCCTTGTGTGTTTCACTGTCGATGGACACTGGGGATGTTTCCAGAGGCGGGCCGTGACGAACAGGACTGCCATGCGCGTTCCGGTAAGTGTTCCTGGCTGCATACGTGTAAACATTTCTTTGAGGAATATGCTTAAGGATGGAATTGCTAGGTCGTAGGGTTTGCGTAACATTGGGTTTATTAAATGATGCCAAACTCTTCTCCAATGTGGTTGTTACCAATGTATACTTCCACCGGCAGTGTATGAACTATCCTTGCCAGACTTGGTATTGTCAGACTATAAAATTTTTTTACTAACCAGGTGGGAGTATGATATCTCTTTGTTGTTTTAATTCATACTTTATTACTAACGAGGCTGAACATCTTTTCATGGTTATTGGCAATGATGATTCCCTCTTTGGTGAAGTGGCTGTTCAAACCTTTCGCCTATCTTTAAATTGCCTGACCGTCTTTTCCTTACTGATTTGTAAGCATTCTTAATTATGTGTAGGAATTCTTTATTTTGTAGTCTGTGTATTCTGGGAGAGCCCAGGGTTGTCTATATAAGTTGAATGTATTTTCCACTCTGTGGCTTGTTTTTTAACTCTCTTGTGGTATCTTTTGATGACCAGAAGTTTTTTTAATTTTAATATATTTGATATTTATCAAACTTTTCTTTTCATATCTTATTCAATTCATCTGAAATTAAGTTTTGCATATGGTGCAAAGAAGAAATTCATTTAAAAAGCAGCATTAAAGTTAGCAGGTATTATTTATAAAAGGTGGAAATTTTAAAGCAAATATTTTATATTTTCCTCCTTTATTAAGGATATGTAGCCTGCCTCTAATAGGGACACCGCAGTGTCAATCTGTTAGTTCCCTTGAGAAGTAAGAATATGTACATTGTCATAGGCCTCATTCAGGGAATGCCCCCAAGGTTACTCTGTACGAGAGCATGAATGCACGCTCACACGCATACCATAGAAATGGTTGTAAATTCATGGACATTTTTTGAAAGATACACAGGAAATAGTTACAGTAGCCACCTGTGGGTAATACATTTTTAAAATTTTGTGCCTTGGGAAAAAACTAATATAATGTTTAAGGTAAGTTACCAGAGTAATTTAATGGGAAAATGGCATCATAGATACCAGAACTTATTCGCATATGTCCTTTCAGGAATCCATCTCAGACAGATGTGCTGATATTCAATTCTTTCACGTGTGCTTTTTCCATGGACACAAAGTATTTGTTACTGAAGTACAGGACTATTTTGAATTACAATGTGCTCAATACTCCTTTAAGACAGGATTTGAATTCCAAACACAATTCCCCAATTCATTATCTAAATAAAAGATAGAAGGATAGAAAGATAAAAGGTATACAAGTTCAAGGTGAGGAGGGATAGTATGATTTAAAGAATTTGTGTTAGAAATTATGACTACCCTGGATTAAGCAAAGGACAAGAGTTTTCTTCTTCCTTCTACATTTTCTGCTGAACAATTTAACTGTGTAAGGAACTATGATTTCTCTCATCCTTTAACAAATGAGTCAGTTGATTTCAAATATGATGAACAAGGGACAGTGATGAGTTACTTTAAGTATTATAGGCATAGCAAACAAGTCAGAATATATACACTTCAAAAAAGCTTAAAACATTTCAGCAAATATTTACTGTGTGTAATTTAGTAGCATTAAATCAATGTGTGTGTGTATACATACATACACATATAGATAGATATAGTATGGTTACATTTAAAAATGTGTATATTTATACATTTAAAAAGTTAATAGTGAATACATACATAGAGGTAGGTTGCAGGAAATTTATAATTTCCTCTTCATGCTTTTGAAGCCTCTGCACATGTATATCTATATTCTATCTATAGGTAGATATTGTAGTAGAAGGAATATGAAAACATTAACAAATGCCCTAGTTCTAGTCATAAGAAGCTTTTGTTTCTAAGAAATGAATGGATTTTACTGTATTTTGGCAATTCAGAAAATGGCATTGCCAATTTGTCAGTTCTAAACCAACTTTGCAAAAAAGAAAACATTGATTTTAAGCTTTTATTCCTTTAAATATAATATAAATTTCTTCTAATGGCATTTTTATTCACAGCAGTTTACCAAATAGTAGCCTTATCTTTTACATGGTTGGGGAGAGAGGGTGGATAGTTTAGCTAAATAAAAGGTTCCCTGTCTAGGGAAGCACACAGAAGGATACTATCAAAACTCCATCAACAATAGAGAGTATTCTGGAACACACCCCACATTGTCTTAAATTACAAATGCCTGACTTTTGACTCTGATTGTATCTAAATCTGGAATTTGACTATACGTTCAACTGTTAATTTGGTCTCTGTTTTTTTTAATTAACTTTTCTTGAGTTCATATGAAGAGTAGTTTCACCTTGCTAAGGAAAGTAGCAATGCTATCTGTATCATTGAACAATTCACTTTGCATCATTACCACTTCTCCCAGTCCTCTCTTCAAAGTAAAGCTGAGAATATAAATTTGAAATACCAATCCAGTTCTCACAAATCTAATTTCTTTTCCTTAAGGCACTCGCTCTTTCCCAAGGTGAACGTGCCTAAAATTTTCTTGGTTATGAAGTTATCCCAATGTAATGTAATTCAGGATGATCTGATAAACTTCTTTATTAGGAATTGAACAATTTCTTGGGAAGGATGTTGATGAATAGGCAGATGAGTAGCTCTGTTTATCCTGTTAGATTGTCTGGGTGGTCTAAATATACTAAGAGTTTAGATGACTCACAAAAATATTGCTACACAGTGTTTGGCAAAGAAGGTTAGAAGTCAAAGAGAGGATTAGTGTGGTATAGATACAGGCATTTCAAAACAAGCATACACCCCTTCAGAAATATCTGAACATCATTTGATTTCTTTCTTCTTCCCCCATCTGACATTGTCTTCTTTAAGATGAGTAATTGTTCAGGGGGACAAAAACATTCAAAATCTTCATGGACTTGAACAGGTCAACATCACAAGCAAACTGACATCTCTACTATACTTAGTTAAACTTTTGTAAGGAAAGTGAGGACAACCCTAACCTACTTCAGTGAGTTTCTTGAGAAGCAGAGTTTTTTCCTTGAAGCGATACCCCTCGACCGTGCAGAGCAGGCCAGGTATCATGATGAAGTGCAGGTTAGCTGTATCCACTAGAGAAGGCTCACGCAGAACAAAACGTACTTTACTCCTTGGAGCCCAGCTTGGAATTATGAGAGAGGGAAAGTAAAATGTGCCTCCCACAACAAATTTACTGTTACTGTCAAAAGGTGGGCAAGTGAGTGCCACTACCTCACCTCAACTTGGTCAACCTGCATTTAAAAAAGTTTTTTTTTATCTTCACCCAAGGACATTTTTTCATTGCTTTTAGAGGGAGAGGAAGGGTGTGACGAAGGGAGAAAGAAATCTCGATGCAGAGAAATGCACTGATTGGTTGCTTCCTGTACATGTCTGGACTGGGGATGGAACCCGCAACCTTTGGGTTACAGGACGACGCTCCAACCAACTGAGTCACACTGACCCGGTGGTCAAACTGCATTTTTATGAGAAATTCTGTGATCTCATTCCTGGCATATGAATATTTTGAAACTTCTCTTCAAGTACCAAGGGGTATTGAATTTAAAAATACATACAAGAGATATGCCATTTGAAAACTTATCAGCCACCAGTGGTTTTCATCTTGCAGATGGAATCTCTACTCATCCCACAAATATTTACTGAGCAGAGCCTGCATTTC
Organism: Trachops cirrhosus; assembly: GCA_028533065.1. Classification (NCBI taxonomy): domain Eukaryota; kingdom Metazoa; phylum Chordata; class Mammalia; order Chiroptera; family Phyllostomidae; genus Trachops; species Trachops cirrhosus. The sequence continues at coordinate 27,413,391 of CM052545.1, read as the reverse complement.
AGGGCCTGGGCCTGATGGAGTCCCTTCTAGCCTTGTGTATTTGTATCTGGATAACTCTCAATAATGCAAACTGTGTATGCAAAAGCAGCAAAATCAGATAACACTTCCAAAAAACTTTCACAGGACAAGTAAAACAGCCAAATGGAATGTAAAACACTAATTAACACTGACTGAGGTTCTCTTTGGCTGGGCCCTGTGAGGACTCCATTAGAGAAGTAAAACTTGTTCTCTGCTCCTCACGTTTCGGGGGATATGACTGATACTTATTCTTAAGGAACAATTAGGGGAAAACATTAAATGGGTCAGTAGTACCTACAGATTAGCTGTTTTCACTGCAGAGACCTATGGGGGGAAAATGCTCTATATACCTTAGATTTCATCAACGTACGACTTGTCTTAGTAAGATCACATTGATTCTTACACAGTAATTATTATAGAAGAAAACCTCATATCTATGCCACAGCCTTGTGGCTTTTAATTTTTTGACTGCAACTAATAATAAATATACTTTGAATCACAACATATATATATATATGCGCAATATATGTATACATACAATACATATCTACATGTGTACAGACATATGTATAAAACATTGATTTATTTAAAAACAAAATAACTGTTTTGAGAAATGCATTCTTGATTTACCATCCTCTCCTCTACTCTTTGATTTCACTTAAAAATTGCTACTTGAGAACATTTAATAGATTTAATAACAGTAGGTATCAAAATAATGGCACAACCATACTTCTCAAACTATGGTAAACCTATAGGGACTATATGGGATCGTAAGAAATTACTACTGGTAATAGTAATGACAAGCACCTTTGTTGAGCATGTACTATACGCCAAATGCCGGGTTAAGTGCCTTCGCATTTATTACAGGATGTTGAGTGGTAAATCTTTTAGCCTCAGTTTTGACTGCAGCCTCACAGGTTCTGAATAATAAAACAGATGCCAAGTGGATGTCCCACACCCTGAATGAAAGTGCTATACCACCAGGCCAAAAGAGCAAAAGACAGACATAGAGGATATGTCTGGATACTGCAGAACCAGTTTGCTACCCTCAGCCACTAATTACCCACTGCAGCTAATGGAAGCCTGGGAATGAGGCTGCCAAAAACTGGTGTTTGTGTGTGCTCACACTTCTGCCCAGGGAGAAGGGATGGTTACATTTCCCTGTGATCAAGGAATTTCCAGCAGCCACAGGAGAAGGTCAAGCACCTATGAGGTCCCCTTCAGGCCAGGGAGGGCCTGGAGGGAGCCTGTCTGGGCCATCATAGAAGGAACTCCCCCCCAGAGGACTATGACTGAGTGAAGTGTACCCTAACTGCGGAGGCAGCAGGGTGGAGTGGGCCTCCTGAAGCCCAGAGTCTGAGGCCTGGAGAAGAGGGGCCACCCACAACTGGAGGAGCAACAGCAGCCTGAAAGTTGGGAAGGAGAGTGAGAGAGGAGGCCCACCCAGCTCCTCACTGCCTGCAGGCGCCCCAGACACATCCAGGCCTTCCCTGCAATGGTGTGAGGGTGGCGTTGGGGGAGGTTTTATGCAGGACTGGACCTGAGTTTGGACTGTTGCACCAGACAGGATTTTCATCGCTACAATGAGAATGCTTTAGTTTGTGATGAGAAAATTTCCATCTAAAGCTACTAAAAATCTAGGGGATCTTCTGGGATTTCATCTATCGCAGGGGCAGAACAGAAAAACAGAGCCAGAGCTTACTGATGAGGGAGGGCAAGACTAGCTACGCCCTTGCTGCACGGAACCTCACCATGTTCTACATGATAAACCTTACTTGGACACGCTACGCTTTTAATCCTCCCAAGTCCATGACATAACTACTTTGCCACCCACTGTTTACCAATGGGCTAACTGATACTCAGAGAGAGGTTAAGTAACCTCAGCAGAGCTGGGATTCAAACCCGGACCGTCTCATTTACACATTCCAGACTCTTCTTCCTGACACTATGATTGGGGTGGGTGGGAAGGAGCAGGAAGGGAAAGTTAAACAATTTAACCAGTATATAGTTAAAGCACTGGTCTCCATTCTACGTATTTGTGTTCATTTACTTATAAGTTATATATAGTTCTGTACTAAGGTGTGCCTTTAAAAGTATGCCTCCCAGTGTGCATTTTAGAATAATAAGATTAAATATATATATTTTTCTGCTGGGTACATGCACTCAACTTACCCAAACACAGACCACTGTGTTTGGTAGACCACTTTACACTCCGTCCCTCAAGTTGCTGGATTATAAGGGCTCAGCCTGCTCTTCTGTTTGGGTTTCTTTTATAAAACAACTTGATGATAGGAAGGTTTCAGTTGAAGGACAAAGGAAAGCTTTTTGGAGTGGAGAGGACTGAGGGGGACCTTAAAGATACCAACATTTTGGGTAGGTGAGAAAGCAGAAGGACCATAAGAAACACTTAGAAATGGCGTAGGGGTTGTTGACTGCAGACAAATTTCTTTCACTTAGCAGTATTCCTCGGTTAGCTCTAATAGTTTTCCTCAACTCATTAAGAATCATGGAAATGGTGGCCTCTGCTCTGCAAAGTGATATGAGGTGTGACAAGGAAGCTAAGAGCATGAAAAACCTCCACAAGCACCTTAATTAATCCATTTCCCTTAACAGATGCAGTTTTGCCCAGACCCCATCTGTGCTGGAGTGTGGCCTTATAGTCTCTGGAATCATATGTGAAATTGCATCGGTGGGCAGATGCGCATTTTCAGGCACAAGGGTCCATGGTTTTCATCACATATTTGAAGAGTTCCTTGATCCCCAAAGTTAGAATTACTGTATTGGGTATTTGTTTGAATTGTTCCTCCTTTCCTTTTTCTGCTGACTACATATATATGCATGTAATATCCTAAAAACTGAATTGTACTTCATAGTATACTTAATCTGTTTTTCCAATGTTCCAACATTGGTGAACATATTTCTGTGCCAATCAGTATGCTTCTACTGTACTATTTTAATAATTTTTATTGGCTGCTACACAGTGTTCCACTGCTCAAAATATTCACGTGAATCATGATCCTATTTCTCTCACTCTAGGCATTTTTTCTGTGTGGACTTCTGATGCTACTTCAACAGCTCCGTCTAGTCACACTGGTTTTAAAATTCAACATAAATCTCTACAATTTATTAGAATTGACTCAGCCCTCTTGCCCTAAATCTAACAGCCACAGCCCTCTCCCTTTGAGTTGAAAAGGCTTTGGGTTTGAAGCAGAAGTTATTAACAAGATCTCCTTCTTACCAGTAAGGAGGAGGGATATACAAGACCTAGATGCACAGCTGCCACATCTCCCAACTTAGAGGTGGGATTAGGGAAGGAAGAGGGAACCAGGTTTATCCCTAAAGCAAATATGGGAACTTTTAGAAGTCTCCTGCAAGATTTTCAAGGAGTTACTGCTTCCCAGAGAATGGGAAACCTCCAGATCAAAGAGTAAATGTTCAAATTCCTCACTACAGTTCAGGACTCATTGTTTTGGCCTAACACCGAAAGCCTTTGAGTTCATCAGCATGAAAAGTAAATTTGCACTGGATTTATTCAGTATGTGATCCAAGCATATTTGTGGAGAAGATAAGGCTCTGATGATGCACAGTTTGTTCTAGCCAAGTCACCAACTGGGAACCAGAGGCAGAAGGACTGTGGTTCCCTTTCATCTTTTTGGACAAAGTTCCATATACTGCACATTCACACGCAGAGCTAGCATTTGAAAGCATCCAGTATTCCCCTTGTTAAAACGGAATCCCACTGGCTAGCTAATTGATTCACAAGTCAGCTAACTAATTCCATACTAACAGCTTACAGGAAAATTAATGAAACACATCCATGGCTCCATTATGTTTCACTTGTGACAAACTTTCTTAAAAAAAAAAAAAGCAAAAAGGAGAAAAGAGCTGGGGCTTCATGGAAAGGAAAATGTCTGGGCCATCGTCCTGGGCTGGAATGCACCCACGGCCAGAAGCATTCCTCAGACCGGCCACCCTGCCAAGTCCCGGGGAAGCCGCTTCTCTGAGGCAGGAAACAAATCCCACAGGTATCCCGTGACCAGACTGACCAGAGCTCAGAAGGCAGCATGGTTTGCAGCTCTTCAGGGCCCGCTCAAGATGGGAAAAGTCGGTTCACATGGACTGCTGTGCACTTCACAACTTCACAACTTCCACCTGCTGTGGAACTCACACTTGACTTGCCTTGAAACATCAGAGGAGGCCAGGAATCCCTGTATGGTCTGCCCCCTCCTCCCAAATTGGACTCAATAGCAGCAGTTTATTTCTTCCAAATAGATGAAGGTGTGCATAACGATCAAGGCTCAATGCCCTGACCTGTCTCTTGACCTGATCTTTCTCCTGACCTGGTTCCCTTCTCTCAACACTTTGGTTGCTGATGGTTCCCCAGCCATCATCTTCAGCCCCAGTTCAGGAAGCTCTGTGCCTTTGGGCTGTTGCCACGTGTGTGTTTTCATGAATACCTCTCAATATGCACAACAGCATTCCTCATTTTGTCCCATGAAGTAACTCTCCTGCTTGGTTTCCTAACATCTTCCATGGCACCAGATCCCTGAACCAGTGAGAGACCTTTTACTTTCGTTCCTTGCTTACTTACTGCTCATTAAACATCAAGGGACAATCACAGATGCCCTCTGGAGGAATCTGGCCATTGTTCTGACAGTAGTGGACACGGCAGATTCTTGACTACATAACTACACAATCAAGTATTTTGGAAAATTATTCTGACCTCAATCTCAGATCATCTTATCACATCTCAGTCATTCATTACCTCCACCTCCAGCATTTATGTATCTCATAAGTATTTACAAAACATTTACAGTGTGTCAGGAACTGTTATAGGTATTTTACAAATATTAACTTTTTAATATTTGTAACAGTCCTGTAAGGAAGCCACTGTTATTACCCTCGCTTTCTGGATGAAGGATAAGAGGCACAGACAGCATGGTCACCTGGCCTGGCTAGCCTGATTACCTTGCTTTACTCTAAATATTAGGGTTTTTTTTTTTTTCATGATCCTCCTGGTCTCATCACCTCTCGCCCAAAATGCTAAAATGGTCTTCTTTCTGTCCCCACTTCACAAATACGTGCTGGTCTCCAAGACCCCTCAGGGCCACACCTCCCCATGAAGACCCAGTTGGTCCAGTTCACATTGTTCCTTTCCTTCTTCGGAAGTCTCCCCTCTTTCTGTATGATGTCTGAGCTACTGCTTGCAAAATTACTTAACTGGCATATTTCCCAACTATACTAGAGGCTCTTGAAGGTCAGCGGTCAGCAAAATAATCCTTCTATCTTCCTCTAAAACTGAGTAAAAATATGGCTGGTACTCAGTAATTATTATTTAAGTAAATAAAAAATGGTAAGTATCGCCATTATTTAAGAAAACAGAAGAATAAAAATTAACTAAAGGTGTCTTTTGCAGCTACCATGAATATCTATTTTTCTCTGTTCAATGAGAACAGCATGTTATACATATTTGTGGGTAGAAATGCTGTTTTCTTGTTTTCATTAGACCAGGGGTCAGTAGCTATGACCCACGGTCCAAACTTGTCCCAGGACCAGGGTTAGTAGATAAAGTTTTACTGGCATAAAGTCATGCACATTTGTTTGTGTATTGCCTGTTGCGGCTTTCACACCACAAGGACAGAGTTGAGCATTTGCCATAGATTAATTTTCTTGTCACTCCCTGTATACTTTTCAAGTTACGCATCTTCCTGTGGTTTGGGATCAAAATCAGAGTAAACATAATTTTCTCTGTATCATGACACAGTTGTGGGTACACTCAAAAAGAGTAGCCAAGGTAGTGTGCATTGGAAAGATTTTTTTTGTTTTTGCTTTTTATAAAGTTTCTCTTGAACCTCGGTGTCCCACTGTAATTCACATCTTGGAATGTTTTACACAGTTGTACAAAAACATTAAGTCTCAGTCATTGTTAGTGGCCTGCTTGCTGTTAACTAGACTTTTCAGGAGTCTTTTGATGGAGGCAAGAAGAGACGTGGGTAATAAAATCTGGTAGTCCCCAAACACTTCCGCCTGGTTTCGGAAGGCAGGTAGAGACAGCATTTAGCTCTCATGGGTGGGTGCCAGGGTGGGTTTTCTGTTTGTTTTATTGTTGTTTTTTAATCAAAGCCATGTCTGGGAGAGCAGGCCTTCTCATTAATCATAGCTAATAATGCAAAGCAGTCAGTTGGTGAATTAAAACCACATATTTTCAATATAGGGATAAAACGACTTGAACTTTTTGGGGTTCAGCTTCATTCTTGGCTTCCGGGAACCACAGCTGTGGGACTGAACTGGCTGCCTTGCCCCTCATTTCCAAACCCCACTCCTAGGAACCTGCCTAATAACCAGTCCAGTCCTACGACGGCGTGACCCTAACAGTCCTCAGGAGTTCTGACGCTGATAACAGCCCAGTGTCTCTACCGCCTGCTGACAGGTTTCCTCAATGTTGACAGCCGGCTCAACCCCCTCAAAGCTCTGAACAGCATTTGCTCCCGGACTTCCTGTCATCATGTCACCACAGTGTCCCGGGTTTCTGACCCTACACCACGCTGTGATTATCCGGGCTACTGCCCCAGCCGTGTTAATCACCTGCGACGGTAACAGCCCTGTGCGCGGCATGGTTTCCCATCTGGCCCTCGCTCATCTGCCCTGTCCTGTGCATTGGGCTGGCCTCGGCCCTGTGTTGACTGGAGATTGGAAATGAAAGGAAGGACGATAGTTCTAAACACTCACGAAGTCTTCTAGAGTATCATACCGTTTGACAGTCACAAACCTGGTGCATTTAGAGCCAGAGTCCAGTAATTTTCCCAATGTGTACACTGAAATTTAAAGGCCATGAGGACAAGCTGTCTTTTTGCTCAGAAATCACAGTCAACAACTTTGTCATCACAAAGGGTAAAAGCCAACAAATATCTATGGCTTTTCCTGGTTAAGTGAGTATCAACATGTTAGCATTGAAAAAATATTCATTTAATGTTTTCAAATGAAGACTCTTGTCTATGACTCTTTTAAAAACAATATATACATATATGTGCACACACATGCACACATGTATGCGTGCACATTCCATATGTCATTGTCGGCACTAGCCTGTGGACCTTCTCGCAGCTAACCACTGGGTTTGTCCCCGGCCAACACTTACATAATAACTGGCTAAGAAAGGGAAAAGGATGAGGGAGGGTAAGAGCAATCACTCAACAATTTCATGGGGAGGAAATACTTCCAGAGCTATAAAACAGCATAACTGTATTATGAGGAATAGAAATCTTAAGAAACAGAAAAAAATATTTATCTAATGCTCCATAAAGGTAAGTGAGAAGTAGGAAAGGTGGGTTAAATCGTCAGAGAGCAAGACTGCATCGGTCAGGGAGGCACTGGCGGCGGTAATTGGTGTGCCGAGGGTCAGTGTGCAACAGTTCTGCTCTGTGCGAAAGGGGGAGAAAAAAGGGTCGTTTGGTAAGCTAACAAAAGTATATTTAGAACTTACAGTATGTTAGAAATGAAGTAAAGGAGGCACAGCAAAATCTATTCCAAAATAAAGACTTGTAGAAGAAATTTGAAAAGAATGTGATGATAAATGTATTTAAAGAGGCGATAAATCTACTCAGAAGCAAGTCATGACATTACATTTAGAATATTCTGGGGAACTATTTGGAGTCAAGCACTTGATTAAGAAAGTTGCAGCAGCTTTTACAGAATTGTAGGCTCTATTAAGTGGATAGGAAATAGAAAAATATGACAGAGTAACAAAAGTTTTATTCTGTAGTGCATTAAAAGCCAAATAAATCACACAACTGTAGGCTCTGTTAAGTGGGTAGGAAATAGAAAAATAAGACAGAGTAATAAGAGTTTTACTGTGTGGTACATAAAAGCCAAATAAATCACAAAAATAAAAAAAATTACATCTAGTAGTATGTGTTCATGGCTATTCTAGAATCCATTAGTTAGATAAAAGGAGTGTGTGTATCCAATGTACAAATTCAGTTTATACTTTAAAACTAACCAATATACCACTATCAATATAAAGGAATGTTTTCTCCCCAACATTCTTTATATTGGAGAGTTTGAAATGAACAGTTTTGAAGAAGAAGAGATTTCAAATTTGTAATGCATAATATGGAAAGGGAAAAACAGAATAGCTATAGGGTTCTTTTATTTCCACATAGTAAGAAAAGCAATGACGCTCTTTTAGCTGGAAAGGGAATTTGGCATAAGGGCCACACTGCAATAAATGTATGGATGAACCCAAATGGAATCATTAATCAGAAGGTAGTTTAGGAAGAGAAGATATATTCTGACGCCTGGTTCTTAAATCCTGTAGGTCAATGAAAACTTCATATGATCTCTATTTTTCATGTTGAATCATATCATAATCTCATAAACATTGATAACATTAATGATGAAGAATTCAGTATCAACATATTCTTAGAAAGTGTTAAGAGCCAATCTGCTTGGGTTCAAATGCTGGCTTCTCCTTTCCTAGTTGTGTGACCTTAGACCAGTTACTTAGTCTCTTCAGGCTCAGTTTTCTCATCTGTAAGATGAAGATAATAATGGTACTGTCTTTACAGTGAGTGAGTGAGGAGTAATGAGTGAGGAACACATGAGCTTATCTTTTTGAGGTATTTAGAACAGTGCCTGGTACATCAGTACTACATAAAGGCTTATTCTATAAATATCTACTGAGTATTGACTGCCCTAAAAGGGTCAACAACAGCTGAACCACAGTTGTGAGCCACACAAGCTAACTTATAAGCTTAAGCCTCCACTGATTTTTAAAATTTATATTTTAGGTCCTGTGAGTGGGCCAAAAACAGCGAACATAGTGATTATGTAAGGTGCTTCATCTGTCTGTCCTAAACCATAGCATACAAACTACTTGGATCACTTCCTCAGATATTAGGAGGTTCTTTTGCAGATGGCTGGGTAGGGTCTGCCTGCTAGTCTCCAGTCTCCCACTGTCTAAGATTTTCTGAGTTAGAAACAAAAATCACACTTTTAAAAGGCAGAAATTGGAGCATTGGAAGACTTCTTTCAGGAAAAAAAAACAGGAAAGATAAGAGGAAGGAAGAGTTCTCTTGACTTTGGCTTTCGCACTCATTTCCTTCTCCTTGTTGATCCCTGACTGTGTCCTCCCTCAGACACATGAAGTTCATCCCTGAAGAAGAAGAGTGGATACAAAAGGATAGTTGGTGGTGGTTGTGAGTCTGGTATCCACTCCCCAGAGTTCTCTGGGGCTGATTATAAAATAATCTGAGACTATTATAAACAATTGGCAGAGGTATTTTCTTCTCTCCAAGCCAGCTGGCTCCCTGAAGTATAGTGCAAAACTGGTGCTTCCCAGAGCAGGCCAGGACGCTAGAAGTGAGTGCTAATTAGACAGTGTTGAATGAGCAAGCAAGGGAGAGTCCCAGGCAGCGCAAAGTGCCTCTGTGTATACCAACCTGAGGCCTGAACCTGTGTAATGAGGCATTGTTCTCCAAGGAAATAAATTACTGCTAAACTTGGATAGGAGGAAGTATCTAAATATATTGAGGAGAAAAAAAAATGTTTTTGGATTAACAACCTAAACTGTCTTGTTTTTTTTTTATCTGTGGGACGGGGTAGCTTTGGGGGTCTCCACAGTCTCTGTCACCACTGATACTCTTTGTGTCTATGCATCAGACCCACTGAAACCCCACTGTTTGTCTCCTTATTTCCACCTTCCAACTTCCATTGTCACCCAGGTGCCTTGTCGTCACTTACCCCTTTCAACTTAAATCTACATGCCTTGGGTCCAGTTCTCTTATAGTCAGAATCTGAGTGATGCTGAAATACACTGATCTTTGTTGATAATGTTAATGAAGAAGGTCAGAGGTTATCCCTCTAGGTCTAGGTAGCATTCCTGTATTTTTCCTAAACTTTCTGTCCCTTTATCACATTTAGCTTGGGGTGGTGACTCTACTTTAGTTCAAGACAGCAGGAAGGCTTGTGTCCAGGCTGGCGTAGGGGGCAGCAAAGGGCGTGGAGTGGTGTTTGCAAGTGCTCTCCCAGCACATTATGAGAGTATTACTGCCTCTCCTCCCTTCTCCTCCATCTTCCCTGGGCCACACTGAGACTTAATATGTAGTCTGCATCTTCGTAAACGCTGCTAAAAAGCCCCCTGGCCGGTCTCCCTCCTACCATTTTCCTGTTAAACCTTGATTAGGCCCTCTCTCTATGTGAGATTGCAGAGACTGTGCGTGTCCCTCCTTGATTTTCAGTGATCCTTGGCCACTGGCATGTAAATATTTAAAACGGAGGAAAATGTTGTTATTTATGCTCATTAAGTAAGCTGTGGCTGGCTTGGCTGAAGTTAGTGCACAGAGAGTAACCTAAGATACCGGATGGGGAGTCCAAATGATCAGTGTAACTGGAATATTTAAAATGTAAAGTAACTAAGCAAAATTTTAGTGAATTAAATCTAACCCTATATACAGAAAGGATAATACATCATTTTGAAGTGGGCGGTTCAACATTTGAAAATCAATGTAATTCACCATATTTTAGAAAACTATATGGTCATTGCAATGGGGGCTGTAAAAGCATTTTATAAAATCCAACATCCTGGTAAAAATTCTCTGGAAGTTAGTACTAGGAGGAAACTTCCTCAACCTGATGAAGGTTTTCTGCGAAAAACTACAGCTAACATTATAGTTAACAGTGAAAGTCTAAATGTCTTCCCTTTAATATCAGGAACAAGGCAAGAAAATCTGCTCTCATCATTTGTATTTAACATTTTATCAAAGACTCTGCCACTGCAAAGAGGTAATAAAAAAGAAATAGCATGCATCAAGTTTGGAAAGAAGAAGTAAAACTATGTCTATTTGTAACCAACTCTAGAGTCTACATAGAAAGTCTGGCGGACTTTAGAAAAAAAAGCCACTAGAATTAATAAGTTTAGCAAGGCTGCAGTTTGCAGGATCAATATACAAAAATTTATTGCATTTCTATACAGCAGGAATGAATCATCAGAAATTTAAATTTAAAAACTTATTTATAATAACATAAAAGTGCACACCCCTTAGGAATAAATACAATAAAAGATGTGCAAGGCATGTACCCTGAAAACCACAAGCAAAGCTCAGAGAAACTAAAGAAGACCTAGTAAATGGAGTGGTACTTTGCTCATGAGTCAGAAGACTCAATATTCTGAAGGTGTCAATTCTCCTCAAATTGACCTATAATCTCAATTTAAATCCCACCAGATTTTTTGTCAGAAATTTATAATCTGATTCTAAAATTCAGATGAAAATGCAAAGGACCTAGAATAGCCAAAAGAACTGTGATGTAGAATAAAAGTGAAGGGCTAATAGGATCTGACTTCAGATGTACTGTAAAGCTTTAGTAGTCAAAACAATATAGTAATGGCCTAAAGACAAAAAGATGAACGGAATAAAGAGGCCAAAAATAGACCCACACATGTACAGATAACCAATTTTTGACAAAGTTACAAAGGCAACTTAGTGGAGAAAGGATAATCTTTTCATAAAATGATGCTGGAATACCTGGATATCCATAAAGAAAACAAACAAACACTTCAATCTATATCTCACACCATATACAAAAAATTAATTGAAAATAGATAATCAGCCTGAATCTATAACATAAAACAATAATATATATATGGCTGGAAGGAAACATAGGAGAAAAGTTTTCTGAGCTTAGATTAGGCAAAATTTCTTAGATATAACATCAAAAGCATGATCCATAAAAGATCATTTTGACTTCAACAAAATTAAAAACCTCAGTTGTCCCTGTTGAGAATTAAAAAACAATCCACAGGCAAGGAAAAAATATTTGCAAAGCACATATCTGATAAAAGGCTTGTATACTGTAATAAGAAATAAGAACACAATACAATTAAAAATAAGCAAAAGATTTGCATGGGTACTTCACTAAGGAAGACATACAAATGGCAAATAAGTACATGAAAAGATGCTCTAATCACTGGTCATCAAGAAAATACAAATTAAAACCCCAATGAAATATCAGTACACACCTATTAATACAGTTAAAATTAAGAAAAACTTATAATACCAAACACTAGCTAGGATGTGAGAGAACTGAACTCTCATACACTGATGGTGGGAAAGTAAAGTGATGTAGCATTTTGGAAAACAATTTGGTAGTTTTTAAAAAAGTTAAACATTCATCTAGCATATAACTTGGATGTTCTACTCCGAGGTTTTTATCCGAGAGGAAAGCATTAAGTCCGTCCAAATACCTGCGCACAAGCAGCTTTAAAATAATCATGTTGATATAAAGAAGGCAGATAAGAAAAAGAGTACATACTGCATGATTCCATTTATATAAATCTCTAGAAAATGCAACTAAATGTATGGTGACAGAAAGCAGGTCCGTGGTTACCTAGAAGCATCAGGTGGCAGGAGGCGTAGATGACCAAGTGGTAGGAAGAAACTTTTTTGAGAATGATGGATGTGTTTTTTCTTTTGGTTGTGGTAATAATGCCAAGGATATGTACATATGTCAAAACTTATCAAATTTTACCCATTAAATATGTGCTACTTACTGTATATCAGTTAAACCTTAAAAATGTTAAAATGTTATCCAAAATAAAAAAGTCTACAGTCTACCAGGATGTTAAGTTAGTATAATGCAGTGACTTTGCGGGATGGCAGGGAATTGGGGTGATCACATGGAAGGAGTTTCTTGGGCAAGTGGCAAAGTTCTATTTCTTGACTTGGGTGGTGATACCCGGTGCCTGCTTTATATTCCTTCATTATATATGCAAATTATATAATAAACTATATTTTATAATTATTAAGCCATGTATTTGTTTTGTGTGGTTTTCTATATCTGTGTTTTATTTTACAATGAAAAGATTTTTTTAATCCTAAAAAAATAGGTAAGAAAATAATGGCTTGAGAGGAAGAGACACACAAAATGTGGCTCAGCTCATGATAGGCACATTTCCAACTCTATTCCCAGGGCTATACAATACTGAGGAAAAGGAAATTGAAATGATACGTGGTTAAATTGAAAATGAAGTTAAATAGACTTGTTGAAGGGCTGGAGCATTTAATGAACATTTCCTAAATGTTGGAGGGGAAGCTAACTAAATGCTATCTGAAGTTGGGCGTGTACCTGTGACCTTTAAGACTTGAGTGGGAGACAGGCAGTGGGGTGGGTGGGGAGGCAGGGCGGAGCTCAGCAGATGCCATTGAAACTAAGAAAAAGATATTAATAAGAAAGAAAGGCAAGGGGCAAAAGATCAGCAGGTCATGCCTTATCCTAGATGCAATTCATTATGGGGCAGTCTATGATGGTGGTTTCCAGCATAGGCTACAGGGTTAGATTATGTGGGTTCACGTCTTATTCTACAGACACTCAGACACATACTTGTCTGCCTCAGTTTCCTCATTTTAAGGTAGTGACTGACAATGGTGTCAAATGTGAGAATTAAATGACAACACCTGACACACAGTAAGCATATTACCTATTATTTCAACTCAGTTTTTAAATTTGTAAATTTCAAATCTTAGTAGTTAACTAAAGAAATGTGCTTTCTTTCTTTCTTTCTTTCTTTCTTTCTTTCTTTCTTTCTCTTTCTCTCTTTCTTTCTTTATAAAAAATCATTATTTTATCCCAGCCTGTTTCTAGGGCTTAGCATGATAAAAACCTACCAGGAGCTCCTGCCAGGAAATCTGTTTAGAATATGTTTTCATCTGGGGCTTCCTCAGACATTGGCACTTTGATAGACAGTGGGCAGGGTCAGGTTTTCAAATCATATGTGGCTTTATAAACAGTTATTCACGCTAAGGCAACAATTTCTGGTACTTAGATATTAAACAATAGTAACTTCATTTGTTACTGCTATTTTCACATGCTCCTCGTATATTTGGAATTCTTAGGAAAATGTCATAGAGACAAAGACAAGCCAGTACTGAGCCCTCATACACAGGATGCGCCGTTTTGAAACAGTGACTGTTAAAGAAAAATATAAGCCCACTAAACATCCAGCTCTAACCGGGTAGCTCAGTTGGTTAGAGCATCATCCTGACACGCCAAGGTTGAGGGTTCAACCCCTGATCAGGGCACATACAAGAAGCAACCAATAAATGCATCAGTAAGTAGAACAACAAATTGATGCCTCTCTCTCAAATTAATAAACTAAAAAAGCAAACAAACCAAAAACCATTTTCCAAAATGTCCAGCCAGTGACAGAATCCATACACAAGAGCTCATATTCCAAATAGAGTGGCTTATCTACCATCTATCCCTCCTTCCCTCCTTCCTTCTTTTCTTCATCTTTTAGTTTTTGGTATGCCACTTAACTGGTCTTTTATTAATTCTGCTTAGTAATTCATGCAGCACATTTATTGAGACCTGCTAGCGCTAAGTCCTGGAAATACATAGATGAATGGAATGCCTGTTTCCTGCTTTTAAGAAGCCTGTCCCCACTGGGTGTTAGAGATTACAGTTTGCACTATGGACGTGTGTCATTCACAGATAGAGGAACTGTCTATCTGTAGGCTTCTAACTTAAAAGCTTCTGTAGACAAGACGGAATCTCAGCTCCAGGACTCTGAGTGCCTGATTGAGTGTGGTCATCACAGTCTTGGGTGTCATTAGTCTATTGCTGTTTGGGCTACTTTGAGGATGTTCAGCAATTATCAACCCAATTTACAAAGTGAGAGACCTGAAAAATACATGAAGGAGAGGTGTGCAATTAATATGAAACTAAGAGCAAAAGTCACGTGGAAGCTAGAAGAGAGAGAGAATGGCCAATGTCATTTGTGTGGAATCACTCAGTGCCAACCCATTAGCGCGGCTTGGGGTTAGGGGCCTAGAAGCTCAGTGGCCTCCCTAGGTCACTAGGTCATTTGCTGATTCTGTAACCTTAAGTGAGCTACCACCCTCTGTGTCTCTGTTTCCTTATCTGTAAAGTGGGACTAAAAATAGGGCTGACTCACAGGGATTTTGTGAGGGTTGCAGGCTCAGCACACACTAAGTACTATTAATAATACTATCCAGGAGAAAAGAGTGTATTATGTCAATCAACCACAAACTGTCAGACTCTGTCTATGCTGGTATTATTACTATCAGCAGAATGGTTTATAATGGGAAATACGTTTCTTTTATAAAATATGCTGCTTTCCTTTCTAACACCAATATATCCTGAATACCACTTCAGGGAGTCCATCTTTATTAGCAAGTTGAGTGTCAGTAGCATGCTACTGCTGCCTTCCCAGTGTCCAGGGGACGTGCAGCAGATGCTGGGGACCAGCTGACAAGTGGGACTTCGCAACAGCCAAGGACAGCCTTGTCTTTGGTCAGAGGCAACCCAAGCTACAACTAAGGGAAGTTGGCAGAGGGAAGGAGGGTGCTCCTGATGGAACCAGGTGGTAGAGAAACCCAGCTGGGTGTGTTTGGGGGGTGATGGCTGAGAATGACTGCAGACAGGGCATCGTATGTCCAGGGCTAGGAGCAATCCTGCTGGAAAGAACTGAATTGCACCACATTGATTCACTGTGTGCAGGAGGGCCAGTGCTGGGCCTGGTGATCTTTGGAGAATGAAGTGGTATTTGTTACGTGTGAATGTATAGGTGCATGCCTCTGTTCCTCCTGGGGAGAGACAGTATTGAGCAACTACCAGGTAAGCAGGACCACACAGTAGCGAGGCTTGTTGTTTCTTTTGGGCTCTAAGCAAATATAAGTTGTTTTATTTATTTTTTTTTCAGGCAAAGAGAGAATAAGTTTATTATGTTCTAATTAGGCCTATAAAATATGTCATAATGAGCTATGCTTTGAATATTAGGCTTGAATACCTATGCAATAGGGGGTAGTCACAAATTTTTAGTAGTATTACACACTTATATCTAGGGATTCATGCAAATACATGCCAAAGGTAGGCATTTATCACATTTCAAATGCAGTAAAATTTGTATTTTTGAGGTAAGAATTCAGAGACCTTTGTAGGATGTCTATTTGCATTAATGGTTTCAGAGACTAAGTTTTGATTTTTAGGAACTTGTTAATTGGTTCCTGAACTTCTGGCTATATTTGAGTTTTTTACAGAAAGTGGGGTTTCCATAGAACTTTGGAAATGTTCATGGAGCATCGTGGAGAACCACTTGATTTGGGAAATAGTAGAAAAATCCACTTCAATGGAAAAAAGCAGAAAAGTATAGTAAAAACAGTGCTTTGTGTAATCCAGTGACGCCTTCTTCTCACAGAAAGGTGCAAAGCCAAAGCGAGTACTCAGTTTCCACGGGGTAAGCGATGAGGCCTGTGTCTCAGGCTTATCTCTGTAAGCACTTGTCAAATCAGCGGGCAGCTGCTGGGGGCGCTGCTCAGGGATTATTGATTGTGAACCCCCACAGCCCAGCACTGGTCTCAGAGCTGAGGAGGGTGTGCAAGAAGCATAGGGTACGGCCTCCACCTGAAGGGATATGCACCTCTTTGTTCTAACTAAGCCTTTGAAATTGTACCAGTCCTTGAACTAAGCTTGTGGGCAATGTGAATCTGATTACCAGGAAAGGCACAATTTTAAACAGCCGGTTCAGGTATATGCTGACTACATTTACTGATACAAAGAACTGCTGTGATTGGTTTGCCAGTTTGTTAATTTCTCTTTCCCTGGTCCTCCTTGACTTTCATGTATGACCCCTCTTCCCTGACCCCCACCCTCTGTCTCCCGCAGAGATAGTGGTGTTTAACTTCAAATAAAGCAAGAGTAGGTTTTGGATGCCTGCCTGTGCTTCCCATGGATGCTGCTGAAAGCTTTGCACAGAGAAGGAAACTTGTGCAGGGCCTCATTTGGGAGAGGTGAAATATTTTAATGGCAGTGTTTATGTTCTCAGTCTGTAGAAAACTCAAAAGAAGCAAGATTTTACATCGAGCTTTGAAATGAAAAATATCACCCACTCAATGGAGACACAAATTTCATCCCTTCTGCCCTCTGGTCCTCTCAACGTTATTAGTGTCCCTCCAGATTTTCCTGCTCTCCTTGAGATTTCTGAGTCACTACAGAGGGAGACCCAACGAGATGTCTGGCCAAGTTTTGCAGGTTTAGCATTCTCGAGAAAAGCAAACTTAAAAGGTTTCTTTCCAGAGTTCCCTCGGCTCCTCAGACAGTCTGGAGCAGACACTGTCCTGGGACTGTAGAGGAGACACTGGGCCTGGAGCCGGCAGGGGGAGTTCAAAAGGGCGACTCAGGCCATGGGTGGTGGCTTTGAACCTGGCCTGGCCCTGCCTCTCACAGACTGAGGCAGAGCCCCAGACTCCAGGCTCAGGCTTAACCTTCCATGTTTTGCCCTTTGAGGGATTCAAGCCTGCCGTTCCCAATCCTTTTTTCTCTCCTGAAAGATGGGAACTTATACAGACAAAGCAAATTTTTCAATGTCAGTGTAAGGACAGTTTTAACAAATGTCCCTGGATTTCTCCTCGTGGGCCGACGTGCGCACACGCATGCTCTTCCAAGATTAAGTGCTTGAAAATCGGATTTATAAAAGCCAGGAGAACAGCTCATTTCTAATAACTGACTGGGTTAAAATAGATGTTCTTCACTGGAAAAGTCAGCAATACACACTCAAACAACACACATACCATTCAAATTAGCTGCCTTGGCTGGAATGATTTTATATTAATTTAGTCTGCGCTCTCCAAAAATTGAGTCCATGTTACACTCTCCTAATAAAAACAAGTTTAATAAATAGACTGTATGCATGTGAATCATGAACATACAAGAATATAAACATTTGTAAGAAACTTTTTGGAAACCTATTGTCTTAAATCTATCAAAGATAATACATCTTTCTTCCTTCTACTCCTAACCTTGACCTTTATTCCAATATCCAATCTGCCATGTTTTAGAGCTAAGTGTCCCTAGAGCCATCACAAATAGAAGAGCTTAGCTCTTCCTTCTTTGACACAGTTTTCAGATGCTGCACTTTGGACAAACTAGAGCCTGCCTGTGTGGTATGTGGCTCCCAGGATAGGGCGCGACGGTGGCTGGGCACATCCAACAAGAGTCGTTCCCCCTTATTCATGGGGGATGTGTTTCAAGACCCCCAATAAATGCCTGAAACCACAGGCAGTACCAAACTGTATGTTTTTTCCCATATATACATACATGTGGTAAAGTTTTATTTAGAAATTAGGCACAGTAAGAGATAAACAATAAGCAACAATAATTAAGAAGAACTCTAACGATATAATAGAAGTTATATAAATGTGGTCTTTCTTTGTTAATGCCTTTTTCAACTTACCTACACTCTTATCATGCACTGTGGCCATAACTTTGATATGCAACAGCAAAACTGGCATGAACTTTTTTTTCCTTCTTCATGATTTCAAGGATAGAAGATTCATTTTTACCATAGATTTTAGCAACCTCACCATATGATCTTTTTCTCTTCCTACTAAGCTGAGCACTTTCACTTTCACTCAAAGGAAGCACTTTATGGTTTCCCTTCAGCATTTCCAAATTCCGGCATCACTCCTCTTGTACTTTGGGGCTTTTATTAAGTAAAATAAGAGTGACTTAAACACAAGCACTGCATCCAATAACTGAGCTGGCTACTCAGTGACTAACAGGCGGGGAGCTTACGCAGCACAGATAAGCTGGACAAAGGGATGATTCACATTGGGGACAGGGCAGAATGGGAAGGTGTGAGATTTAAGCTGCTCAGAATGATGTGCAATTTAAAATGTGTAAATTCTTTGCTTCTGGACTTTTCTATTTAATATTTTCAGGCTATAGTCAACCACAGCTAACTAACTGAAACCGCAGAGTGTGAAACCATGGATAGGGGAGGGCTATTGTATGTACTCTCATGTGTTGCCAAGAGCTATGTCCAAGATCAACAGAGATACATATAAGGGAATGGTGAGTTCTCATGGAATGGGGATGGGAGAAGTCAGGCAAACTTCATGGAGGAGGTGATACTTGAGGTGTGCCTTGAAGGATGAATAGGGATTTTCCAAAAGGACAAACAGGGGAAGATGGGGAACATTCTAGGCGATTATAGCATCTATGGAGTCTGAACCATGCTGGGTGTGGTAGCCGCTGGGCAATGGGTGCAGAGAAGCCTGGAAAGATGGGGCTGCTGTAGTGTGAAAACCAGTGTTGGACTAAGGTCTTCTGCTGTGGGTATGGGGATATCCAGAAGCAGAGGCATGTGATGGAATCAGAGACAAGGAGTGATATAAACAATGTTATGGCTAAAAGTAGCTGAGATTGTATTCAACAGCCTCTTAATTGACAAAAGTGACTCATTCTGAGGCATGGAGACTTATCCCCAAGACCCTTCAGGTGGTTAGTGGAAGGACAGGGCCAAACCAACTCTTGTGCTTCCAACTCTAATACTCTTCCCCTAACCCCCACCATCACACTGCCTCCCAGCCACTACTCATGGCCAACAATGGCTTGACTTTCTCAAGAAGTAGGTTCCTACTTCTTGATATGTCCAAGCAAAAGCTGAATGTCACCTGTCAAGGGTGCTGCTGGGGAATGTCTGTGATGGGCATGGTGTTGGAATAGATAATCTCTCAGACTGCTTTCAAATCTATGTTGCTACAATTTGAATTTTGGAAAGAAGCTGAGGATTAGGGTTGTGTTGAATAGAGCTCTAATATTCAGTAAAGAGAAGACTAGGAACATAGGAATAGTGGATGGTATACAAAGTTGATGAAGGAAACTCCTTAGTAGTTTCCCAGTTTCTTAACAGGCCCCATCACGGTTACTATCAGTAGTATTACGGTGGTACATCACTCTCGCACCTCACATTTGGCAGGAGCCAGGGGTGTGTTGGGTGGGGAGAACACTGTCTTTTTGTTTTGGTCCCTGCCCTGCCAACTAGAATCTGTGATAGTCCTGCAGAAAGGGATTGCGTCCATATGGGTGTGCCCTGAGTGATGGCAGAATGCCACCTGGAAATCGTCACAGATTATAAAAACACTCAAAGCATTTTCATTCATTTTGGCCTATGCCAAGAAAAGACTCACCGTCCTCTCGTCGCCCTCACCCACCACACTGAAAAAATCCACATACCCATTAGTAATTCAGCCATTTATTTGGCTCACAATCATAGGAAAAGGGCTGAATTGCTTACCTCACTGGTAGCATATCCAGATCCTGAATCTACACTGAAAAGAATGTACAGTACAGGATTTCCCTCATTACCAGTGAACTGTAGATGACAAATTCATTAATTAAAAGCTATTTTTTGGCTCCTGGTATGTCTGTTCTTTGGGAAAGAGATTAAGATCTGTGGGCCACAGTAAACTGACCTGCAAAACCGGAGCCCACTTCCTCAGTGTAAGCTGGCTCTGAACCTCATGCCCGTGGAACTGTGACTAAGTTAATTCGAGACAAAACTGTCCAATTGGTGCTCCTGTGACATGATGTCTTCCCTTGGAGGTCAGGTTAGGCCCCCAAGCAGCCCTCCTCACTCACGTTGCCTTGAGCTCTCTTTGGATGAAACTTCTAGTACGTTCCTATCCTTGCATCCTTTTCCCTATTAAAATGTGGCCACCCCTAACCTCATGTCCTCAGGGTCATGCTCTGATGCCTCTGTTGATGGTGACCAGCTATTTAGATCAACTATCTCCTCCATCTACAACCTCGTCACCACTTCTATTTATTGAATACTTTCTTTTTAAAATCTGTTTTATTTCATTTTCAATTACTGTTGACATTCAGTATTATTTTGTATTAGTTTCAGGTATACAGCATAGTGGTTAATCATATACTTGTGAAATGATCCCCCCAATAGTTCCAGTATCCACCTGCCATCACACGTACTTATTACACCATTATTGATATAATCCCTATGCTGTGCTTTTCATCTCTGTGACTATTTTCTAAATACCAGTGAATATTTTCCATCTGTCAAACAGCATGCTGTGTGTTTTACATATATCATCTCATTTATTCATCACTCTTTTTATCCTCATTTTTCAGATGACTGAAGTAATTTGCCCAAGTCAAAGCTATTAAGTGCTGGAGAAGGGACTCAAACAAGCTTTTTCTGACTCCCAAGCCTGCTCACCACCACACTATAACAGAGGACCTGGATGGGAGCCTGCCTACTGTGAAGAATAGTCTTCTTTCTAATTTATATTGGGAACTGTACATTGGACAGTGTATATGTGCCTGTTCTAAATGAGGGAAAGTTATCAGATGCAGGAGTGAGGCTTGATATGACACAAAGTCTGAGCCTGCTTGTACGAAGAGGAGGGTAATGAGAAGACATGATACAGAAGGTATTTATAGGTGCTGGAGGACAGGAAAGATGTGGGGCCCAAAAGCATGTTAGAGAGAAAGGGGGATTTGGTTCGAGGTGGTGTAGTCTGATTCAGGCCACAGGGGTTGGCCTGAGAAACCTGGAAGGAATTTTTTTTGCCTCATACATGGAGGTCTGTTAGAAAGGGCTGGAAGAAAAGATTCTGAGGGGGACAGTTTGATCCAGAGGAAAAAACTATAAAATATTAAGGGCTAAATCTTAAGGGCTAAAGTATAGAGAGATGTTTCTAGCCTAGAGAACATATATTTTTAAAAATACATTTTATATTAAGTATCATGTAATAACATAGAAATAAATTACCTGTAGGGAAATGATAGAAAGAATTGGTCTTATATTAAATCACATTGTTCTAATCTAGATCAAGTAACAAGGGTTAGTCACTCACTCCTCTATTAATTCATTCACAAATACAAGGTGAGGCAAAAGTAGGTTTACAGTTGTTTGTATGGAAAATACAATAAGTAATAATAACACAAGGACAAACTCTGTTTTGTGTACTCACAACTGTAAACCTACTTTGGCCCACCCTGTATTTATGGAGCACTTCCAATTCACAAAGTGCTAATTTATGAGAAGGTATATAGTAAACATATTCCTTAAAGAGAAACTCTGTGGTATCCCCTTCTTTCTGCCAATAGAACTGCTATGACTGACATCTGTGAGAATATCAAAGAATGGCACGGTGTGAATTTGGGACAGAGCTCTGAGGCTCTGTGGCCCACCTTCAGGGACAGGGAGAGGCAAAGCCCTGTGAGAGGCCTGGTCACCCCTGACCTTCTTGTGAGAAGCCCTGTGAGTTGAGTTCCTTTCTCTTGGATTCTGGATTTCTGTATATGGTGCTGAGTTAACAGGAAAACCGTGCCCAGGCTGTCATAGCTCCATGCCCCAGCGTGCATCCTAATCTCTATTCCAGCGTCTCCTGGTAAGTGTGTGATTGGAGCTAAAAAAAAAAAAAAAGTCCATCACCTACTTCATAGGTATTCAAAACTTTTGAATGTGGCATGGCCTAAAAGAGTCAGATGTGGCTTCAAATCGTACTCTACCCCTTACTCCATGTGTGACCCATGGATCCATAATGGCTCTCAACTTCCGTTTCCTCCTAAGTGAAAAGAAGATGATATTGTGTACCTCACAGGGTTCTTGAGAAAATGAAATGACAAAAAACAAATAGAGGATACCAATTAAAGTTATCTGGCCATAATGGGTACTCCAAAGAGCCTGGAGATTGAGTCTAAATTCCATGATTATATACTGAAATAATTAATTTTATCTATTAAAACAATGTAATGATGGATTTCCAGCCCTGAGGTTACATATACATCAAAATCTTTGTGTAAAGATTGGCATCTTTATGTTTTAAGTTCAATAATGTGTAAATGCTCAGTAAATATTAGGGATGATATTGTGAAGCAACTTCAAAAAATCAATTTGCCTCTCTATGCATTGGAGTCTCAAGTTATCTCACAATGTTTATGATTCTTATGAAGAGCATTTTCAATGAATCTTTAAAACTACACTTGCCTTGCTTTTCTTTCCCTATAAACAGAAACCATAATGAGACAAGACTTTTAGAGAACGGAATGAAAGAGCACTGGGAAGCGATAAAGCCTAAACATGCTTCATACGGAAAGAACACCTAGAGCGCTGACCCTCTGCAGGTGCAGAGGGAGGACGGGGGACACGCAACGCTGCTCTGCTGCCGCCGGGGTGGCTTCTCGCTGCCTGACAAAGAAAGGTGCCACCGGTGACATTGTAATTCATGTAGATCAAGTGCATATGATTTTAACTGGAAAGAATCTCAGTTTAATGTGAGGATAAAGCAGAGACGCAGGAGTGTCCCCACAGAGGAGCACAGGAATCGGGGGGACTCACCGGTAAAACTTCCAGTTGGAGAAATGCCGTTGCTTGAATGCCAGAGACAAAGTCTTTGGAAAGCATTGTGGGGAAAAATACACTCCATGGAAGTGCGTGTTCTAAAATTTTTCCATATGAAGAAGTAAAATCATTTCTTCCTACTTAGCAATGTTCTCATGTATAAGTGCCTTAAGAATGAGAGGAAAGAACTTCTGAGAAGTAGGTTTAGGTTCAAGGTTAGGCTTAACTTTTGTGAACACTTAGACTTCAATTCATTCTTTGGTTAAAAGAGTGACAAAAAATGCATTAGATAGTATTCCAAAAATGATGTGGCACAGTTTTCCTCCTTGGTGATGCCTCCCGAGCTGAGCTACACTTCTCAGGAAGGGCAAAGATCAATGGATAAAGCAGCAGCAACAACAAAATCTGACTCGATTCTGGCTTCCAAAATAGATTTTTAAAGTTGTGAGGAAAACAATAGGCATGAGTGCTCTGGATTTCAATTTTAAGAACTAAAGCATCTGAGGGAGAAAAGAGAAGTCTTTTCTTGGTATCCCACAGCTGGGCGATGAATACCAGACCCAATCTTGGGACATTGAGGTCAAATAATTTTCCAACATGTGCCTGATTGAAGCAGATGTTAGACCTGGGGTAGGGGGCCATGTTTTTCCTCAGAGGGAGGTAGTAAAAAACCCCTCCTGGCCGGGGGCATATTTTTCTGCAGAAATTTACAGGGGATGAAACTATGGTTAATTTGCTGCTTGGGTCCCTTTTCAGGTACCCAGCACACACTACTCCCTGTGACTCATGAGGGAGGGGAAGACAGGCATGACAGAGACGGGAACCTCAGAGAGGTTGAGGGGGAAGCCAAAATCAGAAAGGCCTCACATAGAAGTTTGGTACTTGGAAGTAAGTCACTGATCCTCGAGCCAAAGGAGGAAGCCACAGCAGAAGAGCAAAGGGAATCAGTGTGTGTAGACTCTCATTGGGTCTGTAGTGTCCACAGCCCGAGGGTGGCACAAAGGAGAGTCGGAAGTTTCCAGGTGCTCCAGTGAACCTGGGATGAGAAGGCCAAAGATGCTGGAGATCCTGGGGTCATGACGAGGAGGGCAAAGGATGTGCAGAGTTTGAGGCTGGAAGGCAGAGAAGGTTTGCAGCAGCGACAGGGACGCTGGCGGCCAGAAAGCAAACACAGAGGAAAGAGTCATGTCGATGGAAGCCAGGTGAGACCAGAAGCCTCTTCCCCTGCAGCCTCCATGTACATGGTCCTCCTTGGGTTACTGTCTCCTCCTGCCTTGCAGGAAGAAGGAAAGGCTGGATGAGTGAGGTCCTCTGAGACTGAGTATTCACCGCAGAAAAACTGAGTTAATCTGCAGAAGTCTACTGTTTGAAACAGATGTAACTCATTACCTTGCATAGGTGAGATAAGGACTACTACCTCCCTTCCCGCCAAGTACGGCAAGTTTAGTTAATTCATTACAAATAAAGGTACTTTTCTGCATGTGAATGGTTGTGAATTTTAAAAATGTATGTATGAGTGGATTACTGAACTGGAGAATTGGAGAACGGATAAGATTGGTGGGGCCAGTATAAGGCAGCATACGTTGTTTTTAGACTTTTAATCTAACAAACAAATTTTCACAGGCCTAGTCCACTGATCTGCAGTCTAGCTTGTGTGTGTGTGTGTGTGTGTGAGTGAGTGAGAGAGAGAGAGAGAGAGAGAGAGAGAGAGAGAGAGAGAGAGAGAAACTAGGGATTTAAACTATGCACAAAGAGGGCATGTGGGAGGGAGAAAAAGTCATTTAAAACCTTTTAAATTTACTGTTCGTGGTTACAAGTTTCCTTAGGAGACATAATATTTTTTTTCTCTCGTCTAAAAAAATAATTTGGACTAACCTCAAAAAAGCTGGGTTTAATGTTTCTCAGACTGTTTCCAAGCAGACTAAAATACCAACAACTTCATATCCACAGGGAGAGGTTTATGGTTCACCAAGTTTGCATGATTCATGCTGACGAGCTTCCATGCCTGAAATGCATGATGTGACTTCTGAATGCAATGTACGGAACACACATCCCTAAGCTGGGATTCTTTACAAGGGGTCACTGTTGAGAAAGTGGAGTCACTGAAAGAAAGACAAGAGTGAGAGAACCGGCCATATTTCACATCTATTTCTGATGCGCAAGGGGAAAAGCATTCTGGTAGCAGCTTCAGAAACTGCAGTTAGATCTGTCTCTGAGTCAACAGTTTCAGAGGTTTATTCAAACCCTCTCCAAAGCAACAGTTCTGGGGACTGAAAATATGAGCTGTAAATATATATATATTTGTGTGTGTGTGTGTGGGTGTATAATCCTCACCCAAGGACATGCTTAGAGAGGGAAAGGGAGGGAGAGAAACAGTAATGTGAGAGAGAAATATTGATTGGCTACTTGTTGGCACTTGCCCCAACTGGGGAACAAACCTGTAATCTAGGCATGTACTCTCACCAGGGATCGAACCTGCAACCTTTCAGTTTATAGGACAATGCTCCAAGCAACTGAGTCACACTGACTGGGGTACAAATACATTTTTTAAATAATGTAAAGTCATGAAAATTCATCAGACTAGCTGAGCCATGCTCAATACTATCAGAGTTAGACAATTTAACAGATGCGAAGAGCATTTTAAATGGTTCATATAATTAAATTAAGTTTAGTGAGAAGGATTTATGAATTGTAAGGTAGTATTATAAGATCAGTTACTGTTGCTGTTCTTATTTTCGTTTTTAATCATCACTGCTGTCACCAGCTACAACAGGCCAAAGGTAACTGGCCATACACCTAATTGTTATGGTCCATCTGGTGGTGGAGAAGGAAGAGGCTCTGAGGTCTAATTACGGGCAGGCAGAGATCTGTTTTGAAACTTCCTATTAGAAAAAGATCACAATACTTATTTAAATTGCAAAAATGGCTGTAAGTAAAATAATGAATGTAAGTTGTTCTCATAATAAAATTTTCAGATTATTTCTTAATGTTTCAATTATTATTCCAAATTATTACATGAGCATCTGATGCAAATGATGCTAATACGACTCCTAGGCAGTGAGGACACCCTCACATCTAGGCCCTTAGCAATGCAGTCAATGATTCTTTTGGCAGGTTGGCCTTTCAGTTTTCACCCCAAGATATTTCTTTGACTTGGAAAAAATACACTGGCGTTTAGAAGTCATCTAAAACCTCTCACCTTGCAAATAAGAAATCTGAGGAAACCGAATTTTCCAGCTAGGTATTATATTATTTGTATGACTTCACCGTGTCTACTTTCTTACCTGCCATTTCCTTTCCTCAACACCTCATTCAAGTTTTTGTTTCCACCATTCCCTGGAAGCTTCTCTTGCTAAAGCCAGCCAGGACCTCCATCATCTTGCCAAACCCAAAAGATGGTTCTCAGTCCTCATTTTTTAAGACCTCTCAGCAGCACTGACAGAACTGATCACTCATTTCTTCCTGAAACACTTTCCTCATTGGATACCATTCTTTCTTGGGTTTCCTCTATCTCACTGGTCTTTCCTCTCCTCTCCTTACAGATCTCTCAGTGCTGGGGTGCTTCAAGGCCCA
Source organism: Trachops cirrhosus (assembly GCA_028533065.1). NCBI lineage: Eukaryota > Metazoa > Chordata > Mammalia > Chiroptera > Phyllostomidae > Trachops > Trachops cirrhosus. The sequence continues at coordinate 27,386,639 of CM052545.1, read as the reverse complement.
GTTCCTAGACATCCTTTCCATGTACATTCTCTCTCTCAAGACATAACAACATGTCTCATGGCCTGAATACTATTTCTTTGGTGGTGTCTCTCGAATTTACAGCACTAGTTCAGCGACTTTGTGATTTGTGTTTCTAACTCCTACTTGATATTTCCAAGTAGAAATTATAATAACACCTCAAACTTAACGTGACGAAAACAGAATTCTGCATTCCGTTCTCTCTCACACTGTTCCTCCCTTACTGTTCCCGATGTCCATAAACACCGTCTTTCATCCAGTTCTCAGACACAAACCCAGGATCATTCTTGATTCTCTCTTCCTTTCATCCCAAATATTATCCATCAGGAAATTCTGTCCTATGCATCCTCAATCCCCATCACTTTTTATGCCCTCTACTGACAACCATCACCCTCATAGCCACATTTTTTGCTCCAACTACAATAACCTACCAAGAGGTCCTCCTTTTTCTCTTCCTACGTCCAGTCTATTCTCCATGCAGCAGACAGAAAGATATTTTAAAAATTAAATTTGACCACATTAACACACTTGCTTAAGAATTTACCATAGCTTCCTATCATACTTTGAATAAACACCCAACTCCTTATCCTGGCCTATAAGTTTTCTGTTTATTTCTCCAGTTTCATCTTTCATCTCTATCCTTCTTTCCCATCATACTGTACCCATGTAGGTCACCTTTCTCTAATCTCTCTTACTCTAACGTCCCACACATCAAGATTCTTTGTACTCCAGGGCTTTTAAAATTGATCTTTAGTGAAAATGCTCCTCCTCCAGATCTTTGCATGGTTTGCTCTTTTCAGATCACTCAAGTCTTTGTTCGAATTTCACTTCCCTGACCCTTTATCTAAAATAAATTTTTCTTTCTCTATGTCATTTTTCTCTATGCCTTTGTCCTGTTTTTCTCCATGTTCTTTATTATAGATAATGGTTCCAAAATGACTTAAACATTCTGGAATTTAAATTTTAAAAAATTTGTATTAAATTTATGGGAGTGACATTGGTTGATAAAATTGTATAGGACCAAAAAGGAGAAGACATTTGCAAACAACATCTCTGATAAGGGGTTAAGATCAAAACATATAAAGAACTCATACAACTCAACATCAAATAAACAGTTCAATTAAAAAATGGGCGGAGGACCTAAACACAGACATTCTCCCTAGAAGACATACAAATTGCAACAGATATATAAAAAATTGCTCAACTTCACTAGCTATTGGGGAAATGCCAATCAAAACTATAATGATATACCACCTCATGCCTGTTAGACTTATTTTTTTCATAGTACTCATCCATATTTAGTCTCTCACAAAAATTTAAGCTTCATGAGGGCACAGCCTTTGTCTTGTTTATTATTCTATCCTCTCTGCCTAAAATAGTGCTCAGCATGTTTGAGCAATTGGTCATGCACAAGAGACACTCATTGAACATTTGAACAGTGTACAGTCAATGAAGGTTGAATGAATGACATCACACATTATATAAATTGATGGGAATGAGATAGGGAAATGAGAATAAAACATTTTACTCTGAGGTACTCTGAGATTTTGGTTGAATTCTTATTTTTGATTCAATATAAAGTCATACAACTGTTTTTCTTCAGACTGTTCCCATATAAAAATCATTACTATGTAATAACCGTAAGAAGCACTGGAATGGAAAATAATAGTCAGCATAATTTAACAGTATTTGGAAAGCAATATTTGTAAAACCACAATAATGATCTTATCTCAGATTTGTTATGGAAGACATTAATAGTAATTTTACTCCAAAGCACTGAGGAATTGGCATTCAGAACAACCAATTTGAATGAACATAAATCCAATCATTACCTTAGGCTTATGAAATAAACCATATGACCAAAAAAGGTAAATAAATAGGTATACTCCTATCTAATAATCTTAACTAAATAAGGATGACTAAAACTTTAAAAATACAGACTGAAACAGCACTGGTGATTTGCCAAAACAAAGTTAGTAGTGGATGAGGCTTCTCAAATATATGCTAGCAGTGATTTCTTACAGGTTCTGGCATTCATCTCAATCTGTTGTTTCCTCTGAACAACAAAGAAAAGCTCTGGTGCATCTTCAATTCATATGAAGATAATTACTATAGTCTCCAAACATTCAAGGGGGAGAGAATTCTTATTAAATAATACCAACAAAAGCTTTGGGCTTTTTAATCCTTAATTAAGTTTCTGATGCTTGTTTGTTTTACAGTATTTGTATTATTGTTTACTAGTGTGTGTGTGTGTATATATATATATAATATAATACATATTTGTTGTGTAACATATTTCCCCAAAACTTATTGGCTTAAAACAAAATAAGTGATGGTTGTATGACCTCTAAGGATAAGTGATGAGAATATTCTTAATTTCAACTCTGATTTGTCAAAACTCTCTTGCTTGCTCAGTTTTCCCATTGTTGCATAAATACACTGTTAATATATTTTGGGGGTTTTTATCCTCCCAGTGAAACTTTAGTCAGAAATCTAGGCTGCTTCCTCTTTCTCCTATTCCACTTCCTTCTCTTCTCACTGTTCTCCTTCTCTACATTCCTCCTCTAAAATATTTTGTAATTATTTACACTTTGTCTTTTTTAAAAGATTTTATTTATTTACTTATTTTTAGAGGGGGGGGAGGGCAAAGGAAAGAGAGGGGGAGAAACATCGATGTGTGGTTGCTTCTCATGTGCCCCCAACTGGGGACCTGGCCTGCAACCCAGGCACGTGCCCTGACTGGGAATCAAACTGGCAACCCTTTGGTTCACAGGCTGGCACTCAATTCACTGAGCCATACCAGCCAGGGCTATACTTTAAGTCTTAAAAATATCTTAGATATTGAAAGCAATAACAATCAACACACATTCAGAATTTAAGTAAGTTTGGTGGTCACTAAAAACTAGTTATGGAGGTCACCAGTAGCTATAAATGGAAAAAATTATTACCATATTTTCAAAGCATATGGATGCCGATGCTAACATATTCATTGAGCTGTTATCTGGGATGATTTAAAAATGTCTAAATAAGTTTATCTGTGAAAAAGAGAAAATGAAAAAATAGGGATGTACTATCTCACCTAATCTCAGAGCACAGAAATGTATAACAGAATTTAAAAAGGTACACATTCAGAATCATCTTAGTACCCACACCCTCACACATGCAACTTGGCCAAGAATATAATCCTCCATTCTACAGAAAGACACAGTAACATTTGCCTTTTTACTAAGAAAGTTATGAGGAGAGACTCAAGATGGTGCAGAGTAGGTAGAAGCCACAGTAACCTTCTCCTAGGACTAAACTGGGATTACAATTAAATTATAGAAAAATCATCCTGGATAACTGAAGATCAACTGGATTGAAGCCTTATAACCAAGGACTTATAGAAGAAACCACACCATAGCATTGTGACTGGTATGGAGGTACAAGAGGGCTGGCTGGGCTCCCAGGGGCAGCTGAAGTTCTAGAGGGATATTTCAGTGGTTAGGGGGATTTCCCCCCAAGAAGAGTGGCATCTTAATCCCAAACCAGGCTTCCCTTCCTACAACACCAGAACCAGGAAAGGTACCCACATAAAAATCTGGCTGTGAAAAGCAGTGAAGTTTCTGTCCATCGGGGAGAGACAGCAAGAGATGCAGATACCCTCTCAAAAGGCCAATGCACAATGTTTCATTTGCAGCCACTTACCCTGCACTTTGGTGAAGGAAGAGCAGAGTAGACAAGAGCTGCATGAGGAGAGTTTGGGTTTGTGGCTCTGGGGAGAGAGCTGAAGGGTCAGCCACCAGGATTCCTGTGCTTAGTCATTCTCCATAGTACATCTTTCTTGGGCAGAGCGCTCCCTACCATGTGGCATCAGCCTGGGGGGAAGCAACAGCCCCACCCATACAAATCCTCACTGCACTATGTCGAGCTTAAGCCCTGCCGAGGACAGCTGGAGGCTGTTTCCATGATTATGCCTAACAGACAGCCAGCAGGTGGAAGCAGATCTTAGGGTGCTTTGAGATTTTAGTTGGCCCTTTCTCAGGCTTGGTGCTGGTAAAAACCAGCCTTGAAGCACAGCTTGGTGATTTCAGCACACACCCAGGCCCAGCACAGAGGGCCACAAACTGTGAATCACTGATAGCTCAAAATGGGTTGGCCAGGATCATTCAGAATCCTAGAAGAAAACGTAAGCATCTGACACAGATCTGGACCAGAGTCTTTGCAGATCTACCTAATACAGAGAACAAACACAAAGAGGCAGCCAAGGTGGGAAGACAAAGAAACAGACCTCAAATGAAAGAGTAAGAGAATTCTCCAGAAGAAGAGCTAAATGAAATTAAGGGAAGCAACTAATCACATACAGAATTAAGTAGTGATTCTAAGGATGTTCAATAGCATGAAAAAAGACATAGAAAGCATAAAAAAGGCCAGTCAGAAATAAATAAGGTAATATCTGAAATAAATAACACACTGGAGGAATAAGCAGTAGGTTAGATGAAGCAGAGGATCGAACCAGCAATTTGGAAGACAAGGTAGAAAAAACACCTAATCCAAGCAGCAAAGAGTAAAAAGAATTAAAAAAAATGAGACCTTTGGGATAACATGGAGCATGACAACATTTGCATTATAGGGATACCAAAAGGAGAAGAGGGAGAACAAGGGATCAAGAAACTATCTGAAGATATAATGAAATATCTTCATTATAATATCTTCATTTCTTCCCTAACCTGGTGAACGAACACACACACACACACACACACACACACACACACACACACACACACACACATATACAGGAAGCACGGAGGGTCCCAAACAAGATGGACCCAAAGAGGCCCATGCCAAGACACATCATAATTAAAATGTCAAAGTTTAAAAACAAGGAGAGAAATCTTAAAAGCTGTGAGAGAAAAGCAGTTAATTACCTTGAGGATAGAAAGCATTGACATCATTAAAATGTCCATACTACCCTAAGCAATCTTTCAGTTCATTGCAACTCCTATCAAGATACCAATGATGTATTTCACAGAACTAGGACAAATATTTCAAAAATTTATATGGAACCACAAAACGCCCCACATAGCAACAGCAATCTTGAGAAAGAAGAACAAACTTGGAGGAATCATGCTACCAAATATCAAACTATACTATAAAGCAATATTAACCAAAACAGCATGGTACTGGCATAAAAACAGACACATAGATCAATGGAACAGAATAGAGACCCAGAAATAAATCCACATCAAGTACTATTTGGTAAAGGAAGCAAAAACATACAATGGGCTAAAGATAGTTTATTCAATAAATAGCATTGGAAATATTGGATACATGGGGGAAAATGAAACTAGACCATCTTCCTATGCCACACACAAGAATCAATTCAAAATGGATTAAAGGCAATGTTAGATTTGAAACCATAAAAGTCCTAGAAGAAAACAAAAGCAGTAAACCTTGGATGTTGCTTATAGCCATATTTTATCTGATACATCTCCCCAGGCAAGGGAAACAAAAGAAAACATAAACAAATGGGACTACCTCAAAATAAAAAGGTTTGCAGGCAAAGGAAACCATCAACAAAATAAAAAGACAATCCACTGAATGGGAGGATATATCACTGATATATCTGATAAGGAGTTATGTCCACAACTTATAAGTAACTTAGAAAACTCAACACCAAAAAAACAAACAATCCAATTAAAAAATGGGCAAAGGACCTGAATAGGCACTTCTCCAAGGAGGACATACAGATGACCCATAGACATATGAAAAGATGCTCAATGTCACTCACTAATCATCAGAGAAATGAAAATTAAAACGACAATGAGATATCACCTCATATCTGTCAGAATGGCTATCATCAATAAATCAACAAACAACAAGTGCTGGTGAGGATGTGGAGAAAGAACTCTTTTGCACTGTTGGTGGGAATGCAGATTGGTACAGCCACTGTGGAAAACAGGATGGAGTTTCCTTAAAAAATTAAACATGAAACTGCCTTATGACCTAGCAATCCCATTTCTGGGAATACATCTGAAGAAGCCTGAAACACTGATTCCAAAGAGTACATGGACCCCTACATTCATTGCAGCATTATTTACAATGGGCAAAATCTGGATGCAGTACAAGTGCCCATCAGTAGATGAGTTGATTTAAAAAAAAAAAGCTATGGTATGTTTATACAATGGAATACTACTTGGCCATAAAAAAGAAAAAATTTTCCTTTTGTGATAGCATGGATGGACCTAGAGAACATTATGCTAAATGAGATAAGCCAGTCAGAGAAAGAAAAATACCATATGATCTCACTCATATGTGGAATCTAATGAGCAAACTGAGCTAACAACACAGAGACAGGCTCATAGATAGAGAGCAGGCTGACAGCTCAGGGTGGCGGTGGCTGGGGGATGGTGGGATTGAGCCAAAAAGAAAGTGAACCTGTGAACAGGGACCACAGTGTGGTGATTATGGGGGTGTGGGGGTGGGGGGGATGAGTGGAGGTGGAAAAGGGTGTAAGGGGGCTAAATGGTAATGAAAAAATAAAATAAAAATACAGAAAAGAAAGTTATGTGAACTGATTAGATTACTGCAAGAAATGAACATAACTCCAGCATGGTACTCCAGCAATTAACTTTTAAGTTTGAACCTGACCTTGTGAATTCCCACATTTGGCAAGGCTGCAGGATAATGCAGTGGGACTTCGTGTTCAACAGAGCACTGGCCCGTTGGACATTCCAGCCCTGCCTGACTCACTGGAAACGGCTTGTCATGCCTGTGTAATCCTCAGAGCACTGTTTAGGAGAGTTTGCTTATTTCACCTCCCTCAGTTCTGTGAATGTGACCAGTCTTCCCCTGCTACTGATTAAAGGGGAGTTCCTATGTTCTGTCACTCTACCCTCCCTTTTCCCTATTACTCTCACCTCCAAAATCACCACCAAAGGTGGAGAATGTTTACAAATAAAAGTCAGAAGAATACAGTGTCTATTTAGCCTATGTTTTTTTAAAAAGAAATACTTTATTTTTTAGACAGAGGGGAAGGAAGGGAAAAAGAGAGGGAGAGAAACATCAATGTGTGGTTTCCTCTCACACCCTCCTTACTGGGGACATGGCCCACAACCCAGAAATGTGCCCTGACTGGGAACTGAACAGGCAACCCTTCAATTTGGAAGCCAGCACTCAATCCACTGAGCCACACCAGGAGGGATATTTAGTTTGTGTTTGACTGCAGATTACTATCTTCAGATAAATATGGTGCATGTGCATGCTCTCCTTCCAGAGTTGAGCTAAAACTCTCGAGCCTTTGCTTTTGTGTGAACTGTACTCGTATTGTCAAGAACTTATAATGCTTCCAACTTGATATTAATAATGTCCTGATATTTGTTAAGCAATGACTAAACTAAGAAAAGTGAGGTTTAGGGACAATAAGTATCTGCTCAAAGCCATACACTGTCATAAACTAGAGAAGCCAGGAATGGAGCACAGGGGTATTTCATTGCAAAGCTGCTAATAATGGTATTACCTACTAATGTGATCACTTACACTGAATAGATTTTAGTAAGCCAAAACAGCCAATATTAATTGCTTTTATGATTCAATAAGCTTTAATATTAGCATATATTATGCTGCTTCAATGGCTCCAAAAATATAAAATATGATTTCACTACTGTCACATCTATCTGTTGCATTTCTCTAACAACCAGTTACTGACTGAAGCTTTAATGATTTAGAAATGAATGACGCAGGCTGATATGCAAGAGATAAATCATCTGCCCAAGAACTGCAAAGTACAGTAATGCTGTCGGGATTATAAGGAAAAAAGAATTCCAGTTAGAAGCATCATCAAAGGCTTTGTGGAAAGCAGATATTTGAGGGGGGCACTGAAGAATGACTAGGAGAGGGGTCTAGGGGGCTGGGAGAAAGAATGTGTACATCAATGCCAGCGAAGTAGGATAATTTTTTAACCTCACTGAATTTTTCTCCTTGTTGGAAAATAAGCCAATCTTTGATCTCAACGTGCTAAGATTACAGTGAGGTACTAGATTATTATTTTTCCTTGAAAAAAAAAGATGCTTTTTCAAATGTGCTCCATTTTAAATGAAAAAGTACACTAAATAAGTTGTGGTCAATTTTCTTTAAAAAATGGTAATTTCTACATGTGGTGAACACGCCCTAAGGCGACTGACTGCAAGTCATGTACCCCTTCCCCTTGAGTGCAGGTAGAACCTACGACTTGTTTGCAACCAATGGAACATGGAAAAAGTAATAGAAAGCCCCTCGCTCCATAGAAAGTCACTCACTCGATCGCAGTTTATGGTAAAGATGATGGGATGTCACTCCCATGGTTACATTACCTCATATAGGGCTCCGTCTTAGCAGACTGCACAGAAGCTCTCTTGCTGGCTTTGAGAGATTCGAAGATGTGAACTACCGTGCTGGGACCTGTTCTGGCTGAGACCCACATGGCAGAAATTTTAAGCAACCTCTAAGTGCTGAAGGCAGCCTCTACCCCATGATAAATAAGAGACTGGGGTCCTCGGGCCTGCTGCTGAAGGAAAAATGGACTTTTCCAACAACCTGGAAAAGTTTGGAAACAAAATGCTTTCCCCCTGGGCCTGCAGATGAGAATGCAACCTGGCAGTTACCTTGGCTGCAGCCCTGTGGCCCCTTAGCAGATAACCTGTGCTTGGACACCTGACTTACAGAAACAGCGAGGTCATAAATATGTGCCACTACATTTGGGGCAATTTGTTACATAGCTGTAGAAAACTACCGTATTTTTCCGACTATAAGATGCACCTTTCCTCCCCCAAATTTGGGAGGAATAATGGTTGTTAATGCTGCTGCTGAGTTCTGTTTATATTTACATTGGTGACATATTATGTTATTTATGTTAAGTATTTTAGCACATTTTTTGCTTCAAAAATTTTTCCCTATTTTCCTCCTCTAAAACCTAGGTGTGTCTTAATGGTCCGAAAAATATGGGTGATACACTGCAGAAATGAAGAAAGCTTTTGTGTGCGTGTGAAAATTTTGATGCATTCACTCCATATTATTCAGAACGATCTTCTAAACCAACTGTGCTTGTTGGAATGATTTATCTATATCAGTGGCTAGTATCACTTGGCAAGTTTGTTAAACTACAGACTGCTGCTTCCCACACCCAGAGTTTCTGATTCAGTAGCTTTGGGGTGAGCCTGAGAATTTGCATTTCCCACAAGGTCCTGGCTGTTGCTGACGCTGCTGGTTTGGGGGAATCCCATTTTGAAAACCATCGATCCATATTAATTTATTTTCTAAACTTTTCTGTGTCAATTCAGATCTTTAAAAAAAGGATTATGATCTGTACTTTTCAAATATATTTTCTAAAATACTGCAGCCTTTGTATTAACATTGTGCAAACATTTTCTCCTGTCCCTTCATCCATCATCGATATTTCTCTTTTCTGAAGAAATAATTACAAATAAATTCAGAAAATGGAACACAGTGGGAATATGCAATGGGAGCTGATAAGAAAAGATATCGGACTTTTCTCAACATCTGAGTCATGGCCTGTATTCAAGATACCGGAATATCAGTAGAATAAGGACAAAATATGAGTGGCAAAAATATTGTCATCGTAACAGTTACAGTCTTGTAAGATATTGGGATTCCTTTGACAATATTTACCGTAGCTCAACCACAAGACGTTACTATTCTCTAAAAAAGGCTCTAAGAGAGAAGGTAAACTTCAGCTTGGGAAGGCTGCTTGGCTTCCCGGAAACTAGGCGAACAGACAGGCCAACCTGCAGCCTTACTGCTCCTTATCCCACGGCTTTAGAGAAAGACGGTTCATCTGCGCTTTCTAATGCAATTACATTTCCTGCCTACTCTACGCAAGGCGACCACAGAGCCTGAATTTCCTCGGACAGCTGTCATTTTGAATATGCCGTCTCACTGCAATGACCTGTCTGAATTTTTGACTTGAAAATATGGTCATCGCATTTACATTTTTACTCTTAAGTATAATACCTACAGTTGGAGCTCAGCTGTATATCCTTTATTGTCCCATCTCCATGTCTAGGCCCTTGCCAACAGTTACACGTGCTTTTACAAAAGAATGAAAATTGACCCTCAAAATGAAGGTGAAACATCCTTACCCAAACCTGCAACCTCAGGGAAGTGTCCTGACATGTCCACTCCCAGATGTCTCTGTGGTAGCAACCTACCTGTCCATTTGTCTGGCTGGTTACAGTGGAACACCAACACTGCCATATAGTCAGTTATGGAAAACCTCAGGGTACAAAAGATAAATACACAGTAATGACAGCTCTCTGGTATTAAGTACCTATTGTGTGCCTTTAGCTATACATCGAGGCAATTTGTAGTAAATGGACTCCAACTTGATCCAACATCTGTTTCACTTCTGATCTTACCTCCAAAGTCTCTCTTTATCAGATATATTCTACTTTATGACTGGCTCCCAGGCATAACTGTTTTCTCTGGAGACATCGCCAACCAGAATAGGTTATTTGATCGTGAAGATTTCTCAGTCGGAGAACTGTCAAGTGCCTTTTCTTAGATGCCGGTACTGCATCATTTTCATCAATGGCTTCTCATTTGCTTAACTATTGTCTCAACCTCTTAGGATTGTTTTTCTCATCTTTGTAGGATCTTTGAAATCCTTAATATTGTTATATTTTTGACCTAGTTTCATAAAAATATGAAACATATTTTCATATTTTATATACCATCATATTTCTTTCTTAATTTTTAACAGACTATTTTTTAGAGCAGTTTTAGGTTCACAGCAAAACTGAGGAGAAGGCACTGAGATTTCCCTGACCTCCACACATGCACCAGAGTGCTACATTTTCCACAAATGACGAACCTACACTAACACATTATTATCACCTAGAGTGCACAGTTTACATTAGCACAGTGTATGGGTTTGGTCAAATGTGTATGGCATCCGCCATACAGCATCACACAGAGTAGCTTCTCTGCCCCCCAAATCTCCTGGGCTCTGCTTATTCATCTCTCCTTCCCCCGGAACCCCTGGTACCCACTGATTTTTCACTGTCCTCGTAGTGTTGCCTTTTCCAGAACGTCATATATTTGGAATCATACAGTATGCAGCCTTTTTCAGATCGGCTTTCACAGAGCAATGCACATTTAAGTTTTTTCCATGTCATTTCATGATTTGATAGCTCATTTCTTTTTAGAACTGAGTAATATCCCATTATCTGGATGGGCTCTAGTTTATTAATTCTGGGAGTTAATCTCCAAACCATTAAAAATAATAACCTTTACAAGATCCATAGATTCATAATATTTTTCTGCCCGGGGGAGAGAATCGCTATAGTAGAAGGGGTTGTTATTTGTTCCCTCAGATATTAATTGAAATGTACTATGCGCTGAGCACCATGCTAAAGCTAGAAAAACGAGAATGAATACAACGCTGCCTTTGGCCCTTGGGCTCCATGTTTTGTGCCACAGGCGTTTGCTTTCTCAGCTTTTACAGCCCGTGCTAGAGCTCCAAATCTTGGTGAGGGGCCAGTTTGATTAGGGTAGTCTGACAACCCAAGCAGGCTTTTAGACTTCACATATGCATACTTTATGCTTAAAGTGGGAAGAAAGAAAAAGGGACATGGTGTCAGCCTAGGAGACTTGATCCAAACAGGTGAAAGTGGAGAGAGAAGTGAAGAAAACGGGACTTTTCATGGGCACAGAATGAGTTAGGGGCACAAATTTGATTTTATTTTGGATTCACGATTTCCTAATCTTAGTGCCCTTATGATGCTTAATGGTCAAATCTGAGGGATCAACCTCAACATTCCTCAGCACATACAGCAGCAAAAAAAATTAATTTGGAAAAGTTTCATTCAATCTTCCTCTTCTCTCCTGCACACAGAACTTAGCATTTCTTCAAAGGTCACTAGTTCCTTGGGGTTGTTTAGATCCCATGCAAAACAGCATGAGTAGTTCTTGCATGGATAATGCTTTTACTACCAAGACAATCACGTGGAATTGTGTAAGTAGAATGTACTGGATTGTGAAAGCTCACTGTGACAGCATTGGAATGAGAAAGGAATGAAGATAGTGAGCAGGAGAAAACTCTTTTTAATATGCACTTCTTCATAGATTAGAAATTGTATTTCTAAAAGGACATTATTAAAATATAAATATGGAAACAATCTAAAATAAAATTTAGGCTATTGTATTATCCTTATTCTCTTAAGTGTTGTATTATTTTTTAAAGAATGCATCATTATTTGCCCAGTGTCTCTAATCTCTAAACTAATGATTTCACCACTGTTTGCACTTTAACTGGTATAGAACGGGGTGCCAGATGAAGCATTAATGATATATGGAGAAGACTCAAAAGAAATGTTGAACCAGGAAACTTGAGTCCTGAGCCCTCTCTTTGATGGTGATGATGAGCATAATGATGATGATGATAAATAGTCGCTATCAATTTAGTCACAGCAACAGACATTATGCTAAGTGCTTTCCATGAATTTTCTGTAATGTAATCATCTCAATAGTCCCATAAGTGCTATTACCATATTGTTTTATAGATAAGATTGAAGCTTAAACAGGGACAATGACTTACCCAAGGTCACTGACAGAATAATGAGGTAGAATCAGTATTCACAGGGATGCCCGACCCCAAAGCCTCCACAGTCCTCTTTACCACCACACTACCGACCACACCTGCCACATCACCTAGACTCTGTGGTTGTTTCCTAGAACGATGGAGAGGTTGGAACAAGTGATCTCTGAGGTTCCCCTTGGCTTAACAATTTTATGCATCCTTTGGTCCACAGTTGGAAGACCATGAGATTGTACTTCTGTTTTTCCCAAGGCCTTATCTTGGCTCTGTTTTGTTCTGTTGTACACCTTGGAAAAATCAGAGGAGTCTGTCTGAAACCTTAAGATTGTGGTGGGCTGTGGTGCAGGGGCCTTGTGGACTGACCACGGTACAGAGAAAAGTAGACTGACTGTAATAGGGACACTTCCAACCCACTGGTCCCTATTCTAGAGGGGGCTGCCTCAGAGTGCAGTCCTCTGAGTTGAGAGCTGTCATGGGGGAGAGGCAATCCCTAGCTTCTGACATCTGGTTCCTCTCCCCTCCCCCAAACTCCCTTGGCCAGGGAGAGCAGAGGCAGAGAACCCCATGGAGCTTCCAGACTTATTTTTTCCTCTGGGATTCCCCTCTATCTGGAGCAAAGACTTCTCAGACAAAGGAAGCAAGTTCCCATATGTTACAATTTGGAAATTTCCAAATTCCCCCTATTTATGTTGTGTTTATTTTGGAAGAACCAGAGATGTCCACAGATAAATGGAGGTCTCCTGAAGAGTGTTTTGAAAAGATTGCAAAACGGAATCACAGTGAAAGTCAAACTGCCAGCAAGCTTTTATTTTTAGGCTCCGTGCCAGACCTGAACAAACAAAACAAGCAGAAAATAAACAAGAACAGTAAGTTAAAAGGTCTAATCAGCAACCTCATTCAAACTCAATCTACAGTGAAGATTAGAGTGACCACCTCCAATCAAAGTTCTACGTTTATCTTTAAGCTACTTGCAGACCTAAAGTTATGGTACCACTCACCTACTAGGAACTAAGTAAAACCCGGGGATCTATCATTGTAAGCTGAGTGGAATTTGCAGTAAAGGAGTGCCTTCTCACAGGACTTCCTAATGATGGGATAAGACACATCATTGTTAAAGTCTTTACCTGAAATCTATAGTGTCCCCATTTTTAGAAACTTCAAATGCATTTGAACTCAATTAAATATCTGTCCTAGAATTGTGCTTGTTGCTGGCCATTAAAAATAATTGATACTTCCATAGATATGGTATTCCTCCAGAATAGGATAGCCTAGTGATGTAATCAAGTATTCAAATGGATGAATGCCACTCAGTGTGACAATGAATAGAGTCCACCTATTAAACCCACAAATATTTACTGAGTGGTTATTACGTGTCAGGCACTGGGTTAGGGGCTGGGCCAAGGTGTTTAACATGGCAGATACAAGCCTGGTATCAGAGAACCTTTAATCTTGTGGGGAGACAGCTCATCCAGAGAAATGACATGCGCATTATCATGGGAAATCCTCAGTGCCTGGGTAGGGGGCGGGGACACAGAGGGCAGCTACATCTAGTCTGTGTCTGCTGGAAGGCAGGGCATAGTGTTCACATGATGAGCTACTTGGGCAAATGGACAAGAGCAGGTGTGAAGGGGAGGAGTCTGCCAAGTGACTTCTTTCAAATATATCTTTGCCTTCTCTAGGACAAATCTGGCTGCGACATTGAGCCAGAGGTCAGACAACTAAGGTCAGCTCCTTTGGGGACTAAGCAAAAGCAGGAGCTGGGAGACTGACACCCACCTAGGTCAGGTAAAGAAGACAGATGTGTTCAAGAAGAATTACGTAGAGAACTCAAGAAGAATGGAGGAACCGTCAATAATTGCCAGGCTGAAGATGAAAAGCCATGACCTCATGTAAATAGTAGTAAACGAAAACCAATGAATTCCTCTGAATAGAAAAATCAGGTCTAGCACTACCCACATTGCTTTCTCAAAAATCATATGAAACAGCTGAGCATGTTAGCCTGCTGGGCAGTAAGAATAAAGGCAGCTAACTGTCCGCATATGTCCACTTTGGAAAGCCAGAAATCCAGGAGGCTTTCTCTAGTGAAGCCAGGGCAGGTTGAAATGCAGCCTTTTGCTGCCTTTGGGTCTTGTTGTTGGGGCACTGGGCTTTCGTGTGCTCTGCCAAGCAGAAGAATAAAGTCAGCTGTTGATTTAGTCTGGGCGCCTCCACTCTTCCTCCACTCCAAAATGTTCCTGTCTGTCCTCCAAGATTTGCCCAATACAAGCTTCCCAAGACCACGGAACCTCAGAAAATGGCACTCACATTCCAGGTTTTATGGGCTATATTGCTCTTTTTTTCTCTTCCTCTCTCAAAACAATTATTCTTATCAAAAAAGATCACACACCTATCCCCACAAATGTAAGGAAGAAATCTTTCTCAGAACTTGACTTTCTCACTAGCTCAGAAGCCAGCAACCTCAAACAATAGAAATGAAGACAAATAAGAATAGTTTTCTGAACTGTCACTATTCTCCATAAAATTTCTTCCATTTTTGGTATCTTAGAAATATGACAGGGCACCAACGGGATCACAGCTCTCCACCACCCTGCGTTCGATTTGATTGTACAGAAATGAGCTGTATGGAGGAAGAGATCTTGAAGCCAATGGAAAAATGTTAAACTTGGGATGAAGTTAATCAAGCACATGTTACACTTAACATTCTTCTCTATTAAATAAAGGTCACTTCCTTCAAGATACTATTTTAAGCAAATAAGATTTTTGCAATTCTGCAAGACTGAAGTTAATTAAACAGAATAGCAAAATGGAAAACAGATGTCATAGGACGTTTTAAAAAGATTTTAATGACATTCAGCCTGTTTTCTTAAACTAATTTGCAGTTGCTATCATTCCCTGTACTGAAGTTCATGAGTCGCTGGAATGGGAGGATTTATATCAGTTTCATACAACTGGCAGTTGAAGAGCTGTTCAAAGAGAAGTACAGTTGGGGGAGTCTTGCAGAGGGTTTTTTTTTTCTTTTCCCTCTACAAAACTTGACCAGCTCTTTAGGCTTAAACTCTTGAACTCCATTAAATTAACATTTTCCATCTTTCAAAAGAACTTTCCCTACCACCAACTCTGACTAGCTTTTAATGGTTCTTTCCAGTAGCCTCATGCTCAGTTATCCTAAAAGCACCTGCTAGGTTGACTAAGAAACTTAGTATCTGTCAATTCCAGCTCAGAAAAAAAAAATCACAGCATGATGAAATTTTTAGAGATAAAAGTCATCATTAACTCAAATACAGACATCTACAATTAGACTTTGAGTGTATTTTTAAATGCTATCTAAAAGTTAAAATTATAAGATTAGACTGAAGAAATTAAACAGGTTTATTTTTTTTAAAAGTGCATTCACAAAGGGAAAAATGTAGAACCATAACAGTGACCAAATAGAGGCTATAGAGAGAGTCTTGTCACTAGTTTTTCTTCTCTTATAATTATTTTAAAACATCTTTTAGAATGTTTCCTAGGTTTTGAGGCCATCCGATGATATTGAAATTTGTCCCCAGTAGCATTACAAAATTTACAGATATTTTATACAACAAGCTCAACCGTCTTTTGGAAATGCCCTGCATCATTTTTTTCAAGTTCATATGGGCATGGAAATTAAGAGGAAGCAATGAATTATTATGCTGTCTGTTGTTTATATAAGCATCCCCACGCAATCTACAAATCAAGAGTTGTTTTAAACTGAAACAATGATCTCTAAGTCAGGGAAGAGATGGCATTAATAAATGCCACAAGTCTGAAGTCGAGAGACGAGGGAAGAATTCTAACTGCAGAAGTAGTAAAGCATGTCTGAAACAGCAACCCGCACAGTAGGTGGGGACCCTCCTCTTGGGCAATGGCTGGCTCCGGGGGATGCCTTTGACGGGTGTGGTGGGAAGACCTGAAGCTTCTGTGTTAATTATCACCAACATGGGCAATTTTCCCTGCCTGAACTTTGTGCTTGAAAGACTTCTACTAGTTTTCTAAGAAAGCTTCATAATTTAAACTCTGCTCAATAACTATGATAATTATTAAGATTGTTATTTGCAACTTGTAATATTTTAAGTATTATATACGCAGACATGAAAGTAAACTGATGAAAACTAAAGGAATCTATTCGCTATGAGTCGGCATAGGGGGTGAATGTGTGGGGTTAAGAGGGATTAATGCGGGCAGAAACTGGAGGCAGAAGGATCCCTTCAGATGTTGTGGGACTGCTTGGAAGTGAGATGTGCAGGCCTACAGCAGAGTGGGGGTGACAGGGATGGCAAGGCAGGGAGAACTCACATCACAGAAACGCAATTCAAATGCCCAGATGCGCGGACTGTTTATGATACTCGCCACATACAAGTTTCGTGCACGTACTCTCATCTCCCACAGAGGCTCCCTTGGTCGTCTTGCATTCTTGAAGTATCTCCCCCAGGCCCCGCTCACCCCATGGTCATGTCATTTTTCTAAGGGTGTGTCTTTTGAAAATGAGATCTTAGTTATAGAAAATGACTCTGGAAGCATAATTGATTCCAAACCCTGACTAATAACAAGTTTTAAGTTCTTCTTTTTCGAATCAGTTTCTGGCCACAAATCAATGAAAAATGCAAAGTGAAATAGCCTTGAAAATTGAGGAACAGGACAAAGGTGATGTGGTTTAAACATGAAAAAGAGTGGTCAGATTCTTTCCGTGCTTGGAATTCATTGATGCTACCCCTCCAAGTCGACTTCATAGTCCAGGAAATGCATTGGGCAACAGATGAGCCACACAGCTGCTGCTGTCTCCAGTTGGCGTGCGATGCATGTTATGCTCAGCTGAAACCACTGCCACAGCATCTCAGAAAACCAGCCTGTCCTTGTTCTTTGAAGCGAGACTACTCGCCTCCCAATAAGCTACACGCTTTTGAAGGTTTAGGAGTACGCGTTGAATTATCCCTTCTTGCTCTAGCAGGGTCTTGGTCCTTTTCATGACTAACAGGTCTCCTGAGACACAGGCAACAAAGAGCTCTACCGAATAGGTTCTTTATAAAGCTGGGATTGACAAAACTGCCCCACATTAGTGGGAATAACTAGAATCTCACTAAAAAAGTATAGAGAAGAGTTCAGGGAAAACAAAGTAGTGTGCTTTTGCTTTAATGCAGGGTAGGTTGTTAACAAAGAAAATTGTCTTTGGAGGGAAACTGGCACCTGCCATTTGTATGATCCATTAAGTAAAGTGAACATGTGGCACGGAGAGCATCTAGGGCAAACTCCTTGCTACTCACACAGCCAACAATTTTCTTTCAATTTACCTTAATCTTGTTAGTGTGCTTTCTTCAGCTTCACACTCTACACATATCTTCTCTGTCTGGCACTCAAAAATATTGTGACTCGCGTACAAATTTTTAAAAAGGAAGACCCTGAATATGTTTTACATGCACAATTTTTGGGTGACATTAAAAGGTTGAGCATCTTGTTAATTAGCCTCCATTCCACTATTTTGAAGAGTACTGATAAGCACACCCAGGGTTTTGGCCCCAATCATTTTACAGGCCAGACAAAGTCTGGGTGCTTCTATTTTTCATGCATAAAATCTTCCCTAGCCAATATTACAAACATGGTCATCACTTTGCATCTTCCAGTTGTGCTCTAAAAGGTACCCAAAGCTGCCTTTTGAAAAGATGACGTTTCAGGAGAATATACACAGACAAGTCCTCTTCACTCTGTTCTACACAATCAGATTAAACTCCTTCTTTTCTATCTTTGAACATTTCACACTTCTTGTTAGTAACCATTCATCTCCCCCCACTGCTATTTCTTCTAATGGTCTGCTTTTCTCTCCCTGTCTCTTCTTCCCAACTGTCAGCACATTTTCGACACTGAGGTCACCAGTAATTGAAAGAATGAACTTGAGGGCCAACCTTTGTGAATGTTTTTAAACATGTTGTGGCAGATGATATTCCACTGTTAGCTTCCTAACAGCCATCCTGTTCCACCCAAGTTGAATTCTGATGTTGGTTTTTTTTCTTCCAGATAATGGATGGAGATCCTTTAAATACTGAGCCCTCTGCAAGCCCCAAGAATGTTATGACTGGTTTCAGCCAGTCATGTAATCCCACTCCCCTTTGCCAGAGGCTCACTTTCCCATCCTTTCTTGGAACTCAAAATGGACCCAAGACACAGTTGTGGTAATGGCACTTAAGGGAAAGTCTGCTGGAAAGGATTTTCTTCAGAATAAAATAAACAGAGGCTCACAAAACATTGCCTCTGCTCCATCCTTCCCGTTCTGGAAACGGATATGAGGACTTGGTATGTGAGTGGCTGCAACCTTCTAACCACGAAGGAAAGGCCAGGAGACTCCCAGTGCACCCAGACATCCCTGAGCTCCTGACACAGGCCCGGGCTGCTCACACACATACACTGTGTGTGGGTACACATGTGCATATGTGTTTTGCATATGTATATACAGAAAAATTAGGGGGTATATTTATTAAGGCAAAGATTTTGTATTCACCGTACAATGCCATTTTTTGAGAAAGGAAAAATGAAAGAAAAACCGAAGCAATGAGTGGAGTCCAATTAAAATGTGATTATAGGCAGACTTTCCATAGTGGTGCTCATTCCACTTATACCATATCATTAGCGAGTTTCTGGGTCTTTGTCTGCTATCTCCCTTTGGTAAAGTTTGGGTTAACCCATGGAATGTTAGTAAAATGTCCAGCTGTGAGTAGGAGTAACTTTACTTTTCATCTAAGTGGTAATAAAAGTAATTTGCAGACACGGGAGGTAGAGGAACAGGGAAAGAGAAAGTCAGAATAAAAAATAATGCCCTTAATGCCCACTTTCCCAGAAGAGACACTTCCAGCAACATCAGAGACATAGACCCAAAGCTAAAACCTACTGCTCTCACCCGAAAACCACAACCAAAACAAAACAAACAAAAACAGGCATACCCTTCACATGATTTTCACCAAATGATTGTTGATTGTATATACAATGAAGGAGTCTACTAGAAGAACCCAAAATAAGTACCCAATTGAAAGGAAAGATAAAAAAAATGTTTTAAACTAGAGAAAAGGAGTTTTAAAGTATGAATGGCTTTTTGGCCCCCACCTCCAACCCCTTTCTAACACTCTGTTTCTGGTCACAATATAATATAAATGAAAGGATTGGATGAATAAAAGAAACAGCCTTGTTAACACAACAATGCATTTTTACTTTACTATAATAGGTGGTTAATATGAGCAAGAGTGAGGTCTCCTTTCTTACAGCTGTTCTCCCCAGAAAGTGAAGATCTCTTCTAAATACCCTCCTTCCTTCTCACTGGCAGCTGGGGGTGGAGGGAAGGAGGGGATGGTAATACTGTTGGGGGGAAGTACTAAATGAACTAAATGAATTGATGGAGAGAGGGACAGGCCCCCAGAGAGGAGGAGGGCAGGGGCGGGAGGACAGCGAGGGAGGGCTTCCTGACAGCCTTCATGCAATGGGTAGTTTGTCTGTTAATGAGAGGAGTACATAACTGTTTTGACCCATCTTTTGAACTCAGTGGGTAGGCTGATTGTGTGGGAGTATACGACATTGTTCAGGGGTGATGTTTCCTGAGTTTTCCCTGGCCTTAATGTTTCTGCCTTAAATAACATTTCCAAGAGGTCCTGCATCGTTCTGAACATCCAATGGTGTTTACTGGCCTAGGAGCAAACACGAGTGGAGGCGTGATTGATTTTCTCCAAGAAGAGGCGGCCAGACTTCCTGTCAGTTCAGGTTGTTCTAGGCTTATCCCACACAGTACACGCATATAATGGTTTAAGCCTTCTCTAGATTATCTCCAGATTTGTTTTCCAAGTTATTTACAATTTAGCACTGACTCTAAGTCAATCAATCACAAGATAGTAGGACAGGAAATGGGAAAGTGGGAGTTCAAAAGAATTGACCAGAAGTGTCAGAAACTCTTTGGAAACTCTTTGTACATACAATTTTGCAGAGCAGGGAATTCTCCAATGCCAGAAACTTGGATGAAGTTCTAGGTATGTTTCACTTTGCACCTTTCTTTGTCACAGGAAGAGATGTATATAGGCCCTGGAGAGTTTAAAAACATCGCCCGAATGACATCTCAGTTGCTTATTAAAACAAAATGCTTTTTTTTTTCAGAGCAGAAAATGAGACAAGTATGAATTTTCAGCCTTTAGCCATCAATGTGCACATGTCTCACTAAATATTCCTTCCACGGGTCTTATAACAGTGTCGTGCATGACTACATGTAGGAGCTTGCACAGAACAAATTCTCTATCAACATTTTGTAGCCTTATCATCTTACCCTGCCATCAGCATACCTGCATTTCTGATACTCAACTCACTAGAGTTCATATCTGTAATTTCCAGGAACAATACAGTGATTTGAATGAAAACAAAAGCTTCCCTCCATTGGTAAGTGATTTTCTACAATTATGTATTTTTTTCCTTACCATCTTTTTAAGGTGAAGAAAGAAAAAAGGATAACAAGGGAAGTATTTTGCAAGTTTTGCAGGTTATTCATTTCAGAACCTTTCTATATGGTGGTCAAGCATCTAAGGACGCATTGTTACCATTTTTTTAATAATAACAAAACAACAATAGGCATTATCAGATGAGCATTTGTCCTGAGGAATGCTTTGTGCTAGCATATTATTTCATGTGACCACAAGCCTCTGCAGTGGGTACTATTTTAATTCCTTTTTACTGAAGAAGCTGAGAATTAGGGGCACTGAGAAGTTTATCCAAGTTCCCCTAGCTTGGGGGTGGTAGAGATTCTATCTCTGTCCTATATTACTCTCTTAGGCTGGGAAGAATCTTCCTTTAAAAACAAGTTCCAAAGTCACAAATTGGCATTTACTTAAAAGTGGTGGACCAAAGAGATGTGTTTATTTTTGTTCCTTCCTTAAATCCTAAAAAAACCAAGAGTAAAGGAGTGAAAAACTATATATTCCTTGGAATAAAAAGTGAACGATGAGTTGTCAATGAGCAGGAGAGGAAAGTGGAAAGCCACGTGCCTACAGAAGGTGAGGTCAGCAAGCAGGAAGCTAATTTGAGCAACTGAAACTTGACCTCTAGATTCTTCTGAATTTGGAGGAGAGTGATAAGGCTGAACACAAGAGGACTGGTTGAAAGTTCATAGGAGGTCAGCCAGCTCCACTCCCTACTCCTTGGTAGCTAGTCAACCATTCCTCCTCCACCTCAAGGAGACAGGAAGATGGTGTCATGGAGCCATAGAGCCGGCATCGTTTCAGACCCAGTCGCATCAAGTATAACACAGTGAAGGTGCAAGAGAAGAGGCTGAGGATGGGGACAAGGAATTAAATGACTGTACCCACTAAGTGATGACAGCCAGCCCTTTCCTCTGCTCAGCTCCCAAATGCTGTCTGCCAAACATGCATCTGCCCTGCCTACCCTCTCCCGAGAGAGGAGACTGAATACCTTTCCCTATGGAGAAACCGATTAACCTTAAAAAAGACCTGCAGATGCTAGCACTTGGGGGTTCTGGCTTAATGGTAGGGTGACACCTACCAGCTGACAAATCCTAATCAATCACAGAGTTTTCACTCAATGTGTCAGTGCCAGAGGTCACAAGACTTTAAAGAAAAGCTTCAAACATGAAATTCAACCCAAATAAATAAAGAGGAAAAAAAGGAACTTGAAAGAATAGAGAAAATGCAGGGAAAGGAAGGAAAGAAACTAAATGAAAACAGTAATAACAAATCTTCCCTCAAAAACACCCCTGCAATGATTAATATCTGTAAAGAGATAAAGGATATTATTGCATTCATGAAACAGAAGAGAATGCCATAAAAATTTTAGGGAGTGAGGAAGAAGCCTTGAAAAAATAGGACAGCAGAAGTAAACTCAGCAGAATATTTGGAAGACAAGGGTGATAGGGTCTGCAGAAAGCACAACAAAAACAGGCAAAAGAAAACCAGAGCATCAGGTAGGAGTTCTGATGTTATAACAACACACGTTTCAGAGAGACCAGGGAAGGTGAAGAGAAAATTAACAAACAATGTGAAAAAATTTCCAGAATGTAGACCCGTACGTTTTTAGATTGAAAGAGCCCACTAAATAGCTATCCTGTGCAATGTCTGAGAATGTTACATATCACAAAGTTTCAGAACACTGGGCTTGAAGAAAGTATTCCACATATTTTCAGAATAAAAAGAAAAGTAGGTCACACGCAAAGGCCCAGAAACCAGATGGGCACTGGGCTCCTCTGCAGTAACATCAGAAACTGGAAGAATCTGAAGCAATTCCTTCAAAATTCTGAGGACAAATCTAATTCAAATGCAGTCAAACAGTCAATTTGGTGTGAGGATAGAATAAAGACACTTTTCAGACAAGTAGGGTCTAGAAACAATCTGCCCTGTGCTCTTTCTTTGAAAGCTACTGGAGGGCATGCGTCTGGCAAATGAGAGAATAAAACAGAAAAAGTAAATACATAGCATCTAGAAATCAGGGGACCCACAATAGGAAAGTAGTGCAGAGCCCTTGAGGATGATGGGGAAGGGAAGTCCCAGGGAAACAGCTGTGCATTCAGCTCAGAGAGCAGCTAACGGAGGATGGTACGGGGTGAGAAATTACTGGGGGGGGTCCCCTGCATTTCAGGGGTACTACTTTCACAGCGGAAAACGTCATGAGAAAACTGGTGTTTAAGAAAACAATGAAGATGCTAACTAGCTTCACCGATGGCCCCCATGAGACCCGACGAGGATATACATTGTTCAGTGTAACAAAAATCCGTGACTGGAAAAATAAGAGTCAGGGTACCATAGCATCATTTTCTAATTATTTCAGTAATGAATATGGGATCACTTACATTTGTCCAAAGTCTGAAATACATTTTTGTGTGACTTAAGTAATTCCTTATTTTAAAATGCCACATGAAATAGAGGACAGGTAGTCAGTGACCAGAGGGGAGAGGGGAGGGAATTTCAGGGGAGAAGGGAAGGGTTTACAGGAACAAATATAGAGGACACATGGACAAAACAAGGGGGGTTGGAAAGGGGAGGGAGGAGGGGAGGAATGGGTGGGCAGGCTGGAATGGGAATAAAGGATAGAAACTGTACTGAAAAACTAAAATAAAAAAATTAAAATAAAATAAAAAAATAAAAAAAAAATAAAATAAAATGCCACATGAAGGTGAAACATGTCCAGGTTATAAAAGAAGTAGCAATAACACTTTCTGGAGGAAAAAAATGTCTATCATGTCTACTTACTCTAAGTGCAGGGTGACAATAACTGCTTCTATTAGAATAAACATCCAACCTATTATTCACCTTGGTCAGGCATGGAGTGCCCAGTGCAAAGTGGAAGCTCTTGGCTTATGACTGTCTGCGGTGGTTTTTCCATGTCTGTAAAGTTCATGATAATCCTGTTTTACCTTTCAATAGTCTACTGAAGGATACGCTAAATTCAACATGAACCCAGAAATGAAAAGTTTCTTTCCTAGAATAAGAATTGTTGATACTTAACAATTTCATGTGAAAATAGACCATGGGGGAAACTTGACACAAGGAGGAAAAATGACCCATCGATCTGGGATTTATATCCGACAGATTGCTCATAACAAAGTGGAATGCACTTAGCAAGAAAACTATGCTATTTTTCTCATATCACCTGGGATTAATTTATTCTAGACTACTCAGTGTCTACAATTCTGACTAATAAGGATCTGGAGGAAAGAGATGAATTCAAAATTTTAATTATCCATCTACAGGCATCTACAAAGTTGGTATAACTTTGGGTCAATTTTCAGAGGACATTTTTAAAAAATGGCAATCTAACAGGTCAACCTCCTTCCCAGACCCTTAACATAGACTCAGCCTTGCAGGAGGGCCTCCCAAGGGCACACCACATTAACAGGCATCTTTGGTCCCTCCTGGCTGTCATGAACTCCCAGCATTCTCCTCATTCTACCCAAATCCAGATTTACATGCTCGGGGCCTGAGCTGGATCCACGCCGGGACCTGCCATGCATTGCATCTGTTCCCAGGCACTCATATAGGAGAAGACAGCTAATCAGATGAAGCATTAGAGCCAAGCAAAACCATGGTGTAGTACCAGTTGCGACTCTAGCATCAATTTCAGCGGGTGTCTTCCTTTGTCCTCACTAAAAGGACCAAGACCATAGACAAAATTTAAAATATGCATCTTCCTGAAACCATTTCACTTTCAATCTTAGTAAGAACTGCAGTTCATTTGGATTGCTTACTTCTAGCACCAAGAGTATAAAACAGACCTTCACTTTATAAAAGCAATTTTTGGTCCCTTCTTAGAAAGCCAAGTAACAATATGCAAATGAGCCTAACGGTCCCCTGTGTAAATCAACTTTTCAAGTAACAGGACATTCAGGAGCCATCTAATTGCTTTTAGAAACTTCTTTCTGCCAGTTTGGGTAAAAATAAAAAGTTCTTTATTATACAGTTCTTTCCAGTAAGGCAGCTGTTCAGTGTCAGAGACTTTTAATGATGACAAGACTAAATATAATTCTGCTCTCAAAGGTAGAATAATGAGAGCCAATATAAAGTGAAATTTGCTGTGATTCGAGATTGCTTCATGAATAATCCTCTCCTATGTGTGTAAGGTTGCTGGATGAGAGAATACAAATACGTGTGGACACTTCCCATCTGGTTTAGAGGGTGTCCTCTTAATAAAGCCAAAGCTGTGACAGAAAGGAAGGCACCGGACATGAAAACAGTCACCCAGAGCAAGAGATGCACCCCTCTGGCTAAGTCTCTGTGGAGGACCAAGCAACAACCTCTATTTCAGAAACTACAGAGAACAAGAGACATTTTTGTTTCGCCCTGCATTGCACTTAGGCCATTTTTATGGCTTTTGTTTTTTTGCTACAGAAGACATTATTGCACATAATGATACATCCTTGAAACCAGATGGCTTATGAGCTATTTCAACAAAGAAAGAAATGAGGACGAGAAAATATTTGTGGTCTTTCCAGAAATCTTTCACAACCTTCACATTTAATGGCAATTGCTAGAAAAGCAGCAAGTTTGAAATTATAGCTGAGGCATATAATTACCTATATTTGACCTATTTATAAACTCCTCTGAGGATAAAGGATACCAGATAGTGGTACCTACTCTTTTTGATTCCAGACACAGAAAGTGAAGTAAAAATATTTGGATAGTATTTTAGTGATTCACTGGTTTTACTAGCTTCATTTCAGGAGGCTCACAGCTGGAGTTCCTCAAATGCTGCCTACTGTGGACACATACATCATTACATTTAAATTAAAACAAAACAAAACAAAACAAAAACAGACCTAAAGAACATTGCGAAAGGGAGCAGGGCACAGAGCAAATGCATTTTTGAGATTTCTGAGTAGAGATGGGGTAGAGAAGTCTAGCAAACAGAGGGAAAGCAGATATAGGAGTGAAATAAATGTCCATATTTACTAAGGCATTTCCTCTGAGCATCATCAAAAATCCTCAACAACCAATGTGCATTTTCACAAAAGTCTTGATAAACAGAGGAGCCAGTATTATCCTGGCAGGAACCAGAGGTCAGAAAACAGGAAACTGGTATAGTAAAGTTTGCGGTTCTGATTACAACAAATTTATAATTGCCTTTTGAATAATGAAATAAATTCATGTGCTCAAATTTGTATGTGATTTATCCAGCCATGGAAATAAAAATCTACATAGTTGCATAAAATCTACATATTTTACTGAATTAGCTTCATACACGTATTATGCTTAAAACAAAATGAAAGACTATCTACTTCCTTGCCACATATGGAAAAGATTTTCAAAAAAATGACAAGTCCAGTGTTATCCATAAGGTTTGTAATGATAACTTTAGTCAAGTAAGGAAACCGTCATTCTTAGGTTTGTTGAGAAAATGAACAGTCTGCTTTTACACATGTAATAGAAACCAACTAAAATAAACCTCCTTGTTACAAATGTTCTCACCATTAGGTGATGTATTCGTTTGAATGAAACATGTACACATTCACAGAAAAAGCAAATCAACGGTCAAAAAAATTGACAATCTAATGCATTTTGGTCTGCAGTAGACAGAAATAAATTCTCTAGTAGTAAAAGCTGTAGACATGAAGTGAAAGTCAACTTATATGGATTAGATACTCATTTGCTGAGAAGAATTATTTCAAAATATACAAATATAGATATACACTTGTTCAGTAAAAACCCAGCTGAAGGTCTTAGTTCAATAGAAGAAGTTAGTAACTACAAAACAAATCATTGTGCTAAACTATAATTGAAATAAATAGGGGGCTAAAAAGGGAGTATGAGTGACACTGGAAAAGGTCCTATCAGCCTCCAGCTATGAATAATTTTAGTGGCACCTCATGAAATGATAGCAAGTGATCCCAAGGATGAATGTTCTTGTTCTCTCACCCTAATCCTCAGGTGCAAACCTGCAGCTCTCTTCCTGTTCTCCCTTCACCAGCTGTCCCTTGAGTCCCTTTTCTAGGTCCCTTTCATTGTCCATGGGATTCCTGAACTGTTTCTAGTCAATATTCCCACTTGCTCAAATGCTTTCACTGAAAGTAAATAGTCAATATTCCCACTTGCTCAAATGCTTTCACTGAAAGTGTTTTGTCCTTAATTAAAATCTGATTTTCCTTGATTATGTTACTAACCCCATATGATCTTCTCTGAGTAAGGAGGTTCTGTGTGCTCTTTATTTATCAGAGCTACTCTTAGAACGCCTTTGCCATCATCACTCAACATCTGCTTCTTTTTGAAGTCTGTGTGCCCCACCTATAATCACCCTCTCTTCCCTGCTTGTCGCCAACAACCTTGGTATTTCCTCATTGTTCTCAATGACTTTAGTACCTAGCATTTGGTTTCCTGCCATCAACTTTGAACATCATTTATGTTAATGTTCCCTTTAACATCTTGACTTCACGGTTCCTTGACCACTTCCTCTACTCCTCTTGACCTTAACTCCCACTTAAATTGCCCATTTAAACAGATAATCTTCAATTCCTTTATCATTTGGAAGGAGCTCTTTCTTTAGATCTTGAACTTTCAGAGCCCTTGCGTTGATCGTCCGGTTCCCTCTTCATAAATTCCTATCTCACACTCCCTCTGAGTCACTTACATTGTAGGTGTAACTTCCATTTTCTTGAGTCCTATCTTTTTTTCCTTAAACCCTAGTCTGGCATAATCTGCTCCCTCTCTGACCCTGCAAACTGCTTGGATGCTGACTTCAGTGATACTTCTCATGGATCAACAAATGAAACGTTATAGCATCTCCATATTGCCAGTACCACCAACTATCTGTGTCTTTTGTTTCTCTTTTCAGAGTGCTGATTGTGGCTGAAATAAAGTCATGAAACCACGCTCACCTATCACTGAATCGAATATGAGTCTTCACTCTCTAATTTCAAACAGGTTCTCACTATTGCTGGGAAATACATGATTCTTTCCTCGGTATGTCTTATAATTTCTTGTAGTTCTCTTTAGCCTTTTTCACTCTGCTTAATCTCACAATTACCACACTAGACTTCCTCTTAAAGCAGATGTTGTCAGCACATAAATTATAGATAATATTGTTATTTATTTATTTTTAAAGGTTTTATTTATTTACTTTTAGAGAGAAGAGAAGGGAGGAAGAAAGAGAGGGAGCGAAACATTAATTGAACTGGCAACCCTTTGATTCACAGGCCAGAACTTAATCCTCTGAGCCATACCAGCCAGGGCTAATATTTTTGTTTAAAGCAGAACTTTGATTTTCCTTCACCATTTTTTCTCCTTCACCACTGTTTCTATGGGACAGTTTTCATCCTTTCTGTGGAAGGCCTCGTATAGATTATACATTAAATATTGGTCTTGTACATATCTAGATTATCTTTAAAATAAAAAATTATTTTATTCATATCACTTTTATCCTGACACTTGAGATATGCAATTGAAAGAATGAGAGTTGGTGGGGGTTGGGGGTGTTAAAAGAGAGTATATGTGGAAGAGCAAAGTCATTTCAGAGTACAGGGCATTTTTCTGGGGAGGGCTTTACAGCGTGGGTTGCAAAAACTCAGAGGGAATCCTGAAGTCATTGGCTTCCAGGATAAGAGAGAAGGTGGGAGCGTTCAGTGCCAGAACATTCTGCTTCCAACTGTGCTAAAATTGAACTTGGTTACTGTTATTTTTAGCAGGGAGCATCCACAGTGAAGAGCAAAATGAGCTGAGGTTCTATGGAGGTGGAAGGATGAAAGGGAGAGAATCAAAAGTATTTATTTCTTTAAAAATTTCAGGGGAAAAGGGGAAGGGTTTGCAGGAACAAGTATAAAGGACACATGGACGAAAACAAGGAGGGGGTGGAAATGGGAGGGAGGTGGGGAGGGCTGGGGGTGGGCTAGGATGGGAGTAAAAGGTAGAAAACTGTACTTGAACAATAATTAAAATAAAAAAATAAGACTATGCGTCGTAATTATAAAAGCTGTAAACATTATTGTTGAATAGCTGGTTAACAAGAAAATATAGTCTGCTCAAAATTCTAACACTCAGAGAAACACATGTAACAGTTTGGTATATTTCCTTCTAAATGCATAATACTCATTTAGGTTGGATAAAGTTTTTTATTGAATTTTTTCATAAAATTAGTATTAAACTGCATATATTATTTTGTTTCTAGTATTTTTGCTAAATACTAAATTGTTAATATTTTGACAATGCTGTATTCATAGCATTATCTCTAAGCATATTGTTCAAATGAAGTGCTATTTTATTTTTGAGCTGAGCCCCTCCCCTCTTAAAATTAAAAGGTCCCTGCTCAGCAGAGACTACTTTTTTCAACTTACTTTAAAATAACCAAGGGAGCTCTCATGATTATTTAGACAAACTGAGATAGAAATGTGGAAGAAATATTGGATCACCATGGACACTTTCATAGAAAGCACCAAGTATTTGAGATATACCTATGGTATCTCTTGTGAATGGTTGGATACTACTTCAAATGTACATACAGTATCTGCAAGAATTTCCACCTATATTTTACACACTAAATAAGACCATTAACCATAAAAATAAACACTCAACTTTCTTCTGGAAATGTAATTAGAACATTATATTCACCAAGAGACTAGTATAGCAAAGCACGATTATCCTAAAATCTAAGAATGTGACACCGTGACAAAGCCAATATTTACATGAAAAAGTCATGAGAAAGAATAGATCAAAATGTTACGTCTCAGTTAAAAGTTTCATACTTCAGAAAGTTCCTTGATTGGACTTTCCATTTCAGAGACAGGTTGTTTTCAAAGTGATCCTATGCCAACACTGTTAATGTGAAGTCATCGTCATATTACATTTATGAACAGCCCATAGCCAAGAGCTTCAGAATGAAGGTCATAATTGTGCTTACACTGCTCATTTATCATTCTCCAATGTGTTTGGTGAGAGAGTGTGTATGTGTGTGTGTGTAATTTTACAATGACAAATTTTTAAATACTACTTTTTGCCTTAACATTATTTGAAGGCCCCTCTGGTTCCATAGTTTGCATTTTCGATGCTACTAAATTGCTTCGTAATTTGACTAGAGTCAGCAGATAACAAAAATCACTTAGGGAGAAATGGGAGCTGGTGCCTACGTTTTTTTGAATGAAAAGCAGAATGGCTTATCTTCTAAACATTAAATTGGGAAGACAAGGCAATTGTATTGCACTGAATCTAATGTAGGAGTGAGTCATTCTTTTACAAAATTTGTGTGATGTAAAAGGATGTGTACAATGTTGTGTGTTTGTTCTTGCCAAAATGATCTTAGAAATCACTGGATTATAAATTATTCAAAGATAACACTTTTTTATTTTTCACCTTTGTGTCCTAAGCACTCAGTGTTACCCAATACTTGGCAGATAATTATTAGTGAGGGAATGAAACGTGTGCTAGATTTTTAAATACATTTATGTACATTTAAGGACCTCTTCACAATTGCTTGGTGATTATATCTCTTTGACCTTTGTTACCTATTTTGTTCCACATTGTTTTGCTTATCACCTTTTGCCTTTGTGTTTGTGTGTATGTATGTTTAAATCTACCAGGTAAGGTTTACGCTAGAATGGAACCCAGGAAACCATTTGCATTCTAATGTCAAACAATCATCTAGTGAACTCTTGAACCCTAAGTAGTAGAGGTTAAAGGATGGAAAAATGTTCAACTTTATAAGTTACACTGACCACGCCACACACTGGAGTTGGAGCAGCCGTCCAACATAAACAGGACAGGAAGGGAGGAGCACAGAAGCTCTCAGCCCTTCGTCCAGAGACTGGCCCGTGATGGGGGTGTTAACATGTCAAGTACACATACCTTGAAATAGTTTCATTGTACTGTGGCCAAATGACATTGCAAGTACATACTAGAGAGCGATAATGTCCTCCTAGACCTTCCAAATGTCTCATGTGCTCCATAATGTTTGATGTAAGTGAGATGTTAATCAAATGAGAACACAGGAGAAATGAGGAAGGAGTTGAAAGAGTTCCCAAATTAAGTAACTGGGTTGGACAAACTTTTCTACTGTAGTTCTATCCCATGGGAATCTCATTTAATTCTTTCATATTCATTTCATTTTTAAGATAAGTGACATAAAGTCTTAAAAGTCCTGTAAACTGGGAAAACTGGGATTGGTGGGGTTTGTAAATAGAAGCAGAAGTTTCGAAGTTACTAAAGAAGGTTTGAAGTTAAGCAGAACAAATGGGTTGCTCTAAATGTGGGTGCTCTTTCTCTTCCTCATTTTTGATCTGCTCTTGCTTCATTCTTTCAAAAATGTTTTTGAGCATTGCTTTTGTGAAAGGGCAGTGAAAAAGACAGTCAAGTTCTCTACTCTCAAAAAGCTTATATAAAAATGATACACAAACTGACAAGCAGGTAAATAAGACACTATGAGAAATAATTACATGCTCTGTGGTAATTAAAGAGGCTGATTCATTGGGGAATGGCTGGGTGGCTGCTTCAGATTGGGTGGTCAGGGAAGGGGGTGACATTAAGTTGAGAGTAGAAAGCAAGAATGAGGCAGCCATTAGTAGCAGAACATTCCAGGGAGTAAACATTCCAGGCAAGGGAACAACTTGTGCTTAAGTGTGTATCTAGGAGTGTGGAGGAAACCATAAAGAACTCCCAAATATAGTAAGGCCGGCACAGCTAAGTGCTGATGAAGAGAGGATACAGGCTGCTATTTCCTTCTCTCCTGTCTCTTAAGCACATCATCTCTCACTCCCGCATGTGTAGGGCAAGAACATTCCTCTGATTCTACACAGAGAATTACTACTGTGCTCATTAGTGTTTGTTTTTATGAAGAGGTAGCTATAGTTTATCAATCCGGAACTGGACTGGGGTGACACACAAAATCCCTGGTACCTTAGTATGAATGAGTTCATAGGAATTAAGAAAGGCAGGGACTTTGTTTCCTATTCACACACTAAGTCCTAAATTTAAAAAAATGTTTTCCCCTTGGACCTTCACGAATCATTTGTAGAGAGTGAGAGGCAGCCAGACTCATATGGTGCATTTGTTTCAAACAAGGGAAATAATATAACAAATGGTTCATAAGTTAGGTTTATGTTTGCTCCTTCCTCTCTTTCTCTGATAAGAAATCTGATTCAGGTACCTGTTGCTTCTTTTCTCTGTGTTGTAATAGAAGATTATGAGCATCAGTCACACAAATAACTCTTATTTATGACTTGTTTCCTGTGCAGTGTCGAAGTGCACTTCTGGTCCCACAGCCAGGGGTGAGGCATTCCACAAGTCCCACGTGCATGGCGCTGGCACCAAATGGCCCACACGTAATCGTGTGGGACTTACACTTGAGGGACAGCGTCGGGGACAGAGACACTTGGAGATGCAGAAACTGAAGCAGATGCCTCCGGGCACTGAGCGTGGAACTCGCCCTCAGGTCAGGTGTTGCAGACCCGATGGGAGTCTTGAGGGCTACAAGGGGATGCTGCGGGTTTCTGTTGGGTAAGAGATCAGGGCTGCGCCTTGTCAGAGAAAAGAATTTGTGACATTTCTCTTTTCATTTTAGTCTTTGATTTTTTTCTTCCCAAGATCAGTATTGGAGGTATTTGAGAGGAAAAAAAAAAGCAAAGAGATTTTCTTTCTGAAAATGATATATTTTTTTCAGGAATCTGACAAATCAATCACTGTTTTTGGGTTAACTTATTGCAAGAGTAAATATTTTCATTCTTATTATTAGCCCCACCTTTTTCCTATTTGTTGAATTACAAATGATTCAGAAGAATGAAATGCCATAAAATCCCAAGATATAAACCTCTCCTTTAATGAAAGGGAATGAAATCACAGGCTGATGAGAGAAGATGAGAGCAATCCATAGTTTTTCACTGCCAACCATAAGAGGCAAAAATCTCATTTCCCCCCAATGTATAAAAAGACATAAAAAGTCTTGTGAAAGAATTTTACTTGGCAGTTACTATTAGTCATTAATTAGCAATAACTTAGAAGCCATGCTAAATTATTGGCAGATGTCATTCAATAACATTCCTCTATCAATGGATACAGATTTTAAAACAACGAGCAAACCTTTTCAGAAAAGAATGCAATAAAGGAGAAATGAGGGAAAGACCTCAGACCAAAGCAATAAAGTTGGTTCCCTCAAGAGGGTGCCTAGGAAGAGGAGGAGCAGCGAGAGCTAACTTTTTCTTTAATTACTTTTGTATGGTTTCAATGGTCACATCAAGATGCATTTACTTTGTAATTAAAACAAAAGCCTATGAAGTATAATTTAGAAGAAAACTTAAAAATTAATATGTATTTTAAAGTATCATCATATATGATGCTCCCACCCAGTAAATGGCAAGTACATTATATGGAAATTGCTAAGTGATGCTCTAAGGATATACTTAAACACCTAGAGAATTTAAATAAGCAAACAGTGGGAAAACCTGGTACAAGTCAATATTATTGACTTATTCTAAGCTACCAGGATTTGTAATTAGGTGCATTGCCTTTCCCCAAATTTCCTTGCAAAGGGAAAAGTAAGTGACTCCTTTCTATGGATCTTAAACACTAAAGTCTGTTTTTCCTGTATCTTATTTTTATATTGAAAATCTGACTAAGAAGCAAATCATGAGGTCACTCTTCAAACTTGTGCTTCAGCTACACTTCCTTCTAATAACCACAGAATTGTTTCATCTGTGTTCTGTAGACATGCCTCCCCGCACTGCCCCCCACCATGCCCACTAACATCACCATAGAGCACAGCTGAAGGCTGAAGAGCTGTTGAAACTCCTGAGATAAGAAGGGCTGAAATGCCTGTTCACAGCTTCTCAGTGGCTCTCCTGTGATTTATATCTAATTGATGACAGCCATTATGGTGGATACAGGTCACTTAATCAGAGCACAGACAAGTCCTAGTCATTAAACAACATTCACTCTTTTTTTCTCAGGAGAGCAGGTCTGTGGTTTCATTAAAAGCATTGCAAATACATATTCAAACTGCAAGATAAAAGAGGTCAGCAGTGGAGATTAATTTTATGCGTTGAAGCTACAAGAGTGTAAATCTCTTTTAAGGCTGCCACTTTTGACCTCATTTTACCTGTTCAACGTCTCAGTGGAGTTGGAGCACAGGTAGGAAATACTCACCTGCCATCTTTCACACTAGTGTATACAAACCTCGTAATTCTGCTGCCTGAAACTGAGCCTCGGCGGCATTAAGAATTAAGTGCAGGGTAGTCAGAGGTATTCTACATTTTGCATATTCTAGCATTTCTAACAAATGAGCTGATGACAGAGAAAAGAGAGTAGACTGTTCCGTACAAGAGAAACAAAGAATAACTTCTATCCTAAAATCATCTTTCCTGCCCTAAATCAAAAACATCAGACATCATGGGAAAATCGAAGGGGGTTTCCTAGAGCCTGGCACATTCATTCTCAAGGAAATGTGACCTCAAAGAGTATGTATACATTTTATACGACTCTGACATTTCCACTGACCTCTGTCAGGGCAGTAATTCAAGGTCTGTTATGCTATGATAGAACCTTTTGAGTTAATTGATTTCTGCCTCTCTCTGACATTGTAATGGCTCCATTCATAACAACTGTCTGCTGTGGAGTGCCAATGGAAACAGCTCAGGCAAGGTTTATCATCCTAAGAAAATAGTGGAAATCAAATATGAAGCTGGTATTCATGGAAATATGTAGTTACATGGAATTCCAAGGTCAATGAGGTCGTGTTGTGAAAGGCGTTCTTCCTCCTGACAAGCCTGGCCATCTCTGGTTCCATTCCCCTCCCCAGGTTCTGTACAATGAATTTCCATCGGCAGCTTTTAGTCTTCCCGTGCTTATCTGTATCAGATTTCATTACTGATTCTTAAATTTAAAACATTTGGAAATGCTTTTAATCAAGAGCACAAAGTAGGTCCCTTTGCCCATCACTTCTGGAAAGTGGTTACATCCTTGCTATACATTGGAAGGCCGCACTGAGCAGATATTTTTACAGCTGAAACCAGTTATAGCTTTTAGCAAAGGGCAGATGTAACCAAGCTTCTCATTTACCTTCTTTATCTTTTGGTATCATTTATATTTTCAAAGACCCCATTGGTGGCAAAGTCACATTGGTCAGAGACAACTTGCCTGCAGAAGGGGTAACATGCCACACAGTTGAGTCCAAGCAAAAAGTTTTCACTGACCAGAAAGACAATTTAGCAGGGATATGGAAAGTATTATAAAACCATGCAGAAATACTCACAGTTTTGGTTTGGCAAGCAGAGGTGGTGGCTCCTTTGTGGGTGAAAGCAGGACAGCTGGTGTTGGAAGAGATTTATTACCGTTAGCTTTGCCGTTAATCATTCCGTTCACTCCATGGCCGGGATGGACTCCATTGGTCTCCCTCTCGGCAGAGTTGAATTGCATTTGAAGGGCTGCCATGCCAAGTCCCAACTCTGGGCTATTCACCTGCTGGATTTCAGCTGACTTCTTTGAAGGCAACTCCAAGGGACTTGTCTCCAAGATTGGAGGGGGAGGTGGAAAGTGCTGGAAGTGATCGTTGTTGGATTCACCCATGGAGTCATAGCTACAGTTCTCAGAATTGGCTAAGGAAGGCGAAAGAGGGGAAAAATAATAAAATGCTACTAATTTAGTAATTCAACAGTTATTTTCACACTGTTATGGACTGAGGATCCCTTGAACCCTATGGTTACAGAAGCGGTAGCTGGGCTGCTTGCAGCTGATGCAAAAGCAGAGCCAGCTGGAGGGCTTGGTTCTTTCAAGCTTGTTTTGGGTGACTACTACGTGTTTCATTTCCTGAATGGGCCCACAAGTGGGGGAACCAGCTACCAATTCATTAACAAACTTCAAACAAGAGCTACAGACAGAACTTAGTTAAAAAAATGACAACACAGACAATATCAACTAATAATGCCTTGTCCTTTCACCTTTCAGCCATGGATCTGACTGGACATCCTATCTGAGTTTTACTGATATTAGCTCAAGTGCTAAAGGTTTTATGGGACAAACAATGAATATTCATTCTATTTGAAGCTAAGTAAAGCTTTGAGTCTGAGGGAAATGTCTTATGACCTTATAACTTCTTTTCCATTTCAGATGATTGCCACAGCAATGACTCAGCACAAAATTTTTTTTTTCTTTAATGTGTTACTCTCAGTAAACTGAATGTATCTTGAGGTAAGATCATGTCTTCTTTGGATTTCTCACTTTACCCAGAGCCCAGCCCTCCTCCTGGAATTTACTCAAAACTGCTTACTGACACGAACAGACAGCTCAAAGTATTTGTGTATTATGTTTGGCCCACAGTAGATTTACCCCAGATAAAAATGGGAAATACGGTGTGCCAATTTTGCCACATGGACTCTGAGAGACCAGGGTTCTGGCCATACCGTGAAGCACTGCACTACTGCCCTGGCCATTTGCTGGGACAGTCTTCAAGCCAGCCCAGACTCCAAATGCTGGGATCCTCCTCACTCTATAGCTCCAATAAGGACACGTTTAAAGCACTCATTCAATCAACTGTTCTCCCATTTAGGTGAACCTTTAAATTTCTTCCCTCCTCCTTCACTCCTTCATCCATCCATCTATCTATCTATCTATCTATCTATCTATCTATCTATCTATCTATCTATCTATCTATCATCTTAGCTTTCAATTCCCTCTCAGCTGCCTTTATTTTAAAGATGATGTTCAGCCGTAATGCATAGAACTGGGAGCCCAAACTCATGGCAGACGAGGAATTTTAGGCACTTTAGGGAGGTAATGTTGAGGCACATCAGCTCTGCCTGAACATCCACATTTCCTAAAATGAAGCCACAGGAATAATCCCCAGGCTAAGGTCCCTACCCTGTCTTGTTGTGCCTCTGCTGCCCTCTAGCAGCAAGCTCCTACTCTTTCAAAGAAATCAAAGTGCGATCCAGCCAACAACCCCATTTATTGATCCCCTATTATATGCACTATGGGTCAGTCCCAGTCAAAGAGCTATTTTAAAAATTGCTGTAAAATAAATAACAGAGATGAGGCAATAAAAGCAAACTTAGGTATAGCGAATCAGTAATAACAGAAAAGAGCCAACTAACATTAAAATAAAGAAAAAAGCTGTTTCATGCTGCCTTTGCTAATGGTAAATTTCTAAGTTTGAGAAATAGCCAGATACTTTTGAATATTGGTGTTAATAGTATATTGCTTTAGTTTTTCACAGCACAGTTATAGTTCACGATCAGTGAGACTGGACATCTAAGATCTTTACAGTTTCTCTGAATTCAATCAGGTTTATCTTGTTCTACTTCTTCAGAAGTTTCGATCACGGATTAAGCGCTGATTTATTTGTACAAGTGTCTCCTCCCCTGTGGTGGCACTGCTGAGCAGAGTGATAGCACCTCCCGTTCCAGGTGGCCCTCTGAGGGGAACATGCTCCTGGGTTAGGGAGGATGTCCGGAAGCCATCTCCACCGTTTCTAAGACAGAGACTGTACGATTTAGGAAATAGCCCCATGTGTGTTTGGTTGCTACATCATTATTATCTTTTCATTTTCTCCTCTCCATGTTCTCCCCGCTCCCCCAAAGTCTTTTGTTTGACTGTGAGGGTAACCCCTGCAATGGCAGCCAGCATTCCTAACGGCTGAGCCCTCCTCCCCGGCCAGTTCTTTCCGCTGTGGCAAACCACGCTGAGGGCTGGGGAGCAGAACCCCATCATATTTTTCACTCCTTACATACCTGGGGTGACAACCAGCTGGGCAGTGCTGGTTACTGATCCATAATCATTTCTTGCAGAGCACGTAAAGATCCCTGCGTCTTCAGGGAAAGTCTCAGCGATGACTAGGGTACAGATCTCCTCTGGAAAGGAAGAGGACAGAATGTATCTCATCAGAGCTAAACCATGAAGTTGCTTTGAAGAAGGCAGACCTCTGCCTTTCTTAAACAAGCAAATGAGATAATGATCACTGAAGAATTGCTTTACAAAAGAGTTCACAATAGAATGTCTTTACATTTAATTTAGCAGTTTAGCCTAGTGGCAAAAGCTCTGGAGTCAGACCCATTCTTTGCAATTTTGGACAAGATCCACTCTGCTTTCCTCATCTATAAAATGGGGATAATATATTCCTACAGGGATATCTGTTAAGATAAAACCAGATGTTTGCAAAGTGTGTGCCTCTGCACTTCGCATGTGGAAGATGCTCAGGAAATGCTGGCTCAGGAGATGCCGCCTCCTTTCTCCTCCTGCCTCCTCGTTTGTGTCCAGAAATTCTTTCTAGCACAGTGTAGCTGACTCTTACTTCTGCTCAACTGAAAAGCAATCAGTAGGGGAAATCAAGCTCCACTGCAATGACAGTGGGAAAAACATATGTAAATGTTTGACCCGCAGACAACTGTCCGGGAAGCTACTGTTACACAGAGGGGCAGTGTTCCACAGCATGAAGAACGCTGCCTGTGGACGCTGTTGCCAGGGCTCCAATAAGGGCCCTGCCATACATCTGGCCTTTATGACTTTGGTCGATCTCCCCGAACGTCAGGGTTCTTATCTGTAAAATGGAGATGGTAACAGAACCTACCCTGTAGGGTTTGTGTCAGTCATGACTCATAAAGTCAACCATCACCGAGTTACTGTGAGGGGTGATGACGACTGTGACAATGGGTAACAGCTATGTAGCCCTTATTAGGCACTAGATATTGTTACCAGCTTTACGCATAGATAAATTTGGCTTTAAATCTCATGTCCACCTTACCAGTTATGTTTATTATTAGCCCATTTTATAGATTAGAAACTGAAGCACAGAAAGGCTAATGTCCTTGCCCAACATCACATAGCTAATAAGTGGTGAAATCAGAATTCAAACCAGTGAGGCTCCAGACTCCACCCTCCTAACAACCATCTATCTTTCCTTGCGATGTAGTATGTCTTGTGCTTACAGCACTACCTGGACATAGTAAATGCTTTGTAGCCAGTAAATGTGAGCTGTTACCATTAAAAAGAAGCTAGATCTAGAGTTTATTAACTATTAAAATATTTTAAAATATGCTTGATTTTAGAGAGAGAGGATGTGGGGGAGAGATAGAAAGAGAAATGTCAATGTGAAAGAGAATCATTGATTGGTTGCCTCCCATATGCACCCTGACTAGGGATCGAACCTGCAACCTAGGTACGTTCCCTGACCGGGAATCGAACCCCCCACATTTTGGTGTATGGGATGACGTTCCAACCAACTGAATCACACCAACCAGGGCTTCATTAACTATTTTTAAATTGAATAAATTTAATTTGAATCGTCTATATTGTACCAGTAAAATAAAAATGATTATGTTGGTAATGTCCTCATTTAACATTACCAATATGTTCTTAGAAACTAAGACTTTAAGGGAGAAACATAACAAAACCATTTTTATGATGGACAATTAACATAAACAATAGTTTTGTTCCTATGGCATATTTTTAGTCACGAAAACATCACCAAGCTTCTAAATAAAGACCCAAACACTTCTAATATTAAACACTGAAATGTGAAATACATATTCATTTAAGAAAGATGAATAAAAACAAGGAAGATCATTATCTTCCAACCTGCTTAAACCAGTTTGGGGTCATAGGTGGCCAGGGCCTCTTCCAGCAACTCAGGGAACCAGACAGGAAGCCACTCTGGACAGGACACCCTTCTGTCACATGGGCACACACACACACACGGCCACACACACACACACACACACACACTCTCAGACTGGGACAACATGGATGTGCCAATTCACGTCACGGGCACATCTTTGGGATGAGGGAGAAAATCAGAGTCCCTGGAAAAACCCCCACAAAACAATAAAATTATTATATGAAGTGTACTCTACTATTTTGTATTCTACTTCATTTTATTTTAAAATAATGGTCACTACCATCCACTTTCATAGGTCACAATCAACAGTTTAAAAACTGCCCTGTAGGACCTACCACAGCCCCTGACTCAATAAATATCAGTGAATCCAGGTATTAGGCATATCAAGGAAAGGGTTTTTCTGAAAAAAATCAAAAACACTAATTCCTAAAGGTATTTGCAGTCCTCTGTTCACTGCAGCACTATCTACAATAGCCATGACATGGAAACAACTTAAGTGTCCACTGGGGCATGAGAGCACAAAGAAGATGTGGTACACATATATAATGGAATATAACCACAAAAAAAGATGAAATACCGCCGTGTGCAGAAACGTGGATCTTAAAGGTATTATGCTAAGTGATGTACATCAGACAGAAAAGAAAAAATCATTTCACTCGTGTGGAATATAAAACCAAAAAGGAACATGAACTAACAAAACAAATGAGAAGAAACTCATTGATACAGAAAACAGAATGGTGGTTACTAGAGAGGAAGAAGGGTGCGGGAGGGCATATGGGGTAAAGAGGTTCACATATATGGTAACAGAAGGAATCTAGATGTTGGGTGTTGAGCACGCAATGGAATATGTAGATATTGGATTAAAATATTGTACACCAGAAATTTATATAATGTTACTAACCCATGTTACCTTAATACATTTAATTTAAAAAAAGGAAGAAAAGGGTTTTCAGGTACAGGTTTGACAGGTACTAGTGCATTTAGAATACACAATTATTATTTGATTAAAAGGTCACTAAATGGAAGGAGAACAATAGAATAGCAGGGCATGAGGTAATCTTAAAGGTTTTTCTGTGTATTGAATTTATTGGGGTGACACTGGTGAACAAAATATACAGGTTTCAGGTGCACAATTCTACAACATCATCATCTGTATATT
The DNA here is from genome assembly GCA_028533065.1 of Trachops cirrhosus. NCBI lineage: Eukaryota > Metazoa > Chordata > Mammalia > Chiroptera > Phyllostomidae > Trachops > Trachops cirrhosus. The sequence goes on along the minus strand of CM052545.1, from coordinate 27,345,837 downwards.
GTATTGTATGTTCAGCACCCCAAGTCAAGTCTCTGTCCATCACCATCCCCCCATATACTCTCTTCTACTTCCCCCACCCCCCACAACACCACACTGTTGTCCATGTCCATGCTCCTCTTTTTTCTCTTCTTTTTGCTTAATCATTTTCCCCCACTGTACTGTACATAGTTCTTGGCTTTCCATTTGAAGACGAAGATAGAAAGTATGGAAATAATTCAAGTTGGAGCTTCACATAAGATTAATCATTTGGAAAGCGAGATGAATCTGGAAACTTACAGGGAGTGGGAATTTTTAAATTGAATGCAGAAGGTTACGGAATGAGTTAAAAGTGTACTAAGCCAGAAAAGAATAAATAAAACTTAGACTCTTCATGCTGTAAGGGATTTTAGTGATCGACTAGCCCAAATCCCTCATTTCTTCAGGTGAGGTCCACAGTGATTCTCATAAGGTCTTGGCTAACTCACGTCAAAGCCAAAATGCAAAAGTGGGTCTCCTGCCTCCCACAAGTATGTTCTTCCCCCCTAGTTTAGAACAGAAGGAACCCAAAGCAAAATGAGGCAATGAAAAGATTTAAGATGGGAAACAAGGAGTTTCCTGAATCTGAAAATTTCAATTACTCTCACTTTTCAAATAATTTACCAGAAATTCATCTGCACAAAGAGATGATGGGCTCTGTGTCCTCTGAGATACAAGACACATTGAAATGGGAAAGCCATTAAAAAAGTACATTGGAAAGTGAAAATTCTGGTATTAGAACAAGCAGCCCAATCTCATTAGATTTGGGGAACAAAACCCTCACACACTGGCTGACCTCGGAAAGATGGGCTTTGGGCAGGGTTAGGCCGCCTTTGTTCCTTTTAGCAGATGCTGCTGGGAGCCAGGAAGTCCCCCCAGCTTTCAGCAGCACCTCCAAGCTTCCTGCCCAGGCAGCCACAGCTGCCAGCCCCACACCATCCACCTTCCCAGGGCTCGGTGCCCTCAGAAAGGTCTTCTCTCAGCTATTCACACCTCAAAAGGCAGAGTCGCTGGAGGCACTTAGCAAAATGCCTGTGGCCAGTTCAATGCCTGAGAATGCTTTACGGGTACAAACAGACATAATTCCGTGTCTTGTAATCTGCATTTAAAAACAAGATAAAATCTTCAGGGATTATATAAAGCGTTTGGGACTGATGATCTGGACAACTTTTAGATTCCTTCTTGTTTTCTATGGTTTTGCAATTTTTAAAAAAAGTTATGCTGTTTTAAGAAAACCTGAATATGTATGTGTTTGTGTGTGTGTGTGTGTAGTTCCCCTTCTAGCCCAGAGGACCCCTTTGAGGGTAAAATTTTAGCATCCTCCCCATTCATCTATGACTTTGAAGGTAAGAACCCTTAATGGCACCAGAAAGCCCCAGATCAGGCCCCCTGTTTCTTGCCGGGTTCCTTCTGTGCCTCTCATCTTCTTTTCTTCAGACCTTCGGACTCACTGGCTCTTGGGCCACCCCTGGAGAAGCCACATTCCTTGGAGTCTTTAAGCTCTTCTCCAAAAGTACTTAGCATTCTCCTACTCAGCCTCACATTTCTACCTAAACATTACTTTCTCAAAGAATCCTTGTTTGGTTAGACTTGGTTAGATCCACCAAGGATGGCAAACTTTCCTTGGAGACATCTATTGTAACTATAACTGAATGATACATTGTGCAAGAGCTCCGGGTTCCTTGACTAGAGTATAACCTCTATGGGAGCAGAAGGCATTTGTTTGGTTCCTGGCTGCACTCTCAGCATCTCTGAACAGTGGGCTCTCCATCAACATTTTTGAATAATGTTTCTGGGATGAAATTTAAATTGATGGCAAAAAAGCTGAGGAAACATTTGCTTTGCAAAAAATATGTTTCTAAAGAAATTCTTAATAAAACTGATTTTCCTACAAGCTTCCTTTGTGTGTTTCAAGTGTGACTGAGTGAAACTCACTTCATATGAATTTTCAGGAAGTTGCATAGAATAAGGAATATGTAAGTTTGCAAGTATAGTATGCATGAGCAACTGGATAGCTAGAGAAGGATAGCAGCTTACAGAACAGAGTAAGAGAAAATAAAAAAGCATTGAGATGTTCTTTTGTGATCTGCAGGCATTGCTATGTCTTTGTGATTTTTACCAGATAAAATTTTAATCTAATGTCCCAAAGGTTGTTTAGGTTTTCTTGCTTTGGAAAATGTCTTCCAAAAGTTACAGCAGGCTCACATTTTGTTGACAGAAAGGAGCATCATGGCTTGTATGGTTCTGACATTATGAACATAAAGAAAGTCATAAGGAAATGAGATGAGCCAGGTTATACTGTTGAATTTTCATCTGGTAGCATCTTACTTACACAAAGACCTTTAACACATCTGTAAAATACATTTTCACGAGGAATGGAAGTCAGGAAATGAATGCTTATGTCAAATAAATGGAGTCAGAAGCTTACTTATTTGTACTAAAAAAAACTGCCTCCAGTTTAAATGGAAAAATTTAAAATTATTAATGATGATAATTCTGATCCATTTTAATTCAATTTTCCTAAGTGAAAGATTTATATTTGAGGGCATAATAATAAATTACTAAATTAGTAATAATAAATTACAAAACAGGACAAATCCTGTTTTTTATAGTTACCTAAGAATTATTTAACCACACCAGTATCTCCCAGAGGTCAACCCTGAATTTCGTTCAAATTCTTGGACGTAGTAAACACTTGGACGTACTAAACACTTGGTTAAATGCAAACAAAACCATTTTCTTTGCAGAAACTCATAAAAATATGAGGCAACAAGGATATTACTACTAGGTCCCTTGAGTAATAAAAGGACATTTATGTAAATCCCTTCCCTTGCAGTTTTTTTGGAGGGTGGTGCAGTGAGGGGTCCAGACTAACTGAAGAGGAACCCAGCTCTGACCTTCTAAATCCCATGCTTTAGCTAACACAACTGATGACAAAGAACTGTGGGCCAAAATCACCAAGATGACATTCAGTGTGATGAAATACAAGGCTTGTCTAAATTTTTATAAATTTTTAGACAAGGCTTGTCTAAAATTTTTTTTTTTAAATTGTGAACTGTATCATATACGTATAGTTAAAATGTACAGTTTAAGGAATGGCCACAAAACGAACCTCCAGGTACTCATCATTCAGTCTAAGAGGTAAAATATCACCAATACTTCCTGCAGACCTCTCCAAGCAAATCTCCTTCTCCTTTGAGATTATTGTTGCTTTGATTTTCTTTATGCATTTACCACATGTGTACATCCTTCAAAAATGAGTTAGTTTTAACAAAATTGAGTAACAAGCACAAATCTTATTGTATAAAGAAAAGACAAACTTGTTGCTGTTAGAAAAAAGCTCCCAGGAACTAGCTAGGGGTTTGAACTAGCTTCAAGTTTTCTATGAGTTTATAAAACCCTCCACAGAGGTAATCAATGAGCAAGGCCATTTAATGAGTCCTGGGAAATGTAAGGCTTGGTGGAGACATCTGGCGGGCTAAGTGTGGGCAGGAGCTGGTGGAGTGGGTATCTCCATACTTTGTTTTAAAGTTCAGCATGGCAAACATTCAGATCACAGCGCCAGATCAACTCAGAACACTTGTGTGGGGGTGAGGGTGTGACATGAGTATTCTCAGCTGGTCCAGGAGGCAGTGTATGGAAGGGAAAGGAGGACAGGTCAAGTAGAGGTAAGAATTTAGGTCAGGCTTACCACCCTATCATTCTGTCACCAGAGCCAAAGATGGAGCTGTGGCAACGAGCTCTTAGTGATGAAAGCTGCCATGTATCCTTCTCTTGAGTCACACTGATCCAATTTGGGTTTGTCCCCAATTCCTGACATACAGCTATGACCCTCCTGGGGGTTCCTTTGCTTCTCACTTGCTCTTGAGTTCCTGCTTCCTATACCCACATCTTGTCCTTTCTGGATGAATTATCTTGCTGTGGTGAAGCATATCCTAAGTAAAGGGTTGTGAGACCTTGCAAGACTGAGACATCTTGACTACATCTTCATACTGAATGGCAGATTTGGCTGGGTGCAGAATTCTTAAGTGAGGCAATTTGCTTAACTGCCTCTTCATGTCTGGTGTGACACTGAGAAGTCCTAAGTCATTCTGATCTTATTCGTTTGCATGTGAGTTGATGTTTTCTCCCTGGACACCAGTACAATCATCTCCTTGTCCTGGATATTCTGAATTTCATAGTAATGCACACTGCTGAGGGTTTATTTTCATACATCCTGCACTCAGTGGGTCCTTTCAATCTGGAAAACAATATCCTTCAGTTTGGGGAATTAAAAAAAATTCAATGACAGTCTCTGCCTCTTCCTTGTTCTCTCCTCCTGGAATCTCAAATGTGCATTTCTAGTGTACCTGGCAGGTTCTCTGCTGTCTGTAACATGCTCACCTGTTCTCTTATATGGCTGCTCTTGGTCTTTTTGGCTTACTATGTGGGGCAGCTCCTCAACTTATTTCTGCTACCAACTTGTTCATTCCAAGAAAATTTTGTTTTCCAAAACCTCCTCTCTTCTTATAGCTTTTTGTTTTTACTTCTCAGATGCACTGGGTTTTCTTGTCTCCCTAAGGAGACTGTTCATTTGTTTTTACATTTTCCCCTCTTTGCAAGCTTGTTTTCTTCAAGTTGCTTTTTAGGGGAGTTGCTTGTTTTCTTCTATATGATCTACAATAAAGATTTTCCCAGATGTCTTTCATCTTTTCTGGTCTGAGGGAGTTGTGAGCTGCCTAGAAGCTCTGAGCATGAAGAGGAGCTTTGGCCCTCCCGTGAGCGTACTCTAGATGGCCTCTTTGTTGGAGAAACTCCCATTCTACTATATACCGTTAAGCATAGATTTTTTCCTCTTGGGATGTCCAGATTGCCCAGAAAAGAGTCCTTCAGGCTCTGTCAGGAGAGGAAGAATTCGCAGGCCAGCCAGCATGCCAGATGAGTGTGCAGGAAGAGGACAGGAAGTAAAGTTGTAAAAGCCAAATGCTCCTAAGAGTCTCTCAATTTTCTCTTTGGTACACACTCCAGTGGGCTTTCCCCCATCTCTCCCCGGAGACTGAACCAAAATTTCTTGGTTCGTGGAATGGTGTCTAAGTATTTTTTTAGGTCCTTCAAAGCAAAAGCTATACTTAACAGCTTTGTTAAGTACTTGTTTCCAAATAACTTAAGGATTTAGGTCTTAACAAGTTAGTTACTGTTTGCAAAAAAGTGCACATAAATGGAAAGAAAAGCATTATTATTTTATTCCTAAACAACCACAATTACTCACTGACGGATGTGTGCACCTGTCGAATACTGTGCAGCCCTTCTTGGAACGAGAATGAACACAGCCAGCCTCATGTCAAGTTCCACATTGATCTTCCCGTGGTACTTACTTTTTTACCACACACATAGATAAAGAAGTCAGTTTCACAAAGACATGATGTCATAGAAAAGAATGTAGAGTGATCTAATGTTGAAACTCCGAACTATTTCAAACTAGTAGTTATCTCATGTATCTATCAGATGTTGAGTATCACATGTCCACACGTGAAATTTCAGACATTACAGCACCTCCCTCGGTCTCGTGTGGCATCTCATGGTGCCATCACGAAGCTTGGGAACCAGGGTTTTGATACAACCCACTTTTGTTCAACCCACCATCCTAACCTGGACTTGCATTAAGTGTTTAACTATGTACAGTCTACTGGAATCTCAACAAACATCCTCACCACGGCCCTCCTGCAACTCAGCACCTTAGTATACCGAACCAAGTATCATCTGCTTCACATTCTGAATCACAGAACCAAAACATGGACTTGACTAAACAACATCTAGGATGATGGGTGGCATTGGAGAGCAGAGATTCATACTGAAAGTAGGAGAGATCATACTGTTACATGTGTAATCTCCAACCAGTAAGATACTTTTTTGTATTTCAATTTTGCATGCTATTAGACAATGCTCTAAAAGTAATTCAATACAGTCTGTGGCTGTTTTCAGACAGTTGAGTAAGGGCCTGAGTATTAATAGCTGTCAAATGAGTCTTCTGTGCTCTCTGCCCACCCCATCCCCCCAGACTAGGCTTTGAAGGGTCCGATCAGCGAAAAGTCAGAATGTCAAAGAACAGGCCCAGAGCAGGTAATATGACAAACGGATGTTGGTCTTAGGTAAGCTGACTAGCTATTAATTCACAAAACAGTCTGAAAGGATTTGTGATGTAAGCTGACTTCTGTCTAGACAGCGAAGGGAGTGTAAAACATATTAGACAGATGCAACACAGTAGTGACAAGAAAAACCTGTTTCAGTTGCACAAATGCATTGGGAGGGAGTTTGCCAGGTCCTTCTTTATCTAACTATCTAACTCCTATGGGGCTAGATCTAGGTCCTAGGGGATTTCAATTTTATTTCTAGAGCCTTAAAATGTATTACATAGGAATAAGAAATGGAAGTGAAGAAAAAAGATGAAAAGAATGAGGGAAGAAAATGTAGGAGAGAGGGAGGGAGGGAAGGGAGGGGGAGGTGGAGAGAGAGAAAGGAACAGTCTGACTGAACACTAGCCAGCGAGGAGAGAGCAGGAGTGAATCTGTCAGAGGAAGAGAAGAGAGAGTAATAAAATCTGAATGCTTAAATATGTTCCTGAATTTCAAAGGCTATTTATGTTTCAGCATTTGGAAAACATCACTGACCTAGTCCCATAAAATTTATCTCTTGCCTCGGATGTATTGTAGTCATGTCTGCTTTTCTCCTTTTCACGTAACAGTGGCTGAAAAACAGCTACCAGGAAAGCCAGTTCTTACATATATTTTATGTGGTTGAACAGGTCAGTGGTCTACTGGATGGAACAGTCAATCAGGTCATTTAAGGAAAGTAAACTGTTTAATACATATTTTGTTTTTCCTTGACAATGCCAATGGTCAAGTTCAAGGTCAAAGTAAGGAAAACATTTGGCTACTTGTACCAAGTTTTGTCAGGCATGCCAAAACATTGTTTAAATACAAATATGCTTTAACATTTGCTTATTCTAAAGTTCTTACTCATAACAACTCACATAAAGAGTTGCTGGAATAGTCATTCCTGTGTTTAAATTTTTTGTTTGTTTGCTTAAAAAACATGATCATGGATTTAATGCTATACACTAGTTTCAGGTTTCCCAAAGCAGAGCACTTTGATGCTCCACCGTAAAAGAGAAAGGAGCAATTCCAGCAGTGCTGTGGTAAACATAACTGTGGTAAATTACCTAAGGTCAGGGAAAGCTAGTTGCATTTCATTTTTAATAGCTTCTATGGCATATTTTTTATTGTATTGACAGATTTGCTTGAAATGTTTCTCTACCAAGAAATATTTGTTTTCAGCAAATGTTATTATTGTGGTTGGAATGGAGGAGTCTGTTTTCTTAAATGCTTTCAGATTTAACAAAAGGGAAAAGGAAAATAAGAGAATTCCATCAACATGGAGAAGAGAGCTGTTTTATACGTTACCCAGATCTGTGGTTTAAAAGGAAGGTCTCCCATAGCTTTTTTCATGATTTTGCCACATTAAACCAAAAGGCATTTCAGTATGTTCTAGAGGTCAGATTATTCCAGGAAGCTGTTGAAGACCGATTTTATTAAGGAATTCATGATCAAAACTATACTCTAGAAGCAAACCATGACTGAAACAGGAGTGTCTGCAGTAGAAGGTAAGGGAGAGCAAGATGGAGGAGTTGGAGGTAGGAGATGCGTCTCTTCTCCCTCCTCACCCAGATTTACTCCTTCTTAGCCAGTACATTGAGCATTTTCAACTGTCAAATATGTACATACTCCAAAACTAAACTATGCAGTTTCTAACAAGTGGTTTGAATTTTCAGAAGATGGTTAGTTTATGATTTTCCAACACAGATCACGGGAGACATTTCGTAAATCATCACCACCTCTGCAGGTGAGGACAATGTATAACAACACGATGAAAGAGAGCTGCATGAATTCACTCAGAATCCAAAACTGCAACATCAAAAGTAGTCTTAATCTGTTCCAGTAGTAATGCTTTTATAATTTTTGGCCCAAGATTTTAGTTTCATTTGTACAAAAGGCATCAGAAGACAAAAATTATTCCATAGATTTGTTCACATGAACTTTCTTGCAGATAAAAGATGTGTACCTCTGTCTCTCCGTCCCTCTCTCTGTCTCTGTCTCTCTCTCTCTCTTAGTAGATGCAAAAGATATGTCCCAATTTCTATAGGATTTCCATATAAGCTCATGCAGATTAAGTCTCAGAAGTTCCATGTATCAGGGAACCAGCATCATGCCACTTTATACAAAGACATATCACAGACAAAACACACAGATGTGTATTTCCACGGTTCAGAAAGTGAATACAGTGTCTGATGTGGTGACTGACACATTAAGTGGGGCGATATGCTCTAGTTGTAACTCATGACAAGAAGGCACCAGATCAATTCCAGCTGTTCCCTAAGGATGTTACTCAGCATCCCTGAAACTCTGGATCCGAAGAGGATCACACTCTGCTTTCAATGATCCAATACCCAGATGTGAGAGGGTCAGGACTAACCACAGTAAAGCTGCAGTAGCTCACACAAAACCTTCAACTTCTCAAAGAAGGGACAGATCAAGGTCACAGCTCCTGAGGGACATATGGTAGGAAGGATCTGCTTGATGCTGAAACAGAGGCACAGATTTGATTGTCTACCTTTTGGTAAGAAGTAAAAGCAAGTGACTTTGCTTGTGGGAAAAATACCAAGAAAGTAGTCCCAGGGAGGATGGACTATGAAATACCTAGGAAAAATTTTCGTTCCTTTTAAAAACATCATTTTTGTCCATGAGGAGTCAAAAATACATAAAAAGTCTGAGGCCAGAGAAAAGTTGGAGCCGACGCTTCTGGATAACATAGCACTCTGATGAGGTCAAATGACCTAGTAATTAAGCAAGATACCAGGGCAAGATGGCTTTCTTCATGCCTGTAGTACAGTAAAATTTTATGGCTTAAGACACATAAATGAGAAACGCCTGGTAGTCAGTGCTGCTTGTATGTTTGGGCTGCTCTCATGCGAGACACACTTCTATGCTGGGGAGTCTGGATGTCCGTGGGTTTTGGTCAGTACAAGTATGCGGCAGACTGTTCTTTCCTACTGGAATTTTAGGAGGATGTTTTTTCATCATTAGCTTCGTTTACTTTCTGAGGATAAAAGACTATATTTCAGAAAGCCTTAAGTCACTGAGCCTGACCTTCTTGTCTGAGTGGAACTTAATGTTTTACTAATAAAGAAGTTGATGTAAAACGCAGTGCACAGACCCTATGATAAAGAAGATATTGTCTTTAAGGGGGTTTCACATTTCCAGGGAACTGCAAAAACATTGTTCTGCTTATGGCTTTGAAACAGAAACAAAGAACTATTGAAACCCAAAAGATACGTTACCAAAGGAGGGGGAAAAGCTTCTTACCAGGTTCAGCTGTAGATCTGGGTTCTGTTTGCCACATAAGGAAAAAAGTAAATAAAAATGGAGTATTAGAATGGGTTCTGTTCAATATAAAGTGACCTGATTTTCCTATTACCTTGTCTAGGGCATGTCTGCAGAAATGTTATAGATGCATCATAACACCAAAGCAATAAAGTGATAGATCAATTTACATTTCTACAAATACAAAATCTCAAATTCTAGTAACAGCTTATACTAGGAAGTTACTTAAACTGGAATTTGTAGAAGGTCTTACAGAAGCTTGTAAGCCTCTTAAAAGTATTTGCCCAACTTTGAGTTCAAATCTACATGTGCATTTTTCCCTAAGGAAAGAACATATAACTTTCCCCAGAGTTTTACGGGGGTTCATCAGTGAGCACCCCAGCTTCAACTTACTGGACCTTCCCACTGGCCACTATCTCCTCACCTCTCTATGAAAATGAGAATTAGTTCATCTAAATGGCTAAACCCTTGTCGATTTTTCTGAAGCTTGAGAAGGGACAGTGGCTGGATTTGGGAGAACGGGCACCTCTCCTTACTTTTCTGCAGAATGCGGAAGTCTGGAGAGTCCTGGATCTCACTCCCTTGTCGGAACCACTTGACCCGCAGAGGCGGGGCTCCGCGGACCCTGCACTCCAGGACCACCACCTGGCCCTCGGACGCCGCTGTGTTGTGCAGTTCCTGAAATTCAAGAAAAACACTGCCCGTCAGACTTTGGTGCGTCCTTACACAATCTCATAACAGAGAATAAGACTTCCAGATCTCAGAGAAAAAGATGTGAAACTTGCATCATACAAGAATTATTACTAACTCAGAGGAGGATAAGCACCTTTAAATTCATTCATCATCAGCTTTTCATAATCTCCGTATGATAAAATGAGTATGGTTTACCACTGGGCCTGTAGAAATTTTGGACATGTCTGCAAATTTATTGACTCTTTTGTATGTACATACTTTTATAGTAATACCTGTTACCTTTACATTTAAGAGTAAGCAGGTGGGATGCAACCTTCTTAAAACAATTACACACCTTATGGATGTGACTTCCTATGGAGACCAGAGAGGAGGGAAAAAAAGACATACATTTTTCTTCACATGCTCCAACCTTCTTCCCTGCCACCTCTGCCCAACCAGTCCCCAATGTCAGGTGTACTAAGACTTAAGGGATTTGATTATTTTCTCATTTTGAGGTTCTGAGTAAAATCTTTAAAAATGCAGCACTCTTCTCTTGCTGGCCTTCGTTTCCTCCTCCCTCCCCATTACCCTGGCTGCGCCCCTCCCCCTCCAGACCAGTGCATTTTTATAGTCCAGCCGGTTAGACAGTAATTTATTTGGCTTCACAGATACAAAGAGGTACAGTTTTTATATCCTGGTTATTAGATACCAAAAGCTTAACATTTCCCTTCCATGTGTCCCCTCTCTACCTTCCTCCTCCAGGACTACTCAGCCATAGGGCCCACCTAGATTTTTGACTAAACTTCTGACTGTAGAGTATTGGCTGGGATATAAGGTAGGTAGAACTCGCAAAGTAATTCAAATAGGATCAAATAATTCACCTACTGATAGACCAAAAGCAAAAAAAATTCACATTAGGAAGGGTGTGTTTTTTTTTCTGTTTTGGTTTTGTTTTGTTTTGAAATTATCTGAAAACACAACAAACTGTGTGCTGGGAAAAACCCATCCTGCAGCAAATGGCCTTTGGTGCTAAAGGGCTATGGAAATTCTCACATTCCTGCTGCTGGCAGAAGAACTGCAGAAGTCTAGTGTGAAGTCTGGGAAGGACTTCAATAAGAATTCTGGTGGTTAAAAATGTCTTCAAGTGAAAACATTAAGATTTTTAGCTATTTCTGATTGCATTTTTCTCTCCCACCTTATTTTTAATTGTAGAAAATCTCTGGCTTTAATTGACTTTTACTTTCTGATTGGGTCCAGAAAGAGCTAATTTAATGGATCATAGCAGGGAGGTGTCGCTCATGGGGCCCGGCATGTGTGGATTAATTATTAAACACCCCCAGGCTTGTCCAGGAAGCTATTTATGGTAGAGGACAAGTGGTACACAAATATCCTTCATTTTTGAGCCTACAGGCACCAAAGGAGACTCTGAATTCTTCCTAGGATTGCGTGCTTTGTTCAAACATCAGAAAGTCAGAGATGTATAAATGGGTAGATGCCAAGGATTTTAAGCACTTAACACAGCATAGTCATTCCAAGATTGCAATTTGGCTCCTCCAGGAGCAAAGTTTTTTATCTTGGCAAAAGCCACAGCTGAACAAAGCCATTAGGGGACTTGTAGGAACATAAAGAGGAGCCTTGAGGGAGATAGAGCCAACTGTTAGAGGTTGTACTTGGTAATTTGGATCATACATTCAGGGTAGCATTTGGGACCCCTAGTGTTTTAGGGTCCATAAAGGGCATCTGTGGACATACATCAAGTCCATATGATACTGTGATTCCTTAGAAAGGTCCAACTATTTGAAAAGAAATGCCACATGGTGCTCATTGCTTTCCTGGCCTCATGTGTGTCCCTAATATTCACAGTTCCACAGGGCACACCAGTTCTGTGGCTCCAGCTAAACCCAGTGGCCTGCAGGCAGAAGCGCTGGCTGTGAAACCTGGGAACTTTCCCAGAGCAGTATGAAAAAATAGATGGAGGCACCCTTTGGACTGGCAAAGCCCACCTGCCATCACTGTCAACCACTGTGCCCAAGAGAGGGGCCAGAGAAGGCACTGAGTGAGGTCAACAAAGCACAGGCTAACTTGAGTTCCAGATATCGGCAGATTCACTTCCTAAAGCTGCCTCTCCAATAACCACAGCCCAGGCGCACAAAGGACCATGCAAGGCAGGAAGAGAGGTTGCACAAAGGGAAAAGGGAAAGAAAAGCAGACACAAAGACAGACACGACGGTGCAGAAGACAGATGTTCCATAGTCCAGACACAGAAAGTGGCGTCCCTGGAGATGCCCGGTGAGGGCGCTCTGAGTTTCCCACTACTCTACAGTTTAAGATTTAAAATTCAATGTCAATAAAAATGTAGGCTTTTGTTTTACCTCTCCTTTTATGAAGCTAACACAGAGTGCTGCATGGTTCTCTTTTGGGAAAGGGGAAAGCACCACTAATGGAACATCAGTGTCTCAGAAGCTGGATTGCATAAAATGCGGTTTTGTGTCTAGTGTTTGAGGATTTCTCCTCATTCCAGGAGGACTTCTGTGACGTTTCCCTAAGCCGGGCCACTGTGGTGAAGCCCGGAGGAGAACAAAAGCAAAATCTTACAAACTCTCTTCTTCCCCTCACACCACCAGCATGGGACTTTATTTTTCTTAAAGCAAGAGGCGCATTGGGCCCGACATCTCCCGAATCAGCCGTGACTCAGGCACTAATACACCAGGGGCATGGATCTTCTGGTGATAGTCTCACAAATCTGCTTGTGAAAAGCTCTTCAACTACATAAAAATATGAATGTCCACCCCTCTGCAAACATTTCCTGTTCTAGGCATCAAAGGATGACTCTCCTGGCTGTTTGCAGTGTGACATTGGTTTTGGTAGGGTTTTATATGACTTTTTTTTTGTAGTTTACCCAGGAGGAGACTTTGAAAATTTTGCCAGCTATTATCATTTGTTGCCTATGTCCTACAGTAAATGGTCTGTTTATGAAAAGGTCTTTAATAAAGTTGGATACAGGCTGGGTTAGAAGAAAAAAATCATATCCTACATGAAGAAAATTAAAGTGCTCCTCTCTACTGCCTCATAGAAGTTTTTATAGATTTGCTCATCACTCTTGTCTTTAGTTTGCTTGGCATTGATTTTTGTGAAATGTGTGAGGCAGAAATCTAATTTAATATTTTTCACCTCTGTTGCAGTCATTCTTTACCCAGTGGTCTGCAGGTTTCTGTAGGTGTTGGAGTGAGTTCTATGCTGATTACTCATCAATTTATCTAGCCTTGTGCCAGCTCCATGCTATCCTAATACTACACATTTAGGAGGTTGTGATATCTCAGAGGGGAAATTCCACCCCTTCCCTAACACCACCTTATTTTTCTTCTTCAGGGGTGTTTTGACTGTTCTTAGCATTTCTTCCATTAAACTTTTAGAGTTAAATCACCAAATTTAGTATTAAACAAATAAATACAAGAAACCCACTGGAAATTTAGCTAGATTTGCATTAAATTTATAGATCAAACTGGGAGTCATGATTTCTTTACAGTCTACCAGTCCACAGGTATGGTATATCTCTCCATTTGAGGTGCAGGTGGGGCAGAGGGAGAAGATATGCTATTTACATGGAAGCATTTCTGAGTCAAACAGTTGTCCAATGAAATGAATGTCATTCATTCAGCTCGGCAATGCAAAACACCAACTTAGAACACATTCAAAATTAGTCATTAAGAAAATTTCTATAAAGGTTGCTGGGTTTTCCATGCAGTATCTGGGATAGAATTTTGTTTTATTCTTTCTGTCCTGGCTTTTCCACTGTCCTTTGACCTCTGTCAGGTCACTGACCTTGCCCACATTTCTTCGGCCCATCTCAAGCTCACAGTCACATGGCCATTGTTCAATACGTATCTACCGAGTCCCAAAGGTAACCATGATAACCAGTCTACTGATCTGTTCGTTTTACTTTTTCAAGACTGCTACACGAAGCTGCATGAGAGTGGAATGACAGCACCAAAGCAAATACAGAGAACGAGACTTGCAGCTGTCGGACCTTTGTAAAAACAGGAGGAAAGTAGGCAGGAGTGGTTCCATCAGGTCTGCAGAGATACGAGGTTGGACTGTGAACCTGGAAAAGCAGAGACACATAGATCAAATTCTAAATACATAAATTGCTGAAAAGATGGACCGAAGAAGCCTCCCATTATTAAGATCGCTCCACAGGAATGAAACGAGTGAATGAACGTCTCTCCATGTATCACTTTGCTCATCTCCTCTTACAGGCACTGTCTGCTTCCTCACTGCACATCTGTTACTGTCGTCTACCCGAAAGGATGCTCAAGGCGAAGTCCCCTGGCTCCTCAGGGATCCATGAACTGTTAAATGCTATTACCAAACGGATTTCTGCGTGTGGGACTTCCACAGGGGTCTCTTTAAAAGCTCTCACAGACACTGTATTTTATTTTTTAATATAGTCTGGATTCATTGAATAAAAAGCACAAATTACTGGCAGTGGAGGGTAAATTATCAAACATCTACCTATCTTAATTTTAACTTGCATACTTTTTTGACATAGATAGGGATTATAGGAAATGAAGTAAAAGGGATATATAGTTTTTTCTTGATGTGCAGAAAACAAAGCTGCTAAGGATTTCAGAAGAGTGAATGGAAAATATTTGACTACAATCATTCATTTTGAAACACTCTGGATTTATTCACTTCTCTATAAGTGGCTACTAGTTTTTTAGCCTAAGGTGGTGCTGATCTGATATTATCTGTCCAAATATAATGATGTCAGAGGGCATCATTGAGAAAGTTGGTGGAGTGGTAGTGAGGCTAGCATGGTAATGGGCCTTGTTCATTATCCTTGTAAGACTTTCCATAGGCTTACTCTTCAGGAGGCCTGGATGACAAAGAATATATGAACACATATAGTACAGTATTTACTATATGTTTATAGTATAAACATATAGTATTTAGTCTGTGCTGGGCATTGTTCTAAGAGTTATATGAAGATTAACTGACTGAATCCTCCTGACAATCTTGAGATGGATGGCATTATTATCTTCATTTTACAAATGAAAAAAATAGGCAGAGAAAACTTACATTACTTGTTCAAGGTCCCTTAGTAAGTGGTTGAACTGGGATTGAAACCCAGGCAGTATGAATCCAGGGCATTAACCTTTATGTCACCTTGCCTACAATAATGCAATGGAGTTTCTCTGAACGCTTCATTCTCCCAATTATATAAGTAGGATATATGACCTATTCTGTGTTCCTGTAAAATTCAAACCATTTTAAAATGTACTATTTACGTTACTATGATACTTATATATTTAGATGCACATGTGTCTTTCTGCTTTTAGGCTTCTGTTTTATACCTGAATACAGTCTATCATATTCAAGGGTTTCCTGTGTATCCTTCTTGTTTCCCACGCGGTTTGTAAACTGTTTGGGCACAGAGCTGGTGCTAATGTATTTTCTTCTGTTGTGAAATGCCTAACACAGCACTAAACATTGATTAAATATTTACCAATACTTAAATATGAAACATCAAAAAATTCACTGGTTTAATCAGAAATATTTCTATAAATTCCACTATCATTTAGGGGTTTAAAGGAAATGCCTACAATATATGCCACATCCAAGTAACTTATAATGGTTGGTTCTTTGCAAGTTTGTGAACTCGAATGTCTTTTCTCTACTGTCTGCATATCGTACATGTCGCAGAGGACAAGCCACTCACCTCTAATTACTAAAATACCTGAGTGCTCCGCCAATAGGGGGACGGGGGAATGCCCACAAAACACACTTAACGTACTTACGAGTAAGGCATGAGCTTACAGTTCAAGAGTGATGGGGGAAGCCTTTTGTGGGTGTTGTTTTTAAAGAAGCTCATCATAGCACAAAGGCAAAGTAACATACATTTTATTTAGAGATATTCAGATTGTAATATCTCTATTACTTTTTAAAAAATTAATATAGTTGGTGTTTGCAAAGTCAACTTACTATGCTTTCTTTCCAGTAGTTTAGTACCATTGTTCTTTCTTGGATAAAGCAGTCTTATAATGAAATAACAGCAAGATAAAATGCATGGTAAAGTCAAGGATTTGAATTTTTTTTCTTATTATCTGTTTAGTGCTCAGAGCGGGGGGTGTCGAACTCATTTTCACCGAGGGCCACATCAGCCTTGCAGTTGCCATCAAAGAGCCGAAATAATTTTAGGACTGTAGAAATGTAACTACTCCTTAACCGTTAAGGAGTTGAAATCACATTCAAGCCCTGGTTATGTGCACTCTCCTGCGAGCCCCGGTCATGCGCACTCACCTGCTGCACAGGGACAGACAGAGGCTGGATCACAGCTGTGGTCACACCTGTCTTTGGAGATGACGATCCTATTGTCAAGGACACAGAGGTTGTTTTCTTCTGAGCTCTGGAAAACAGGGAGGCAAGTGTTCAGTTGGAATCTTTTTTTAAAGCAGGAATTATTCTTTAAAGCATTTCCATAGAATAGCCCAGCTACTTTTTGTGTACTTAATTGGCTTCAACTCTCAAGTGCTTCAGAAATGGGAACAGTTACTATACCTGTGGCCAGTCTATGCCCATAATGAACCTCAGTGATATTAGCAAAATAAGCACAAGGATAAAAGTAGCTGTAACAGCCATCGTTAGTGAGGGTAAAGTATTGACCTTGAAAATCCTGAGAGAAAAGAAAATACTTAGAAAAAGTCTAATCTCCAGCAGTAAGAAGATATTTGAAATCTATAGGATTAGGGCCCTATATTCAATTTAATGTTTTGGTGGTCTATTTTCAGTCTAGCAGCTGTTCTTTGCTCTGGATCTATATTTTGTTAAGTTGAGAGTGCCTTGCCTTGAAATTTTTGTCTTTCTTAGTGCATAGGAGTTAGTGAGGTACTTAAGAGACAAAGGTTAAGAACAATTGGTTTCTAGACCCTGTTTTGTTCACTCATTGGCTGTGGAATCCCAATCAAGTCATGTAACTTCTCGAAACTTGAGATCCTTGTCTGAAGTGAGAGGTGGCAGAGTGCCTATATGACCTTAGTAAAGTCTCTTTAGCATGAATATTTGGTAATTATTTGACATTGAATGCATACAATTGTTATGTATATACACTAGCAGATCAAAAGAATTTGTTAACACACTCTCAATATTCATAGACTTTTCTACAAAATTCTGAGATTTTATTTGATTTTTTGAAAAATTAAAATATTAACATTTTACTAATAATCCATGTGTCTTTGTAGGAAGAACTAAATTTTGAGATTTTCATGACAATATCAAAGTAGAAATAGTATTTACCCAAATGGAAACACATTGCTGGCCCAATGAGATATTTTCCAGTTTATGTAACTACATCGATCCTCATTTATTTTACTAGTGATTTAATAAATTTTCTCTCAATATGACTTTTCATAAATTTATAACTGTTGTCTTTGAAACTAACATATGTTTAGATTTTGGCATATTGATGATGAAATGAAGATTTCAAAGCTCAAATTCATAACTTAAAAATTATGCTCCAAGTTCAACTATTTGATCTGATTGACATCAGTTGACCTTTTCCTTGAAAGCACAACACGGTGGCTTTATACCCGCACAATCCTGCCACCAGTCTTCACTGTGTAACTGATGAAATTGTAGGCACTTACTGTGGCATGGCTCCAGGTTTTGATAGGAAAGCTAGACTTTCACTGTCAGAATCTGTTGAACTGGCACCTGAGAGAGTTAAAAATAATAATAAAATTAAGATGTAAATAGTATCTATAATTGCTTCAAAGAATAATGTTATTTTTAAACAATAACATAGTCTGTTTTCAAATAGAGAATGGTTCAGACCATTTTTACTTGGACTGTATCTTCAGAAAGTCATTTCAAAAAAAGAACTACTATGAAAAGCTTTCTTCAAAGCAACAATGTTTTTAATGCCAGATTTATTATTAGTTTCATTTTTATCATTTTGGCCATCACAACCATACTTTTAAATGGCTTATAAACTCTGAAATAAATTTCAGTGTGTCTGTGGGCAAAACATTCATGGTTTTAAATTTTAACCATTTCCCAGGAGACTTAATGGTGTGGGTTATTAATGTCTTCATCACTCATTAATTAGGAAATGCTTTCTGACTCTTGGATAAAAGGGTTCATTCTCGAATAAAAGGGTCTCTGATTTTGGATCATGCTTTCCCACATGCACTTGCCTCATTACTGCTTTTGAATTAAGGGTCAGATTTTTAGTCAAAATGCATACTGTACCTACATTTTAATGCTCATATATTTTGTGATGAGAGATTTGAGGGGACATTTAAAATAACTGTGATGGTTAAAAGTATATTCTTTTTTTTTTTTTTTTAAAGATTTTATTTATTTATCTTCAGAGGGGAAGGGAAGGAGAGAGGGAGAGAAACATCAATGTATGGTTGCTTCCCGTGCATTCCCTGCTGGGAACTGGCCTGCAACCCAGGCATGTGCCCTGACTGGGAATCGAACCGTCATCTCTTGGTTCACAGGCCCACGCTTAATCCACTAAGCTACACCAGCCAGGGCTAAAAGTATATTCTTGATATTTCCTTTGTACGACTTGAGTTATTCAAATTACCTATTTTAAAAATATTATAATGTAAAATGATGCATACTTACGGAAAGGCAACCAAATAGCCTAGAATTGTGTGATACTGTAGTAAAGGCCAGTTGGTACCCTCCCTAATGCCATGCTTCATAGATTAGCAGCTTGGTGTGTGTTTTTCAGATAAATTTAATGTATCAACATACATACATTTATATAGTTACAAAAATGGAATCACACTATATGTATTCTTTGCAATTAGTTATTTTTGCCTACCAATACATTTAGAATAGATACATTTACTGAATTCTCTTGGATGGCTGCCTAGTGTTCCTTCCCATGACTATAGTATATTTTTCCAGCCTTTTATTGATGTGGAAACCATCATGCTTAGGTAATTCTGCTGGAATGTTTGCTGTCCCTTCCCATTTATTTCTATAACTACCGCCTAGTCTACACTTTCTTCACCTACTTCCTGGACCACCGCAATAGAGTCTTATCTGCTCTTCCCATTTCTCGCTCTTCCAGGTTTGTCTTTGCCCTATGTCACCTTAATGTTCCTATCTTCCAGAACCTCCTGAATGTCCACAGCACATAACCCTGGTGCAGAGAGTTGAACATGCTCCCTGGTGTATATTCCACCAGGTAATGGGAACACAACAGTGAAGAAAGCAAACACACACACCTGCCTTGGCAGAGATTACATTCTTTTGAAAACTTGCACAGCAGATAAGGTAAGTAAATATAGTATGGTGGTGAGTGAAATGAAAAACCATAAAGCAGGGTAGGGGCACTGGGCACAATGGGAAAGCAGTGGGATGCAGTACTAAGTAGGGCAGAGAGGAAGGCTCCACCAAGACGGGGACTTTAAACAACGAAGATCCAAAGCTGGTAAGGGCTTTCCCTTCTTGGTCTTCTCCTGGGACTGTACCTTTAGTTACATTACTCATCTTTGCAGGAAACTCCTACCCAGCCTTTTCTTGATATTCTGTGTTTTAAGATCAGCCCAGGCATTTTTCTGAGCTCTGTCTTCTCTGAACTCCTAGTGTTCCTGTTTACATTACTCACACCACTTCAAATGTTGCATCTGCTAGAAAATTATAAGTTCTTTGAGAACTGAAGTGGTGTTAGGAAGGGAACTACCAATTTCTGAATACTTGCTATTTGCCTGGCAGTCTGCTAGGCACCTCATGGCATTTAATTATTATAATAATGAAGCTCACTAAGAGGTTAGTTATATCCAATTACAGATGAGAAAATTGAGGAACCAAGAGGTCAGGTAATTTGCATAAGGCCACGTAACTAGGAAGCGGTGGCGGTGAGATTTGCACTTGCGTGTTTTGAGCTCATGGTCCATGACTTGCCCCTTCCACATGAGTGCCGTGTGCCGTGCACATCCGTATTCCTCCGAGGGCTTAGCTTCATGCCTTGCTCATGGCAGGCCTTTAACTTCTGGTGGAATGAATGAATGGAACCAAGGAAATAGCAAAGCTTGTTTAGGGACAAGGAGTTGACTGGGCAACTAGAGAAGAGCAGTATCTTGGTGGCAGGGGAGACAGAGGAGCAATGGTGGGAGGCAAGTCTAGAAATAAAGGGTGAAATACCAGGGTCAAAGTGAGGCATTAGGCACTGAGAAGGGTGAGGGGGAAAATCAACTACGCTGGGGGAGCTGAGGGACTAGGGGGGGAAAGCAGAACAAAACAAGCAACAAACCATCTAAAACAGGGGACAGGGAAACAGAAAGTTTGACTGCGACGAGGAGGCTAGAGCTGAGCAGGGGAAAAACCAGTAAACTCGGTTTTCAGAAAGTCACGGTAACCTGAGGGAGATTGGTTTACTGGAATCACGGCAGCGTTAAGGAGGGGGCTGGCAAACTCTTCCAGGAATTACCAGACACTCTCAACGTGGTCTGAAATTAGGAAGGAAAGAGCTACTTTTCATATCATTCCAAACATTTAAATCATTTTTTTAAAAAAATCCCCTATGATTACCTCTATTTAGAAAGACATTCTTTGTAAATTCTTTTTTACTACCTTTTCCCAGCTGACGTTCAGAGAAAGGTAAAGGATCAAAAAAAAAGCTGGCGTCCCCTGAGAAGACATTTGCTAGTTTTTGCACACCTGTCCAACCCTTGTGAAATCTCAATGTCACCTTCTGTCTCAGGTGTCAGAGCAGCTCCTGCAGATGGCAGCAGATCGGATCTCGCCATCTGTGCCAGCAAGCTCCCTTCCCTGCCCTCAGGCCAGCCCTCTCCTCTTCTGCCTCCTCCCTTCGTCCTCTGCTCTGCACCTGCCTTCAGGAAACACCACTCCTGTCTCAGGTTAACATTTTTCTCTGTATTTATCAAACCATCACTTTCATTGCTTTATGTAGGCGCCAGTTTCAAGGAGGCACACGTTCCCATCCTTGCAATTACTCCCCACCTGTGCGTCAGCTATGCACCTGCTTGAATGCTAACTCCTTCTGTTCTGCGTCCCACACAAGAGTGAAGAGGTCATGGGCTGATCATCTTCACTCTGCTCTCAGGATAGAGTGCAGGGGGAAGTGTCACAAAAAGATGAGTCTCCTGCCTTGACTGTGAAAGTCACCCCTTTCCATTTTTAAAACTTACCCAATTTAATCCTTCCTTGTGGGGAAAAACCCCATAAAGTGTACAATAGCAAAAATTAAAGAAAGAACTCATTTGGAATATCACCATTTATATATTTTGGAGCACATACTCGTGAAGTTTATGCTTGTGTACATAAAAATAATAAAATATATATTTAAAGAATGACAATGCTATCACACTGTCCAATTATTGTTTTCCTTGAATTTAATGCATGTCAATAAATAAATATGTACTTTTATAGTTTTCTAGTGGTTGCTCAAAACTCATTTGTGTGGATTTACCATAATTTTATTATTCCACTGTTAATAGATATGTATATTATTTCCATTTTTTAACATCTCACCAGGAAGGTGTGTAAAGTAGCAATATATCAAAATGCCCATTTCCCCATACTCATGAAATTACTGTTTTTAATTATTTTTATTTTTGCTAATCTGGTATCTTCCATGATTTTTAAAAAACAAATTATATATAAATCATACAGCTTTGACTTCAGGAAATAGGATGTCTTCATAAAAGCAGGTATCAACCATTAAAAATTATACATGTGTACATTTCTTTAAAACCTGAATGAGAATCTCATCATGGAATTTATCCTTCTGTACATATCTTGGTTTTCAAAATTTAAGGACTAAGTATACCCTGCCCCCATTGCTCACCTTTCTCCCTCCCTTCTTTTGCAGCTGCTGTAGTTACCAGCATGGCAACCATCATTCAAAATGTTCAAAAACGTGAGTGTAAATTCTGTTGCCACTGCTTTCTAGTCATATGACCGCATGCACATTACTTAACCTCTTAGTTCCTCAACAGTTTAACAAAAAAAGGTTAAATAAAAAAAAGGTACAATAAAGTATACAGAATAAAATGTACACATATAAAACATAGGACAGTGGAATTACATATGATTTTTATATTTTCTTTTTAATCTATGTTTTAGATTTTAAAAATCAAAATGTCTTTTTGTAATAATGATGATAGTTCACACCATGTGCCAGGCATAGGTCTAGGCAATTAACTCCCTCAGTCCTTATAACAATCTAATGTTCTCAAGGGAGAGACTGAGAAACTGAATTCAGAGACAGTAAATGACTGTTCAAGTTCACGGTGCTGGAACTAGGCGAGGCAGAAAATATTGTGAAGAATGACCAAAACTGGGCTTATACTCCTTCAGCTTCTCTTAACACATTTTCAAGAGCCAGCAGCAGAAACCATATGTTCAGAGAGGCTTTTTCTTGCTGGAATCAACAGAAGCAGCTACTTAAGGAACATCTTAGCAAGCATCAAAATGTCACTTAACAAGGGCATGTGTTTTATTGAATTATTCGGAGAACTGAGAACCTATAAATAAATATCAAACAATCTGCCAATATGCATCCAACTTGAGTATTCCTGCCCCACCCCCACCTTTTTAATGTCACTCTGCCCTCTTCTCTATCAGGCCCAACCCCTCACCCACAAGGTCCGGTTTAATCCACCTTCCTTCAGCCCACACTCAGAACCACCACCCCGTCCTCTTTGGAGTTCCCAAAGCAGTAATGATCGGTGTAATCCACTTGGCGGTTAGGAGGGGTGGCAGTGGTAGAAACGTGAGTGAGATGTATTTATTTCATTCCTTCACATTTCCCTTTCCTATTTACATCCTGAAATTCTTGAGACTATCTTGGTACCATCTAGTCCTGGAGAGTACCTCCCTCGCCACCTAGTACTCAATGTGGGCCAGATTCTGCTTCCTGTCTCCTTTTCAAACACTTTGCTCTCTTACTCTCCCTCCATTCTGCAAGACCTATGTTTTTTTCTCTTGGATTACTTTCATTAGCATATGAACTCTATTAATTATGGTATAAAAACAAACATACATACAAACTGCCAAAAACCATTCTTTCTTTTCAAACAATTGCACGTCTGGGTATTTATCCAAAGGCAACAAAAACACTAACTCGAAAAGATATCTGTGTCACCATCGTGTTCACTGCAGCCTTATTTACCATAGCGAAGACGTGGGAACAACCTGAGTGTCTTCCATGGATGGATGGATGGGTAAGAAAATGTGAGACACACACACATACACACACACACACTACTACTCAGCCAAAAATAAAAAAAGAAATCCTGAAATTCACAACCAAATGGGTGAACTTTGAGGGCATTACACTAAATAAGTCAGACAGAGAAAGCTAAACACTGTAAGATGTCACTCATACGTGGAATCTTAAAATAAAAATACAAAGCAGAAACCTAAAACCAGAGGTACAGAGAATGCATTGGTGGTTGCCAGAGGTGACGGCTGGTGAGGGGCGAGATGGTTAAAGGGGGTGAAGAGGAACAAACTTCCAGCTGTAAGCCCCAGACATGTAATGCACAGCATGGCAACTACAGGACATAATGCTGTGTTATATGTTCGGGAATTGCTAATAGAGTAGATCTTACAGATTCTCCTCACAAGAAGAAACAATTCCAACTATGTATGATGATGGATGTTAACGAGACGTACTGTGATCACTTTGCAATATATACACCTAACAAATCATTATATTGTTCACCTGAAACACTTGTTGTCTGTCAATTATACCTCAATTAAAAGATCCTTTTTTGACCTCACACTGTTTTGTACAGAGAGGCCCATATCTCTGCTGGTATTTGAACAAGACATGGCCAACAATCTATTATTATTTATTTGTTGCTTCTCCTTCCACATTTTGCTAACTTTTCTCAACTCATTGCATTTGATTGTTGGTCCCTTCCGGGTTGCCCAAATCCCACTTGTTAAACATCCTCAGCTGCTCTACCCAGCGGTTTCCTCCTGTCCGAATCCCACCGCACCCTCAGCAGCAGTGGGCGGAGCAGGCATCACCCTGACTCTTGAAACACTCTCTCACGCCTCCCCCCAAAACACACACTCTGCCTGGTTTCTCCCCCACCCCAGGGGCTCTCCTTCTTACTCTCTTTCACTGCCATCACCCCCTCTTGGAATTTCCACAGGGAGGAAGGATTGTCCAGGCTCAGACCTGGTTCCCTTTCTCTCCCTCACTACCCCCTTTCTCCCTGATAGGCCTGTACAGTAACACGTCCAGTCCCATAGCTTTAGCTACCATCGACATCCTGACTCTCAAATGTTTTTTATTCACCCTGTGTACCCGACTACACTCATACATCCAACCACTGACTTAACATATCCACTTGGCTACGTAAATAAGGGTTTCAAACTCAGTATGTTCAAAACACACTTACCTCCCACTGTCCCCTGACCCTGTTCCTCCCCAGTCTTCCCCATTTCAGAGATTGGCGACATTGTCCACACCAATGGTAAAGCTGAAATCCATGGAGACACCTGATTCCTTTCCTCCCCTCACCCTCTCATCAAATCCACTGCACGGCTTTTGGAGTCTGCCTGACTCTCCATCACCTCCATGTAAACCACTACCTCCTGCAGTACAGTCGTTTCTCCTCTACCAGAGCAACAGGCACCCAGCTGGTCTTGCGTTATACACCAAAGCAACAGTTTGATACAGGGTGGGGCCGAAGTAGGTTTACAGTTGTTCATGTGACAAATAATATTGAATACAATGATAAATAATAATGCAAAGATAAACTATGTTTCAGATACTCAAAACTGTAAACCTACTTTGGTCCCACCCTGTATAAATCAGTTAATGTGACTTTTCGGTTTAGACCCTCCATGATTTGTGATCTTATTTAGATAGACCTAACACTGCTAACGGTGACCTCAAGGCCCCATGTCCCCATGAACTGGCCGCGGGCCAATCTTCCAAGCTGCCTCTTCTCTATTATGCTCCTGCTACCCGGGACTTCCTTCTGCTCCTTAAACACATCTGGTCTTCCCTACCCAGGGCCTTGGGATTGTGCCTTCCATGTGAAACACTCTTTTCCCAGTCTTCCTATTGGTTTCTTCTCAGGGTTCTGGTCTTGGATCAAGTGTCACCTCATCAGAGAGGCCTTCCTGATCGCCCTCACCCGTCAGCCACCTTTACTTTCTTCCCAGCACTTGCTGATGTTGGAATTATTTGTTAGTTTACTCTCCCTCCCCTTCTGGAGAGTCAGCAAAGTGAGAAGGTGGGTTTATCCTCTTCACCACTGGGTCCCCACTGTCTACACTGCTCTTGCCTTACAGTAGTTCCTGAGTAAACACTTAATGGAATCTAAACGGTGCTCAGTATGTGCCCTGAAAAGTGCTTTGCTCAGATCCTAAACCCTATTAGTAGCCTGCAGTGATCACAGGTAGACTACAGCTGCCTCAGTAAGAGTTCGTCTACCTTTTACTCTGTAGTGGTTGAGAAGGCAGACTCGCATGTCAGACCGCCTGGGTTTGAATTCTGAACCCCACGTGTGAGCCCGTGCATACATGTGTGTTGAGTGTGATTCGTGGCTCCACCCTGTAAGCTTCAGTGTCCTCCATCATATAATGGGGGTGATTTTTGTAAAGATTAAAGAAGATTATCTAAGTAAAGATGAAGTGCTTGGTTCCTAGTTAAAACTAAATAAACATCAGCTACTACTTTTAAGTGTCAATGTCTTTTGTACCATTCTGAAACTTGATGCATAAGAAAGTAAAATTTACACAGTTTCCAACTAGTAGGTTGTTAAACTCCTAGGGAAGACTTTGCTTGGATTTTTACATTTTACAGAAAACTTCTTACCCTCCCAAAGACCCTCCCTGAATACGTGCTGAAATATTACTAACATGCTCTAGGAAACAATTCAATCAAGATATGACTTAGTCTTTTTAGTGCCGGATAAGTAAAATATAAAAGTTTATTACTTTCAGTCATAATAGCCTAAGAATTTATCTAAAGTTCTGTTCTCAGGGATAAAAATATACTGAAATCTCTCAGGTTTAAAAAAATTTTATTATTCATATTTCACAAGGCCAATGAGCTAGTTTTTTATATTAGGCATAGGAGACCGAATCTTAATGGTTCTTTATCCTGACTCTGTCCAGCTTCCTTATCCTGCTCTTCACACACAGTCTATCTGGAGTTGCAGAGGCCCAATGGCGGCGGGCTGGCTAAGTAAGTAGCATTATCATGTGGAAAACTGGGTGCTGGGAAAAAGTCCACTGTCTTTGTTGAAATCCGGGACATGAACTGGCAGGCAGAACTAGAGGTATATTTTCCTGTATTGAGGACTGCTGGTTCAGAAGCCTTGCATGGAAGAACCAAATTTAAATAAAATTAAAGACCATGTTGTGAATGTTTTTTTTGTCTACCAGAGTGAGACACTGAAACTGATTTCAGAGCTAGAAACATTTTTCCTTTTTTCATATGGACAGTGAGGATATCTTATATACATTGCAGTTATTTTTCATTCATTGCAGTTATTAAGTTCATTTGTGACCATATAACTTTATATATTTCTATCATATCACTTGTTACAATATCACTTATCATTGTACATTCTGTTTTTTTTTAATGTGCCCCTCTCTTCTGTTAGATATCAGGAACTATGTCTTAATCGTATTTGTGCCTGCACTGTCTCCCAAGCAGTGGGGCTTTAAAAATGCTGGCTGAATTGAGTAGATAGGCCATGACTTTAAAGTGAGTTCATTCAACATATTATAAAAGCAATACACTAAAATTCACCACATTGCTAACAGTGCTGAAGCAAATAAAGCTTTTAATTTTAAGGTGCTCTATCTCAACTTGGATTTGGGAGACAACACTGAGCATCATTAAGAAGCAGGTTTTTAATGGAAGTTTAAGTTCCCTTTATTATATTCTAAAATACTTTAAGAAGTTTGCTACCCAGCCTGCCCATGACTAATATTGCTAACATATTAAATGTTAAAAATTGTTGTTATTCTTTTTTTTTATTACTTTAGCCCTTCGATATGTGTATGACATAGTGGTTAAGATTATGGGCCCTGAAGAGAGACTGCTTGGGTTTAAATCCTTGCGTAAGTTTGCATGAATCCCTCTAACCTCTCTGGGTCTCAGTTTACTCACTTGTAAAAAGGGAATGCTAGTAATACCTCATAGGCTAACAGTGAAGTTTAAATGGAGTTTGAAGTTACGTATGTATATTACATGTGCATTTATAAGTCCCATGTAAGTATTAGTTACTGACATATACAGAATGTTTGCTTTTATTAACAGGACATGGTCGCTTGAGGAGTTCACAGATGTTTGCTTTCAAAGATAATGCAGAGGAACCTTTTATTAAAAGTAAAGGTACACACTCTTAGCAAGTGGTAACAGTTACTTCTATAAATTTTCAGTTCTTGAAGGAGCTATAAATGATGGCTCACATCCTGCTTTTTTTCTACTTTAAATAAGGAAGAAATTTGGTGGTACTAAACAAAAGTAGTAGAAAGATGAATAAGGTCATGGAGACCTCAGGAATTCAAATTTTCTTCATATACATGGTGTGACACAAATAATGCCCCTTTTATTACAAAATCATAAGAATGTAATTCTGCAACATAACTATCACACTCAAGCACACCATATGACATTTTAGCTGAAATGTTCAAATTAAAACTATAAATTAGTATACCCATATTATTACTCTATCAACTATACTCATGCAGGTGTTACTTCTCTCTTTTTTAAGATTTTATTTATTTATTTTTAGAGAGGGAGAAAGAGTAGGAGAGAAACATCAATGTGTGGTTGCCTCTCATGTGCCCCCTACTGGGGACCTGGCCCACATGTGCCAGGCATGTGCCCTGACTGGGAATCAGATTGAGGACCCTTTGGTTCACAGCCCACACTCAATCCACTGAGCTACACCAGCCAGGGCCACGCAGGCGTTACTGCTGCCGAACCCTGTATTTTACTAATTTTGAAAAGCAACCAATTAATAGGATACACATCGATATATGGATTTAGGGAATAATGTAAGACTGTGGTGCTTAAAACACTTTCAACTTAAGCTACTGGTGTTGGTCAAAGCCCTGACTGGGTAGCTCAGGTGGTTAGAGTTTTGTCCTGATATTCCAAGGTGGTGGGTTCGATCCCCCGTCAGGGGGATCAACCGATGAGTACATAAATAAGTGGAACAAGAAATTGATGTTTCTCTCTCTTTCACTCCCTCTCTCTTTAAAAATCAATCAATTAAAAAATTATTGGCATTGATCAAAATACAGTAACAATGTAAAACTAAATACTTTGATACCAAATTTTCTAATTCCCTATAGTCTGAGTCTTGTCAGATATACTTAAAAAATATTTATTTGTTCTCATGAAAATTTCAACTTTGGTTGATAGATGTAGTACTTCAATATGTTTGCATTCTTTTTTCACTAGAGAAATCAAAAATAAATTGGATGCTTTATATTTTAAATACATTCAAGTTAATGTAGCTGAAATGTTTCAGATTAAAAGGAACAGATACTGACATTAGACAGGGTTGATGTGTTCCTAAGTGTCAGAACCATTCGACTTACTTATGAAGTTTTCAGGAGAAAGGAGTTTTGAATCACAACACCATTAGGCTGTTTGCATTGGAAAAGCATATTCACAATAAAGCTCTGCTGAAACTGAAGCTGCTAGAACATTCACACTGCTTAACCGCACACCTCTCCTCACCTTCAATGAACACCTCTGCAGACGTTGTGTCTGAGCCGCTGGGGTTCGTAGCCAGACAGGTGTAGCGACCTGTGTCGTCCTCAAAGGCTTCTGTGATGACCAGGGTATGGTGGTCCCCACCCTCACAGTGGATCTGAATATCAGGAGTGTTGTGTAGCTCCTTCCCCTCACAGAACCATCTGCAGGCCAAATGGAGGTCAAAGGGCAGGAGAGAAAGAAAGGGAATGGTGAGGCTTACAATAACAAAGCCTAAGTGAAAGGCTGGATGCTATGTAATCAGATGCTTGTTTGATCAAAAATTATCTGTGTCAATATTACTGATGGAAATTCCACAATTTAGACTGTGAAATTAATGACTAGACAATTCCCACAGGTTTTGTTGGTAAAGTGCCTTGTACATTTTGTCAACATTGAAATAAATGACATTGTTAAAATTGGAAAGACCATTCCAGTAACAAAACAAAAGGAACAGAATTTCAAAGTGCCTTATAAAATATTTTATAATGAATGACTCTTACATTTATTACAGTTTTATCTATAATTTCTTATCTAAAGAAAAATATGAAAGTAATATAAACGTTATGCTCAAAATATCTAATGTATCAAGGGAAACTAATCATCGAGTTAAAAAAAATCATAGGCAGCAATATTTTTGTTGACCCTAAGACTTCTGATCAGCTGAGCAATAACAGATTTAATGCCTTCCACATTTCTGATATTTACAAAACTTCCTAGCAGACTGCTTGGCTTCTACAACTGGAGAAATGGAGTGGGTGTAATTCATTCTTGCTGGTCAGCACTTTTCCTTCCCCCAACAACCAGGACCGCGGCTGGTGTGGGAGGCTGCGGGCTGCTGGACCCTTTCAGCTCAGGTTCGCGCTCACACTCTTCCCTTTATTCCCCCAGCACCGCAGACTCTCCGCAGGAGTTTTAGAAAAACTACGGAGCTGTCCCAACCTCCTCCCCTCAAAATGTGATTTATTTTTTAAGAAATATGTAGGAATGTGTCACAACTAAAAGGATTGAAGTCTCTGGGACTGTATTGTCCACTTAGCTCTTAATCAGCCCTTGGATATTTTCTCTGAGTCTAATCTTCTGGAAAATTCTTTGGACTCGGTACCCTTTTGTGAAACTATGGCACAGAAGACTATTTCTGTATTTAGATAGCATAATATAGGTTTTTGTCTATATTTAATCTGAATATAATGTTAATAAAACAAATTTGTTTGCTAATACTCCGAGTATTAACTCCAAAAACTGTATTTAAAAATAAACATGGGATACTCACAAAAGAACAGATATGACTTGTGGAATTAGAATACATTAAAAATATACCAGCCAACTGAGCATCCTATGTAATGCAATGCATATGACTTTTTTTAAAAAAATCCTTATCCAAGGACATCTCTTCATTGCTTGTTTAGAGAGAGAGGAAGGGAGAGAGAGAAACATTGATTGGTTGCCTCCTGTATACGCCTGGACCAGGGGTTGAACCCACAATCTAGGTAAGTGCCCTGACTAGGAATTGAAGCCTCAACCTATCGGGTTATGAGAGGATGCTCCAACCAACTGAGCCACATCAGCCAGGGAGTATATCACTTTTGAGGTAATTGAGAAAAGTAGTATTTCTTGTTTCTAGGGTAGTTTGTGGTCCCTGTGTTTTCATCAAGTCTTCCAGAACATTCCAGACTAGAACCATCTTTCAGTTCCTTCTTTCCTGTTCCCTTTCCACAGTCATCGTCCAGATCCTCACCCAGGAGACCTATGGCTTAAATTTTAATTGCTCTCATCTTTTAATTGATCTCTTCATCTCCAGGAATTTATGGATCCTTCCTATATCCCAAATCAGATTAAAGTTCTTCAAACTCTTCCCTATATACATCATTCCCTAAACTTCAGATCTGAATTGAGGCATTTCATGTAACTTGGCCCTGATTTTATTTTCAATCATTTTCCTATACTAATCCTCTGTTTCTGTCAAATATTTGCACGGATTTATTGTTCCTGACATAGCCCTCATGTGTTATTTGCCTGCTTTCACCTCCTGGAAATTCTCTCCTTACACTCTTCATTAATCCCATCCAAAAGCTACTTCTCTCCTTACACTCCTCATTAATCCCATCCAAGAGCTACTCCTCCTTAACAGCCATTCCAAAGACTCCTTCAACAGATTAAGTTCAGCCAAACACTCGCCTCCTTTGTGGAAGGCATTGCATTACCTACTACAGGTGGTAGAAAGAAGAATGCCTGGTAAACTCTGGAACTAGTTGAGAAGTTTGTCTATCTGTACTGTCAATTAGAATTTTTTTTACCTTTCATAAAAAAGATATACACCAACTATTAGAGGGAAAATAAGGCATGAAAAAATGCAATACAGGTTTAACAGGAAGATTAGCTGCTTTGGTTCAATGTGCTTCAGAGGGAAACCTTTGCTAACTCCCCGAGGGAACGTCATATCTTGACCTCTAACTCGTAGCTCAGCAAACTGACAGCCTGCAGGCCCGCAGCCTGTTTTCATATGGCCCACAAGCTAAGAAATGGTTTTTATATTTTTAAATGTTTGAGAAAAATAAGCAAAAATATTTTGTGATGTAGACAATTATTTGAAATTCAAATGCCATAATCTGTACCTTTTTTGGGAACGCAACCGTGCTCATTTGCATATCATCTGTGGCTGCTTTTGTGTTACAATGACAACACCGAGCAGTTGCAAAAGACGGTATGCCTACAAATCCTAAAATATTTACTGTCTGGACTTGAATAGAAAAAGTTGGCCAACTCTTGCACTAACTTCTTGCTCCTCAAAGTGTGATCCTTGGACCAGCAGTGTCGGCATCATTTGGGAGTTGGTTGGAAAGGCAGAATCTTGACCCTCATCCCAAATCTACTCAATCAGTTCAGGTCCCCTTGGTAATTCATGTGCATGTGAAGTTCTGGTCTATTACGTTCGGATCACACTAATTTGTTCCACAGAGTCCTGGCTTTTTCTCTAGGTTATTTATTCACTTCTTTAACATAGCAAACATGTTTTATGTGTTTTGTACCTCTCCACATAAGTGCAAGAAAAATTGTGTTCTGTTAGTTTCTTCTTCCTCTGTACTAAAAAACCTTTGCATTATTCATCTGATAATTGATGATATATCATCTTAGGCTATCTTGTGCAGTTTCCTTGTTCTATTATTTGACATCTATTGCATTTATGACTTATTTTCCCAGCTAAAAAATCTACCCCGTTGCAGAAAAATGCATTTTTAAAACTATTTTCAGTGATCCATGGTGTATTGCATACAGTCAATGCTTTATAAACACTGCTACTCATTACTATAGAATATGCTTTGCACAAATAAACCAACGGTGAAGGATCTGTGACCTACCAGATTTGGAAGATGCTGTGTACTACAGATTAGTCCTTGACATTGCAATTCACATTTTCTTATTAAAGGCCCTGAGAAGTCATGCAGGAAAAAAATTTGTTTACCATTGTCTAATCTAGCTTTTAACTTGACTATGATTTTTTTTCTTATTTAGCATCTACTAACAGCCCATGTGTAGTTGCAGAATGCTTTTCCAGCATATTTATCCCACAGAACTTGCAGTTTTTAAAAAATAAATTAAGATCAATTATAATCTGGACAATGATAAGTATAAGGCTAAAGAAAATAATCAGTAAGCACAATAAAATAATTGAAATACATTTTAATACTGGCAGAAAGAGTAAAGCAACAAATGCATTTTCTGCAACAGTGTAACAAACCTATTTAGTCTCCTGAAATGGCTCATTATGTCTTCTACACTTGCATATGGTTGAAATGGTTGGTGCTGACCTGTTTTTTGCTTTTTAAACCTCATGCTTTTTGTTCCCCAACTCTGAGTAAAATTTCAAAAGCATCTCAGATTCTAACCCACG
This sequence comes from Trachops cirrhosus, assembly GCA_028533065.1. Lineage (NCBI taxonomy): Eukaryota > Metazoa > Chordata > Mammalia > Chiroptera > Phyllostomidae > Trachops > Trachops cirrhosus. Next base: position 27,313,115 of record CM052545.1, on the reverse strand, counting down.
GAAGAAAAAGTGCACAGAAAAGACTAAATTTGCCCAAATCAGGTGGTAAGTACATTAACATAAGTTATTATACTGCACTGACACTCTCAGGGAAGAGTCAGATTGCTCCTGATTCAAGTATCTGTCAAATGATCAGTTCTGTTGTTCAACTGTGGTAAGACAGGGTGGAACCCAGGAGGCGGAGAAAAAAATGCAAATATTTAGATGGTAGACTCCCTTTAGTAACAAAAAGGGCAGGATAGTTCCTGGACAATGTTTAAATAAATGTGCGTTTAATTTATGATGGGAACCACTTGCACATTGAAGCTCGTAACAGCCTAGCAAAGAGGTCCCTCCCAGGAACGGCCCATTCTGAGCTATAGTAAATGTTCTCCTTCAGTACTCCTTCCATTTGAAAACTAACCAATCCAGAACACCACCTCCACCTCCACCACCTCCACACACAGGGCTATTATTCCCTTCTCTTAATCACCCCCAAGCCAGGGAGCATCCAGAGACAGCCCCTATGCCCTAGGGCCCGTTGAAATTATTCATTTAGACTAGCCACTTCCGAACCTGTCTGCTGCTTCATCCATTCCTTCCATGGAAAGCAGGACAAAGACTCCTGCCCGGGTTTCAGTTTGCTCCTTCTGCCTCCTGGCCACCTCTGAGGCTTCCCTGCACCCCCACCCCCACCCGCACCCGCACCCTCACTCTCACAAAATTTGGGAACAATGATAGTTCTCAAGGACATGTATAAATTCAAATTAAGGGAAAGAGAATTATGGTAATACTTATTGAAAGATTATTATATGCTACACACTTTGAAAATACAGCTTTATTTTATGTCTCACCAACTCTTTAAAGTAACTTATCACATTTTTAGATACAGGCAACTTTCATTTATCTACAGAAATGAAAAAGAAGATAATCTTCCAGATAATCTTCTAAATTTCACTTTCCTTAATACATGTTGCTTCACCTTTCATCAAACTCTTTACTGTGAAGATTAACAAGTGTTAACAAAGTTTACTAATTCTTCCTTTCTAATCTCTGGTAGGGCTACTGAGCAGCTCCGTGAGTGCCGCACCATGAGGAGCTGAGAAGGAAACCTTCAAACACCACTGTGTGTGGTGAGCCCCCGCTCAGAGGCGTTGAGAGTGTGAGACTGGCTGTCAGACTTCAAGGCCTGAAACAGGCTATGAAAATAGTCTTGCCTGAATTGGGAAATAAAATGTAAAAGGGTTAGGAGATGTAGTCATCTTCATTCATTTAATCCATTGAACGTTTCTGTATTCATCCAGGGGGCTCATTGCACTTCAGTTCCGATCCGAGGTACTGGTTGGGGGTACAGATGTCAGCTAGGCTGGGTTTCGTATTTCAGGAGACTACTGGTCGGGGCAGATAGAGATGAAAACTCAGTTCCAGACATGGGGAAATGCTGAGTACACTTCATCTGATGAACTGAGGTTCTTCCATTACGTGCAAGCATGTACTGCCTAAACAAATCTTTAAAAGTTGTCCATTGCTTCATACTTACAGATTAAGTTTGCGCTGGATAAAATACATAGGTTGAAATCAATTGATTAGAGAGAGAATGATGTAGATGGGCTTCATGAGTCTTATATTTTTGCTTTCAATTCACAGGGGATTCTAACACAGAGAAAAAAAGGATTGTAGAATTTAAAGCTCTGTAGGATGGCACATTTATTATTCTGTGCTAGGATATTAAAATCAACATTGGTATATAAGGTATATGTATATTAAAATATATATACATATATTTATATATGGTGTGTGTGTGTGTGTGTGTGTGTGTATCTTTTATATATCCCAGCCTAAAAATGAGATGATGTCAAAAATTCAAGGATCCTACTATGGCACCAGCAGGATGTAGTAGGGTTGAAATTCAAGGTGTTTTATGTAGAAAAATTCAACATGGGGTGGGGCAAAAGTAGGCTTACAGTTGCTTGTATGAAAAATAATACAATAATAAATAATAATAGGAGAACAAACTCTGGGTTTTGCACACTCACCACAGCAAACCCCCCTTTCCCCCACCCCTGTAGTTAACTGTTCACACTCTACCATTCAAAGGGCAACCCCTGACTTTGTCTGAGGCCCTCTGTTAGAGGAGAGTGGCTGCGTCCACAGCTTGGTTAGAGCAAAAGAGGTCAGAAGGACAACCAGAATCAGGGGGATCCCAGCTGCTTCTAAGCAAGTGGCTATTTTTGAAAATCACCAATTGCTTCCATTCTTTGGTAGTGTAAGAAAATTTTCCTTCCTGATGTGGCCTTCCTTTTTTCTTCTCTTACAACCCTGGCAACTAGCAGTGGGCCTCAGAACTGTGTTTGGGAGTTGGGATATACATATGGGAGTGCTCGAACACTCTGGTTCTCTGAGAAAGGGCAATATCGTTGATTTTTATAAGAATAAACTCAACCAATTAAATGAGAGGAATAACAAATCCGCTGGCAAAGTATAATACATACTACCCAGTTTACTATACTAATAGTTTATGTTTAAAAAATCACATATGGCATCACTTGGCTTACAAGTTGACTACTAAATATCTATTCTGATTCTACCACTTAAAAGGAAAGAGGATTTTATGACTGACAGTCTCTTGGTATCTTTATTTTTTTGAACCACAACTATGTACCCTGGAAATTTTCTGTGTCCTGCATTTTAAACATGTGGCTTTTAAAATGAACAAATCTGACTTGTAAAAGTTACAAAGCTTCATCAGTGAATCTTAGCTGATGGTCTCCAACTCTGCTAAGGAAATGGTAAATCTTAGAAGTCATTTAATAGAAACAATAAGGTGCTTTAAAATAAAAACCTTTAAAAAACAGTTGAGTTTTTATTTTCCCCTCCAAGCCAGCTTCCTGATGCTCAGAGGGAAACGCAGTTAAGTTGAAAGATGTCTATTTTTGCTCCACAACTCCACTGATTTGTACTTCCTAGAAAATGTATCTTCAAAAGGATGTCAGTGATGATTGCAGGCTGGCAAATGTAGCCCGCAGCTGCCCCCTCCTCCCAGAGCGCGAGCAGCACATGGTTGAATGGAAGTGCACGCCCGAGGAAAACTAAAGGAACCAGTCTCTTTAATGTTAGAACCAAAATAAAGGGCAGGAGAAGAAAAAAACCCGGAGACATCAATGGTTCCGCAGTGGTTATATTTTCCAGGTGTTCCTTTCTCCCGAAGGAATGGCGGTGCTCTACCGTGAACTGGAGAGCCCCCCACACGAAACTGGCAACTTAAGCCCAAGATGAATTTTGTTTATGCCTAACTCCAAGTCGGGCCGTCTGTAAATATCACATTTCATACATCTGCAATTAAACACCAATTAATTTTCACGGGGTACTTTTTGTCTTGTCACCAAAGATTTCTTAATTTTTTACATATGTTCGTATTAACCACAAGACACACCATGTTTATTCTGTCATGTGGATTAATAGGCAGACCAAAGAGAAATTAGTCCTTGTCTAAGTTTACTATGGCTGTAATTTCAGGAGTGCTTAGCTCAAAGACCAACAGCTAAATCTGTGTGGGCGACAGATGTACTTTAACCCTATGATCCGAAAGAGACCAATAAATAGATTAGCTTTTTGAAACTCAAAGCCCAGGAAATGATAACATAGATTTTGATCCCAAACAAGACCCATGTCTAGCAATTCTTTCCTCTAATAATCATGCTATCTCCTAAGAAAGAAAGATAGAATAGAAGGGGAGGACAGTCAAGAAAAAGCTAAACTTCGGAAATGATTACATCTTGTTTTGTATGGACCGTGAGAGGTAGCTTTGTGTTTGAACACCATGAGCATGCAGATATTTAATCATTATCCCTAAAAAACCACACAGCTATAAAAGTAGGCATCAGAAATCTATACTATTTGTGCTGCAAGGAGCTGTTAAGCTCTTAGATGGCTTCTAATTTCCACGTCGGTGATAGAAGACAAAGGATGGATGGAGGACTGGGAGAGTCAGCAGTCCTGGCCCAAGGACCAGCTAAGCTGAACTGCGGTCCTGTCGTCCTCTCTCTGGAGGCTCATTTCCTTCTTTGTGAGGTGTGAGGAAGGAGCCAGCCCAGTGCTACCTCCAATGTGTCACAAGAAAGGAGTTCTGAAGCAAGTTGGCAGATACAAGTGAAAAAGGGTTCTGTAGCCAATTAGGTTTACAGAGCCCTGGGTTAAACAAAATTAAACATCTGTCTTTAGTACAAAGTTTTTAGAACTTTGTACTGAGTTTCCGAGAGAGAACAATGGGAGGCATAATTCTCAGTCTTACTTGACCACGAAACGGATGGTTAGAGAATCATGTTGGAGAGTTAGTGTTCTGTGGAGCACATTTTGGAAAACACTGGGTTCAATTATATCACTAACATCCTAACTGACTCTACAATAGTATAGTTACATTTAATGTCGATTGCTAGCATCTCATCTGTCCTTGACTGTTAACTCTTAAGAATTTTTTGGGGGGTGGGTGTGGACAAGCTTCCATTATCATGTCACATGCGATTACTGTTGTTGTTTTTTTAATTCCCCTTTTGGGAAACAGGGTGACCATATAATATAATGTCCAAGTCAGGACATTTCTGAGAGTGAAATAGGCTACTATTAACAGTTACAGAATAAATGGGAATTGTTCCAGGCACACCCTGATGTGGTATCCTCATACTTAAACTTCACTGTGAAGAGCAACATGAAATTGTGATTTTGGCTTCAGTGCATATTTTGACTCTGCAAATGCGATTCATTCCCATGGGTAGACAAGAGTAAATTTCACAGTCTATGAGGGGGAAAAAGGATTCCCAACCCTCCTGTCACTCATTCACAAATTCTCAAGTTACACCTGTTAGTTAAAAGAACAGATTCACCCTCGTCAAGCCTCTATGCAAACACAAGAACAGGTCAGCACGACCTGACAAGTCACTCTTCAAAGTTTCCTATGGTGTGAAAATGTGTGCTGAATGTTTCCAAGCCTTCAAAGTGCTGGGGAAAGAATGGATTACACAGAAAGCCTGAGAGTGAGAAATCGCACACGTAAAACAGCTAGAGGTGCACATTCAGCTACTTTGTTGCTACAGTTAGGGCGGGTAATTATTAGCCATTGTTATAACTTGGATTACATTCCAAAGGGCATAAAATGAGAGATGTTTTATTAGATCATGCTGTCAGTCTTCTATGCTTTTGGAACTTGTCCACTGAAATGCCATAATTACCTCGGAATTATGAAAGCCAAAATGACTAAAGTCAAAGCAGGGCGTGGGGAAACAGGTCCCCTTGCTGTATATTCAGCTCCACAGAACTGCCGAAAGCCATGTACAACAGTTCAAGTACAGACTCCTAGAAAGCCCAGTGGTTATCTCCTTGCATTTGCTAAGCAAGTACACCAAACACAACTTGTCCCTGAGCAGTGGACCCACTTTCCCCAAAGTCAGTGAAAAAGATTTTGTCTACAGTTTTTCCTGGTTCATTAGTCAGCCCCTCAATTTCTTGCTTTAGTCATGCTGCCAGCTAATCGTGATTGGGGTAAGGGAGGAGGAACACAATAAAGTGAGGGCAGAGAATGAGCGGAAAAGACCTCTGTTTCTGAAAAAGCTGAAACTTTAGAAGTCAAAGGGCTTTGCAGCTCTATCTTTCATCTCATCTCCAAAGGAGCCTTTCTTCGGCTAACCCTGTGCTGGGTGAAACCGGGTCCTCTGAGCCCAGCTCAGCTGCCCCCCGTAAGGAGGGCAGCATCACCTCCCAAATCTGGTGGACATTCTGGCCAAGGCTTAAGCAGGGCTCAGTGGCTTCCTTGCACAGTGTTCTGGCTCTTGTCTTGTCTGATGATGGAGGTAATTGGATCAAATGTGGCCCGTGTGATCTCCGAGCAACCCCAAGTCTGACATCGGAAACAGTGTGAGTACACAGTTAAATTGTGTACCCAGCACACTCATGTCAAAGCCACCCTCTTTCCAAAATGCATTTCCCTTTGTGTTCCTTCTAGAAGTTTACCAAGGAGAACTATAATAAATGAAATGAAATGAAATAATAAGTGAAATAAAAAATGAAGCATCCACTGTGAGCAGGTGGGGGGACTCTTTTCATTAGACAATGAAAAGTGAGGTGCAGAAGGAATTATATTGTTAGCAAGTCACTCTCAGGGGTCCTGCAACAACTACCCCATCAGCTAGAGAGCAAACACCTTCATCGAGAGTACTGAGCGGTATTTTACACACACACTCTCACACCTAGACAGCACCACACTGTGTAACTACACACACACACACACACACACACCTGGATTTAACAGCTGAGAAGCTCCTTGACTCAAGTTCCTGAAAGAGTCTCAAACACTTTCAAAGGTGCTAATGCTGCTTTGCGCCTACTGATCTGATTCTAGCCACACAAGTAATTCTCTAAATCGCACCTGTCCTCCTCCTCCCAACAATTTGGAACAAATACATACTTTTCAGTTTGTAGAAAAGTGAGCCACTTCCAAGAAAGCTGCCTCTGCTGCTTCCCCTCCGAGCGGTGGCTGGAGCAGGGAGGGGACTCAGGTGTGTGAACAAGACCAGGAAGTGAGGACTAATTATACCTTGTCATATTTGGCAATCTGAATAACAAATAAAATTGCATGTTTCATTTCAGTTGGTTTTTCAGAGCAAATTACCTCAGCCTCGTATTTCATTACAATGGACTACATTTTTTTTAGGTGCTGCAATTCGTGGTATGGTCAGATAGAGACTTTAATCTTTTTCTTTGAAAAACAGATTTTCATGAAGAAAATGTTCTTTCTTTTTAATTCTCACCCGAGGATTTTTTAATTGATTTTATTTTACTTTTTGTGGCAATAATATGATTTATTTTTTCATTTTTTTTCATTGTCATTTAGTCCCCTTATACCTCCTGCCCCCGGAAATCACCACACTGTTGTCCATGTCCATGAGTCCTTTTTCCTTTTTGCTCAATCCCTCCACCCCACCCTCTGCCACTCCTTAGCTGTCCTCCTGCTCGCTATCAATGAGTCTGTCTCTAATATGCTTGCTAGTTAAGTTTATTACATTTTAGTGAGAGAGAGTAAGGGGTGGGGGAGAGAGAGATGGAGGTGAGAAACAGCAATGTGAGAGAGAAACATCAATGAGTTGCCTCCTGTATACACCCTGACCAGGGACCAAACTTTCAACCTCGGTGTGCGACCTAACTGGGGATCGAACCTGCAACCCAAGAGCTCTCCTTTTAGATGACAGTCAGAGCACCTACTGCCTGGCTACATTCCATCATTCCATTTATCCTGCATGCCCCTGTGAGCACACAACACACAATTTTTAAAAATTGGCTTCAGAGGCACATAAAAACTTTGCAAAAGACAAAACAAAATAAAAATACCTCGAACTATTGTGTGGCGCAGGTACTAGGGGCAAAGACTCAATCTAGCATATGCAATTTACTAGTTAAAGGAGTTACAATAGTTTCTTTACTTGTATAAATAAAAATGTGTAGTGACCTACCTGGTGTGGTTCAGTTGGTTGGAGTATCATCCCATAAACAAAAGGTTGTGGGTTTGATTCCCAATCAGGGCACATATGGGAGTCAACTAATTGATGTTTCTCTCTCTCTCCCCCGCTCCTTTGCCCCCCACACCTGTCCCTGCCTCACCCTCTCCCTTCTCTTCCTCTCTCCTTTCCTCTCTAAACAAGCAGTGAAAAAAATATGTCCTCAATGAGGGTAAAAAATTATGTGTATTTAAAAATGCTACTGAGGATAGTGATTACAAGTGTTTTCTGCACAGGAAAAGGACAATCTAGTCGAAATTTGTCTTGTGGAGCAGGGTTCTATTTCTGAGCCCGGTGTATATATATCAGGGCTTCTAGAACCTCAGCCACGCCTCTTTGGAGCTCCTAAGCCTTAGGGCCAAAGAAGAGTGCCAACAGCTCTCTTAATCTTTTCCAGTTTGTGAGAAAGCCTTTTATGACTACCTGTTTCATTCTGATAATTTATAGATGTTGGGGAAATGAAAAATCACCCTGTGCTAGGAAAAGGTGGAATAGTCCATGCTCCCTGTAAATACTATCTCCTACCCATGTGTCTCTCAATTTGGAGGTAGAAGGGCAAGGATTGTCATAGTCTCCCTCCAGATTTAATGTTCCATTGGTCCACAGTTTTCCCAGGTTATAACCTAGGCTTAAAAATATTTGTCTGGGTGATATGTTGGGTCAGTTCTGAAGAATCTCCCCTGAGATTTCTTATGGCTAAAATAATTCCATATGCCCAAAGATAGAATAGCCTGGAATAATGAGGTAGTGAGTTCCTTGTCATCAGATATATTGAAGATGGAAGAAAAGCTACCAAAGATCTTGTGGAGAGAATTCAAGAACTAGATGGTTAGTGGGGAGACTGTAACTACTGGTGCTATAATCTCACTTTCAGCGAACAATTCACAGCTGATGCAGGAAAGTGGGACAGAACACCTACTGCCTGGTGCTCTGGGTACTGAAGAATGGCCGAATCCTCTTAACTACGATCCATTCACTAGATTAGCCTAATTTAATCAAGACTACTCTTGAGATTTCCGGGGGCTTTTAAATTAGGGTAGTTTAAATTAGGGATCCGTTAGCTGTTAAAAGAAACATATCCAGCACACAAATGCTATAATGTTTCCATCTTTTCAACCAGTTTGCATTACAAAATATGCTTTTAAAAATATTTCCTAGTTTAGACAAAAACTTGGGTCAATATGACCCAAGACATCAGAGTATTTCCTGTAAAAGAAAAGCTCAGTTCATTATTATTTATTATTAACTGACTCTGTACTGAAGTTCCCAGTTTTTCCTTGTTGATGTTCATGCTCTAGTCTTACGTCATTAATGTAGAGCTTTTCTGATTCTGAAAATGCTTGTGTTAGGAAAACCCGTGCTCACATTCAAATCCAATGAGGTGTCATTTAATTTTTCAAAAGCACATTTGAGAGCTTTTAAAATTTCCTATCATTTAACCAAAGAATAATTTTTACAAAGCTTATTTCATAGATGTATTTTGATAGTTTCCTGAATTCCCAACCCTCCGCCCAATTTTTGACTTCTCTTCTTATTGTTCAATATTTTTTTCTTGGAGAAGAATCACATACCACCTACAGAATAAAAGAAAGTCATGCTTTCTGCCTGGGACTAGATTGCCCATAAAAGTCTCTGTTGGGACAAAAAAGCCTTTTTTCTACAAAAGGGACTCCCAGACATAGCCACACTGTGTGTGAGTCTTCACAAGCCACACCTGCGCCCTCAACATGCCAGCCCCGACACCCCGGCCTCTGCACAAGGCGCTAGCCTCCTGGTTTCTGTGCAGAGCGTTTCATCTACTCCCACCCCATCAGATGCCAGGATTGTGGGCAAAAATAAAACCAGCTAATGGAGAACCAGTCCTTTAGCTACTGGTACAGTATCACTATTTTTTTGCTATTCACTTTTGTTCAAAAGTAACTATCCTGCATACGATGCAAAATGGGTGTTTTTGATCAATATACATAATATGCAGATTGTCATAATCATGACCTCACATTTTTTGAATTTGTCCTCATGTCACTGGGAGGAAGGGTACAAATTGCTCCCTCTTCCCCTACCCCTTCTTCCTGTAAAGCATCATTATGATTTCTAAGAGATTAAAAATTAAAGTACTTAATAGCTCTAAAATTCTGGTAAGATTAGAAAGAGAATTCCCAGCCAGTGGCTAAAGAGTTAACCTAAGACAATTACAAAGAAAATGTAAAATCTGTTGCCAGGTCATTTACTGCAATGTCAAAAGCTAAAAGAGTTTGCCCAATACTCTGGAGCCTAATAATGTGATTGGAACTAGTATACTGAGGAGATGAACAGTCTTCTAACACTGTTTTAGAAATGGTGTATTGATCCCTGCACAAATTTTCAGCAACTCAAATAACCAGAATTTATGGATTTATTCCTAACTTCAGGAAAAATGGACTTCACTCCTGTGCCCTTTGCCTTCTCACATTAATCTTTAAATTGCAATTAGCTAAGTTAAATCATGACCTTGAAGGACATTCCCTCACCCAAGGGGCACAGGATCTGATTTTGCCAGATTTGGATTGTGTTCCTTCATCTTTTCAAAACCAAATTTGATTAAGTCCGTTTACACTTTTAGGGAAGAATATCCTTAGACCTTACACACTTTACATGGAAGATGAAGAAGGAAAGAAGCAGAGAGCATCGCTGCCCTTCGCAGAGTTCCTGCACACACATGAGGTGTGTCAGGTGTGTAGGCTTCTTCGTGGGGGTGGTGGCAGACGATGGATGCCGGACTTTTCCCGTTGGGAGCTATATAAACATTTAAAAGCAGAGTGACATTTAAACTATAAGCCAATACTGCGATATATTGAAATTTGTTGTAACTAAGATGGGAGTATGAATCAGTGTAACCTTTTAAGGAGAGGATTGGGCAACACTAATATTTAAATATGCCTGCTTCTGACCCAGCAGTTTCCCCTCTAGGAAGCTACACTTCGATATGTTCCCACAAGAGCACAAAGACATATGAAACATGCGTACAAGGATGTTCGTGTTAGTGCTTTTTAAAAAGTAATAGGAAAACACTCATCTTGCCCTAAATGTCCATCAAAGAGGAAACAGCAATTTAATTGTGGCATCCAGTAACTATGGAAAGACTATGCAGCCTTTAAAAATAATGTGACATAAAACTGTCAGAAATATATTATCCAGTCAAACCACAACAGTAAAGAATGGAACAGTAGACTTCTGGAGGGTTATACAAGAAACTTGTCACTTTTAAGTTATGTGGAGAGGAGGGACTGATCTTGAGGGAAGATAGAGAATTTTCACTTTTCATTTTGGAGCTTTCTGTATGGTTTTATTTTACCTCAAGCAAATATTACTTCATACACATTAAACTCATTAAAATATACAAAAAGGAAACAAAGAAAAACATAACAATTTAGCATACCCATTCTATGCAGAAAATAAAAATTGAAAATAAATACACATATTTTTATTTATTTTAGGGCAATTATGTTGTATTAAAGGAGACTTGATTATTTCATTATTCATAAACTACCTGGGTTTTGCAACACATTTTATTTCTACTACCCTCAGGCTATTAGGAGGATTAAACAAGGTGATGCATGTCTAACCTTGGGTTTGGGGCTTGACGCAGGTTAGCCAGCTGTTATAATTTCTTACAGGAGCCCAGGGGAAAGTCTACTGTAGGGGCACACAGAGCAATTCAGAAAAGTCTCTGACTTTGGACATATGCAACCAAATATCGGTCCCCTATTTTTCCTTGTTTGACAGCCCTTCCACTAGACTTGCGTTATAAATTAATGGGTTTGTTGTATTTGCCTTCATTCTTTTGTTTATCTACGAAATGTCCCGCTGCTAGGAGGGCCACTGTATACTTTCTAAAATCACGGTCACAATAAGAATGGAATGGACTTGATTAAGGAAAAATTTTAGCATGTTGTCTTATATACTTAAGTACTGAGTCCTAAAACTAGATATATTGATGCAAAGAGGTGCTTAAAAAATTTCACAGCAGCCAGGGATTATCTCATCTTGCTTCGGGTAGTGGGCGAAATATATCTCAGTGTATCATAAATGAGGATCTATGGAATGTGACATGTTAGGGTTGTATTCTGTTGTGTTTCCTTAACGACCAAGCAATAGCTTATAGGAAGGTTCTTGGCTCTGCTAAGTCCATGTCCCAAGGTCAGAATGGCTTTTAGCCATGAAGTGATTCTTGCAGAGTTCAAAGGAACCTCAGCTCCATCCTCCAAGTGTTAGGTAGCAGCTAGGAATGAGTGGCCGGAGGGGAAATAAAGGCAGAGCCCTCACCAGTACATTCTAACAAAGAACTTAATACAGGAGGCTAGAAGCAAAGGAAGACATGTCTCACTCATTGGCCCAGCAGTCCTGAGCCTGGTCTGATAAGATTGCTAGGCATTCTGAAAAACACAAGCAAAACTATGATAGTACAGGAGGAGGGGAGTGTCCTTGAGACTGGACTTATGTAAGCTTCTGGAACAATCTTACTAAGATTGCCAGGTTGTCCTGAACATCTGAGGCCTAGAAGGTGGGAGGGAAGTCCTGAAATTCTATGTACCATTTCCACTATCAAGGAAATAACTCCCATATGTACCTGTGTTTGGGTCATCACATCTCCCCCCAGGGGGAGGTTTTACCCACCAACCAATATGTAACTCCTTCACCCCCATCCTGCCAACTATGTAAGTGCTCAGAACAGAGGACCTGATGCCTCTAGTCGCCCATGTTCTTGCCTTTCACCCCCACCTTAGTTAGGCCCGTTCCCTTCCATGAGAATTAGCACTAATAAATTTTGCTTGCACACTAATAGGCTTGCTGATCTGCAATTCTTTACTGCGATGGCAAGAAGAACTGAGTTTCTCCAGTAACATAAAAATCCTTTGGGTTGGATCTTGAAAATCTTGCTGGGAGAAGAGAGAAGCTAATTAAGAAACAAAACGAAGACCGAGCTAGGTAGGAGAAGGACAACTATGTGCCTACTCACATGCAGTTTCTACTCCAGTGGGTGAGAGTAGAGAGAAAGATAAGAAGCACTTACACTGCCACATGAATAAAGTCATTTCGGATACAGCAACTCCATAAAGAAAATGAAACACAGTGAGAGTGATCGGAGCTCCACAGGTGGGAGAGTTGTGGAAGAGAGTGAGGTCATTTATGCTGTGAGAGAACAGTGTGCTTGTTTGTTTGTTTGTTTGTTCAAGATTATATGAGAATAAAAATATCAGGAAATAAAAAGAGCCTGAAAGGGGTGCTGGATGAGAAGTATTCATGCCTAGAGATTCTCTAAGAACGAGCATCATCACATTACCTACCTCCAAAGAGGCTCTTTTCCCTACTTGGATTTATTAAGACTAACTAACAAATCTCTCAGCTTCTAGGCAAATAGAATTTACACTTTCTTTCCTTAGAGCATTTTCTCATGTTAATTTATACCCATGAGGACCAAAAAAATTTTTCAGTTATGACTTAATATAGAATTTGAGTCTATCTCCACAGTGAAATGGCCCCTTTTCTCCCTCCATTATGTCATAGAGCTCTAATTCTTCTCTCTGAAGCTATAAAACAGCTGTTGCTAATGCATATGGACAGATTTCAAAACTGAGGCTACTATTATACTACGAGCATTTCTCTGGTAGCCATTGCAAACTGTTTAGCTCTCTCCTTTGACTGAAACATTAGGAGGGCTCTGGTGTCTAACAGAAAGCAGGAGAAAAGCAGCTTTTGGGGGTGTTGGGTAAGAACTGCCCGTGGTACTCCCTGGGGCACATTTGCTCTTATAACCAAAAGCCAGGAGAGAGTTCATGTCATATCACCTTCAGGAGCTGTCAATGACCCCGAGAGAATAATCTTGGAAAGGAAAAAAAAAAGGAGAAATGATATAGCTTTGTTCTAAGTATGCAATTTGGATAAAGAAAGAAAATGAGGAATTCCTGTCTTAAAAGCAAGCATTAAATCCACGGGCATTCCTCACGCTGAGGGTGTGCTGGAGCACAGTGGCTCCCTGGAGGGGCTCAGACAACCTGCCTGGGCTTCCTTCCCCAGCTCCTCCTGCGGACACTTCCTAAAAGGTCATCTCACACATGGGCTTATTCCCACTGGGACCTACTCTTATGGTTTGTCTTCCTAGCAGCCTTAGAAACATCTTTTTTCTCTGTAAATATTTTAATGACTAATCCTGAACTCTGAAGAGGGAAAAAAGCATGAATAAGAAAAATATATTCCATTGCTATGACTGAGCCAGAGAACCTATTTTGCGCTGCAGTCCACGCGGTCAGCCAAACCTCCCTGAAGACCCGACCTAAGCGAACCGGACCCTTCTGAAAATTTAAATGTCTGCACAAATAATTTAACACTACTTTTTAGCTTTTTCAGCACTTACAGGTTTAAAGGGCTACTGAAATCTTCAATTCTTTTCACATTTGATGATTAACATAGCACTTTTGAAGCTAGCTAAAGAAAGGAAGGCAAGCAAGAGAGAAGTAAAATGATTTTTTCTTTCGAATGGTGGACTTCTGAATTTGGCTGCTTCTTTCCCAAACTATTTTTTGCTATGCAAATTGAGAGGGTGGACTATGTTTTCATAATACTTTAGTCATACGTATCATTTCATGTTTTGTTAACATAAATACCTTAAATTTTTTAGTAGTTTTGAGGACTGAGTTCCTCTCATATTTATACAAATACATGGAGAAATTATCTATATTCTTTTTCGAAACCAAATCATTTATTTATTTATTTATTTAGTTAGTTAGTTAGTTATTTTATTGTTGTTCTATTACAGTTGTCCCAAATTTTCCCGTTGCTCTCCCCTACCACACCCAGAAAAGTGTAAATAAAGGTTCTATCTCATAAAGTGTTTCATTCTCGAATGCTGAGACTTACATAGCTATTATCTTTATTGTCTGAGACAACACAGCTAAGACACCACAGCTAAGATACTACTTATTCTGTGGCAAAGAGAAATAGACTGTTTCTATAATCATTGTTTGGAGCCATGGAAATTAATCTTATGCCACTGATATCAAGGGGAAACCAGAGGCCTTAAGCTATGTGGTGGCGGTGGGCCAGATCTTGATTCATTCTTGGAAGCCTCATATACACCATTTCACAAGCGATACCTGGAGACCACTTTAAGTATATTTCATTTTGGTGTTAGGATTGTGCTGGAGAGAAGAATGTTTCAGGGGTGGGTGGTACAGTTGTAAATAGGGACTGATGGACTGCTATCTCTGCAATTACAGAGCCCTGTGCTCTCCACACACTTGTCAAAGCTTGGCAGCAAAGTCCCGGGGCTTGGCTGGGAGCAGGACTGGAGTCCTGCTGTGGAAGCAGATGGCTGGTGGCCGCTTAGTCTGGGACCAAAGTGGATTCACCCTCAGTATTCTGCTGTGTGGGTTCTAACTTACAGTACCGCCTCCCAGCTCTCCTGAAGGGAGCCCCTTGGCAATGTGAGCCTGGAGGAGGAGGGGCAGGCTTAGCATCTGGCAGGGGACCCTGGCCCTTCCCCTTCTTCCGAAGTCTGTGTGGGAAAGGGGAGCGGCCTGCACTCAGGAAGAGGTGGTGGGCGGCCTGGGACCTGCTTAGGTGAAGCTGCGTGTTGCCTTCCTTTGAACAGCAGCCAGGAGACCACTTTGCCACCTGGCGATGGAGTTGGCTTTCTGCCTCAGTTTCTTCTTACAACAGCAAACAGCACACAAGGCTCGGCAACCCTGTGAGGTCGTCGCCTAGTTTTTAATAATTCCTTGTATTTATTTAGTGCCTTTTTCCTCTCCCCAGAGCTAACTATAAGAGTTTTCCATATGTTACTTCAATAATCCTCATTACAGCCCCGTGCCTGGGCTGGTTAGAGCACGGTGCTAATGGGGCCAAGGTCGGCACTCAGTCTCTCACGAGCCCCCTGTGAGCAGCCCTGTCTGCACTGAGAAAATCTGTTTCGGGGTCTCACTCTGCACTGCTAAGCATAACCAATGATTTCAGAAAGCTTGCAAGAGGCCACAATGACAACAGGTGGTAACAATAATAATAATAATAATAATAATAATAATGGCATCTAACATTTAATGTGTGTTCACTCTGTGCCAGGTATTTTCTAAGCACTTATCATATATTAACTAATTCAACTCTCCCCCAAACTCCATGAAACAAGTACTACTTTTAGACCCATTATAAAGAAGAGGAAACTGAGGCCCAGGGAGGTTAAGGTCACACAGGTAATGGTGGAGCAGGGATTTTAATGCCATCAGTCAGCTTCAAGGGACCAAACTTGTAAACACCACTCAGTACTGCTCTCTATAAGCAGCACTGTGAAAGGTACACCTCAGTACACAAATTTTGTTGGTCTGGATAGTAAGCACAACTTACTAATGTATTTTGCTGAGTATAATGCACACTATTGCCTAAATTTGTTCTGGAGAGAAGAATGTTTCAGGGGTGGGTGGAACATGAGGGAAAAATAAGGATGCACATTATACATGGGTATAGTGATTACATACCATGGGTATAATGGGTAAGCTAATACCATGTATAATGTGCACAAAAGTGTGGGTGCACATTATACATGACAAAATATGGTAATATTAAGATGTGAAGAGATGGAAAGAGAGACTCAGTTATCACTTAAAGGACACTACTACCATGCATGTTAGGTGCTGTGCCATACACACCATAGGTTTTGTCTCATTTAATCTTTTTTTAAAATGTTTTATTGATTATGCTATTATAGTTGTCCTATTATCCCCCTTCATTCCCCTCCACCCTGAACACCCTCTCTTACCCACATTCCCCCCCTTTAGTTCATGTCCATGTGTCATAAGTTCTTTGGCTTCTACATTTCCCCTACTATTCTTGCCCTCCCCCTGTCTATTTTCTACCTACCATCTATGCTACTTATTCTTCGTACCTTTAATCTTTAGAGCAGCATTTAGAGTGGCTTATATCACTTCCATGTGACAGCTCAGGATACTGAGGGTCGGAGAGGCTAAGTAATTTGAATACTGATATTTAGCCTAAGAGCCAGAATTCTAAAAGAACTGTCTGTTTCTAGC
This sequence comes from Trachops cirrhosus, assembly GCA_028533065.1. Classification (NCBI taxonomy): domain Eukaryota; kingdom Metazoa; phylum Chordata; class Mammalia; order Chiroptera; family Phyllostomidae; genus Trachops; species Trachops cirrhosus. The sequence goes on along the minus strand of CM052545.1, from coordinate 27,296,536 downwards.
ACATATGCCATTGTCCTGAAATTTCAGAGATGCTCCCAATGTAGTTAAAGGAAATGTTATATATGTGAAAAAGAAACAGAGGTTTAGAGGAGATGAGACTTGTTATGAGCAATGGTGTCCAGAATTAGAAGCACACTTTTGGACTTCCACTGCTGTGTCCTCTTTCCTACAACTACCTATGATGTTCATATGTCCTAGTCAAAGAGAAAGTAAACACCTGTGGCCACAGGGACAATGCTAGGTGATGGGAGAGGACAGGAGGTTACTCACTGGGAAACTAGGAATACCCAAGTCTGTATTATTTTTATTGGGAGAGAATTCAGTGATATAGCCTATCTAAGCCACAGAGACAAAGTCAATGGGAGACAAATGTTTAAAAGACATTAACATCAAAGAGCTCCTGTCTGTCATTTGAAACAAATGGGAGTAATTACTTAATCATTTCCCTCTCTGGATGGGCCAAATGGTTTTGAAAGAAGAATGGCTTCCAGAAAGCACAGGCTCTGGCATCAGACACATTGAGGTTAGAACCCTGGCTCTGTCGTTCCCTCCATGAACTTGACTGAGTTACTTAGCCTCTCTGAGCTTCAGTTTCCTAATTTGGAAAATGCAGATAAAAATGGTACCTGTGCACGGCATCATTAGATTAAAGGAGAAAGATGAATACAGAGCGGCTCCCAATCTGAGCTCAGTAAAGCCTAACTATTATTACTAAAGGGAAGATCTTCATGGGAAAGAAACTCAGTTTTTGTGAGATCACCCATGATCTATAAAAGGAGTTCACTTGTGTGTCACTCTGTGGCTTCAGACACTCTGAACCAGTCTGCTTTTGTAAAAGTGCTCATTTGTGGGGGAGAATTTTGCTTCTTCAGCAGATAGAGTTTCAAAGTGTACTGGCAGGGTGTGTTGGGTGCCTTGATTAATGGCTCAGCAGATATTCATATTGGTAGTAATAACTAGCACATGTGTATTGGAAATCATACACAGCATATTGTGCACTCTTATTATGATAAACAGCAGCAAGATGTTAAACAGGAATGGTTTGGCTAGCTAGCCGTGATAACTGTTAACACTACAAATGCCAGCTTCTGGATTGCAAGTTACTTGCAGCTTAAATACCAAAACGCAAAGAAAGAAAAGCCCCAAATTGTTTCCTGTGTATTATGCTCAAGTCAGACAACACAATCTGGATCTGAATTCCACCCGAAAGCAATACTTCCGCTGTGGTTAGCAAACCAGACTGCTTTTCCTTTTGAGTTTAACTTGACCTAATTAAGGATTGGGTGTAGAATCTTGACATAATGCTCTGAGATCCTTTAACAAGTCATTTAACATTAGTATTATTCCATAACTTGCCAAGTTACAGCATAAAAGGTAAGTGCTTATTTCAGCAAAACCTAAGCTTTCTTGTATGGACAATAGTTTAAGGTTCACACCAACAGGGCTCCAAACATCCCTTTCCCTTCAGTCCCAAATACTCTGCTGTCTTCTCAAAGAGCTCTCACATCTGCTAAAGATAAGGCAAGATACACATCTGACAATCACTCAGGAGGCTTATGGCGGGAAATTTCTCTTTAGGGTGTCACAAGATAGCAAAGGCCAAGGTAGGGGGGACACAGGATTTCTTCACACTGTGTTACTTGCTATCAAAGTATGTTATTGTTTCCTGTTCCACTATCACAACCTGGACATGTTTCTTAAGAAGTACAGAAGAGGCTATTGTCTAGAGGATTCCTGCACCAGAAAAAAAGAATATAAAAGAAGCAGCAAGTGGAAGAGGTCTACCAAGACTGGGAGTCCAACTGGGATCCATGTAAATTTTCAACCACTCATTTAGTCTGCTTTGACCCCAGAAACTATTTTCTTTGCACTTCACTTCCTTCTCAAGAAAATATGCAAAAGGAACCAGAGACCTCTAGCCAGAGACCTCTCACATATTTGATGAGCCTGAAAGACTTAAGTGACTTATTCGTGGTAGGGCTCAGTATTTTTAATTCTATGAACATGTGATCTCTAAGTGCCCTGAGACTGGGAAGTGGGCACCATGTGTAGCCAGCCTGGAGGAGCTTTTTATCAGTGCGAGGGTAATACACACAGCTCATGGAAAGGAGCCAGCAGGGGGCCTGTGTGTTGTGGGTGCCCACTTAATGTTGACTGCACTGAACACTCTCTAGTCATCTCTTGGCCTCCTGGAGGTTTTCAAATTTCAATTGTGAGCCTTGTTGAGTAGTCCACAATGTTTCTCCTTGAGGGAGTGGGTTGTGGAACATTCCCTCAGAGAAGTTTATAAGCCATACCCAGCTGACATGCATGTGATTAAAGGTTTCCCAGACAAAGACTTTCTGGAGAGTCATCAGATTCCCTCTCGATTCATGGTTCAGATCCATTATATGATCACATCTGGAAAGGCCTCGGGGAGACAGGCTTTTCATTTGGAGCTATAGAGACTGACAAAATCAGGGGCCAGAGCTTAGCCGAGTTGAGTGGGGAGCTAAGGTGGAACACTCAAAAGAGGGGAGAGTCAAACAGGTTGGTAAAATGAGGGGGCCCACAGCAGGACTCAACCAGGTTCTGAGATCCACAGCCATGGGCCCAGGGTATGCAGGGAGCCTTCTTGAACTATCCCGGGATAGTAACCTGGAGTAGGTAAGTTTTTGTGGCTGGTTTCTATGTGTCAACTTAGTCATAGGGCAAAGGCAGATATGCTGCATTTGAAGAGTCTGTTCTAGAAAGGATAGCTTAAGAGAGGGCTTCTTCAGGTATGATCTACTGACACCTTAGAGCCCTCTGAGGTGCTTATTAAAATGCAGGTTCCAAGGCTTCACTCAGGTTTCATGAATCAATACGATGTGGAGCCAGGGTTTTGGAATCCGTATTTTTGACAAGTACCCCCACACACCACTATGGGATTTTTAAAAATTCTAAGATTTTAAAACTACTGAAATATGGTGAAGTGCAAGGATTTTAAAGACAGAAAACCTGAGTTCTATTCTTGGTTGTGTGATCTTTGGAATCACATGACCTAATTGAATCTTAGTTTCTTCATCTGTAAAATGGGGATAATTAATTTTTTCATAGAGGTTGGTTAAGTTAATGTAAGTGTTTGAGATTACCACGTTTTTGAGACAAAGTGAAATCTTGGAGACTCTCACCATTGTACCTATGACAGATCTGGGCTTGGCTAATTATCTCAGAACTGACCAGTGCTATAACCCCTAGCTACGTGTCTCCTGGAAGGCTCTTCCTGGTCTCTTACTTTATCCAGCACTTACAACTCTATCTGATGATCAGTTCAGGCGCCAGCATTGGGAGTTGGACTGCTAGCTTTTCAAATCCCAGAGACATGAGGCAGAAGTGCTTTGAGGGGCCAGAAATCTCAGGGGTCTGATCCTCTATGGGTGAACTGTGGGGACTTTTAATGTGCTAAGCTACTTGGGACAGTAGCTGGGGTTAAGAATTAAGAGGAGGAAGAATAGGATTAGAGTCCCAAGTGAGTTGATGAATTGGAGAAGTAGTCAGGAACAAAAAACAGCTCCATAGAAAACGGTCAGGATGATACATGGAGGAAATGATTATTATCACAAACGGGCTAAGCGACATCCAGCCAAATGAGGATAATAAGCTGAAAACCATCCAATGAGGTCCAGCGGTCACTTAAAACATGAGCGTGAAAGTTGGCTGCACTAACTGAAGCACGGTCTGGAGAAATGTGAGGTAATCGTCACTTTATCATACCTTTATGAGACTTCTCTGTCTAGTTCTGGACTTCACAGTTTGAGAACCACGAAGTGCTTGGACATAGTTCAATGACAGAAATAAAACTGATGAAATTGTTGGAGAACAAGAACTATGAGGAAAAGCAAAAAACCAAAAAACAAAAAACAAACAAACAAACAAAAACAAAACTCCTGGTATTATTTAACCTAGAGAGAGCGCGAGCTAAGGGGAGACTTAACTCTTCCAGTCCATGAATTAGAGTTGAGACTGACCAATTTTTGTTTGTATTCTGTTGAGGAGCAAATAGGCTTATGTTCAGTAAAAGGGATGTATGTTCAGGAAAGAAAAATATTTTTGAATGTGTGTGATGAATGTTAAGAGCCTAAACAGGCTTTTGTGGCAACAGAAAACCTCCTTTCCAAACAATGACTTAGGGTCACACCAGATTGAGGGATGTGGATGTGACAAAATGCTGATTTAAACCATTTTGAAAGCTGGAAGGAAAAACAGTCCTGACTGGATTTGGAATCAGCCTCAGTCTAGGCCCAGAGCTGTGATCTGGGGCAGGTAATTAACTCCTCTGGTCCTTAGTTTCTGCATCTTTAAAACCAAAGTAACAGACCAGATGATCTCCAGGGTCTTTCTCAGCTCTAAAAAGTCACAGTCTGTGATGTTTAAAGTAATACGGTGGCTGTATTTAACATGTTAAAGTCTTCCTTCCAATAAAGCTACAATAGTAAACATGCCGGGGGTGGGGGTGGCATTTGATCTGGGCTTGATGGGCTGACGTCATGGGTTGGGGGGGAGGCACACTGTGTAGAGCTACCCCCCTTGTGGGGAATTATCTGGTTTTGAGAGAGGTGGGGAAGAGAATGCGGGATATTCCTAAGAAGGGGTATGCCCGGAGCGGAAGGGGGAAATGAAGAGATTAACTGCAACCCAGAACCAAGAGGGTGGGTCTGTACTCAGATAGGAAAATCCTCAATTTTTCAGAGACCTAAAAATCTGAAAGCACCCAAGCTGTGAAGCAAGACAGACTGGGTTTCCACTTTGCCTCTGTTACGTACTACCCAGGCAATCCTGGGCAAGACGCTTATCCTGGTTGGACATAACTTCCAGAGAGTAAAGTGGAGATAACAGACCTACCTCATAATATTTTTATGAGGATGAAACATAAGTATGTGTCTGATAATAGTAAGTGCAAATACTGCTGTAACTCTGGGAATGGAATAAAGGCAGAATGAAAAGAAACTTCTGTGACCTCATGGCTTATAGACAAGGGCCTGAAATGGGACTACGACTGCTACTACCCAATGATCCAAACTAAGTTTTTCATGGCGTGGTCACCTATGTTCCTCCATCTGATTCTCAGGAATATTTAACACTGAAGTAGGTATTATTACTGCTCCATTTCTAAGATGAGAAACTGAGGCTTATAGGGGAAAATGATCAGTCATTAAGTTGTGGTGGTGACTTAAATCTCCTGGCTTCAGTCATTGGTTTTTCCCTAAAATCTATTTCATGGGAGAGAAACAGGAAGAACATGGGAGATGGGCTAGCATTTTAAAATTATAACCAAGTTATCTGAATAATGGGAGACTGAACCTGTACTTTGGTCTGACTGTTGGATAGTTCCTTGACCTTGAAAGTTTCGCTAGGCCCTAAGTCTTTCCTCCCAGCCCTCGTCTGCTGCCAAGCCCGCCAAAACAAGCAAGGTCAGAACTAGATTAGCACAGCTTTCTGTTTGTCACACTTACTGAATGAAGAGGACTCTTCTGTTTGTGTCTTTAAATAGAATCATTACCACTGATCTATAGTCGGCACTCTCTCCAGGAGCCCTTAATAAACCTTAAGATCATTACTGAGTCACTTAGCTCTTTTTTCTTCAAAGCCAAGTAATCATGCCTTTGGTCTCTCCTCACAGAATTCCTCTCCAACCACTAAAGCACTCCTGTGACTCACTTCTCCTACTTCGGATATCGATCCCAGGACCAGACACTTACTTCTCACCAGGCAAGACTCGCTGCTCCTGATCCTGGAGAACAGGTCTCCCTGCCAAGCACTGACGTCGTATGTAGCTCCTCTTTCCTTTCTCACCCCAGAATGCAATCAGACACACTCTGGGACCCTCTCCTGCTCTAAGATTATTAAAAAATTTTAAATAGCTGACATTTTCCTTTCAAAATAGTTTAGAGTCCCACTAGAAGCAAAGAATATGACTAAGTAATTTCTTAAAGCCCCTTCCAGCCAGTGATTCATCAGACATAGACTTTTAAACGGGAATGGACTGTTATATTCTGGGCCAAAATGTCTCATTTTTGCAAATAAGGAGAGTAAAGTCCATAGAGGGTAAGAATTGTGGAGGCTGCTTGCTACAGTGGAAAGAACACGGGATTTGAAGTTAGAAATTCTGAATCTGAGGCCAAACTCAATCAGTCAGTCACATGCTGTGTGACCTTGAGGAAGTCATTAACCTCTAGAGCTTCAGTTTCTACACTTGTAAAATGGAAATAAAACTACATACTCTACCTGCTTCCTAGTATAGTTCTGAGGATAATGTGACATTATATTTATAAAAGACAAGGCAAAATGTAATACTTTGTCAACGTGTTGCACCAGTAACTAGCTTGTTCAAATTCACCCTGTGGCAAAACCAGGATCCTCCATTCCAGTGTAATTTCAATTTCCATCCTACAATGCTGCCTTCTTGACATTTTTCCAATTCTATAGTTACAAGACTTTTCTCATAAGCCACCACACTAATTTGATCTCCACATGCTTTCCTTTAAACCCCTGGATATACATAGACTCACACCGTGGGACTCCAGACTGGCTCAGATGGATTAGAGACCAGCAACTTTGAGGACTTGCTGGGGATCTCTCAAGCAGCGTTCCATTACATCATGGTTATGGCCCTTAGACCTCCGCTTGATAGCTTCTGAGGGACTGGGAATGTTCAGGAGCTAGCTTTCCCCATTCTTTGACCAGTTTCACAGCACCAAACTGGACACTGGAGGTGGCTATTTGACAGCTTGTAATGAACTATTAGGCTACAGCGTGTACTGTGAAGACTGAAACAGAATGTGAGTGAACCACAAAGTAAAGTGATAATAGATAGTTGGAGTCCCTGCTGGACAGAGATTTGGGAATGTTTAGCGGTAATGGGTGGTTTACTGTGCCAATTTGCGGTAGTCCACACGGGAGAGGCAGGAGATGGCAGCTTAGTTTCACAAATGAAGTGTGGGCCCAAGGGATCACGAATGGAGGAGGCCGCTGGGCTCTGAGCCCCACTCTCGGTATTAACACAACAGAAAAGATCAACCGCGTTTCATCTGGTCTCATCATTGATCAGGGTGTAATGGTCCTCTGGAGGACAACCACAACCATCTCTGTTCATCAGGAGACGTGCATACACTGCCGTACTGTGTATGCACCTCTGGCATTCTGTGGCCCTCTGGTACAATAGGGTGCCTCTTCCATGAGCGATGCTCCCCCCCAAGTTTGACCTGGAGTAACAGCCTTCCTTCAGTTATTGGAGACAGTTGAGTCTATTCTCTGACAATGGTCTTTGGCCTTTGAAGAGCACAATAGAGAAAGTCTACTTTTCCGTTTTCTTAAAGTCTAAAAAATGTTTCAAATTTCAGAAATAATGGTGAGGTCAAGCCTACCATAAATAGAGAATATAGCTGTTCTATCTAAGCAATAAAAGAGAAATAAAAGTGGGGGGGGGAACACTGTGAGCCAGTTCAGCCAACAATTTCCATGTCTTTAAAAAAAAAGTTCAAGTTGGAGCCATGTGGTCTCAATAAAGTAGTAAAATATATTTTCTTTACCCTACACTTCATGTGCCCATAACCTTCCTTTTAAATCATCGCTAACCAGCCTCAAATCACTGACCGCAAATCATTTGGGGGCTTTGGTCTCCGGGCAATGGAATGTGCTGGAGTAGACGGGGAGTCGCTACCAAGGGCGCTCAGAGGGAGCTTCCACTCCCTCCGCACAGGCACACAGACCCCAGCGAAGCCCCGAAAGGGTTCCGCACTGAGATAGCACATGACATCATAGCTCAATCATTCAGGAAAAAACTGCAATGGCTGCAGAATAGCAGAACATGCCACAAACCACAGTGGGCAGATAAAGCCAAAGAACAGCTTTTCTTATGAAAACATTTGCGAATACCACAGGCAGCTGGCAGAGACACGTTTAATTACATTCACAGAAACCCATTGTATCCCTCAGACCTACCATCTTTAAAGGTGACCAGCAAATGGGAAGGTCACTGAAGCCCATCTTCGAAATGCAAAAGCCAGAAGAGCTCGAAGTCTATGTCACCGCATTTCATAATGTGTGTTAGGATGCGATTCGACCCAGCTGTACCATCATTTGATAGGCTTTGAAAGGATTTCCAAGTGAACTAGCCCACAATAAGCAACCTATCTTTAACTTTATAGCTGGAGATTAAGCGCAGCTGAAGGTGTGAGAAATCAATTATTCAATTCATGGTTAATTTAAGAGGCACCAAGCTTGTTCTTGGCATAAACAAAGCTCATGCGACTGCCATCTGCCATCACATCAGAGGACCTAGTCTTGTATTTTGCAAGTGCCGTTGGAACTTTTGTTTATTTTTTTAAAAGAGCTGTTCAAAGAATAAGTATATACACTTCGAAGGGATGGTAAATGTATTGGGGGTGACTTTAGGCTTCTCAAAGAAACAAGTTCAACATGCATTAGTAAAGTATGATTAAAGCTCAAGGGGAAAAAAACTGTCCAACTAAAAATTCTGTCTTAAAGAGTACTTAAGCATCAGGTTACAATAATTACTAAAGTGGAAGTTTGAAAGGCGAATCTGCAGAATCTTCTTGGAGACAACAAGGATATGCCTGAAAAGTCCTATGGATTTGTCTAATTTTAGCCCCAGCAAACAATCAATGCTCTAATTCCAGGCTGTGACTTCACCTGAGTGAAGAGAGATTTTTCTATAGATAAAGAAAAAAAGCAGAACCACACAACAAACAGGCAAGTGAAAAATCTTAGGTGATCAAAGTCTCATCCCTAAAGAAACAATGAAAAACTACATAGTAGCCATGTCTAGTGGCTATAATCTTTTCAGAAACATTATTTTACAGGCTGGTCATATATCTGGCAATAATCTTTTTCATCAGACACCCCAGGATAACTTTCCGTTTCAGTTGGGGTGAGGGAGGGGAATGCTCAAATGCATGCTCATAATATCTTCATGTAACCCTCTAAAGCAATGGTCAGAGAAAATGCAAGACTCTTGGGTTACTGGAAATAACCTGTTTGCCATTATGTGGGGAATTATAAGCTGGGACTTGTTTTAAATTGCTGGGTTCAGCAGAGATTTCCCATGGATTTATCAGCAACAGAAATAAACAAGCATTCCACTGCCCTCCATTTGGAAGTGTGAGAAGGGCGATTGAAAGTCTTTCTCATCATCTGGACAGGAATTCAACTTAACCTACGGGGATATTAAACTACATTACAGCATCCTGATGATTTTCTTCAGCGACAGAAAGTTGAAAAACAAACTTCGGTCCCCTTCTCAGGTGGTCCTCCCCCTTGGCCCCTGCCCCACACCACAGAACCCCTCTCCCTTCGTTAATAGCCTGTCTGCTGTCAAATGAGAGGTGACTTCGCATCCTCGTGGAGCTCAGGTGTCAGGGTCTTTGTACTTGTTGTGCACGTAATTAGGGAAAATCTCTCTTTAAAATTCCTGTTGGTTACCTCTGGGTTATCTAATTTCAAGAACCAAATCTTTATAGAACAGTGACAGCATGCTTTCCATAAAACTAATGGAGAATGTCAATTTTCAGTTTAGTCTTTCCATGGTAGGAGGGTCATCAGGAATGCAACTCTTCCCTATTGTACTCTGCCGGCCACTTGTTCTCTGAGAACCACGGCCAACTGAACGCTAACGGAGACAGGGACCCCATCCAAAGGGCTTCAGCAGAACAAGAGAACGAAAACGAGCAATTGAATTTGTTAGACAAAGGACTGCAGTGAAGTCAAACCCAGCACACACGCACACACACACACACACACACACCCACCCACCCACCCACCCCTCTTCAAGTGCTGAAGAGCAACAGGTGTGAAAACGCCCAGAACTGTCTTGGGGAAAAATTACCAAAACCTGCCATTAAAGTGTTTCCAGCTAAAGTTCATTCAGCAACCGAGCAGCAACTAGGCTGTCAGGGACTGCTTGGTCCCTGCAAGTTTCCTTCCACTTCAACCAGGACGGAGCCGATTACAAAGACATTAGTAGTACAAACCAACCCGGCGCAAACCGCTCCAGGCATATAAACGCCTGAAAGATGAAGCTTCTCTCGAAGTATCATTTTTTTTAAGTGGGGGGAAGTGGGGGGAGAAATTCAAACTCACGCCTCTCCCCTCCCCCAACGCCAACTCTAACAACCGAGAAGTCGCAAGAAGCAGGACCCACCACCCCCTGCCCTGTAAGAGCGCTCAGAGGACGGATTAGGAAAACCGAGGCTGCAGACGGGCTTCTGAGCCCACTACCAGTAAACACTCAGGACAGTAGTTTCACGGGAGGATCTGCATGCCGCTGCCCAGAAACGCTACATGCATTTAATGCTCTCACTTACCGGCTGAGCAGAAACACCCTCTGCCCCTAAAGAAGCTTCTCTGGGGGGTCTTTCGGATCTCAGCTATTCCCAGCTTGCAACTTCAGGCTCTGAATTCAGTCTGGTTTGCAGAACACAGCAGAGAATATGAACCGGCAGCCCAGTGACCAAAAGTCCAGCCCCTCTCAGGCTGCGATGAAGACGTCTTGGCGGCGAGGCAGCTGGGAGCAGGCTCGGTGGAGGCGGCCCGACTGCAGCCGCAGCGAGTGTGCCGCCTCTCGCCCAGGGGCCCCGCGTGCACGGGGGTGTCAGAGAGGGGGCTGCTGGGGAGGGGGAGAGGGTGTGTCCTCGGGAGGAATGCTGCTAACTTCCAGAAATAACACTGAGAGGGGACGGAGGAAGGTCCATCTCCCCTCACTCCAACCCCTTATCACATTTAGAAAGGCTTTTGTTTCGGGGGATTGCAATCACCGGTGGAGAAGGTAATAAGCAAGTCCCACCCACACTTTCTAAAGCCCGTTCAGCTGTGGGTTGAAGCATTTCTTAAAGACCTCTGTTCCTTTAATCGACCCAGACACCTTGGGGGGAAATCCAGGTGGTGACTAGTACTGATTATGTATTAGCTACAAAAGAAAACAATTTGCATCTTGATCTTCCTTACATACCCTTCCAAGCAGGGGTATCTTTCAATTACACTCTCCACCTACATTACTTATTGTGAATTAAATTGCTTCTCTGGTGCTGCCTTACTGCAAAGCTATAAATTAATTATTACATTACAGATGAAGCCCCCAGGAAAAGGAATGCCAGGAATAAATCTGGTTTTTGTTCTGTTTTTAGGTTGAATGAGTCTGCCATTAATCAAGACTTTCCACCAACATCTAGGAACGAACCCAAGATTGCGACTCATGGAGAGATGAACATGTGCACACGTCTCCTAGTCCTACGGTCTTTCTTTGCAGCATTATGTCATAGTGACTCAGTTACCAAACAGACGTTATGGAGAAATGATACGAGAAACAAAACCAGCCATTTAATAGACTTGCCTACTTGCTAACTATAACCAATTAGCAGACAGGACCTAACGTTTACGTATTTTAAAAGATTAATTCACCACTTCCATTGTTCTCTGTCTTGGAGTCACAGAACTGCTTGTCATTGGTCAGCCTGGGAAATAGAAACCCAGGATTGTATTTGGAATTTACAGAAGAGACTTATAAGGAACCCAATGAAGCTATTAATTTTAGTGTAGCATATAAAATGTCAAAGGCATGACATATTCTTGAAGGCAATCAGAAAACATCAGAAAGTGTGTTGCTGGATTAGATTATGTTGAGAGATCCAAAGTAGAGATAGTGTAAAAAATCTTTTTGAAATGAAAATGAAATGTTGAAAGTTTACTATATATCTTCATTTTTTTAAAAAAACCAAGGTAATGGTGGATCATGAAATACTGATTTTTTTTCTGTTATTACCTGCTCCCCCATTTTGGGGAAAAATCAATGTAAAGATAATAAGGATGAATTTGGTTTTTAAATTGAAAATATCCTGCGTTTGGCAGGTTCAGTCTTTTCTTGTATGTTATTAGGTCATTTTACTTTGTAACTCCGCATTTCATTTGTAGAGTTTTACTGGAGTCACTGAATAACAAATACTTTTGTCACCTGAAAGACATCAGTGTAGGGCAGGGTGGCCTAGTTGGGTACATCTTTCTAAGATACATTTCAGATCCCAACCACCTTTTTCATCTCCAGGAAGGGGGTTAGAACAATCTTTCTTCTGTGAATTAGCAGAAACATTTTATTGATTAAAATGCCCAGGCAAAAGCAGAAGGAAAAATTGGGCCCAAGGGTTCAGTATATGGTGGTCATTATGACCACAGAAACCTGAGTAGTCCCTTCAACTGCCTTTGCTAAAACTGAGCACATTTTTGAAATCTAAAATTTCGTTGACGTGTCAAATGTCTTCGTCAAAGATGACACCTCCTTCAGTGGTCCTGTTTGCTTGTGCAGATGAGACTGAAGGGATAAATGAAGTTTCTGCTGTCCTTCCACATCATCTACTCAAGGAGGTAACCTTTGGGGTGCAGCTTTTAGGGCCTCAAAATGTTCCTAGACACTCTGTCTTTTGTCTCTATGCCCTGCCTATTTGCTTGTGCTCCCAATGAGAACTACCCCAACGTTTCTTGAGTCAGGAGAGGGCATGGTGACTAAGTGTGTGTGTGATCTATGAAGCACTCCTCTCAGAGGCAGGAAGGGGAGCTTGTTGAAAGTGCAGATTTCCCAGCCCCTGTTCGGAACTACTGAATTAGGATCTTTCTGTCTAAGGCTCATGACAGCAGCTTGTGTGTGTGTGTGTGTGTAACTAAATGGATGTTTTGAGTAAGTGATGCATTCACACAGTTTAAATAGAGGTATATATCCTGCAGTCCCCTTCCTAGCACTGTTTTCCATAGGTCTAGATACAACTCCTCTCATGTAACCACTAATAATGTGTTTTCTATAGACCTCCAGGTTACTTTATGCACATATCTGCAAATGTAAATTCTCACTCTTCCTTCTTTATTTCTTAAAAATACTATATGTAGAACTATATTCATTCCCTTGGATAAATGCACCACAATTTAATTAATCAGAACCCCAGTGATAGACATTTGAGTTTTTTCCAACATTATGCTACTGAGCAATGTTACAAACTTCCACATATAACATTTTACACTCATGCAAGTATATCTATGGCATTCATTCCACAGTGGGATTCCTGGATTCTGCATTTCTAATTTTGATAGAAAAACCAAATTGTCTTTCAAAGGGCTAGACCCATTGACATTCCCACTAACAATGTTGACTAATGCTTGCTTCCCTATGGCCTTGCCAACTGAGTGTGTAATCAAACTTCTGGGCGTTCACCAATCTGATAAGTGAAAAAACGGTCTTTTAAGATAGTCTGACTTGCACTTCTCTGATTTTGGGTGAGGTGGAACAACTTTTTTCATATGTTTAAGAGCCAATTCTATTTCCTTTGTTGTGGCCTCTCTGTTTATGTACTTCCCCCATATCCTACTGAGTTCTTGGCCTTTTTCTTTATAGATTTCTTGAAACATCATGTATATTAAGAAAATTATCCCTTTGCAGGACAATGCCCAACCAGTTGAGCCATTTTTTAAAAATTATTTTTCTTTTTGTCTTTGTTGTAAAAATTATGTATATATCATGATATTAATCCCTTATCAGATATATGACTTGCAAATATTTTCTCTAGCAATTCAGGGCTGGCTTTTCACTCTGGATTTTGATGCACAGAAGTTTTTCAAGTTTTCAGTAGTTCCACTTGTCTATTTTTGACAGTAGTCTCTTACCTAATGTTTTGAGATGCCATTTTTAACATGTATTAAATTTCTGTGTACAGTTGGGTTTATTTCCAGACATTTTATTCTGTTTTCTTGATTGATCTCTTAGTTCAAGTACCACTACCACACTGTTTTAAATATTGAGGCTTTTCATTTTAATAACATGTGGGCCTAATTCTCTCATTGTTCTTTTCCATTATAGTTTCCTGTTTTTCCTTACGAACATTAGAGTAAATAAACAACAATAACAATAGAAATCCATACTACCACTTTTTACATTATAATTAAATTTAGATAATTAACATAGAAGCAACATCTTTATATTGTCAAGTTTTCCCAGCCAAAAATAAAGGTAGATCTTTTCATTTGTTTAAATGTTATTTTGTGGCCTTCAGGAATGTTTTACAGTTTTCTTCATGTGTGTCTTGCACATTTATTGTTACATTCATTCCCAGCTGTTTTATTTTTGTATTGCTATTGTAAGTGGGGTCTTTTCTCTCATCGCAGCTTGCTGGATATATAACTAATTACAGGTTATTCATTTTGTACCATTTTACCTTAATAAGTTATCATATTGTCTATAGGTATTTTTTAATTCTCTTATACTTCTAACCATGCAATAATATCACCTGAAAATAAAGGTTAACTTTCTGTTTTTTATACTTTTAATTTCTTTTTCTAATATCATTATCTATTAGACCTAGTAAAATGTTAAATAGCAATAATGATAGTGGGTGTTCTTGTCTTATGTTTGACTTTCTAAATTTATTATATTTTATCCATTACCATTTAACTCATAACCTCCTCCCCACTGCAATCACCACACTGTTGTCCATGTCCATGAGTCCTTTTTCCTTTTCGCTCTATCCCTCCACACTCTACTCCCCCCATATCTATTGTCCTGCTCTCTATGAGTCTGTCTCTGTTTCGCTTGTTTGTTCAGTTTGTTCATTAGATTCCATATATAAGTGAAATCATATGGTATTTGTTTTCTCTGACTTGTTTATTTCACTTAGCATAATGTTTTCCAGGTCTGTCCATGCTGTTGCAAAGGGTAAAACTTTCTTCTTTTTATAGCCAAGCTTCTTTTTTATGGCCAAATAGTATTCCGTTGTATAAATAACCATAGTTGTTTTATCCACTCATCTACTGATGGACACTTGGGCTGCTTCCTTATCTTGGCAATTGTATATAACTCTGCAATGAACATAGGGGTGCTTAGGTTCTTTTGAATTAGTGTTTTGCTTTCCTTTGGATATATTCCCAGAAGTGGGATCATTGGGTCGAAAGGCAGATCCATTTTTAATTTTTTGAGGTATCCCCATACTGCTTTCCACAATGGTTACAACAGTCTACATACCCACCAATGGTGCAAAAGGGTTCCCTTTTCTCTACCTCCTCACCAACGCTTGTTGTTTGTTGACTTATTGATGATAGCCATTCTGACAGGTGTGAGGTGATATCTCATTGTGGTTTTAATTTTCATTTCTCTGATGATTATTGATGTTGAGCATCTTTTCATATGTCTATTGGCCATCTGTATGTCCTCTTTGGAGAAGTGTCTATTCAGGTCCTTTGCCCATATTTTAATTGGATTGTTTGTTTTTCTGGTGTTGAGTTTTGTAAGTTCTTTATAAACTTTGGATATTAACCCTTATCATATGTATTGGCAAATATGTTCTCCCATTCCATGGATTGTCTTTTTATTTTATTGATGGTCTCCTTTACTATGCAAAACCTTTCTAGTTTGTTGCAGTCCCATTTGTTTATTTTTTCTTTTGTTTCCCTTGCCTGGGGTGATATATCAGATAAAATATTGCTACGAGCAATGTCCAAGATTTTACTGCCTAAGTTTTCTTCTAGGATTGTTATGGTTTTGGGTCTAATATTTAAGTCTCTAATGCATTTTGAATTTATTCTTGTGTGTGGTGTGAGAAGGTGGTCTAGTTTCATTTTTCTTCACATGTCTAATTTTCCCAACATCATTTATTGAATAGACTGTCATATGTGCTTAGCCCATTGCATGTGCTTGCTTCCTCTGTTGAATATTAATTGACTATAAAGGTATGGGTTTATTTCTGGGTGCTTTATTCTGTTCCATTGACCTATGTGTCTGTTTGTATGCCAGTACCATGCTGTTTTGATTACTATGGATTTATAGTATAATTTGATGCTAGGTAGCGTAATTCCTCCAGACTTGTTCTTTTTTCTCAGGATCACTGCTGCTATGTGGGTCCTTTGTGATTCCAAATAAATTTTTGAAATATTTGTTCTAGTTCTGTGAAATAATGACATCTTGATAGGAATTGCATTGAATCTATAGATTGCTTTGGGTATCATGGACATTTTTAATGATGTTAATTCTTTCTATTTGTGAACATGGTATGTACTTCCACTTATTTGTATCTTCTTCAATTTCTTTCTTCAGTGTCTTATAATTTTCCAATTACAGGTCTTTTATATCCTTGGTTAGATTTTTTTCCAAGGTATTTTACTCTTTTTAAAGCAATTTTGAATAGGATTGTTCTCTTAATTTCTGTTTTTTTTAAGTTCATTATTGGCATATAAAAATGCAACTGATTTCTGGATATTAATTTTGTATCCTGCTATTTTGCTGAATTCCTTTATCAGTTTTAATAGTTTCTTAGTGGAATATTTGGAATAATCTATGTACAGGATCATGTCATCAGCAAATAAAGAGAGTTTTACTTCCTCCTTTCCAATTTGGATGCCTTTTATTTCTTCTTCTTGTCTGATTGCTATGGCTAAGACTTGCAGTACTATGTTCAATAAGAGGTAAAAGCAGACATCCCTGTCTTGTTCCTGATCTTAAGGGGAACACTTGTAGTTTTTGCCCATTGAGTATGATGCCAGCAGTGGGTTTGTCATATGTGGCCTTTATTATGTTTACATATGTTACTTTTATTCCCACGTTGCTAAGATTTTTTATTGTAAATGGATGCTGGATTTTATCAAATGTGTTTTCTGCATCTTTTGATAGGACCATGTCATTTTTATTCTCATTTTGTCTATGTGTCGAATCACATTTATTGATTTATGAATGGCTCAGTTGGTTATGTTTGATTTTAGTGGAAATGCTTCCAATATTTTCCCAATAGGCATTGCATGGACTTTGGCATAGGAATGATATATTTTATTATGCTAAGAAGGTATTAATTTATTTTACTGAGGACTTTTTTCTTGGGTTAAGTATGACTATTGGTTTTTGTCCAAATGATTTTTAGAAGTATCTTTAGAAATGATCACATAATTTTTCTCCTTAGATCTATTAATTTGATGGACTATAATAAATTCCTTAGCAATGAACTATCCTTGCATTCCTGAAATAAGTTCTACTTAATCATGGTAATTTCTTCTTAATGGGCTGGTAGATGCTATTTGCTAATTTAGAATTTTTGCATTGATATTCATAATTAAGATTTTGATACATTTTTTTGTTTTATTGCATTGTGATCAAATGTCTGTAATATTTCTATCCTTTGGAATTGTTTGATTTTTTTCTTTGTGGCCTAATTTATAGTCAATTTTCATGTATGTTTCTTAGTCCTTTAAAAAATGGGGGTATCTATATTTTCATGGTAAAGAGTTAATAACATATATCTTATTACTATGTTATTTATGTTATGTTATTATGTGTCTTCTTTATGTTTCAGATATTTTATCTTGATTTGTCATGCACTGAGGGAGTTTTCATTTCTGTATATTTTTCCTTGCTTTATATTATTTTTCTAAAATTTCTATAAGCTTTATAAGGTGACTGTATGTTATTTGATAACTATATATACATAATTGTTACAGCTTCATTGTGAGTTTTATCATTTAGCATTACAAAGTGCTCTTTCTCTAATTTATTTGTTGGTTTAAATTCTTCTTTATCTGATAATGAAGTCATAATCATACTTTATTTTCCATTCCCTTTGCCTGGTACATCTTTCCTGTGATGTTCACTGTCTCCCTCCTCGCTCACCTGGTTTCTGCACCAGGTATTGTTGCAAAGCAATAGATATTGCTTTCTGAAGTGAGTCCTTTATCTTCAGGGAAAGAATATTTTTCCTGTGCTTTGTGAGGTCCCAACACCTAGTTTGCTTACATGCTATTTCATGAACAAAATGTTTGTATGTGTCCTTTAAGCTTATATTTACAGTATATTTTTTTCAGGAGTCCCTGTTATTTCTAGAATAGAGTAGACTTAAACAACTACATCCAGATTCAGCTTTAGAATGATTGTTTTGGGAGTGATATAAATGCTACTCTACTTGGGCAGTGTGACACAGGCTCTGTTTTGATGTTCCCAATAACACCAACTTTGGCAGAGCAGGTATCCCTATTAAACAGTTGGGAGTTTGGGGTAAGGCTTCTCAAAATTTATTTCCTTATGATTTCCTATACGAGTAGGCAAGTCAGGTCTCAGGTGCACTACAGAAAGACCTTGATGTGGGGAGAGATGTTTTCTAGGGCCCAAAGGACAGAGTTTCAAACCAATAAGTAAAGTGATAGAAGATTTAACTCACTTCTGAAAATGCTAACACTGTTGAAACACTGGAGAATTTACTTAGAGAAGTCATGGAATCTATTTTTCTGGGGAAACATTAAAAATAAAAGAGATCCTCATCTCTTTCAGACAGTTTGAGTGTGGTCCGGCCCCCAGGCACCGGTGACCAGATAAGCCTCCAGCGTCTCCTTCCTTCAGAATGCTCAGAAAGAACATCTCAGGAACCCAGATGATCAAACATAGGCCCTAGCAGTATGATTTGTCAGGAGATGGTTATCAGTGATATTCATATTTAAAAGCATAAAGTGTTTATGTAACAAGATGCCACTTAATGGAGAAATTTAAGTCAGGACCTAGTTACAGCATAATAATGCTACTTCTCTTTTGGGGTTAGGGACTGACAGATTATAATCAACTTCAAATTGCTTCATGTTAAAGGAAACATAAGAATTTCCACATTTCAGCCCTGGCTGGTGTGGGTCAGTGGGTTGAGTGCTGGCCTGAGAACCAAAGGGTCACTGGTTCAATTCCCAGTCAGGGCACATGCCTGGGTTGCAGGCCAGGTACCCATTTGGGGGTATACAAGAGGCAACCACACACTGATGTTTTTCTCCCTCTCTTTCTCCCTCCTTTCCCCTCTCTGTAAAAATAAAATAAATAAAGCCTTTTTAAAAAAAAGAATTGCCACATTTATTTTTCTGGATTGAGAAAAAGAAAGCAAAGGGGAAAATACATGGAAATCTTTCACATTGAGACACCCCAGAATTATGTGTTCTTCTGACCAGAAATTCCCAAGTTGTCCCAAGATTCAACATCTGAATCATGCCGACAAGCAAGACATTGTTTGAGCAAGACTAAAATTCTGAACATTCTTAGAGGCTTCATAAAAATCCCCAAATGATGGACAAATGCTTATGTTGTGGTCATGCAAAGAAAAGCCCCCTCCTGATTGGGGATTGAGTTTGTTCATTTTATATTTACAGTATCTACACCAAAGGAATGTCAAACTTGGCATGGGGAGAGGATGGGGAAGTAGGGAGAAAGTAAGGAATGGGCACCAGCTTCTGTGTGTGTGTATGTGTGTATTTTAACCTAGAGCCTATGCAGTGTGGGGGTAGAGAGTGTTTGTCAGCTTTGTTCATTTGCTTTTAAAGCAGAATCTTCTTTAGGTCTCTAGTGTGGAAGAATTTTTTACTTTTTTTTTTGTTAGCAGCCCCATCTGTTTACAATGAAAGCTTGGCCTCCACTTTTTGGCACAAATAAAAGCCCTAGGGTGCCCATATAAGTCAAATGGATGAAGCATGTGTTTGCAGACCTAAGGAATCACCCTCTTTTGCCTGAGCAGGGCTTTCATGGCAGATTTACACAGCACCTTATCCCGACATAAAATCAGGATGATAAGCTTCTGAGAAACAAAGGTGGGTCACAGGTCACCGGAATTCACAGCCCAGGCAGCTCATCTGCCACTTAATGAAATGATGGACCCCTGGGGTCACACTTGCCAAGAGAGAGGTTGGCAACTGGGAAAAGAGCCATACCTTTCACCACTTGTCATGGGCTTCTTACACATTTGGGAGAAGGAGTTACACACCAAAAAGGCATGTTTCCATCAACAGTAGAGCATTAAGTTAGCAAACACGAGAAACATTCCTAGCACCAAAATATCAAGCCTGGGTGGAGGGTGGAAGGTAGAAGGCTAAGGAGCTGAACATAGAAGCCAGGAATCCTGCCTTTCTCCCTCTGGTTAGTATTGCGTCATTGCTCTGGGGTGGAGGCCCACAGCTATCTACCTAGAGGCTGGGGGTTCTCCCCGACGTCTCCAAAATAAACCTCAGATAAGGATTTGTAGGACAATGACACCAGTGAATAAACAATAAGTCTCAAAAGGTTTCATTAATTATGATAGAAGTTTCATGTAACAATGTAATTTGCATGCCATTTGATTGATCAAGTGTTTTTTCATTGTTTATGGAGCCCAGCCTCTGCTGGATTATGTGACAGAAGGCTCAGGCCTAAACTTTCAGAGGTTTATTAATGGCTGGGGAAGAGAAGACAAAACAAATCCATATGCATGTGAAACAGCTGCAGAATAATTAAGTATGTATCCTCTAGTCTGCAATGTGGTTCTCAAGTTTTGTGCATGAGAATTAAATGGGTCTCGATAAAATGCAGATTACTGGGC
Source organism: Trachops cirrhosus (assembly GCA_028533065.1). Classification (NCBI taxonomy): domain Eukaryota; kingdom Metazoa; phylum Chordata; class Mammalia; order Chiroptera; family Phyllostomidae; genus Trachops; species Trachops cirrhosus. The sequence goes on along the minus strand of CM052545.1, from coordinate 27,276,170 downwards.
CCTGACATTCAGAGGGCCAGGGGAGGGATCAGAAATTTGTATGGGAAAGCAGTATCCTCCATGTCTTGATGGAAATGAACGTCAAAATCTACTCTGAGAACCACTAGTCTTAGAATGTTATGTCACTTTATTTAAAAAGAGGTGAGAGGGAAATAATATTTATTGAGTTCTTACTACCTATAGTTTTTGCACACACTGTGTCCTTGAATTCTGACAAAAATTCTGTGTCCAGAGTTAGGTCAGGGTCTGCACTTAAAGTCTGGACTCCCCTCTTGACCAGGGTTCTGCCTTTTCCTGAGGTGGGAGACTGTCGTGGTGTGCAGGGAGGGTGCACAGCCTGGGTTTGGTGTGTGCTTGGGTCGGGCCGTGTCCCCTAAACCAGCTTCCACATGGCCCCAGAGTCATCTAGCAAATGCAAATCTGACCATGGCATGACACTATACTATCTTTATTACTCTGTGGCTTACATTTTTCATCGAGCAGTACAATTTAGACATCTTTTTGGTTGGGTTCCCTGGTTTTTTGCCCATTGGAGGACAATTTTTTTGGAACAGCCATCAGTGCAAAAAAGGAATTAGGTATCATTAATCAAGCCTGTTGACTGCATTGTTAACTTGGAGCTAGGGTGGTGTGTGGCTTGGACTCCGTTAAGCTCTTTCTGTTCCATGAATGCAGGCTGTGTGTTTATCCGCTAGTCTTGAACATTTACACTGAGTCGAGAAAATGTGTGGATGGATTTGTACAAACTCATCACTATCACTGGGAAAGCTTAAAATTCACTTTCTACTGATCGTTGTTTAGGAGAATTGTATTTTTCATCATGGAGCAACATGTTTTTGTTTAAGACTGAGTTTGGTCCCAGTTACAGCTGATGTTTTTGAATGCTTGCAGAGAATAGGCCTGGGGTGAGCCCAGACTCCTGGATTTTGTTCTTTTAAGGAATCCATTAGCAATAAAATTCAGAAGTGTCTGTTCAATTTTAATCAGACTTTTCAAACACTGTATGTGAGATAACTCTGGAGCTTATTATAAATTCTCCACATTTCTTAGTCATTCTTGTCCATTCTTAGTCATAAACATTCTTGTCTACTATTTTTTTTTAATTTATGTATTTTAATTTGTTTAGAGAGAGGATAAGGGAGAGAGAATGAGAGGGAGAGACACATCAATGTGTGGTTGCCTCTCATGTGTCCCCCTGAGGGGACCAGGCCTGCAACCCCAGGCATGTGCCCTGACTGGGAATCGAGCCAGGCGACCAGCCAGGGCTGTCTCCTACTGTTAAGGGATCTGAGGTGGTTTTATTGAAGATCCCCACCACAGTGCGAGAAATAGCAGATCCCCAAACTTCTCCAGCTCTACTGTTGCCAGCCCAGTCTAAGCTCCCATTCTCTCTAACCCAGACAGCAGAAGAGCCTCCTGACTGGCCATCCCACAATATCAGCAGTCAACATGCTAACATGCAGATGGAGTTAGCTTGTCCCCCTGTTTAAAACAATGAACTGGCTGCCCACTGAGATTGCATTAAAAACAGAAGTAATTTAAATGCTCCATGGGACACGCTTGATGTGGCTGCTGCTTCCTTTCTCTAGGGTAGAAACAGGTGCAAAGGCCCTAGATGTGAAAGGCATGAATATGGACCAGGAGCTGAAGGACAACAAGCAGATGGGAATGTAGAAGGAGGATGGTGGAGCTGGAGAAGTAAGCAGCAGCCACATCAGGCATGTCCCATGGAGCATTTCAATGACTTCTGTCTTCTTCCATCATTACACTCTGCTTTCCCACCACCTGTCAAAAATATTTGCTGTTTTTGTGTACAGGGACTCTCAGGCAGAAGGGTGGGTTCCATGAGCATGTTCCTATCTGTAAGTCAATATCCAAGGCAGACCTGGCACACAGGAGCTGCTCAAACCTTGTAAGGTTGGTTTTATAGCCTCCTTCTATAGTTCAAGGCACTAAAGTTTGAAGGATTTGGGTAACTTGCTGAAAAGCACATGAAAAATAAGTGAGAGGCCACTATTCAGAACTAGGGAGTCTACTCTTCCTGTAGACTTTGCTCTTAGTCATCACATGATACTTGCTCTTGAACTGTGACAGATCACACAAGGTTGTGATCTCCCCATACCTTGATCAGCCCCAATTTCTGCTCTGGTGACTCAGGAGCTGCTAACACTCTGAATCTAAAAGTGAGGGAATCCATTTCCAAATCCTATTCCCCGACAGTGGACTGCTTGCTTACAAGAAATCAACTCATCTACCAACAAGTAATAACCAGCTTTTAGGCTTATGGAAGGGGAAGCAGACAATTTTTCTTGGTGTCTACATCATTTAAGAATAGGTTCAGCTGCATATAACATCTACCCTACCCACCTCCCAACTAAAAACAAAAGAAAAAATTGTGATTACAAATTAAACTGGACAAACATTTATCATGTAAAAGAGATGTAAAGTTAGGATGTTTGGATCTGTTACACCATCATCATATTGACAGGGATTCAAGTTTGCCTCTATCTTGCTATTGTGCCCTTATTTATATGTAACCTCATTTCTAAAGTGGCTGCTTGAATGCTAGTCATCATGTCCCTATTCCAGCTAAGAAGTAGGTAAGAAAAAGGGCATGTGTCAGTGGTCTTTTAAGGTACCCATCTACTTCTGCATGTGTCTGTCTCCCTGGTGATCTGGACTTAGTAAAATGGGCACAGCTATGGTTGGGAGCCATGCAGCTGGCTGAACTCAGGGGTTCTACTGCTTCAGAAATAAGAGAGAACTGGCATGGCTCAAGTATTCCACAATCCTGCCACAGTTTCCATTATAGAATCTTTTATGACATCCAATAGAAGTCATTTCCCAAACTTTAGGGTCTTAAGAATGACCTGGGAAGCTTACTAAAAATTTAGTAAGAGCCACCATTAAAGACTCTGGGTTAGTAGACTTGGGATGGTGCCCAGTAGTCCACATTTTTATTAAGCAGCCTACCTTCTCACTCAGATGATTTTGATGCAAGTGGTTAGGGACTCACCAGCCTCTTGAGAAACACCATATGAGGTTCCAATTAGAAGCCAGGAGTAGAGAATAGAGGGTATGAGGAGATCTTTAAAATTATGTACACCATCTACCCTGCTTCTCCAGTAGCCACAGGGGAGTTTCCTGACTGAAAGAAATGCAAGCAAATTCTCTTTGTAAGAAAAGGACAAAATCAACAAAATATTCTTTTAATTCTGTGACTACCGTACCCTGAATTAATTTTGGATAGTTTTCAAATTTAGGATTCATTCTTTAAAAATTAGCTAATGTAGACTTTTTTATCTTTAGGGCCTGAAATGAAAATAGCCATAACCATCTTCAATGATGCATGCAGCTATTAGAATCCCTTCTCCACATGATTTAAAATAACACAAATCAGAAAGGAGTATACAAAATGAAGGCAGGATATTCATGGTTAGAGAGTCTTTGGTCACAAAATTAAGGTTGACTCCTTGCAATCTAACCCAGTTTAAACTCACAGCCAAAAGGAGTACGGGAAGAGTAGGCAAAAATATGATAGCAGTCACCAAAACCCAAGGACTGTTGAGAGAGAGACAGAGAGGAAAGAAAGGGAGAAATGATAACCCTATCATTCCTTCTTTAACAATCACATCATCAAAAACCTTCCCCTGCTAGCACCAAACTCTTCATCCGTAACTTGAAGGCAGAGACGTCATAAATTGACTGGGATACTCTTCCCCTGTCTGACCACAAGGCGGTAATTATTTAAAACTGTTGATGTGTTTTTCAGAGTGAGTCACTGCTGGGGTTCAGAACAACTGACATTCACTGCTTTGGTGACTGACACCTCAAAGATAATGTGAGAGGAATCATAAGCTCCCCCTTTGGCTGGGGTGCAGCCACTTGGTCTTTCAAATGTCATCTCAGACATCTCTGAGTTTTGTCCTGAGGATCACTGACATTGCTACATGTCCAATCAACCAGTGGTGGGGCTGCTTTTGATTATTGAAAGAGAATGAATATAAAAAAAAAAAACCTAATCCAAGAAGGAATGTAAATCCAGTCTGTTCGTGCCCTGTTGAAATGTAATGTCAGTACTTAAGAATTCCTTTTGCCACTAAATGGACTAAGGCCAGATACTGACACTCAGCCCCCAAGTTGTGTTATTTTCCTTGTGAAACTGTACGGAAAATGTCTTCATGATTACCAATAGTATGTGTGGATAGATGGTAATGAAGATAAATCATTTTTCCTTTCCTGATACCCGAGCCCTGCGTGGTGTAGGCCATATGAAGTTTAAAAAAAAAGTACATATTTATTTTCATGATGTTTGGATAGAAAGTGTGTGAAACTGAAGCAGGAATATGATTTCTATTCTTAATGTCTTTTATATGAATTTTAAAGTGATGTTTCATAAAAGTTTTTTTTAAACTTAGCATCTTCCCTAAGAGGGCAAAATTACTCAAAAGATGCATGCATTGCAAGAAATAAAAGTGAACCCCTATACATAGCAGTTTATTTCATTTTCTTAGCCTATTTCTTCACTCATGTTACCCTAATTAATCAACCTCTTCACATTCATGCTATTGGATGTTGGCTCAGCTACCCCTCACATTTGGGGAATCCTTGCTGCCATCATGTTTTAACTACCTACAGCCTATTGACAACATTACTGCTGTTGCTATTTATTTATGTTTTCAGTTTTGGACAATTCAAATAGCTTATTGAAATGTCACTATCCCATAGTACCGTGGTTTACCCTGCAGGGCTGTGGAGAAACTCATGCTTTTGGAAAGAAGAGAGGCCTTTGTTACCAGAATTGATTTTATTTCATTGTATTTGGGGCTTTTTTTTAGCCTTAGGTTCTTTTCTTATGATACATTTTTTGAAAAAAAAAAATAATAGTGAAAGATATACCCAAGACAGTGGATGGAAGAGGGACACCTGGAAGTGTAGATGAGCAAGGAGAGTTCACAGTACAAATGCAAAGATGATGTGAGATGAGAATAAACACTAGTAAAAGCATGCACAATACTTCTAAAGGGGTTTCACTAGAGTTCCATTTGTTTATTGCTGCTTTATGGTTTTCTGCATGGAGCTATTTCAAACATGTATGATACACGCATGACAGTTTCCAGAGAAGAAGAGGTCTTTGGCAAAACCCATCCGGCAGCCTGCTGGAGGAGCTGGTCTCTCCCTCTCTTGGTCTGGAGGCTGTTCTGGGCTGCAGGGCTCTCTCCAGGGCAGCGCTGTCATGCTTATGGGCCTCCCATTAATTTATTGCTATGATTACTTTTCAGATGTGAATAAGAGAATCCACAGTGTCCTTTTTAATAATCATAAACTCCAAAACTTTTAAGAAAAAACTGTCATGACCAATGTAATGCTTACATGATAGAAAAAAGACAACGAGAGGCAGAAACTCAGCCAAGAGGTAAAGAGACTTTTCATTTTCTCCATTAGACTGCAGATTCTCCGCTAGAGTCAAGGCGCCATCCATGCAGACGGATTTACATCTGATGGACATTACTTATGACATTACTTAAGCAGAGAAAGAACAGCCGAAACCAAATTCTCCAGCCTTTAAATAAATTCCCAGCTACAAACCAGAAGAATAACACTATTAGGTCTTCGGGGCAGCTGGATTGGAGCGACGAGAATTGAATTTCTTTTCACAATGTTGGCATGACTTTTTTTGGATCCATGTATTATTTATGTGGCATTACTACCATGTTTTTAAGTGATCTTTGGACATATGCCCATGAATTAGTTTAATCTAATTTTCCCACTTTCATCCATAGTGAGTTCTAGTCTTCATAGCCAGCACAACTTGGGGTGCACTCTGCATCTCCTGGAAGACTTGGGGTAATCTCAGCAGCTCATTATTTCTAATTACGTTATATCTGAATGTGCAGTACTGAGCTCACTCCACAAACCAGCCAAAGGAGGTAGGATCCTTCTCTCTACCACTTTCCTCTCAAATATAAATATGTACATTTCACAACCAGACCCTTGCAGCCAAAATTTAAAACCTGCATCGATTCCTGGCAGTGTTATCTGGAATACAGGATGTAGCACAATTAACTGTAGAGAGTGTTGACACACATCCAAAAGATGAGCAAAAGATGATGTGGGTAGGTAAAGATTAGGGCTGGGGCAGGATATAGGGCTGAGGGAGTTCTGAAAAGAATTACAGCTTATGCTATTTGATTCAGCCCAGCCATCAAAAACACATGGTGCCTTAGTCAAGACATTTCCTTAGCGATATTTCAGGGTCTCTATTCACATTAGGCAAAGAACTAGGGTGACCAACTCATCTAGGTTTGCCCTACACTTTCTTGCTCTCTGGATTGACTGTCCTATGTCCCAACAATCCCTCCAACCTATTCAAAATCAGGATGATTGGTCACCCAACAAAGACGCAGACACAGACAGGTGTTTGGGAGATGTAAATGCAGGCAGTGCATTTCAAAGACTGCCATTAGAGATTAGTTTTTCTGTCATGCCATCTCTCAGAATATTTTCATCATTCCCCACTTGTTGCCAAAGGAAGCTGGCAAGGAAAAGGCATTCAAGAAACAAAACTTTCAGCCATCATATTAGCAAAGTGGACTTCCTGACATGAGCCTGGTGGTTTTGAATACTAGGTGGGGATAGTGTAGATGGCATTTTCAACTCCGTGGTTTCAGACACACCAATCCTAAAGTGCAGGCACTCACTTTTCATCCATACCCCCTTCCTCTAAGGGAATTCTATGCCGCACTGCTGGCTCTGGGGCCCTCGGAGAAGACTTGCAGAAGGTTCAGGGCTGTGAAGCACTGTGTCATTCCCTCCACTCTATCCCTTGAAAACTTCTAATAAAACAAATTTTTTTTCAATAAGATATTTTGGGTGACACATCTGTGCTCCTCTTGGATGGGCCACCATGTGGAAACAGTCCTCTGAGCAGGTACAAGGCAACCTAGTTTAATGCAGTTTACATTTGGGGGCAAATGCCTTGGATATTGGATGCAAAGGATAACACGCAGCTGCACCTTGGATAAAATCATGACACCAGAATGCAGCCAAGAAATACTTTCACCATTGTTCAGCTGTTGAAATATGGAGGAAAGGAGTTGGGGGGAGACAGGGAGCAACATGACACAGGCCATATGGTTCTTGGAGTGTCATCTCCAAATCAGATAAAACTGCGGCGGTTTCTCTGGGGACAGAGCTACCACGGTGGGAGAAATTGTGCGCGGGGGCTGGAGGGACCATGGGAACCACCACATGTAGATGGTGGCACGTGAGTTCCCTGAACTAGAAGAGATGATCTTAGAAATCACAGGCTGAGCCCGTTTTAAACCCAGATTTTAAAGACACTGCTCTGGAATGTTTGTGTCCCTCTAAGGTTCACATGTTGAACCCCTAATCCCCAGTGTGATGGGGCCTCTGGGAGGTAATCAGGTCATGAAGGTGAAACCCGTTCATGTTCTTGTAAGAACAGGCAAGAGAGAGCTTGCCTCCCCTCTCGTGTGTTCTCTGCACCATGTGAGAACACAAAAAAACACAGTTGTCTGCAAACCAGAAAGAGGGTTCTTGCCAGGAATTGACTTCACTGGAACCCGGATCTGAAACCTCTGGCCTTTAAATCTGTAGGAAATAAATGACTGTTGTCTAAGCCACACAGTCTGCAGTTGGTTGTTATAGCAGCCTGCACTGACTAAAACTGAGCCATTTCAGGACAGGGAGAAGAAGCTGGTAGTGCACATGTTTGGACTGGTGTATCTGATTTCACAATGGGGACCCATCCTCTGGCAGGACAAAGAATCAAGCAGCCCTTGAAACCTCTGGTGAAGGCCACATACTACCAGGAATTAAAAAATTTTGTAAAGAGTGTAAGGTTACATTCCAGGTAATTGGGCATTAAAATGGTGCTGGAACAACAAAACCTCAAAACAGAGAAAAGCGAGGTATTAATTGTAGCCTGCAGAATTCGCCATTTGGACTGGGTCATAGAATAAGACTTTTGCAGGCCTCAGTTTTGGTTACAGGTAATCTGACAGTCCTGCAAAATTCATGTGTGAAGTTGAGAGTTGATGTGATTTTGATGCTGAGGGGTTTTCGTTTGTGTGCTTTGTTGTTTTGTTGTACATAAACAGAAGGGGAGGGAAAGGTTCTACTTCTGTTTTTGGGCTTCAGGGACTCTGGCAGCTGGCCCCCTGGCAAGGTGTGATGGAACACAATTTGTAAGATCAGAGGCAACCAATTCAGGGCAGTGGGGAGTGATTTATAGCCAAGAGTTCTTAAGCAAGCTTAGACTTCTCCACAAACTAGTGGACTGACCTGAATTTTCATTGCTGGTGAAGCTCATTGGAGAAAAGAAAGAGGAAGAGGCAACGGTGGCAATCCTCAGGAAACAAAATCAAATGGCAGAGCCTGGCAAAGGTTCTTTATAAACGTGAAAACTAGAAAACAATTCAGGTTGTTATCAGATCCAGACCAGCAAGGCCTGGTCCTGATGACTAAGGGTCCATACAGAGTCATCTGGCACTTGGTCATGGTCAGCATCCAGGATTTGCTTCTAGGATTGGTCACAAATTCGTCAAAGATTAAACTCCAGATATTAGTAAGTGGGAGACAGATTTGACAATCCTACTGCTGAATATTTGACTTCAGGATCATTCATAGATTCCCCAGCTTTACGAAGAGGCAAGGCCCTCAAGTGCCTTGGAAAGAATTTTACTAAGCTTTCAGCAGAAGACAGGAAAGGAGTGGGTGATGAGGCAGAGCTCACCCACTGGGTGCTTCACGGGGATGGTTCCTTCTTTGTAGAAAACTGTGATGATTTCAGTAAGACAAACCTTGGTAAGGCAAGGAGCATGTCCAGCTTTTTCCTTTCCTCAATTTCTATCTTATGACTATTGTTCTGATCAGAGTAGTGGGTGGAGAAAAATGAAAGACACCCCCCGCCCCCCACAAAAAAGCCAGTGATTCATTTCAGTTGCAGCATAGAAAAAGCTTCAAACAAAGAAAATCAAAACAACAACAACCAAACAGCTCTGGATATGGGAGAAGGCTAAGGGACCAGAGGGAGTGGGGGGGCTGGTGAGGGGGAAGAAGAGAAATACCTGATGAAGGCTTTAAAGGTTTTGATGTGTATTAAACTATGTAATTCTACCTCTTAGTTACTTCAAGACACTTCAGGAAACACATTATATTTCAAGGATTTGGGATATAAATCTGTGTTTCTTTGGGAAGCAATACCATGCTGATACATCGTGAAGACAAACACTATAAAACTTCATGAACTTTAGAGCCTTTGAGAGGAGAAGATGAAACCATCTTCTGGTGCAGATGTGGGCTCATTAGGTGAGTGATGGGGCTTGCTGCGATCATGCTTCAGAGTCGTGCCTCTGAAAAATTGTGCAATCTTCGCTCTAATGTTAGTTGTAAAGCATGTAGTTACTCACAGTAATGAACCCTAGCTGTCTGCTCAAGGATCTCTCCTTGCAGACCACTTATTGACAGATGTAGTGGGATCTTGTGCTATGACCACAGCTAGTTAGTTACCTTAAGATTGTGGGCCACAGAGTCTCCTCTCTGAAATTGTGGGAAGGGGACCTATAGAGAAGGAGCCAAATTTTTAAGTGGTGAGAACTATAACATGCAAAATTGACAGGCCATAGGTTTAACCCCATGGACTGGGAGACAGAGGAAGATGCCAGCAAAGCCAGGGAGACAGAGCAGCAGGATCCTGCCTGTGTAGGATTCTTTGTTGTCATTTTTTTCTGAGGCCCAATGACATCCCTGTCCTTAGGTTCTGTTACCCTAATAATCATGTTTTATTTATTTGTTTTATACAGATGTTATTAATTTTATTTTTAGACAGAGGGGAAGGGAAGGAGAAAGAGAGGGAGAGAAGTATCAATGTGTGGTTGCCTCTTGTGTGCCCCCTACTGGGGACCTGGTGCGCAACCCAGGCATGTGCCCTGACTGGGAATCAAATCATTGACCCTTTGCTTCACAGTCCGGCGCTCAGTCCACTGAGCCACACCAGCCAGGGCTAATGTTTTATTTGTGCTTATGCAGCCATAAATTGGTCCTCTGTTTCTTGGAACCAAGATAGTTCTTTTATTATAATCACAAATAATTAGTCTTATAGAGGAAGGAGTGATTGCTGGACTTTGCCTTTTGACTGGGTTACATGAGCTCTGTCACCGTGGACGAGTTACTTCAACTTTCTGTTTCCTCATCTGTGATATGGAGAAGATAATTTTTATCAGCCTTATAGATCTGTCATAATTAAATGTGCCAGTAATACATGTAAAACACTCAGAACAGTGCCTGGCCCTCAACAAATATTATCTATTATCATGTTTACTGATGCTCTAATCATTCACACTTTGGAATATAAGGATCTGCCATAGTCAATCACTTAATTTTTACAGAAAGAAAGCTCATGTTGAGTGTGGGCTAACCTTCAAAATGTATAAAATGTATAAAAACCTATATTTACATTTGTATAGCAGAAAGTCTGCAAACCAAAATATGAACAGTACATTCCTCTGGTGGCAGAAATTCCTTTTTTATATATTTTATGCTATCTAAATTATTTTATGAGAAGAAAATTTTATTTTAGGGGGGAAATGGTGGTGCTGAGAGTATAGGTGATCACAGCTACAGAGACCGGGTGGAACAAGAATGCTCACTGCAGCCCCTCAAATCTCCAGAAAGTTCTGCCTTGCTCACCCTCGATTCAGACTCCCTTGCCCAGTCTGTGGGCCATTTTCTTGGAGCCTCCTACCATTTGTTGTAGCCCTCAGGCTCCCACCTCAAACACTGGCCCGTTTTCTAGTGTCCCACATGCTGGTTCCCCAGCAACTGACTGTATGCTCACTGTTGGCTAGAAGCACTTTCTTCACACTTCATTCTTTGAGTGTTTGGCTCGCTCATTGGAGATTAGGCAGCCTACCCAGTCACTAGTCATGAATGTAACAACAGCGGTTGGAGGCTTTTGACTTTTATTAGAATCACCTAGCAAACTTTTAAGAAACAGAGATTCCATTCCCAGAGATTCTATCTGACTCGTCCAGGATGCAGGTTAGGCGTGAGGATTTGTTCAGTCTCCCAAATGAATTAAGCAGCCGGCTTAAGGATCTGTTACAGGAGCTGAGACCACAGGGCCCAAATCAGAGCAAAGGTGTGATTATTTGGAGTGACCACTAGAAACATTCCTCTTAAGATACTTTGATCACTGCCTTGGTCACTTTTCAACAAAAATAAATTCAGTTTCACGGGGCATGCAAATGCAAGGATTTGAATTAAAAACACAAAAAAACAACAGAGCATTGCAGAAAACTGTATCAGATAAGAACTTTGTTTTTTTATCCTCTGTTTGCAGCACTGAATAAGACCCAGTTTGCCAGGCATTCTCTCAGGCTCGTTCGACCTGTGTCTGAATTTCGGATGAGTCACCAGTGACATTGTTAAGTGGCAAGCATTTCCCCAGTGAAGTTCTTTCCAGTCATTCACAACAGGAATTCTCAGAGACATGTATTTTATTCAACCTGTTTGCTATTAAATCACATGCACTTTTAATATTCCTATTGCAACATAGTAAACTTACACTTTGTATACATATGCTCTTTGTTCTTCCAATTTCTCTGTACCTTAATCAAGCATTGTTAGTTTGCTAATGTAACTATTCTTTTTTGTTATGTCTAGAGATGTTCAAATTCAGACACTATTATATAACTTTTTCAGATTGTTGGGCTTATTGTTAAACAGGCCATACTGTTCCATTTATAAGATTTTATGAGATCTCTCTGGAAGTTTTTTGTTTCTTAAGGTAAATTGAGATGCTTTCTTTGATTTAGTTTTCTACCTGGTTTAAATTAAATTAGAATTCAAAAAAATAAAGATCATGGATGGAAAGTGTGCTCTCTGTCCCTAAGACTATCCTCGATCGAGAGCGAAATTTGGCTTGTGATTGTCAAGTGTCTTTTTGTCCTTCTTGGTTTATGGAACAGTTTCGAGTTATGCTCTAACCCTTGGTTACTACTGCACCATGGGGCTTGTTTCCTTTTCTCTCTCCTTGTTGCTCATTGCAGCTCTCATAAACTAGTTTCTTAGGGGAGGGTTTCAGAGTTGAGTTACGGTAAGATAAGGAGTTTCATGTAGGGTAGAATTTGCCAGATGATGTTTCATAGTTAATCCCATAAGATACTTCTGGATATAAAAGATTTTATGTTAAGTACGTGTAGGAAATGCTGCAGACTCTCTCTCTCTCGTTGGAGATTTACGAAGCACATTAGCCTATATCCATTCTCTGAAATGTCTTCAGTTTAAAAAAAACTGTTTGGCTTTGCTTACTCCAACATTTCCTAAATTACTTTGTCTATAAAAATTTTTTTCCATTCTGTGGACATTTTTGAGAAGGGCTGAATCTGTCAACTGCACAACATTGGGCAAGTCACTTAACTCTTTAAAACGTACTTGCCTCATTTTAAAAAGGGAATGATACCCATCTCTTTGTAAACTGAGGGTTGCTATAAAAATAATAAGTACCATCCTGAGCAAAACATAATGAACAAACTTAGAGTTAAGGTGTAGATTTTTTGTACTTTGAAAAACAGTGAATGGGTGGTCTGGAAAGGGCTGGAGAGCCAAGCACAGTGCTTTCTATTGACAAATACCTGCCCCTTCCCAAGCCTCATTTCAAAGGGTTTTCAGTGCTTAGTCGCCACACTTTGTGCCTTATGACTCTGCCAGTGTTTCCCCACATGGCTCGACCAACTGCCGACCCAAACATTGACCTATACAGGCTCTATTCTGGGTTGTGCTTGTTTTACCTGTCTGTCCCCTCCTGTCTTGGTTTGATTCAGTGGGAGGCACACGGCTACAAAGGAAAGAGGGCAGAGGGGCATAGAAGTAGAGAGGCTCTGAAAGATGGCCAGTGGAAAGAAGACGTTGCGCCACGAAACAGAGAGAGCTACTGCTGCGCTCTGGAGCCCCTGGCATGCTCTTTTCCAGCAAGGACTGGATTCCTGCTGCTCCAGGCCCGGTCGTGAAGCTGCTGAGACCTCGCTCTTTTTTATAGCCTTTTGTGTTGATGTGTTAAACTTCTATTACCTAAGCTAACCTGAACATGCTAGTTGACCAGGCAATGCATTTTTATTTGTGTTTTTGCAGGAAGATCAGGAAGCAGAGGGTTGGACCTGCCCGAGGAGAGGAATAGGAGATAAGGCTTGCTGCACACGACCTTTCTTTGGTGTTGCACTCAGCTCCACGGCAGGTTTTCCAGTGTGGTCCTAAGTTACATGGTGGTGGTGGTGGTGGTTGGTTCCTTCTAACTAGTTGTTCATGGGGTCCTCATGCATATGAAGTTTAAGAATCTTTGCTTTTTAATGACATACGGATTGAGCTAATGCCCTAGAGGTTTTCTGGACCAAAGTGACCAACAACTAATCTTGTTCATCTGGGGGACATTCATGTCCAAAGAGCAAATGCACTATGATTTCATTTATTTATGGACTCTAAAAGACTAAACAAATGAACAAACAGAGCAAAACAAAGCAAAACAGAAACAGAGTCATAGGTATAGAGAATAAACTGATGGTTGCCAGAAGGGAGGGAGGTCGGGGAATGGGTGAAAAAAGTACGTGGGAATAAAAGGTACAAACCTCCAGTTATAAATTAAATAAATGACAGGTATATAATGTATAGCACAGGGAATATAGCCAACAGCATCCAGATAACTTTGTGTGGTGACAATCGTTACTAGTGTTATCGAAGTGATCACTTTGTAAGGTAACTACATTGTACACCTGAAACTCATGTAATATTGTATGTCATCTGTGCTTGAATAATAAAAACAAACACTTTTGCTCTGAAACAAGCCACTCAGTCTGTTTGATCCTGTCAGAATATAGACACATTATTTTAAAATAAATGATTTGTCAAAAGCTAGATTTTTTGTACCTATGTTGTAACTAGCTAAGATTACTTTGAAAAAGAAAGGTGTATGGCAAATCCAAACTTGCAGAAGAGAAAACGTTGAGACACAAGGAAATAGTAATAAATCTTTGATTTCTTAATATCCTTACATCATTTAGTAACAGACGCTGAAGTCGGCTCACCAGCAGGCCTGCATGTTCCCCGTCCCCCAGGCAAAGTTGGCCTTGCATCACAGATCCTACATTCTTTATGAGTTACCGGTTACTTTTTAAGGCAGACGTTCTTGCAAATGTTCTAGAATGTACCCATCACTTTTTTCCTGGGATGACTGGAAGTCATCTAGTCTCTCGGACCCTATTACTGACCACCTAAAGGCGAGAATTTCTTTATATCCCCTATTAGTTCTTGATGCCCGCTCTTCAAAATAATGACTGCCCTGGCTTCTGAACGAGATCCCTCAGACAGTTCTAATCCCCCCAGTCGTCAGGCTGTTTTGTGCTACTGAGGCCTTACTCAAGGAATCCTGAAAACCTCTGGCTGTGTTTTGTACTGAAGTTCTGGTCACAAGATTGAGATGAATACAGAGCAGCCAAAAACAAAACCCCACATAAAAGAGAAAGGTTAAGAGGGGTGCAGGCCACTTGCAGGCGAGGGTTCTCGGGCCCGCCCTTTAATTTCATGTTGTAGAAAGAGGAGTCTAGAAAGAGAGAGTAGTAATTCATGCATGAGAAGTCACAGAAACAGCTTTTGAGCAGCAGTTTTAAATATTTTTGTTATAAAATAGAACATGTTGTTAAAAAGGAGGAAATAGTGGTAAAGATACAAATATTTATAAGTAGATGTCTTCTGTCCTATTAATCCAATCCCTAGAAGTAGCAACTGTAAAGAGTATGATTTGTGCCTGCCCAGAAATTTTTTACATAAATGTAATTATACATAAAGCTAATTGTGCCTGGACTACATACATTGTTTTACAATTTACTTTTTTATTTAAAATATAATTTGGATATCATATATATGTATATAACTTTTTCTTAAATTTTTAATAGCCCCATAGCATAGCATAGTATGGACATCCATAACTAACCTTACCAATTCTTTATTAATAGAGTGTTTCTATTGTTCCCTCTGTTACAAAATGATGCTTTAAGGAACATTCCTGTACATCAAGTTTTGTCCATTTGTGGAAGTCTATTTGTAGAGTGAATTACTAGAAGTGACAGTACTGGATCAGAGGATATGAGATTCTAAATTTTGGTAGATACTGCCAAATTGTCCTCCGAATATATGGTTAGAATATTTTCACCACAGGGCGTGCTGAGGAGTATGTACAATGAGCTAATTAATCTTCAGCTTCAGCTCTCCTTACCTCCACAGGCCCCTTTAAAGGCTTGGGACCTGGATATGTATAAAATGGTTCTAATAATCTTGTAAAATTAGTAAAAGTAAGCTAGTCACTATAATTGGTAGTAACCCCTGTCTCTACCCTGCTTCTCTCTATATAACATATAAACCTTTCACATCCAATGATACTCAGAAGGTATACAATCAAAAACTCAGGTATACCCATACTATAGATATATGCAAGGCAGTAAATTAATACAAATACTTCATTTTTTCTAGATTTTGCAACATTTATGGTGTTTGTTATCCTTTAAAAATGTATAACGCATTAGAATTTTTCTTAGTCTAAGTGGAAACCCAAGGTCATAGTTAATAGTGCATTGCTTTCCTTCAAAGTCCTCCAAAGCTGCTTGAGCTTCAGGCATGCGTGCTGCACCCGCCCCTGAGCTGGTGAGACGGCCTGTTTCCCACACTCTTGGCAAATATTAGGCCACGTTAACATTTCTGTAATCGTCAGCCTGATGAGTAACATGTGGTATATCATTATTGTTCTAATTTATATTTCTTTAACCATGAGTTAAGGTGAGCATTTTTATATTATTTCCTATAGAATTCTATGTCCAATGTTTTGTCCATCAATTGGCTGCCCTTCTTTATTTTTAATTCATGTGTGAGAACCTCGGGTATAACACAGTTCTTCACTCTGTGAGTCATGCCACAAATCCTTCTCTCAGTTGTCATTGGTCCTTTAACTTTTCTTATGGTATACTTGTTTTTTATCTCCTTCAAAAACATTTAATTGTTATTAGACTTACCAATTGACAGCAGCATTTTGACATAACAGAAGTACTACATTCAATATATTGAAGCGCAGCTATGCCTTGACTCAATTAAATACCTTTAGTGTTAACTAAATATAATTTAAGAAACATCAGAAACCTGGATACTTTGGCTTACTTCCTCTTTGCAAAGATACATTTAAGTGCTTTTTGTTAGAAATCAGGGATTCTAGGTAATCTCTCCCTTTTCCTTTCTCTGAGAGGTAAGTTACTCTGCCCTTGGAATTGAAGAGAGAACAGGCCCCAGTCACAGAGCTTGCATTTTCATGGCCACCCTGAGCTACCCAGGCTGCTGTCCTCCAGAGGACGTGTCCCTGCCTGTATTCTCCCTGGACTGAAACACCCGAAGGGCACTTCCCCAGGCGCCTAGCTCTGTGCGGATTTTGATAAGTAAATAACGCCGACCTCATACCAAAGACAAGAGTGCCCCATGCGCAAGCACATTCTGCTCATTCAAAAGGCTTCCCCAGGACCACAAGCCTTAGTTGCTCACCCGACTGACAAGCTGCTTCTCCTCTTACAGGCCCACTTCAAATGCCACCTCAGTAGAACTTTTCTGGATTCTCCAGGAGGAATGAATCACTCTCTCATTGATGTTACCAAAGCACATGTTTCACAGTACCCCTGCGGCACCGAAGATGGGTTACAATGTGATGTATAATGTGCATGTTTCTGCTCCATGGGACCAAGAGATTTCTGCATGTAGGAGTGTGTCTCATTCATCTTTGAATCCACAAAATCCAGCATGGCACATAATAGGTATGAAAGGTATTTCTGTGGAATGTGCTGAAAATCTACAAATATGATTTACACGGAGGATGAAACAGTATACCTAAACCACCAAAAAATCGTATTATAGGTCCATTTATAAAGACAGAAACGTGGTAAGGGTTGTTTTGGGGATAGTGGAGAATAGAACACTCTGTTGAGGAGGCAAAACCAGTGCGCTATGTGCAGGCAGAGTGTATCCTCATCTCCCAGACCCTCCGCTCCCATGACCCGGAGCACGTCCCCATTTACTCACACGCTCCAAAGACGTTGCTGCGGGGGTCTGGAGATCCTGCCTGACTTCACTGTAAGCAAGTTAACACGTTCACTGCACTACAGCCACACTTTACATTATGTGAAAACTGCTAACATCTATAGGGAGGCAGGATTTTGCCATTAAAATGACAGTACACTTACTTTAATAAATACTCATTTATATAAGCATACATAATAAATGTCTTGGGCAAAGGCTTCAAAGCCGCCTGAACATTTACGGTCAATGATGTGATCTGGTGAAGGAAGGGAGATCCCTGGGAGAGCACCATACCATGTGCTTCTGGCGTCCTCCCATCTGCTCGCTCTGTGGGGCAGATCTTCTCAATAAATCATTGTGCTTGAAGTGTTTCTTGTTTATTCTTCCATACTCGCCAAAGTAGAGCAGAGTTGGGAAAGTTAAAATAGCCTGACATTTCCTTCGTTCTGGACATGCACACTGACAGAGGTTGTTAAAGAAACCAAATTGTTGTTTCAGTGAAGAGAGCAGATGGTCCCGGGCCCTACCACCTTGTAGCCTCATGAAGGTCAGGGACAGAAAAGCACTCACTTGGGGTCTTTATTGATATCTAGTCGGTTTATCTAATTCATAGCCTTTGTATGGTTCATCATTCACTTGGGGAAATGCATCCCACAATGACTAGTTTAAACATGTGAACTTGAGCTATAAAAGAGATAATTCATTTACTTGGAATAGATAACTCTGTAAGATGATACTGTTCATTGGATTCCTTTTCGAAGGTCACAAGGCCAGCAACGTTTCCACAGCAACTCTGACGATCCCACGTAGAGTTGGTTATATTTATTCTGCTCTTGATCTACTAGCTGTTGGAATACACCACAGGTTAAAAACACCTACTGAATTTGGTACCGGTTCAAACACCATGGGTATGTCGCTGGACACATAACCTGTAAGGCATCATTGGCAGGTTTCAGTAGCATAGGAACTGCCAGTTATTGAATGTCTAGTCAACACCAGCTGTACATAAAGTCCTCACAATAACACCTGTATGCTCATTTGTAATATATCCCAAAGGAGGACCGGAGAGGTTAGACCATTTGTCCAAGATTACATATCACAGCCAGAATCCAGATTCAAGTTGGTTTGAACACAAATGCATGTCCTCTCCATTATTCTGGTTTCATTGAGTTCTATACAAGCTTGTCTAAAATATTGACATCCTGTGTTACAAACATCTGACGTGTGAATATTTTTTAGGACACTGCCTCTCCTTCCACACCTCTGCTTTGAGTAACTGAAGAGCCAGGAACAATGGTGTCACTTGGGGACCGGAATAAGAAATTCCCCTTTTCTTTTTCTAAGTTTTCACATGCCTTGTGTATGCCCGCATGCTTTTTCTTCCGCCTTTCACTAGTAACCGATAGGCAAATTCCACCTTACAGTATTTTTTACTTCTACTGAAATCACCATTAGTCATCTCCTTATCTGCCCTCTCTTTTACAAATGTTGTCCAGTTTTTAAAAATAAACAACCCCTCACCCTGTTACTTCTTATTATTTAGTTTGTTTCTCTAAGAGTCTCCTAATCATGACTGACAAATGTAAAAGAGCCAATATTGATACACGTAAAACCTAGGGCCACTGGCATCCAGAGCTCTGAATCTGCACCGATGGTCCCTTCTGGCCAGTCTCCAAATACTCATCTTACTCAATGCCTTTCCACAAGCACAACATTTTCCAAAAATAATAATTGAAAAACCACTTTTATAGCTCTAAAAATGTTCAGTGACTGTAATTGCAACGGCATTATTTTCTCCTACTTTTCATTTCGAATGGAATGAAAGAAGGTGAGATGAAATGTGATGGGCTTAGACCACACAAACAAGAAATCGGTAAGGATTTTGTAGTGTGCCTGCTTTGTCACATTATTTCGATGGAGAATGCATTCTGATTCCAAGCAGCTGACAAGTAAACTGCGATTCACTACTTTAAAAAATCTCTCTTTCCAGACTGAGGTCTGACGGAGAGCGGAGCAAGTGCCATTGTGCCTTCTCGGACCCCACCCCTACATACAGCATCACAACCCAGTGACTGGGATGCCCCACCCTGGTGAACACCTAAGGCTCCACCCCTTATATGTAACAGGCATGACCAGACCAAAAAAAAAAAAAGAGAGAGAGAGAGATGGCTCAAACAGAACAATTGAA
Source organism: Trachops cirrhosus (assembly GCA_028533065.1). NCBI lineage: Eukaryota > Metazoa > Chordata > Mammalia > Chiroptera > Phyllostomidae > Trachops > Trachops cirrhosus. Next base: position 27,256,858 of record CM052545.1, on the reverse strand, counting down.
AGCCCCAGAACCCATCCTTTTAAGTGACCAAGAGATAGCCAACCTATCAGATGCACAGTTCAAAGCACTGGTGATCAGGATACTCACAGAATTGGTTGATTTTGGTCACAAACTAGATGAAAAAATGAAGGCTACAATAAGTGAAATGAATAAAAATGCACATGGAACCAATAGTGATGGAATGAAAGATGGGTCTCACATCAATGGAGTGGACCAGAAGGAAGAAAAAAAATACACAACAAGAAAAGAATGAAGAAATAAGAATTCAAAAAAATGAGGAGAGGCTTAGGAACCTCCGGGACATCTTTAAACGTTCCCACATCTGACTTATGGGGGTACCATAAGGAGAAGAGG
>CM052545.1:27204904-27256004 GCA_028533065.1 Trachops cirrhosus | reverse complement strand
TGCTCTATCCAGCAAAGCTTTCATTTAGAATGGAAGGGCAGATCAAGTGCTTCTCAGATAAGGTCAAGTTCAAGGAGTTCATCATCACCAAGCCCTTATTGTATGAAAAGTTAAAGAGACTTATCTAAGAAAAAGAAAAAAAACATGTATAGTAAAATGACAGCAAACCCACAATTATTAACAACCACACCCAAAACAAAAACAAAAAGAAACTAAGCAAACAACTAGAGCAGGAACAGAACCACAAAAATGGAGATCACATGGAGGGTTAGCAACAGGGGAGTGGGAGGAGGGGCGGGGGAAGGTACAGAGAATAAGTAGCATAGATGGTAGGTAGAAAATAGACGGGGGAGGGCAAGATTAGTATGGGAAATGTAGAAGCTAAAGAACTTATGACCCATGGACATGAACTAAATGGGGGGAATGTGGGTGGGAGAGGGTGTGCAGGGTGGAAGGGAATGAAGGGGGGGTAATGGGACAACTGTAATAGCATAATCAATAAAATATATTAAAAAATCTCTCCTATTCTGTTTCAGAGGAGATGCATATTCCCATTTTAATGACTGTTGATAATCGACTTGCTTTTAGGATCCTCCTGTCTTCTGGCCTCTTCCTCCCCCAGTCTCTGGGTAGATGATAACTTTTCAAAAGGGACCAGCTGGGAGAAGCTGCACAGACAAGAGGACATGTGCATTGGTGTGAATTTCAAATCTAAACTTTTGATTATCCATGGTTTTGTCTGTCCCAGTTCCCTTTCCTTTTGCCTGGCAACTGGTAATTTCTTTATTAAACAAAATACTTTTCTTGGCTGAATAGACAAATCTTAAGTAGGAAGAGTAACCTGAGGGGTTTCTCTTTAATTAGAACAGACCCAGCAGAGGGAAGGTGGTGTGAATAGGCCACTATGTTAAGAATCCAAGAACTTCTAACTGTAGTTGAAAAGAAGTTTAGTAAAAGAGGCGAGGATTTTAAGAGTGAAGAGGGAAAACCATACAAGGGTATTAGATTTAATTTATCATATCCATTTAAAAAACAGATATCATGATTTTTAAAAATCCAATGGAGCCTATAAAATAAAATTTATAGCCAAGATTATTCAGGAATCATAATTTCACCCTGTGCCATACTTCATTTTCTCTTATAGTAATTTTGCACAGTTGACTATTTTTTCTGCTGTAAATCTCAGAAGTAAAACCTTGATTCATGTGACTATTTGGCGTGGTTCTAGACATGTAGGTGTCTTGTAAATTGTAAAGCTCAAATCTGTCAGGACAGTGACCTAGATTCCTCTTCAAGTTTGGTCCTGTAGGGCTCATTGCCTCCCACAGCACAATAGCCCCATTCTTCACACCTTGGCTTCTGAACAGATCAGACTAAATTAGAAAAGACACACGATATAGATAAAGATGAGCTTTTCTTAATACCTCAGATTGCTACCTCTACAACAGTGATTTGATATCTAAGAAATAAGCCACAACAGAAGAAGAGTTAGTGTGTCAAACGATAAAATCAAGTAAAATATTTTCACTTTTCTTTTTTGCTGCAATGCGGTAATCTTTATGCAGGGGAGTTCTTGAACTTTAGGAACAGATCAATTTGTTAAATTGTGTGCTCCTTTTCTACCAATTGTTTTTTGAGGTGCATCTTAGCATGATGTAACCAGTTTTTGAGAGACACCGATATAACACAGAAACAGAAGTGCTCACACATAAATGCAGGTTGGTAGTGTTGAGTGAATTTTGCAGGTTATGCTTACGGTTGGAGGTAAGGTTCTAGTGAAAGATTGTACTGGTAATGAGGAAGAATACAGCAATAAAAGTCGTGACTACCTTTTATTGAATGTCTGCAATACCCTAGGTATGCAATAAACCTACATCTCTTTTTCTCAAATTGTAGGGAGATATTATAATCTTCTCTTTGTAAACTGGTAAATCCAGTTAGCATCAAATGGGTAGTATTTGGCTTGCTGGGATTTGAACCTATCACCTATTCTATACAACCCCATGTTTTTGGTATCTTGATGCAGACTCACAGTATTACTGAAATTTCTCTAATGCCATTTTGTGGGAGGAGATGATGCAGTATCTCTGCTGGAAAGAAGCCGGGATTTGCTGAGATGAAAAGTCCAAACTTTCTAGATCTCCTTCTGAGTGAAGAGAAAATGCTCTTCATTACTTCTTTCACCCCACACTTCACTTCATGATGTCTGTCCTTCTGCACTGAAGTATAGGTTTGCTTAGGTTTTGGTTAGACTTCAGTGTGCTGCAAACATCTCCTAAACCCCAGCCAGTCCCTCGCCCACCCTTCTCCTACTGTTATAGTGACCAGGAGTCATTCCGTACACCTACCAGGTACATAAGATTGAAAACCGTAGGTCTGATACTTAGAACGCACTTAATATTTGATTGTTAACTAGAGCACATGAAGTGGTGTTGTGCCATAAGTGTTAGAAACCCAGTGTTATCCTTGTGAATTCATAATGATATTGTAACAGTGTGATACTGACTGGTGTCAGAATTTCTCTGTGGAAGAGAACTATTCGTTGGAAAAATTCAAGATATACACTGGAGATCAGGTGACATTCAAACTTACTTGGAGGGGTTAAGACTTCTGGCCAAGTTCTTTCCCCAAGACTTCTGGGGAAAGAACTTTGAGCTGAGTTTGCCAGTCCCAGAGGCTTCATTGAATTCTATGGCCATGTGACATTTGGTGCAAATGGACTTCCTTGTAAAAACTGGTGAAGGGCTGGATTTTACACTCAGGTTGACATGGGGCCAAACAGAGGCAGCACATGTGCATGAAGAATAGAAGCAAAAAAGGGTCCAGAGAGCAATCTGGAATTTTAAGAAATCTTCAAGAGTTTAAGTTTCTCAGGCATGGCATCAAACAAAAGAGCCCATGAGGCTTAATTCTCTCTGTGTCAAGAAGACTCAGTGAATGCCTGGATTACAATATAATTTAGCAACTAAGCTTGGGGTGGCTCAGTGGATTGAGTGCTGGCCTGAGAATCAAAGAGCTGCTGGTTCAATTCCCAGTCAGGGCACATGCCTGGGTTGTGGGCCAGGTCCCCAGTAGGGGGTATGTGAGAAGCATCCACACATTGATGTTTCTCTCCCTCTCTTTCTTTCCCCCTTTTCCTCTCTCTAAAAATGAATAAATCTTGAAAAAAATAATTTAGCAAGTAAGCTTCTTATTCTTAGTTAACTCCCAAAACTTCTCTTTCCTGTCTTTGCTATAGAATGCCAGTTCTGAAAAGAAATGTCAGCCTGTGAACCCTCACTCTTACACTTTCAGATATGAAAAGACTGACTCAGCGACCACACTCAGAGAGTGGTAGCGGGGACAGTGGACTCGGTTATCCAGGGAAGACGACCTCATGGCTTGCCAGCAAAGCACGGGCAGGGGTCCTCATGGGAGGAAATGAATAAGGAGTCATCTTTTAAAAAGTGACTCAGAATTCTGACTCAGAGGGATTTGGGCCAACATCTGATCTCATCCTGGAGCTTCCTAAGGCACCTGGGCTGTCCCTAGAGGTCTCCTACCTAGACTGGGGCTTGGGTCACACCTGTTTGGCCCTGAGGGAATGCGCTGACAGAAACCCTGCTTGCGGTGGGATGGTGCAGCTGTTCCCATTAGATCAGACATGGATCAGAGTGATGGCTTTTCTAGAAGCATGACTTATCATATATTTCAATCACAAATAACAAATGACGGCACATTTGAGAGCTTTAAAAAGGATGCAGACGTTCCCTGCTCAGGGGGGCCAGTTCTGAGAACCAGTAAGTCAGTGTTTGACAATAGCTGGCTTTACGCTAGAAATGTTGTTTTATTATCTGGAGTTTTACATAACTCCTTACTTCAAGTTTTGATCCAAACATGAAAAATCATTGTCAAATTGAGAACTGAGTTTCATGTAAGGTTGTAAATTGAGTGTTTCATACAAGGAAATGTTTGAAAGAAGAAATTGGCTAAAGGAAAATTTTCCTTCAAGGGGTTTTTGATAGAGATTAAACCAGGCTGTTCCTTAGAACATCTCATTCATTCTACATTTAAAAAATTAATTTAGTGAAATAACATGAGGAGAATAAACCAGAGTCTGCTTTAAAAAAGAGTATCAGAAACTGTTTTCTTTTCTCCATAAATATCTGCAGACAGCCCATCTGGGGTTGATGAGGTAGCCAAACAGGCTTTAAAAAGCTCCCAGTCCTTCCCCATCCAATATTTCTTTGCCTTTGAAGCTTTTTGGAAGAATGGGCCAGCTTTACAGCTTAAGGGGTTTGGCTGCAGGGATTTCCCACAGATCCAAACTCCCTACCAGTGATGCTGGTAGGGAACTGGGAATGGGATCACGGAGAAGAAAGCAAATGCGTGAGTCAGAATTGCACAAAGGTATGAGATCACTGTGGAGAGGCCTGTGGCTGCTGCACAGCGTTCTCAGACCACACTGGAGACTGACCCAAATCCAACGGGGCCGGTTTGGACCAGGCTCATCTTAAGAATGACTCAACCAAGTTTCTGACTGAATGCATTTTTTGTGGAGAAAGACGGCAGAACACTAACTTCCTGTGACCATCCTCACAGTCCTTATCTCCTTCCCCTTTTCCTCTCACCTTGCCTTTTGAGTCTCCCCTCACGCACCCTTTCTGTGCATTCCATGGCCTTTTAATGAGTCATCTGAGCACTGCTGGGCCAAGTGGTGACTCTGTTCTTTGGCTGTCCAGAATGGCAGGAGAATTGCCCAAGCTCAGTTTCCCGTGTGGTGGGAAATGGGGGGCGGGTAGTGGAATTCTCATGCCTCAGTACTGCTGGTTAGGACTTGGTACCTGAGAGGATGAGTAGGATAGGAAAGAAAGCAGCTGGCAAGGGTTAACCTTAGCCATGAACAAGGCAATCTGAGCTTAGAGAAAAAAATGGAAGAGTTAGGAGGAATTGGCAAAACTGCCCCCCACCCCCGGCCCCCGTCATGGCCTTCATGACCACCTTCTTTAGAGCCAAGCCTCCCCGCTCTTCAAGGTCCCTGGCAGAGCCTGTGCTGGGCAGCCCTTCCTGGGAAATCTGATGTGCTGTCTGCTGCTGCAGCCAAGCAGGGCTGCTACTGAATGATGTCAGTACTTCCTGTTCTTCAAGGGCAAAAGGGTGTGTCCCAGCACACCAAGTGAAAGGTAAAAATGATTTCAAATGCGAGGCAGTGATTTGACCAGATGCTGCCTACGTGGCCTTCAGAAAACTTCTCCTCTGGTGATGGCCTATCATGACTCCAGGCTTTTCCAAATTCCTAGACTCTTGAAGACCTTTCCAGCTGCCATTCTTTGAAAGTTTAGCAGATTATTTGTTTAGATCTCTACACCAGGGTTTCTCAAACCCAGCAATATTAACATTTTAGGCTGGAGGATTCTTTGCTGGGAAAGCTTTCTAGTACATCATAGAAAGTTTAAGCAGCATCTCTCGCCTCTGCCTTCGAGAAGCTAGTAGCATCCCCTGTGCCCTGAGTTGTGACAGCCAAAAATGTCTCCTAGGGGCAAAACTGTCCTCCCACGGAGAAGCACTGCTCTGCGCTGATACTGTGCAGGACACTGCACTTCTTCATTTTACTTGTCACAAGCTTTTCATGGTCCTAATCTCTTTGCTCTGAGGAAACTTTTTTTTTTTTTTACAAGGAAGTCCAGGAGAAAATATCCTTCAAGTCTGCAAAAGCTTTAATGGATAGCTGAGAGACTGAATTGATGACTCGGTAGATTAGGGCTTAAATTAGGCCTGTTCCACAGATGCCCAAATTGCTCTCACAGGCATGACCCCTTTGAACTCAAGAAGCAATAAACTCTGCTACTGGGAGCACTGGGCTGGCTGATGACCAGAAATTGGGTTTATAATTAGAATCCAATGCTAGATTCGAATCCATACTTGGAAACTGATTCAACTTACATTTTAGCCTGACAAGTCTATAAATGTCTGGCTACCTCAGTTTTATGAGTTCTAAAGTAAAGATAGAGACTTGTCCCCCTTCCCCAAATTCATAAATTAATGATCAGCTGGGGCAAAGGTAGCTGGGGCCAGCCTCTAGGCGATGGTCAGTTCTGGGTTGTGCTGGGCGATGGAATCCCAAGTTGAGATTGAGTTATGAGGTCTAATGGGGTATGCTAAAAATATGTTCTGTATTCTTCAAAAGGGAGTTTCAATATACATTTGGGACATTGTCATTCCCCAGTGGTTTTCTGTGACTTTGGGGAACACTGGAATAAAGCGGGTAGAGGCTCAGTTTTCTTTTTGGTGGGACTGGAAACAGAACCCTGATAGTTATTGCTTGGATAGAAGGCCATTCATTTTCTTTTTTCAGGTCTCTTGAGAACCAGGAGAGATGTAGTTTACTATGGCACCCTAGCTATCTTAAAATGTTCCTCACTTGGGCTAAACTAAAATTTTTCAAAGACATTTCTTCTCAATTTTAAACCAAATTACCAGAGTATGAGCCAATTACTAACATCTAAACACAGCTTTAGTGGATAGACCCATGATACGAGCATTACTCTTTTGGGTTTCAGAGAAACGAGTTTATCTAGCCAATGCTACCTCTTTTCCTGACGTTCTGCCTTGCAAAGGACCTCAGATCCAATATTTTAAAATAGTACGTCAACTGTGTGAAAATCACAAGTCTGGTCTCCTAAATGCGCCGAGAGGATTCTGCAAGTCCACTTTCACATTGTTCTGAAAACTTGCCTCATGTAAGTAAGTGGGGACTGCTTGTTCTAGTCCCCACCGGGGACATTTTCATCAGTTATTGTGTCCACATGCTCCCCCAGCTGGTGCCTCGGAGAACAACAGGCTGCACGCCCGGCTGGCCCAGGGCTCTCAGAATTGAAGTGTTGGGGCCAGGGGCACGTGAGATGCCTGCGCCCTGGGGGCTGGGTTCCCAGGCCCTCTCCCTTTTCTCTTCTGTGGAAGAATGCCTTCATGTGTAGTCATTATTGTGTAGGTGACCTAGGAGATGATCCTAATCCTCACTTCATAAAGAATCAGCCCTGGCTGGTGTGGCTCAGTGGACTGAGTGCTGATCTGTGAACAAAAGGATCACTGGTTTAATTCCCAGGTTGCAGGCTAGCTGCCCAGTTAGGGGATGTGTGAGCGGCAACCACACATTGATGTTTCTCTCTCTTTCTTTCTCCCTCCTTTCCCCTCTCTCTAAAAATAAATAAATAAAATCTTTTAAAAAAGAATCTTAAAGGTATTAAGTTACTGGACAGAAGTCAGGGTAAATGCACAAGGCTGTTTTCAAGTCTCTTTCTGGGATCTACCAGCTTGACTGAATCTCCACTGTTAGTCACACCTCTAACGTCTTCATCCATAAAATGGGTTAGTAATATCTTGTCCCCCCCTTCCCTGTCTTGCACCGACACACACATGCACACATTACACATTCTCACACTTTTACGTACACTCACATATTCTACTTCTACTTGCACACAAACCACTCACAAGGTTGATGTGAGATTGAGCAGGATAATAGTTATGAAACAACTTGGAAAATTGCAATGGACTATAAACTTGAAAAATTGTTGTTATTATGCATCACAGACAGTATATCCTGTGGGCCTTACATCTTGAAGAGACTGCTTAATACATTGGAGACATTATTACCTCTGTTATCAACTAGAATTTTTTTCTAAAACAAGCATATCTTCTTGTCAATTAGAATTTCTATTATAATACCTAATTTGAATTTTCATCATAGAAAAACTGTTTGCCATTATTTGGAACTGATATAAAATAGCTAATAGATGGGGAAAAACTCCAGTGGAAAATGTGTACTTTCTTTGTGTGTGTGTGTGTGTCTGTGTGTGTGTGGGGTTTCTTGTTGAGGGAGCATTATGCTCACCATCATACTTCTAGTACCAGGACTAGAGTAAATGTCTGTTAAATGAATGAATGAAAATATATAATAATTTTCCGTAAAACAATCCCTATCCAGTCTGTCCATATTCTTAGCCATTAGAGAATTCTCCATCACACAGGGTTCATATTTCAATGTTCACATTCAGAAACACAGTTGGGTATTCCTAAAGTTTATTTATTTTTTGAAATAAGTAAACTTTAAGATTAAGAAACAAACAAAGATTAAAACAGAGGACATTTAAACAACATCTCTGACATGCTTGAAAAAAATTCTTTTAGATGCTTTAAAGGTGATATTTTTTTTATATAGCCCACTTTTCATAAGCAAATCATACAGATTAACTGTTAACACATGTTTTAATAAAGGCTTAAGTTGAAATCTAAATTAAAAGATAAAAAAGACAAAATTATTTTGGGGTGAGACTCCAAGAAAGACCATTCATGAACATGTCTCTTTAAAATTCTATTTGTTTGATGCATGAGGACCACAGAAGGTATCACCTTCATTATCTGGCATCTGTTCTATGTCTACAGGTATTCCAAATCGACCTCGACAATATGCTATAGCAGTTCAGCAGAGGGATGCTTGTGAGGTGTGGAAATCAGAATCTATTAATATTAATTGCTATACATTAAATCTGAAGAAAAAATGAGAAAAAACTTAAGGGCCTTAAGTCACTACATAGTCTAGGGTTAATTTTTCCATGATGTCCACATATAATGGTTTCAGATCATACAACATCACACTGGAGATAAGTAGACTAGAAATGGCATCTGATATCGGTACACCCATTTTAGATAACTATAAGTGAAACCTCACTTTAGGCATCCACAGCAGGCACTTAGCAAAACATCCTCCTTGGTCTTTTGTTCTTTGGGTGGTATGATAAATATGCTCGAGCTAGCTAAAATATTTACGAGGGACTTATAGTCCTATCAGGGAGAAAAAAATGAGAAACTTTCCTAGTAAGTATGCCATTTACTCTTTCATTATAGACTTTTGTCATTTTTACTATATTTGTTATTATTTTATTATCAACTCCAGTCATCGGCCCCAGTCCTTCATGGCTTTCAATGAAGGGTGAAGTAGTGGACACAAGTATAATGAAATCATCCAAGTAAGAGCGCAATGTCTTCTGTGCTCAGGCCCTGGCTTAGGTTAGAGGCCAAAATGCATGTAATATAAAATTATGTTTTAAATATCAGGTAAGAAATTATTTTGAAAAAATTGTTGATATAATAATAAAAGGCCTTCTTAAGCAACCAGTTCATCTTCACAATTGGGGTATGGACAGATGCTGGTGTTTTATTTGTCATTTTTCCTCTAAAAATTATTTTAGGGACACTGACTTAAACCATTTCTGTTTTAACCTCTGAATATTATTTGCATATTCATGTTTACCTACTTCAATATATGTTGATTTGTACCTACTTGTGCACATACATATTACCTACTTTTAAAGGCAGTGCTGCAATATCTGAGTATTCCCATATTTTTCAAGTTCAATTTCTCGAACATTCACAGACTGAAACTTAGCCATTGGTTGGTTGCATTTGATAATAATGATAGCTGACAGTCATTCAGTACTTATTATGAGCTTCAATAAAGAATTTCATTTAATATTCAGGATGTCTCTCTGGGGGAGACATCATCCTTACTTGTATTATATGAAGGTACAAAATGATGCTTAGGGAGATTAAGTAACTTTCGAACAGTTGGACTCTACATGGTGCGGACAAAACCAGTGCTATTAACCACCATGGCCAATGACCTTGATGTCCTCCTATTGCGGGAGAGTTAATGGGACTTCCTAAGGACTGAAAGCAAGGTCTGCCTCCGGTGAAAGTATAGAGCTAAAGTCTGTTTTTAGTTATTTTTCCTTAACCCTTTTCTCTGGTCTCCATTTGCTTTTTTTTTTTTCCTAAAAAACCCTTTCCCTAGTTGAAAAATAGAAAACTGCTAGGAGTTAGTTAAAACTTGAAATTGAAATGTACAGAGGGTACCAACTGAAATTCTACAGAACAGAGGTTTACCAAATGGAAGTGGGTGTGCCTTAAATAGTTTTCTCAAATGAGTTGGGGAAATCCTGAGTTTGAAAATATAAACAACTTTCTTTAACATAGGTTTCTTTCCCCATAACATTAGGAATCTATCTTCTTTCTTTCTTTCTTCTTTCTTTCTTTCTTTCTTTCTTTCTTTCTTTCTTTCTTTCTTTCTTTCTTTCTTTCCCTCTCTCTCTCTCTCTCTCTCTCTCTTTCTTCTTTCTTCCTTCTCTCTCTCTCTCATCTATCTTTCTATCTATCCATCCATCTATCATCTATGTGTGTTCTTTTTTCTATAAATGCATAACTATTTTCTACATGCATTATCTAGAACACTAATTTTGGAAATGCTTTTGTAAAGGCTATTTGATTCAGAATTACATTTTTTGAAGCTCTAAATTAATGGAGGACATATGTCCAAGGAAACTGCATGCCCTAGAAGATAATGTAGAGCAAACAAACATTATTTTTAAATTTCAAATTAGCAAGTTTTTCATGACTAGCCCAGACCACCTTGTCTCAGTATGTGCTAAATCCAAAGTAAGCATGCATTAAGTTCAAAGAACTTTTAAAAGTCGTTGGGTCTTTGTAAAAGTTTCTCTAAGAAGTAACGGTACTTTGCACACCTTCCTAAACTTCCTCATTCACATCCCCCCTCTTTCCGAAGTCCCACTGCTCAGGCAGCTGCTCAGCTCTTTGCTTTTCTCTTCTCTGGCCTGTCTCTTCCTACTGGCTTTCTCCTTCCCTTCTCCTCCTCTCTTGTCTAGTGCCCTTCCAGAGTCCCTGGAACTGAATGTCTTTTCATGAAGATCAACATTGCCTCTCTTTCTTTTTGCAAATTGCCTCTCTACTCTCCACTCCTATTGCTAGCACAACCCGTTTCTGTAGAATGGGAAGGAAACTTGCAAATATTTTTGATATATTTTAAAACCTTCCCATAGAAGAGAAACTTGTATTAAATTACACTAGAAGGTGTTGATGTATAAGGTCAGTTTATTTGTATTTCTTCAAAACATTTGACATTAATATATTGAATTTCATAGAAAGACCCTCCATGTTTTATATGCCAATCACTTTATGTACACAGAGAAATAAAATGCTGCCGGAAGCACATTTCCTCCCAGTACGCTCCACAAATGACCAGCAATAGAATCATCTGAGGTTGCTCATTAAAAATGCAGATTTCTGGGCTCCAGCATAAGTTTATTGGAATGGAATCCTGTGTCAGGATCTGGGCTGTGATATTTTAAAGATTTTCATGCGATTCGAATCATCAGTCAGAGAAGAGAACTCAAATGTAGTGAAAGACCAACAGCAATGGTATCTCTTGGGTGTTTTGTAGAAATGCAGAATCTTAAACCCCACCCCAGACTCAGTGAAGCAAGATCTGCATATTAACTAGATGCCCTGGGAGATTCATAGGTGCATTAAACTTAGAGAAGCACTGACACCGGGTGGTTAAAGGGTGGTTTCTGGGCCACTATATCAGCATCACTTAGGAACTTTGCTAGAATGCAAATTCTTAAGCCTCAATGCAAACTCTTTGATCAGAGACTTGGGGGATAGCTAGGGTGGAGCTCCAGTTGTCTTTGTTTTAATAAGCCTCCAGCTGGTTCTGATACACAGTGAGGGAACCACTGTTTTACCCTTTTTCTTAAACACCCTAATGACAAACTCTCATTATGTTAACTCAAAGCAGATAGTCTGCTGGAGGCAAATATCTGTTTTGCAGACGTGGTGATTAAGAAGCATTAACTAGCATCTCAGCACTAATTCAGCCTTTGGTCCCAGATACTAAAATAATTGCAGCATTATTTATAGTCACCAAGATATGGAAGCAGCCTAAGTGTCCATCAGTAGATGAGTGGGTAAAACAATATAGGACATTTACACAATGGAATACTACTCAGCCATAAAAAAAGAGGAAAATTTTACCCTTTGCTACAGTATGGGTGGACCTGGAGAACATTATGCTAAGTGAAATAAGCCAGTCAAAGAAAGACAAATACCATATTATTTCACTCATATGTGGAATCTAATGAACAAACTGAACTAACAAGCAAAATAGAGACAGATTGATAGAGAACAGGAGAACAGCTAAGGTGGGGGAAGGTAGGGAGTGGAGGGATAGAGCAAAAAGAAAAAAGGACTCATGGACATGGACAACAGTGTGGCAACTGTGGGGGGTGGGGAAGAGGGTATAAGGGTCTAAATGGTAATGGAAAAATATACAGCAAAAATCATTAAAAAAAGAGCAGATACAATAATTAGGAAAAGACAGATAATAAAATACTGATGAATGTTGATTTCCATTTTTCAGTCAGAGAGTGATAAATATATTCCGTGTTTGAGAAATTCATCTAGCTTTAATCTTTTCCTTTAGCTTTCCTTCCACCCCGGGTATTCAGAGCACCTGTTGACAAAGCCATCCTATGAGTTCTCTGCAGCATCTAATAAGTTCTACTTTGAAACACGACCAACCTCCAACTCAAATTCAGACAAAGGAGTAGGGTACTGAGTATTTCTTTTTCCTGTTTACATAAAGGGGAAGTTGATGATGTAAAGATTTTGGGGAATGAATGCTTCATCATTTGGCTGGTTATTGAGTGCCTGCTGTAAGTCAGATGATATTGTATAATAAGACTTCAAAGATAAAAAGGCATACAGTCCATTAGACAAATGGTAAGCTAAATAAGTTCACTACAATATGGTGCATTGTATAATGGAGGCATGAAGTGATCATTATAACTACTGGCCTAAAAGCAGTTTGAAGATGGATTGGAGGAAGGTGAAAATAACAAGTAGAAAGACCAGTAAGAAGGTACTGTAAGAGTTTAAGCAGGAGGCTGAGCAAAGGCAAAATGTAGAAGGGACATCCCTGCAAGCGTCTTCTGAAACAGAATGAGTTTCAATCACCTATTGACCTGTTGCCCTCACTAGGGGTGAAAGATGGCTCAGGTGATTCAAAATAATTTTTCCAAAATAAAAAAACCCTCTGACTTTGGAAAGTTTTATAAAAATCATATTTTAAAAGATCCAATAAGTGTCTGATGCTTTTCAACATACTCTTTTTATTATCCCCAGCATTCCATACCTATATTGTTGATGCCAGTACTATGCTTAATTAAGCGCCATGACAATATCAATAAGAGTCAGACAGCAAGATGTGGCACAGAGCATCCAAAAATGCAGCTCTCCTGGCAAGCTAAGGATAAACCTTGCAAAAAAAAAAAAAAAAAAAGAGATGTTTCCCAGAAATAGTTTTTCTTTAACTAAAAGATCCAAAAGCAAGAGGTTATATTCCAGGGATAAATAAGCATAGCAATCATGGTAACATTCGTAGTCTCCAGCACTGGAGACATAGCATCGGGGTTCATATGCCACACCAATGATGTGATGCTGCTTCATTCATTTTAAGGAGTGCACCCTTATGCTTTCTCATTACAAAATGAACAGAGGTTAGGAAAGAGGGCTCCTATAAGCATAACTTTCTCCAGGGAGCCTGGTCCAACATGGTTCCTCTCCAACTTCCCATGTCCTCTCAGAATTCTTTGCATTTTTCCATCATAGCACTCATCCTTCTATTGTCCTTTTCCCCACTGATAAAAGCCAGAAGGGTGTTTGGGTTATATTGACTTACAAGACCATCCACATTCTTAGCCACTCATTCATTCATACTCTATTCTAGATGCTGCTTTAGGCACTGGGGATACAGCATTGGAAAAGACAGACAGACAGACAGACTCCCAGTTAAAGACTAGTGGAAGGACACGGATAAACATATACAGAAGAAAATAAAGAAATATTCTCATGTAGCAACGAATGATACACAATTAAAAAAAACCCAAGGAAACAGGATGGGATGAAATGGGGTGGGAGAGAAATCCTTTAGCTACAGTGTTCAGAGCTGGCCTTGCTGAGATGGTGATTTTTGACCATTTGGGGCCTGTGACCATTTGAAGACATGGGCTTTAAACAGTGTTCCAGGTAGCAGTAACTGTAAATGCACAGGCCCTCAGATTTCCTATGCTTGGAAATCTTAAGAAATAAAAATTCAATTTACTCAGAACATAGCGATAGGAGATAGATGAGGAAAAGAGTGTTAGATGTAGTTGGAGAGGTGCATAGGCTCTAGCCTTACTTGTAGATCATATTAAGGACAGTAGCTTTTGTTCTAAATGCAACAAAAAGTCTCTGGTGGGTTACAAGCAAGCTAATGTCATGATCCAATTTATATTTTTAAAAGACCACTCTGACCACCATATGGAACACAAAAGAAGGGCTATTGTTTGGAAGGTAGCTGCTGATGTCCAGGGAAGAAGATGATGGTTTGGACCAGGCTGAGCAGTGGAGGGGTTCAGAATTGGAGGGTATGTCAATGGGCCTTGGTGATGAAGTAGACTGTGGAGGAACGAGAGCCTGACTCCTAGGCTTGTGTCAGTCATCTGGGTAGATGGTGGTGTCACTTACTGAGAAAGGGAAAGGAAGATGTTGGGAAGTGGGATGTCAAATCAAGTGTTCATTTTTGGACAAATTGAGTTTGAGAGGACTATTAGACATCTGTCTATTCTGGAAGGGCTCAAGACACTAGGATAAATCAAATGGTGAGGAGTTCTCTTAATATTTTTCTTCTTAATATTATTAAGAAAATTTTATTCTTAATAAGATATTAAAATCCTGGCCTTTGGAGGATGGTAGACCTGAGTCTGCACCCCAATTTTCCTATTTAATCAAACATGCCATCTTGGATAGTTAGCCTCTTTGGGTCTTATTTTTTAAAGCTGGCAAATCTACCTCATTGGACTGTCTGGAAGATTAAATTAGGTTGAGTATGTGAAATTCTTCATGGAGTGCTTGCTTGGAACACCGTGAATGTTCAACAGTGATGCCCAAAACTGATGATTATGATGGTGGTGATGAACCTGTTAAAGGGGGGAGTGCAGTGGGAGGCTTCCCCGGCAAGTAGAGGGAGTGGCGTCCCTGCGCCGAGCATTGCGTCAAGGACAGGAAGTCTATCCTTCAAGTAAGCAGTGTCTTTCTCTTCAAGCTTTAGGTTTCTGTTACTTCAGGTCTTATGAGGGCCAAGCCTATTCCCCGAGTTACCATACGGTACATAGAATTTGCTCTCCTGATCATGAATTAAATATTTCTTTTTGAATATGAGGTTCTTAAACATGTTTTACTGAAATATGCAGTTGACCCTGGAACAGCAGCGGTTTGAGCTCCGCAGGTCCACTTCCATGCGCAGTTTTTCGATAAATACTAGAAATGTATTTTCTCTTCCCTATGATTTCCTTAATAATATTTTTTCTCTAGCTTACTTTATTGTAAGACTACAGTATGTAGTATTTATGTATATAACATACAAATGTATTAATTGACTGCATTAATGTGCTATTAGTAGTTAAGTTTTGGGGGAATAAAAAATGTGTGGATTTTCAACTGCATGGGGTGGGCAGGTCAGCACTTTAACCCCCGCGTTGTTCAAAGGTCAGTTATACGTAACAAAAAAATTTACCATTTTAACTTTATTTAAGTGTAAAATTCAGTGGCATTAAGTACATTCATATTATTGTGCAACTGTCACCACTATCTCTTTCTCCAGAACATTTCACCTTCCAAAACTGAAACTCTAGAGCCATTTAACAACACCCACATCTCCCCTCCCCCAGTTCCAGCAACCATTACTGTACTTCCTGTTTCCATGAATTGACTACCCTACATATCTCATATGTAGAATTACACAGTATTTGTCCTTTTGTGACCAGCTTATTTCACTTAGCATATCTTCAAAATTCATCCCTGTTGCAGCATGTGTCAGAATTTCCTTCTTTTTATGGCTAAATACTATTCTATTGTGTGTATATACCACATTTTGTTTATCAATTAGTTTGTCAGTGGACCCTTGGGCTGCTTCGACCTTTTGGTTCTTATGAGTAATGCTCTTATGAACATGGGTGTACTACACAGGAGGTTTTGTGCAGTAGTATATTCAGTTGCTTATTAATTTATTTACTTATTTTTACCCTCAACAAATATTCCCGCAAGCACTTACTCAGGCCGGCAATGATGATGCTTATATGCAAAAATTCTATAACTCAGCTCGTTGTTTGCAGTATTCTCAAGAGGCAATGAAATTATTCAGGACATTAACTTCTGTCCAGGTTTAAAATGTGCAGAGCAAACTTTCAGACCCTTTAGTTTAGCAATTCACTCAGCAAACATTTTTGAAAGATGGTGTTGTATATGGCACAAAATTCACCTCGAAGAATCTTTCACGCTGCCCCACAAAACCAGACTTATATAGCATGCTAAAAATTAGATAATAAGGAGAGTAGAGAAAGCTGAGTGGCATGTCCTGTATAATTTTCACAATTCTGGATCTACTAAAAGTTACTTATATTTTAGAATTTAGATGATGTCAAGGATTGTCATGAAATGTTTTTCCTTAGATATACCTTAAAACTACTTGATTGGTTGATAAATTATATAACTATTAACTTTATGTTCATTGTAGCAAGCCAAGTCTTAAAGTGGATTTGATTAATTTGATTAACTTGGAGATTAATTTGGTGCTCAAATTTAGAAAAAAAAGTTCTCGTAGTTATAAAATGAATCCTGTTAGAGTCTCCTACTTAGAGAGTTCACAGATTCACACACAGAATGATAGATAAATTGGCTGGCAAGTGCTTAGAGTGTGTGCTGCAGAGTGAATGAAGTAGAAGAAAAAGAGGCAGCTGTGGTAAGCAATGCAAGAGAGGAGAAAAGAGAAATGAATGGTAAGGGTGGACAGGATGAAGTGCCAAGTCAAGTCACCGCCCCAGAGGTTTTAAGATGTCTATGCTTCTTTCTTAGAACGAGAACCCTGCCATCATTTTGAAAGAATAGAGCCAAAAAAATAAGTTCCAGAGAGTAAAAATCAAGATTACAAAACTGAGTCAGGCATAAAGCCTAAATAAATGTTTCATAAAGCATGTATTTATGTTCACCTCTTTGTTATCTCTAAAATGTGATTTGAGAAGAAATGCAGAAGAGAGAAAACTTTTCCAATTTTAGGTATGTTGGAGGGTGAAAACTGATCAATATTCAGAAACTTACCAAGAGTGTCAATCCAGGACAAAAATGAATGTGAACAGCTGTGTTCCACAATGTGACCTCAGGACATTGGACCTTTAATATTTCCATAATATGACTGTAAAAAATATGTCCCTCTAGCCTTATTTGCTTCTCTTAATGGATAATGCCTCTGGCTTGGATCTTTGTGTGGAAAAAAAGGCTCTTTTGTCTCATAAAATGTTACAGATGCTGCTATGGTAACACACTTTAATTTTATTCCTATCTCAGAAGATAAACATGGAAAAATGCAATTGGCAATTTAATCTAATATTTAGCATTAGCTTTAGGTCCACAGAGCATTTTGGTTTTTGTTTTTAAAGAACATTGGCACTTTTGTTAACCTGCTGTACTCAATTAAGCAGAATCCTAAAGCCCTGTCTAAAAGGTATTACTCTGCCAACTTAAAAATACCATGTGGCCAAGTTTCAAAACCCACAGGGGAAAGAAAGCATGCTGTGTCTATGACAAAATTCTTAGGTGGCCAGAATGAGTTTGCATTTGTGGGAGTTTTCTTTTGGGCTAAAAACAAAAACCAAACATCTCAGCATTTATAAAGACAGTATCAATTTGGTTTGAAATAAAGCCCATCAGTTGAATGGAGAGAGAATTAGTGAACGTTTTTTTTTTTTCCTGTTTGCAAACCTTGCAACACATTGCGTTAAAACCTTTGACATTAAAGCAAGTTGTTGACTTTGCACTCAGTAAACAACCAAGGTTCCTGTACCCGAGGAGGTAATTTGAAGCCCCAATTCCCTGTTGAATTACAACAATATACATTGTACACAAAAAGCAGAGGCTTCCAAGCTTGCCAGCATCATAAAACAAGATGAAAAGATCAAGAAGAAGGGAAGACACGGGAAACCTGGTCAATATTGCACTGTATGGAATCTTGTGATACTTCCTTTAGAAATGGAAAAAGAAACCAGCCTCCAACCACGTTTTTAAAGAGCTCATCACTGCAGTTACTCTCACTTTACAACTTTTATTAAATGTTGTCTTCTATGATATAACAGCTTGGTAGCAGATGAGTTAATGAAGGGTGCGGTCAACAAAGTTTCAGTTACAAAGCAGCAGGGGTCAGATCTGATTTTGATTCACCACATGCCACACTAACTGGTTCCAGAGTGTCCAATCTCCTAGTGTCTCGGAACCAGGTGCCCGGTCCATTCATTAAGTGATTAGAAAACATGCAGCCTGCTAAATTTTAGTTACTCTAGAACTTTCTACAATAATAAAAACCATCATTGCTATTGATTTATACACTGACATTTAGGAATGCCCATAATGACTGTACTAACACTACAGTACTTTTCAAATACCACAATATATACAAATTGCCAATAATTAAACTGAAGGGCCTACCTAAGTTGCTCTTGAAGCAAACTTCAGCACTTTGTAATATTTTCCCTTCATAAAAGTCCTCAAGTATTTACAGTTGGTAGATGAGATCATGCTCTTGAAACGGTAAAGACTGAATGAGAGGGGAACGAGAGTGAAAGAGAGGTTGTTCGCACTAACACTACTTGTACTGAAAAGGTTTGACAGCACTATCTTGGCTCTCATTGGCCACTCAGCGGGCCGAAACAATATTTGCCCAGTTGCTATGTAGAGAGGGGTGGCTGCCAATTCACTTCACTAATAGGTCTGAACCTGGCCTTTGCAGATAAGAGTGGTTATTGTTTGAGTTAATGTGTTTGCTGATAAGATGCTCACCAATGAAGGTGAAAGGGATATTTTTCTTTTGTGATACACCGTAGGGCTGCTACGGACATTTCTCTGCTACTCTCCAAATTCTAACAGCTGTCGCAAGAAGTAAACCAAGAGATGACTTCTGTTTTTTGTTTTTTTTTTAAGACTCTTCCTGTTTAGGAATTCACATCTAAAAACCACACAAATTTTTTTTACAAAGGACCCTATGCCTGAAATATAAAAGAATAATTCATCTACCCCAACTCTGAGAACCCATTAAAACAGTACATGGTGACTTTACACACACACACGAATAATTTTTAAACATTTCCTTCGAGGAGGTTTACATTAGGAACATTCTCCCAAATTCCAAGTGAAGCACTTTGGAGGTGTGCACACACACGCACAGAGTATGCACACACTCCATCACCAAACTGTGTGAGCACACATAATGCACACATATGTATGCAAGTTTGAACAACACAGGACTAATGTAAAGCACATGCCAATTTAGGCAGGATTTAAAAGAAATTCAAAGGCAGATGTTTCTCTTTTTGTGTTTAGAGAAACATCCTACTATTTTTTCAACTTAGACTGAGTGTGAGTGCATTTTTGTGGGATTGTGTGAGGGAAGACCATTTAGGTTCTGAATTTGACTCCATGTAATGAAGAGAGGCACATGAAAACAAGCATATTAGATATGTCTTTAACAAATAATTTTGAGTAATGGTCGTAAGTGTGCCAAATACTAAGAGAGAAATGGAAGAAATTATTTATCTTAACTAGGATGTTTTCAACTCTTTAGGTACCTCTAATTTGCTCTTTGTCACTAGTTAGGTAAAGCACAATACACTTTTGACTATATATTTGTTTATTGGTTATTAATAGAAATAAAACCCCCAAATATTAATAGATTCACAATAAAGATTAACAGAATTTCTCATAGAATCTGAAGGGACCAAGGTGCTTTAAGTTCTCTGTACTAGAACAGGAATATCAACTTCCATCCTGAGTATTTTTCAAAATTAAAATGAAAACATTTCTAGAAAATTGAAAAATAATTCCATGGACAACCCAACAGGTGATGTTTCTATATCTAAAAAATAATGATTTCTTGCACTTAAACATAGGAGGACCACAAGATGCTACTGAACTTTGCCTATTTCCAAAACAGACACCTGACAGGCAGGTGAGGGGTCACGGTCAGAGCGGAAAGGGTGCTGCAGCACCCGGTGCCAGTTGTTTTCCTGCATTGCCTTCCCCGTGAAGACAAGGCGTTTCAAAGGGAACACCTGGTGACGCCCCAGCCTGAGTGCACTTGCTGGTCCCTGCGGAGCTGGCAATCCCAGCTGTGTGGAGACCCTTCATTTTGCGCCCATGAAAAACACAACAGAAATGGTCCTGCTGTTTGTATCAATATACAGATTTCTTTTGCTTCGCACTTTTAATGCAACATCTATCTTAGCCAAAATGAAGGCTAGGAGAAATGAATGAGATTGGTATTCCTCATGTCACCGTGGGAAGGAACATGCTAAGAAGCAACATGTTTATTGAACAGAACATCCATATATTTTCATGGAATCAATACAACTTCCAATATGTAAGTACTTAGATTTGGTAATTATAGGCATTTCCCCATGAAAACTGGAAGAATTTTATTCTTTATAACAAGGGCTAAATCTAGGAGAGAGTGAGCTGAAGTTGATGTTTCTAAAAATATGTTACTTTTTAGTAACTGATATTCCAAACACTCCCAGAGAAAATTTTCTGTTGGATGATGGCCAAAGAGATTAACTAAATGCTAAGAGGCCATATCCTTTCTGTTACGTTATCTCTGATCTATTTCACACTATTATAATCAAAATAGTCCCTTTGTGTATATAGTTTGTTTGGTCACAGGACAGGTCAAAAATTCTATGGGTATTTTAACAAAGAAAAAAAGCGTTAAATAACACAAAACACACTAATTCTTTAACAGACACCAGCATTACTTGGTGAGATTTAGAAAACAAAATTTTCTCAAGGCTATAAAATTTCATGGAGCATTAAAAAAATCAACTTTTTTATTATGACACCTTTTTTTTCCAATTCAAAACATTTCTCTTCTAATGAGCTTTCTTTTTCCCCATGAAGTGTGGTTGATGATGACAAGGTAAAATACACTATTTAATAACAAACTAGAAATGCTATGAACCAACAAATTCTTGCATCTAGGAATGGTCTTTTCAGAGCATGCATCTGACCACATGCTTTCCTGCTTGAGGCCTTCAAGGCTTTTCCTTGCCATCCAGATGACATTAGAACTGACCGCTCTACCTCTCCAGTGTCATCCTGTCCCTCTCTCTGGAATTCATTTTGCAGCAGTCAAGTCTGATTGGTTTTGCATGAATGAATGCACTGTATTCTTTCTCATCTGCAGCTTTCATACATGCGGTTCTCTTGGTCATTCCTTGCTTCTTTGCCCAACTTATCCCTAAGCCTCCTCCAGGTCTCAGCTTTGGTGCTGCGTTGTCCTCTTAATCGAAATACATGGGTCTCGGGTTTTCCTTTTAGTAGCACTCATCACACGTGCAATAATTTGTGTGCGAAGGACAGGAACTGGGGCTAAATGTCCCCTGCCGTATCCTCGGAGCCTACTGCAATGTCTAGCTAGCATACAGTAAACAACAAACATTTGTGGCAGGAACATGAGTTTGAGCTGAAATAGATGCTTATGTTGGTGGCACTGGTCAGGAAAAAAAGTAAAGGACTAAAGTTTTCTCAAGGGTAATATAATACTGACTTTAGGAAAATAATGTGGCTTCTTTTTGGAGCAGAAGTAATGAGGATGGTTCTGCTTTTGATCGAACTAGAGACCTGTAAATTAATTTTAATCTGCAGGAATTGTCTCCAAAAACATAAAGATGCAGACCTAGAGTTAGTAATTACATAAATCACCTTGGAATCTTGCAGAGATTAATTTTGAAGGTGTAGTTCATATCATTATCTAGGCTGTTGTTTTCATTTATTTCTATTTCTAGTTTCAGTTCCCAAACTTTAAATCTCTCCATGGATTTCTGTCATTAGTCTCAGTTAAGAATTTTAATAGGCATTTTATATTCCCTCCTTGGCCTTATATGGATAATATATCTTTACATCTACCCATAATTTTAGATTATTTCATGTTTTCTAATAAGCTCTAGAAGAGCAGTCTATTTCATTTGTATTTCTATCTGTGCCAAATACAGTTTCACGCTATAGAAGTTCCTCAGATTCTTCTATGAATATAGACAAATGAATAGAATGATAAGCACTTATATTTTTATAAAAAGAATTATAAAGAGATTATATGTGAAAACTTGCAGTAGACTGAGGGGGAAAATGTCACAGTACTTGCAACACTGGTTATGTTGGAATCTACATGGCTTTATCTAATCTCACCTCAGTAAGAAATACCAGGCTTTACTAGCATTTAAACGAGAGACCTGGAAATGCTAATTCAGGTATCTCAGTCAGTGTTGAGGGAATTCCCAGTGAGTCACATCTGAATAGTGAGAACTGTGATAATGTCGTAGTAAAGGACAGCTAGGCTCAGAAGGGACATTTCTTCAGAAGGGAAGCCAGTTAAGTTTTCTTTCATAGCAGTTCTAGAGTTACTTCACAATTCTTTTGTTTCTGTCCAACACAGTCTGAAGATCAGCACCTTGAGAAAGAGAGCCTCTAAGGGGAAGCCTAGTTCCTGGAAGACCTTAGTTTGTAATTCACATCACGTTAGGCAAAACTTTGATAATGTATTTTATCTATACATGGGGATCCCTCTACTTCCTCACATGCACTTTTACTGAGCATGGATAATTTCTCTTGCTAAAACTTTGTGCCTATAAATCTACACTCATTTAAAAGACATATATTAAAATTACCAACCTAAAGAAAAGTTGAGGGGGAAAATTGTTTCATATGTGAAATTTTTGGAGTTTCTCAGTGTGTTCAGTTATACTGAGACTTGGTTTTTTTAACCATTTGACTCCATATTTTAGCTTTTTTAACTCCATTTTGGAGTTTCAGGGGTGGTGAAAGATATCTGAGTGATAACATAATGCCTCAGATTATAATCTATGTGTCCTTTAATTAATAGAGACTGTGGACAAAAAATGACTGTTGTAATCATAAATTCCTAACTGAGCAGGTCATGGCAGACAGTTATGCCCCAGGCATATAAGTCCTTTAGTTAAAGGTTTTTAAGCAAGTCCTGTCCATTGTTATGTGCATCTAGGCTGACACCTTTGAGGTGGCCAGGAGTATTATCTCTTGAAGGTATAACCACTCCTAAGAAAGCACATAATCTTAACTGTCCTGTAATGTGATCTCTGCCTTGCTTTCTCCCACTTTTACATACTCTTCCTTATGTTCCCTCCTTAATTTCAAATGAATAAAAGAAGCTGCAAAACTGTTATTCTCTGGAGCATTTGAGGTGTTGCTCCCTGGCCTACATTCTCAGTTTGGCTCAAATATACTCATAAAAATTCTCAGCAGGTCTGGGCGTTCCTTACAAGGACCAGGCACTGAAGGCACTAATTTCATTTTCTAGCAGATCAGATTCACACGACTCCATGGCTTTAAATGTCTGTATATGCCGCCTTTGCCCTTTCATTTCTAGCTCTGTCATTTCCACTGAGCTCCAGGTTCTTACTATAGCCAACTGCTCTGCGATCCCTGATCAGAGAACTGGCAGCATCTCCAATGTCACACGCCTAAAACAGGAAGCTTGATTCCAACTCTCTTCTCAATCACTTGCCTGTGAAACCTGTCCACCCACCAATCGTTCCCATTTCAGTTAATAGACCCACTCAGTTGAGCAGGCCTCACATTATCTTTCATTCTTCCATCTCTCAATTACCACAACCCATCAGTCAGCACGTTTTCCCAGCCCTACTTCCAAAAATAGATTGTAAATTCTACTTCTTTTCAGCAGTTCCATGACTGCAATAAGCCACTCATTTTCCTGTTGACCTCATTTCTTTCATTTCACATACTCTCCAAAGTGCATTCTCCACAAAGTGTATGGAGTCACAGATATCTTCTGAAAACAAAACTCAGATTATTTTCTCTCTTACAATAATCTAATGGCTTCCCACTGCACTGAAGATAAGATCCAACCCCTTTCTGTGGCTCAGAGCCCCCATGTGGTTTGGTTCTCTGCATGCTCTAGTCATACTAGCCTTTCTGCTCTTCCCACCTGCCACTCCCACCCCATCTCAGGACCTTTCTTCAACTGCGTTCTCTTCCAATAAACTTTGCCTTTCTGCTGAACTGTTGTTCTCAAGATCTTCCCTGACCACGTCCTCTCAAGTAATCCCACATCCCTGGTTACTCTCCAGCCTACATCCTTTATCTTTCTCAAGCTCTCAACACCACTTGAAGTTATATAATTTGTATATTTATTTGATATTATGCCAGAATATAAACTTGCCAGGACATTAAACTCCTTGAAGGCAGCAACTTAACCTATCCTGTTCATAACTATATCCTTACTGTCTAGAACACCGACATCTCTAAGCCCCCTTTAATGACGAATGAATGGTTAAATGAATAAATCTTAGGCATTACTTAAGCTCTCCTGCCTCTGTTTCCTACTTTAAGTATTGTAAGGTTCAGAAAACATATGTGTAAATCACCTAGTAGAGTGTCAGAAACATAAAACACACTGAACAGATAGACATTTACTGAGCCTAGGAAGGATGTTTTTAGCACATACTGGGAGGTAATTTGGTAGAGTGAAAAGATACTTGAAGTTAGAAGTACTGGATTTGAGTTCTTGTTTATTTTATTATCTGTGTGACCCTTGAGCCAATCTTTTAACTTTTCTCAGCCCCAGTACTTTTTTTATCTATAAAATAATAAATCAGTTGTTAGGAGGAGAAGTGCTTAGGCAATGTCTGTAAAAGTGGTATGTAAAGTGTAAAGTGCTGATCAAAGACATGTAATTTAAATATTATTATTATATGGAAATGTCTGCTGATTAATGGAGGGAAAGGGTTATGGTAGCTTTTAATCTTCCCACTAACATTTCTCCTGAAATTGTTAAGTGTATACATGTTGAATCTCAACAGGGATTCCGTTTCAGATGGACTAGTCCATTCAAACATCAACGGATGGGATCTCCTCTAGTTCAAGTAAAAGTAAACTTTGGCAATCCCCTTTAAGGCATTGGGAAATAATAAAAGTTTGAATAATCTGTCAATTGTAGCATGAACGAAAGTCTTTAATAAGTTAAGAAAGAAGTTTATGAGTATGTTTTGAACTTTCTTTTCCTAACTAAAGAAAAGTTTTGAAAACTGGTCATCTGCTTATCAGTCAGCCCTTATTGATGAGTAACTTTCCCAGCATCTGTATGTGGTAACTTTGGGGAAAAAAGGGCCCCAGAGGTGACATGGGCTTCACTGGCTCATCTTTGCATCTAGGGCGACCTAGAAGCACGGGACCCTACATGACTGCATCCTCCATAAGGCCAGCATGGGTCTCACTGTCATCTCACTGGCTCTGGGGCAGATTAACGGACACCTGACTTGCCTCCCCCTCGACTGCAGATTTGCTTTCTTACTTTTCCACTGATAATACTTCCTCTGTTGCTGCAGGTAACTGTGTTTTGCAGAGCAAATGAATCATAACTGAGTTAGTCAGTTCGGGCTGTTATAACAAAATACCACAGACTGGGTGGCTTATAAATAACAGAAATTTCTCTCTCACTGTCCTAGATCAGGGCACCAGTATGGCCAGGTTTGGGTGAGAGCCCTCTTCCAAACTGCACCTTTCTCTCTGTGTCCACATGTGATGGACAGGAAGAGACATCTCTGGGCCTCTTTAACAGAGACACTATCCAATGCATGAAGACTTTGCCCTCATCACCTAATCAAGTCCTAAAAAAACCCCTACCTCCTAATATCTTGGCCATTAAGTTTTCAACATAGGAATTTTAGGGGAATACAAACATTCAGATTATAGCATCCTATATATATTAGTCATGGTTCTCCAGAGAAAAAAGTACTAATATGAAAATTTTTTATGGGAATTGGCACTTGTGATCACTAATGCTGAGATATGCCACAGTATCCTGATGTGCTGTCTGCAGTCTGGAGAGCCAGGAAAGTTGCTGGTGTAATTCAATCCAAGTTTGAAGGTCTGAGAACAAGGGGAGCCTATGGTGTAACTCCCCATCCAAGGCTGATAGCCTAAGAATGGGTGGAGTGATACGTTGGTATAGTCCTGGAGTCTATAAGGCTTGGGAACCAAGAACTCTCATGTCCTGGGGCAGGAGAAGATGAATGTCTCAGCTCAAGAAGAGAGAAGGAATTCACCCTTCTTCCACATACTTGTTCTATTCAGGCCCTGAGCCCATTGGATCTTTTTCACTCAGTCTACTGATTCAAATGCTAACCTCTTCTGGAAACAATCTCACAGACACAGCCAGAAATAATGTTTTCCCAGCTATCTGGCCCTTTTTTAGCCCAACCAGGTTGACACAAATAATTAACAACACAATAATCAACAGCTTGGTTATGCTAGAATATTGTGTGTGTGTGTTGCCATTTTTCAACAGTATAAAATCTTTGTCCATTTCTAGCATGGATATCCAAATGGCAAGTCACCTTTCTGTGAAAATGTATTTAGGGGTTAAAGTTCCATGAGGATAGGGTTGGATCTGCTCTCCATAATGTTAATACTCCTAATTTTTAATATAGCTCCTGGCACTTATTAGATACTCAATACCTGGTGGTTATGTCTGGATGTTTGAATGAGATTCTTCTCTGACCCCCGATGGCTCGATCACAGAAACAGGTACTATGGGAACAGATACTACCTGGGAAGGTACTAGGAGTCACCTAAATTATTTTACTATCATTTTCTTCATTTTAATTATTAAGAATCATTTCTTTTCTGAGAAGTGTACCCTTTGTCTTCCAGTTTAAGTACAACTTTTAGAGAAAGTTTCAAAAGAAATCTGTTTCAGATTATGTGTGAACCTGATGCTAGAAATTGCTGAGTCGTTTCAGATTACATGTCAGCATTGAGTACAGATCTAGTACTTTCTCTACCGTCTGCCTCCTGTCCAGCTGCAGTTTTACTGGATGAGAAGGACTTTGTTCTTACAGGATTGTGTAAGGTGATGGGTGTCATTGTGGAGAGCAAATGAGTGGCTTTACAGAGAAGAACGGATTGTGTTTTAGGTCATATATTTCATTTAGGATACCTCAGTCATTTTGTTTCAAAGCAAGCTACAAACCTAGTTATGGGTCTTCAGAAAGAACATTCTGTAACCTGTTTCAGCCCATGCCTGTGGTGAAGGTACTGTACTGATAATCATACCCCTTCATATTCCAGCTGACACTGCATTTTGATGATAACTTTTTTCTTTTTATTTATTTTTAGAGAGAGGGGAAGGGAAGGAGAAAGAGAGGGAGAGAAACATCAGTGTGTGGTTGCCTCTCTAGTGGCCCACACTGGGGACCTGGCCTGCAACCCAGGCATGTGCCCCGACTGGGAGTCAAACCGGTGACCCTTTGGTTCTCAGCCCATGCTCAATCCACTGAGCTACACCAGCCAGGACTTGAGGGTAACTTTTATAGAGGAAATGTAAAGTTGAAATTTGTAAAAGTTGTTAATATGGGTAAAAATATTTATAAAAGCATGTTGCTATTTACATTTCATATGGACTTGAATATTTTTAAAATTAAGTAGGTAACATTCACTGGTTTATACATCACTTTATTTGAGAGAGTTGAAATTTTCTAAAAGTGGCTGTTATCACTACAGTAATGTTCATTCACTAGAAACATGCGTATTTAAACATTATCCTAATATATTTTAATTATTTTTGAATTTTGGTATAATTCTATTTTCTAATGATCAAAATCCACTGTCAAAGTTAGGCCATACTTCACCCAGTTGAAAACAAAGTAGCTTTTGAATCATTTATCAGAAAGGTTGGGTTAATACCCTTGATCTGTATTCCTACCAACCTTTCTTTGTGGCAAAACTGTCCTGGACTTCTCCATTATTTTTTTGTGTTTTTGTTTATGTTTGTGTTTGTTTTTGTTTTTGTTTTGTAGTCTTGCTTTGGCTTTCACTGGATAGCTTGTTAAACTAATTCAAGCTTTCAGAGATTAAAGACTTCATATGAAATCAATCTTAAGGCAGATATTTTATGGGCAATTATAAAATGTTGTGAAAACCTTGTTATGGCTAAAAATCCAAGGTTCCTTTTGTACTTTACTGCATTCTTCTGGAGAAAACATTTCTGCTTTTGTTGCCAAAGGCATTTGTGATTCAGGGTGAGTTAAAGGGGAAATTTCTAGCATCATGTTGGAACTATATGGAGCTATTTTAGAATAAATCAAATCATATGGATAGTCCAACCACTGTAACCTAGTCCTGCAGTGAGCTCTTGGGCTGTGAGTTGCAGTTGCTATGTGGAAAATTACATTACAGTGTTAACCTTGCTTGTCATTTTGTAAACACAGAAAGCAGACACACCTAGGTCATGCTTTACAATAAATGGCAGATCATTATTGCTTCCTTTGGTATTTCCTTTGTAATGCTGATTATGATGAACTCTGGCATCCTGACAATAAATGCCATTCCAAAGAAATTCCATTTTCACTTATGTAATAGGATTTCAGAATGGGGCTCTTCCGGCCTCTGCTTCAACTGAAGTACAAGTGTGGAAGATATCAGGTACCCATGTGTGTATGAGACAAATCCACACATGGGAGTTTTCAAAGAAAATAATTAAGAAGCGGTTTCAAGACACTTGAGCCACTGAGGTTAGGAAGGATATAAACAGTGGTCAGAGCTCACAGAGACAGGAAAAATGGTCGGGAGATTCATATGGAGAAAGCTGTTTCCAAACATGCCCCGGTTTGGGAAAGCGTTGAGAGAGGCTGCTACCTCCAGACCAGGAGCCTCGTGATGCGGGAAGGGCCACCTCTGGAACTCCAAAACGTGCTCCTTGTGTGTGGCATACACAGAGTACTGGTCTTTAAGTGTGACCAAGAAAGCTGCAGTGTACTTTTCTCCCTGAACATTTTATGGGAAGGAAGCTCTGAGTCCCTCTGAGCTAGGGAAGTGTTGATGTGTTTTCACTCCCAGTTTGTAGAGCCAGGGATGTGGGGCGTGCACAGGTGGGACGTGTAGAATGGAGCTGTGGGAGGTCCGAGAGGGTGGCTTGGAGACATGAGAGAAGACCACGTCTGAAAGGGCTGGAGATGGTGCACTGATTTGCAGGGGACAAGGAAAGAGCTGCAGATGGCCCTTGGGAATGAGAATGGACCTGCCAGATCACTGGAACTGGAGAGCAGGGGCTTAGCAGAAATACTGTGGAGCTCACACAGGTACTCAAGGAGAAAAAGAGCTGACTTCAGCCATCACAGGCCCAGAGAGAGCACAGACACTTAGCCAAGTAGGGACTATCCTGCCCCCTCACCTCTCCTGGGATCAGGCTTTCTTATTACAGATGGCAGTTGTGCTTGTGAGTTCAAGTGAATGTAGGGAGTTTTGTCTAAGAGTGAACCGTTCACATCCAGGGAAAAGAGAACGTTCTCTGTACCATGGGAATAAACTTAAAGGAAGAGTGGAAGAGAATAATACATTGAGATTTGTTAACGTTCTGTGTTGTGCTAGTTCAACATATTGGTTGTGTCTAGAATTAATTAATGGATGCATGTTTAATGGCTATAGGTTGTAACGTTAGCACTCGCATAAAGAAGCATGAACGTAGAGAGTTTAATGGTAATTCTGTTTTGAAATAGACTCTGATCTATTGGGACATCGTCAATGCATGGAACTCTATAGGGCAACATACAGTGAACAAATACCAAGTAGCAATAGGAGTTGAGAGCCCACTGAAAATTGATGCCTCCTGGGCAGGATGACTGAAGAAACAGCTCCTTTGCTCCCTCTCTCCTCTGTGCGAGGTAGCTGCCTTTAGAATAAAACAGGGCTGCAAACTATAGGCCACAGTGGTTTAGACTTTATGCCTCAGTCACAAAAGAGTATGGAGCACCCTGCACTTTGGAGGCAAGAGAGCACCGAGGATGTGCCTCAAACTTTGAAACTCTTCCAACCACACCTTTTTCTCGGGCACGCATTTCTGTGCTTTTCTGAGTCTTTTTTGTTAAGCTATTTTCAACGAGGATGTAAAGTCTGATGTTAGCAATGATCTTCCCCTTAGATATGACTTGCATGACTAAAAGAGTAACAGAGGGTAAAGGGTGTCAAGCTTGTGTGTGGGATAGATATTTTTGGCTTTGTAAATTCATGCTACCAAGAGATTAATTTGCACATATTGGAAGCATCCTGCTGTGTGCTCTGCTTACTCTCATCCAGGAATTCTACATCCAGAAAGCCCATTTTTAAGAAATGGAAAATATTTGTGAACAAAAGATGGAAAATACTTCACTTTCTTGGAAGTTCTCTACTTTAAGAAGTAGTAATAATATGAACCACCATTCATGAGCACATAAAATGTGTTAGGAACTTTGCTAAGAGGTTTTCTAAGCAATTTTCTCTTGACTCTACAGTACTGGCCTTTAAGGTTGTTCTATCCACATTTTACAAAAACTGAAATGAAGGTTTGAGAAGGTTCAACAATGTGTCTTAAGTCACACAACCAGTTTGCATTGGAGCCTGGAACTGATCCTGTCTTCTTGACTAGGTTCCTAGCTCTTAACAGCTATGCTATACAGAGCTCAGCTTTTGAATAAATTATTAATAAGGTGTCAAAATAGGCCATGATGCTGAATACATAGATGGATAATGAGGGATTGAATCAACTGCCTTGGAATGAACTGTATTTGTTTCCAAATCTGTTACACTTGGCAGGTCTATTCAGCAATGGAACAGCTGGCCTACTTACTCTTGTGGTGATCTTCCTCGCTGCTGATTTAACTGTATAACAGAAAGCAGAGAAAGGGATGATTGATCTGCTAATATTGAATCTTTCCTTGTAATAGTCAGATGCAGACTTCTAAAAAAAATTGAACATAGCCTTGTGGCTGCTCTGGAAGAAACCCAGGGAGAAGCAAGTTTTCCCAGCAAGCAGAGTCAACAGGAGGCTGGCTGCAATGCACAGGTCTGAGTAACGTGGCTCAGCCACAGCAGAGTATCTCCCTCCTCACTAAGCAGATCCAGGTTATCGCCCTCCTTCTTCACTATGGAAAGGCTGCAATCTGCTGTGGGTTTTTCTCGGGCTTCAACTCTCTGGAGCAGCTCTAATGGTCTTCAGATTCTGTGGTTCCTTTTTCTAGGTTCTGCTTCTAACCAGCATGAACATATATCCACTCAGCAATTATTGCAGGCAGTTAGAGTGTAGTAACAAGTTCAATTCTTTGAAAAGAAATGGGGGAAACACTTAATATGATAGAGCTGTATTTTTGAGGGCGGGCTTTTCTTTCATAACTCACTAGAAGAAGACTGGGCTCCCGAAAAATTAAGTATTTTCATTGTTTATGTTTTTCTTATGATAAGTGTATCATTGCATATAACTAATAAATACAGGAACATCCAGAAAAATCACTCTACCTAGGTAGAATCATTCTACCTAGAGGCAGACACTGTTTTCACTTACATTAATGACTCACAAAGGAATTACCTTCTTTTAGGGTCAGTACACTCTACTGGCCTTAAATTTATCCACCTCTGCTTTTTGTAGATATTTCTAAGATCCCTTTTGTGACTTTCTCTTTCCAGGCTGACTTGCCCTCTTCACAATCCCTTCAAGTCCCTTCATGGAGACGGTTCTTCCTTTCATCACAATGGGGGCAGCAAAGTATAGACTCTTAGACTGGTTTCAATTCCAAACTCCTCACTTACTTGTGGGCAAGCTTGAGTGATATAACTTAGTATCTCAGTAACTAAGTTTTTACATCTTTAAAATGGGCCAGTGATACTAGAGACTGACCTCATAAGGGTATTGCATGGCTTTAATGAGTCCATGCAACATGTTAGCATGATTTCTACCACATATTAAATACATAATGACTACTAGCTTCTAATTTTTCCATAAGATTTCCTCAGCTTTCCTACCATAGATGTGTTGTGAATTTGTAATAGCAAAGATAATGCTTGTCACTGGGTTTCCAAACAGGAAAGTGTAGCTATTGAATTGGATGGATTTTTTTCTTGCCTGTTTGCATTCAGAGCTCATGTACCAAGTGGGTGGTGTAAGGTCATAGGTTCCAGGGATTCATTGTTTTGCAATATTTAACTTCCTCAAACATATAATCTCACACTTGTCCACATTTAAATCTACTTGCCTCTTTTTTGCCAACTCAAAAGCCAAACAAACCAACTTCTCATCTCCTCCCCACTCAAAAGGAAAACTCACAGGAGCTTAATATTATTTGCAAATTGGAAATGCCACTGCATACTTCCTCTTCCAAATCATTGTTATAATATTAAATCCATTTTAATATTGTAACATTTTCAGCATTGGTCATAAGAACATGATACTGTTTAACTCTTCTTCATTTAATGCAGATTTGTCCTTGGTTTCCTACCTCCAAATCAGTTTTCTATCTGTGGCAAGGCTGCTTTAAACCTATGATTCACAGTGTCTGATTTTTTTTTTAGCAAGTTACAAATGTGTCTCACACTTCCTGACTCAATGAAAAGAAATCAAAGTGCTGCAAAATAAAACTATTTTTAATCTGAACTGTTGTCAAAGGCCTTTGAAAATCTTAACAAACTATCTTCAGTTTTCCTTTAATCCACATGCGTAACTTGTCCTTCAAAGAGCAGATAATAAGTTCTTTCTTTCTCTTTCTGCTCCAGTGTCTTGATTGTGGGGGCCAGGGAAGGGGATGAGAGGAGGTGGGAGAAGGTATAAGGGGGCTAAATAGTAATGGAAAAAATATAACAAAAAAGTAAACTATTATAAAAGGAGTAGATAATAAGTTAGTCAGCCATAGTTACTATTTTTGAAATTTTCCTGTATTTCTTTTTAATTAAGGTACAAAGTAGTCAAGAATTGTATTGCTTGCACATGAGAAATTGTGACTCCCACATTTGCAGTTATGAGGTACGCTCATGGAATCCTTGTTATTAATGAGATCATATTGTCAGCTCTCAAGCAAATGAAAAAGTATATAGCTAATAGTTTCCTAATTTTAGCCTTGAGTTTCTTTCAATTAATGAAATGATGGGCAAAGAACTCGCGCAAACAATTCACAAAAGAAAAAATCAAAAGACTGGTAAACATTTTTAAATGTAATTGGTAATCAAAGAATGAAACTAAAGATAGATTTATATTTTATCATTAAATTAATAGAGATTTAAAAAAATAGATTATCCAGGTCAGGCAAGAAAGAATGTGATAAATGAACTTTCTCCTACACAGGCCAGTGTAAGAATATATATGAATAGTCTTTTGGGGAACAATGTTTGTCATAAATCTGCAAGAGGTATAAAAATTTATAATATATAACAAAGACACAAATAATAGTATATAGATAACTCTCAACTTTTGTCACCGTACTTATAAAATATAAAACTTTCTGAAGCATTTGAGAACTTTGTAGCAGCTACACACCAGTAATGGCAAATTCTCCATTAATTCAAGATGTGTATATCAGTATTAGTAATAAGAAATATTGTTAGAAACCATTTATTCCACAAAACAATGGTGGCATGAAGGTTAAACATTATAGTTCAATGAAAGGACATGTATTTGGGACAGAATATCAAACTGAAAATCAAAACCAAATTAATCTGTAATGAGTTCATGACATGTGCCTCTTAGCAGACGAAAATACTGACCTCCTATAAATGAGAATAATTTGCTTGCTTAGCAAAAATTTGATTCTGAGAGCCCAGTGTGATTAGTAAAGTTATAAAAGCGTGCACTCACATAGTGAGTGGTGAAGCAGGCTCAGAGGTCCAGGTGAGTGTCTAGCTTGTGGAGGCTCCACTAGTGGCTCTTTAGAAGCTCATAAATATCCTTAGCTTGATGACCAGACTGACTTACTGTGCTTTGTCATTTTGCCAAAGAAGCCAATTTTAATTCTGTTTCACATTTGGCTTTTCCTGTGAGTCTCATTGAATTTTATTCTATTTTATCCCAGAAGAACATAGAACTACAATAATTAAAAATTTGTATGCTTGCGGGAGCTCAGGTGGCTTGGATATGGTAATTCTCTCCATTAATTGGTGTGATGGAAGTATAAATTTTATGTGCTTCTTTGTTTTCATTTTCTATTTTGATGAAGATTTTATAGTTTTATACTGGCTCAAAGGAAAGCCATCCCTTTTAGGTTAGGGTTATCCCTGAGGACCTCCTCTTTCCCTTTGACCATCTGTGCCTGTTCCCCAACCCCCTCGAATCATAGGCTCACTGTCATCCTAGCGACTTAATAAGATGTCTTGATACCAGAGAAATGGCACTGGGCTTCGAGAGAAACCGACCTGGTTTTTATCGTCAATGTTTTGTATCCTCTACGGTCAACAGATCAGTTATTTAGTTACTCAGATTTATATTCTCTATGTATGAAATGATTACACGAGGATATTGGGAGGAATACATATATGCAAGTGCTTTGTAAATAATGTAATTCTACATAAGCGAATTATCATCAGCATCAGCATCAACTTCATTTTGGAGATAAAATTTCATTGCCTTTTGCCTTTTGCTAAATGCTACTATAAATATTTAAAAACCTCTTGGTTTTCTGAGTAGAAAGTTGTTTCTTAAATTGCAACTCATGTGTTTTTCTGTGAATATATGACCAGAAATGTCTAATTGTTACCTTCTCTAAAAATGAAGAGCTAGCTGATGGATTTCTTTGGTTTTGCATCTCGGGCCAAAATACTGAGATAAGCTGTGAGATATATTTTCCTTAAAAATGGAATACCACCCCCCTTTTTTTGGAAAGAGTTGGGTGAAGTCTTTAATAAGAGGGAGAGTTTGGGTTAAAAATGTCAAGATCTTATGTTACTAGATGTTTAAAAAAATCCATGGGAATAAAGGATGGAAAAGATCAGTTAATCAAATAGCTGATTCTAACATGTTGTTTGTCTAATTAACATTACCATAGCAAATGGGTGGGCATTTAAATATACAGACTTTTAGCTTGAGACCATGTTTCGAGACTGTGCAAACACATACAGCGACATCTGACTTTAAAAACTCATTTTGAACACCCACCAGGAAGAACATCTGTTTTCCATTGACTGCTCTTATGCTTTTGGTTCAGAGGCTGCAACACTGATTTTTTATTTTAGAGGTGTGACATCACAATCACTTGACAGTTTTAATTATGACAGCAAAACCGTTGTCAAAGGAGAAAATTCATCACTCAAAAGGGATACTACATGGCAGTTTAATTAAACACGCAGAGGGTGACATGCACGTGGTTTAAATCATCAGGTGGGCATTTTTTTTGTGAGGTAGTTATTTTCTCCTTGAGCTTTAATAGAAACTTTCATTGGTTTACCACCCTTTCCAAATTGTATTTAAAAAGTCACCCTCAAGAATGAAAATATTTAAGGTAATAATTTTAAAGAGCCTTTAAAACAAATCAGTATGTAAGATAGTCTTATAAGAATTTTAAAATATTTTTATTCCTGGTGTGGCTCAGTGGATTGAGTGCCAGCCTGAAACCAAGGGTCACAGGTTCGATTCCCAGTCAGGCCATATGCCTGAGTTTCAGGCCAGGTCTCCAGTGGGGGGCACGAGAGAGGCAACCACACACTGATATTTCTCTCCCTCTCTTTCTTCCTCCCTTCCCCGCTTTCTAAAAATAAATAAATAAAATCTTTAAAAATATTTTTATTTCTTTATTATATCATAGTATCCTCCTCTAGAGAGCTTTCAAGCTAAACTTTTGCTGGGGTTTTATGTCTCAGACAGTGATTCCAAGTAGGACCACACATTAGATTTCCCTGCTGGTGCCCAGGCCTCACCCCAGACCATTTCAATAAGAACCTCTGAGGGTTGTAATCACTTATCTGTATTTTATTTGCCATTTCTGAGACTCAACCTCAGGGAATCTCTTTAGATCAAACTAATCACTGGAAAGAACTGAAGTCTTAAAAATAAATCATCTCAAGTGATTGCTTCTTTTCTCTGTGTAAACCAGAAAATGAAGATGTGTAAAGGTATCTTAGAAGTAATAAGATCTACTGAGAGAATGAGAGGTTTTCTGTTTTTTCCTTTTCTCCTGAGTCAGATGGAAATGATCCCTTTTTCTTCTTTTTATCTGATAAGAGCAGAGAAACAGCCCTTTCCCTTTTTAAAGTAGAGCAATAATTGTAAATATTAGCTCTTAGGGGCTGACCTCACCCCTTCCCTTTCATCTTTTAGAATTTCTCATCAGAGGCTTGAGATAAGATGCTGGTGCCTCACTAATTTTTTTATGTTAAGCACATGGCGCATTCGCTCTGGTATTTACACAGGATCTGGAAGAAGTAACACCACTGAGTGTGGTTAATAGGGCACATGAATGCCTCACACGAGATAGACAGCAATTTGACCATCTCACCTAAAACGTCATATGCTGTGCTTGACTGTGATATTGTTATGTTACAGAATTACCTGCTTATGATTTTGTAATAAAAGGTTTTTAGGTAATAAAACAGGGGTGTTATTTGTGCCAGATCCTGTACATAGTAGGTGTGCAAGAAGCAAATGTTGGATAATCACGTTATCAAGTGCTCACCTGGAAGGAGATACTGGAGGGCACTCCAGTCATGGGCACCCCAGAGGACTCTGCGCGCTTCATGGCCTCACTAACAGGGCCACCTAGTCCTCACAGAACACAGGGATGCTATGCATGTTAACAATACACATGTTTACATGAGAATTATTTTAGTTTAAAGGGCTGATTTGGCAAGTGTGTATATTACACACACACACCCGTCCTGATTTTCATAATAATGATCTGAAGTAAAGTTGCCAGAAATTGGTTTTTCTATTTTATAAGTGGGAAAATTGAGGTTCAGAAAAGTTAAGGAACTGGCCTAACTCAAGGGACACCCAGCTAGTGATAAACATGGGTTGACAATCTAGGGCTTGAGATGCATATTCCTTTTCTTTTTCTACAACACCTTACAACTCCTTACAGGGTGAAGGCATATGGGTCAAATCTGCAGCTGACTCAAGGGACAACAGCATTAGAACTCTGAAATATTTTAACAGGTGGGAATGCTGGCCGAGAAAACCCAGAAGATGAAATTTGATAGGGAAAAATATAAGGTCTTAAAGTTAGATTATAAAATAAAATTCTTTAGTGCAGGCTTGGGAGAGGAGGAGGGGACCTCGCTCGCTCCCGTGAGGAGAGCTGACTGTGAGACACGAGCGCGTGGGGGCTGATACACATGGTGCCACGCAGGCTGCTTTTACAGCATTAGCAGACAGACACAGCAAGCTCCGGGAAGTGAGAAGAGTCCTGTGTTCTTTTCTGTGCTGGAAGGAAACCATTTGGGATTTTGTCCTATGTCTTGGCCACCACATTTTAAATGGGACCAACTGATGCTGGTTTGGAGGAAGGTGACTACTGTCATCCACCCATCAGTTGGCACCCTTCACACCCAGATTATACTGGCCCACCTTCTTCCATTCCCGGACTTATGGAAAGTTTAATGACCTTAAGAAACCACTGAGAGTTCTCTCGGGCTTGAATTATCCAGGTAATGTCTGGCTCTAAGCACCTTCTTCTTTAAATTTAAATTACAGGCCCTGGCTGGCATGGCTCAGTGGACTGGGCACTGGCCTGTGAGCCAAGGGGTTGCTGGGTTGATTCCCAGTCAGGGCACATGCCTGGGTTGTGGGCCAGGTCCCCAGTTGGGGATGTGGGAGAAGCAACCACACACTGATGTTTCTCTGTCTCTCTTTCTCCCTCCCTTCTCCTCGCTCTAAAAAATGAGATAAGTAGTCTTTAAAAAAAATAAATTTAAATTACTGCATCCTACCTGAATTGTATGACCTATTGTATTGTTTATGAACCCAGCTAGCTAGGCTTCTTGTTCTGATTTTGGCAGAATTCAACTCCTATGAGGTTTTTGGGTGCTAAGAGGTTTTACTGATACTTCAGGGAGGCAAAAGAGGTTTATGGAATAGAAACAATAAAAATTTTAAATTGAAAAACAGACATCCTCCTTCTTAAAAGTTATTTATTTATTTTTATTTTTATTTTTTATTGTGTTTTATGGTTGACCATCCTGCTCCTGGGAATTTCTTACTCTCTGCTATGTTCTCAGCACTCTGATTTTACTGGCTGCCCAACCCTCTCGTTTTCTTTCTTCATTCACTTCCTCTCAGATGTCCTGTGGGAATTCCATATGTTTTCCAGATCACTACCTACAGCAATCCACCTTCCTCCATTCCTTACTGTCACACTCAGGTGTAGCCAACGTGTTCATATACAGGAACTACTACAATGCTCAGTTAAACAAAAAGGCCACCTTAAGTTTTCTTCCCCAGCAGAAACCTAGAATTCTGTTCCTCAGTTAAATCAGGAAAATGAAGGGTTTGAAATAAGTGTATCTCCCTAGGACTTATTTTAACTAATTTAAAACAATTAGCTTGTTTTAAAGTCCTGTGTGAGGGGTCATTCCATCTTTCCACCATAATCATATATGAATAGAAACTATTCTTCTTGAAAGTAGAAAATGTGTATTATGTGATCTCAGTTGTCGGGTCATTATAAATGAGCACCAGCAGTTACAGCAATGTCGTCTTTGAGACAGGGGAAGAACAGTGCACCATTGTACATATGGAATGGATCTAGGGCAGACGTGGAAACAGGATTAACATGAGGCTCAGACTAAAACAGTGAGGAAGGTGAGTATTAGTTTGTATACAGTTTGTCACATATTGGCTGGAAGAAGCAAAAGAGAAAGAGAAATCGAAGTAATCACGAGTTCAATGAAAAGAAAGTAAAGGAAATACTCATTGGTAGCTAAGGATTCAGGCTCTAGAGAGAGACTAGGTAAGGAGTCTGAGTTTTGGAAACCAGAGAGGATGGGAAGAAAAAAAAAAGCTCATGGGGAAAATAGTTTCAGCCTGAATTTGGGTTGTTTCTGGAAACCACCATTTGCTTTCTTCTCATAGGCTGAGAGAATTAACCTAATTGTCCAAGGACTGGAGATCAGACTTGTATTAACCAGATAATGCTGGCCTCTATCCAAGCTGAATCATGGTCATTTAAGGCACATGCATGGTGTTTATGCCCTAACAGCCCCCAAGATGTGGAGCAGCTCTTGTCCTCCAGCCCCTGGGATTACTCAGAGAGCAAGGTTAGCTGGTCCAGCCAGGGCAGCAGTGTCCCAGTGAAACGATTAGCGTCCCTTTCCTGTTAGGACGGGCTGACTGGTAGGATCACCTGCAAAACCAGTGAGCTTTTCCAGGGAATGCTCTTGGAATTTTCTGGATAAACAAGTAAATAATAAGGAATGTGAAATTTTAGATAGATGCTAATAATAGAAATAAAAATAAAGCTTACTCTTTTGATTTCATAATTTGTTAAGAAATTTTACTACTTCTAGATGATTTTAAAAGTCATATGATTATAATTTTATATTTTAAATTAGCATAAAAAATTTAAATGGATTTTTTTTGTCTTAATTCACTTATAAAAACAAGCCTGCTGTTCCATCCTCAAATATCCTGTAAGTTAACCATGGGCAGTTTCCCGTTAAAAGATGCATCTGTGGATGTGTGATTAACACTCACGTTAACCTCAACACCCATCAGTATGTGAGCTGTTCTGTGTGTTATACTACTCAAGGTGGGACTGCAGGTATTTCTCTTGATATCTGCAAGGTCTAGCATAATGCTGGGGCCATCGTGATACTGAAAATGTTTGTCAAGATGAATGACTAAAGCACGTTCATTTCTTAGTAACACTGCAGGACAGCAATAACATGGACATAGGATTAAATTTCAAATGATCTTATAATCAGTACATACTAATAAGAAAAAATTGTGACAGAAATGTACTTCAGTTTCTGATTTATAAAATTAAAACCTATATGTAGATATATACCCATGGTTAACCAATGATGCTTGGAATAGCATATTGTGTGATATTTGCATTGTTATAAAAATAAATCAAGAAATTGTTTCCAGTATCCAGGCAGCAAAAACAGAAAGGTTGTAAATACAGCAGTTACTATTGCTGTACTGTACTGCCCTCATCCATGGGGATACGTTCCAAGACCTCCGATGGATGTCTGAAATTGGAGATAGTACTGAACCCTATATATGCTGGTTTTTTCCATTACATACATACCTATGATAAATTTTTATTTATAAGTTTGGCACAGTAAGAGAATAGCAACAATAATAAAATAGAACAATTATAGCAATATACTTTAATAAAAGTCATTCACCTAATAATGTGAAGATGAAGAATTTGGTCTCTCTGAAAATATCTTATTTTTCGGGTACCCACCCTTCTTCTTCTTGTGATGATGTCAGATGATGAAATGCTAAACCTGTTCCTGAACCTGTGTAACCCTGACTTGCAGTAAATGGCTTGGTGTCTGTTTCTCAGGGGATTGCTTGCGGAAGTCTTCACAGAGGCTTATTGCTTTCTGGTGAACGTGTCGCCACCAACCGAACACATCACCCACACACTTGATGCTTTGCTACGTTAACTAAACATTTATCACACACCGTGACCCCAACTTTTGCACTTTGAGCTTCCACAGCAAAACTAGCATGATTTTTCTTCCTTCACAGTTTCACAGATAGAAGATTTATTCTGATCATAGGTCTTAGCAACCTCAGCATACAACTATTCCTTCTCTTACTAAGCTGAGAACTTTTACCTACACACTTAAAGGAAGCACTTTCCAGCTTTTTGTTGGCATATCTGAATTGCCAATAGCACTGCTCTCGAGCTTTGGGCCATTATCAAGTAAAATAAGGGTGACAAACACAAGCACCTTGATAGTCAGTCTGATACCCAGATGGCCACTAAGTGACCAACGGGTGGGAGTGCCGACAGGTGGAAGCGCAGACAGCGTGGAGTCACTGGGCAAGGGGACGAGTCACGTCCTGGGGTGGGCAGTGTGGGACTCACGAGATTTCAACATGCTACTCAGAATAATACTCAATTTAAAATTTATGAATTGTTTATTCCAAAAGTTTTCCATTTAATATTTTCAGACTGCAGTTGACAATGGCTAACTGAAACCATGGAAATTGAAATTGGGGATAAGTGCAGAACTACTGTGAATATCTTTATTCCAAATGGATACCAAATTCATTCATTTATTCAATAAATTTTTAATGAGTAAATACAACCAGAATAATTCCTTCTTTCATGGAGCTTGTCTTCTCTCTAAAGAGAGTGGGTTTTTTTCCCCACAGACACTAATGTGACTGACCAGAACTAAATGTGGCTATGAAATACAATCTGTAGATTTGCTGTTTGTTAAGGCTGCTTGAAAGTTTGGAGGGAGCCAATGGCATCTGTAGACAGGGCACCGTTCCGCAGCT
This sequence comes from Trachops cirrhosus, assembly GCA_028533065.1. NCBI lineage: Eukaryota > Metazoa > Chordata > Mammalia > Chiroptera > Phyllostomidae > Trachops > Trachops cirrhosus. Next base: position 27,214,795 of record CM052545.1, on the reverse strand, counting down.
CAGCTGGCCGTGAGATGACACCCTTTAAATAACGAATCAGGCTCTTAGGACCGGGTGCAATAGGCACCACATGCAATGATTTAAAAAATTAATGCTTCAGTTCACCTCCTTGACCTCGTTATGGTATGGAAATGTCTATTCTTTGTAACAGTAGCAGAGGTGGAGTAAGAAAACCTCCCTAAAGTCGTGGTTTCTATATTAAGCTAGATGCTCCATTTAGTAGCATATCTTGCCTAGTTAGTTCAGTTAAACTCAACTGTACCCCTGGACAGCAGAGAGAGGACTATGTGGAGAGGGAAGATGTTATAAAAAAGAAGAAGAAAGCAATTTACATAGCATCTGCTGTGAATCAGGTGTCATCCAGATCACTTTTCAGTCTATTAACTCGTTTATTCCTCTTAACAGTGCTATCATCTTTATTTCACAATTGAGTCAAGTGGGGGACAGACAGGGCAAGTGACCTTCTCTGTGTCACTGGGCTGGTAAATGGTGGGGCTGGGCCCTGAGTCCCAGCCGACAGCCTCAGGGGCTAGGCCCTTTAGTACTAGGCTATCCTTTCTCTTCAAGGTAGCCGAGGTAGTTCCAGCTCACAAGGATTTGAGACCTATTGCAGTAGAAGTGGCACAAAATCTTAGTAGAACAAAAGACAGTGTATAATTTACGTCATGTGGAAATTGTAGATGTAAGAGGTATGAGGAGGCAGGAGAATGAAAGGGAGCTGGTGGAGGTCTCTGGGTGCGGCTAAAGGTAAGTTTTGTAGGATGTAGTGGCAGTGTTCAGGATGCACGGAAGGCATTTACTGTATTTTGCTATGTATAATGCGCACCCACATTTTTGGCCCAAACTTTCAGGGCAAAAATCTTTTGTTTTAATTTTTTAATTCTATTTATTTATTTATTTATTTATTTATATTTAGATACTTTTTTTGTATTATAAAGGAATTTTAGTGTTTATTCTTAACATATTATGGTACAAGAAATTTTATGTAACAAATAATTACAAGACACAAGAACAGATGCAAGGTATTTCAGGCACTACACATGTATAATGTGCATCCTTATTTTTCCCTCAAGAATTTGGGCAAAATGTGTGCATTATACATGGCAAAATATGGTACCTCCCCTTATGCAGATTTGCTTTACTATTTGATTAAAACGTATGAAATCCTATTTGATATGCAAGAGAATCCTGAGAAGTATTATTATCTCTGTATTTTCCAGATGAGAAAAAACAAATGACCACCCTGTATTGTGGATAAATTCCAAGTTTGTAGCCAGAGTCTTGGTCACTGTGCGTTGGAAAATGATGTAAGCTGGGAGGCTCTTGTGTAAGTCTAGACTTTTCTGAGAATGTAGCAGTTTCTTACCCAAGTTTGGTTTCTAATTTTTTCATGTATAAAGTAAATAAAAAGAGCTAGATTTACACAGTCATGGATTTAATTTCTTTATTTATAGAAACTGCTGGATTACATTCCATATGAAGTATCAAATTAGGTAAAAGAGATTTCTAAGGTGAGAGCACTTAATAAACTGCTTCAGAATTCTGTGTCACTAAAAACCTGCCACAGTACAGTGGTGATTGATGGGGGAGCGGCAGTTCTATCCAGTATGAAAGCACAGACCCCAGAGAAAGTCGCCTGTCATGTACAACATGTGTGATGTTGGACACGGTGCTTATCTCCTGGTGCCTCAGTTTTCTCATTTGTAAAATACAGATAATAACCATATAGTCTTAAAGGTGTTTTGTGTCTGTGTACATGCATGAGCCTGGTGGTTGTATGAGATTAAGAATATGAGTATACTGTTTATCCACCACCACTTCTTCCTCACCCCTGTAACTAAAATGTCAGCTCCAGAGGGCAGTAATTTTTGTATTTTGTTCATTGCTGTATTTAAGGCACCCTGAATAGTGTGTACACATAGTAGCTGCTCAATAAAGTCTGTTGAGTAAAGGGTCACTTTTTAACATTTTGCAGCAAATGAATTAGGTAATCAAACAGCTTGTATTTCTTTAAAGACAATATATACTGTAAAAGTATGTGAAAGCGTAAAATAAATAAAAATTCAATTCCAAGATTTTTTAGTTTACAGAAAAATGTGGATCACAACTAATAAGGCAATGAAGAGAGGACATTTTTCTAAGACAGAAGTCTGGATTTTGTTGTTGAAAATGCTGTTGTCTGAACAGTTCCCATAGGAGAGAAGAGCAAACATAAAGAAAAAATATAAAAACCTAAATAATATACAAATGGATGAAGATGGAATGCAGTTGCCGACCTGACTATTTAATGCCGCCGTAAGTCCTGCCACATTAAGAAATGAACTGCTCAGTTTATTGAGTATTTGGTAACAACGAGTCAACATATCTGCAAAAACACTGCAGTGTGTCTGTACCATATTTTTCACTGGTTTTTTTTTTACGTATAAATTTCATTGAAATAAACTACTTATTATCAGGAATACTGTGCAAGCAACTTTGCCCCTAGGGAATTCTGAGACAGACTACAGTTTCCAAGATAAGTCAACCAATTTAAAGTATATCTAGAGTCCTTTCACAAAAATGTAATGAGAGATGAAGGCTGGGGTGGGGTGAGAAGCGATGCCACATAAAAACTCCAGCTCCTTACAGTTGATTCAATAACATTATGGTGCAAAATGGCCCTTTATCATTCCAGCAACAAGTAATTTTCTCTTCCCACCTCCTGGCAACTCTCAGAAGGGAGAGAGGCTCAGAGAGTCACTAGAGATATAGTAGAATGTGCAATAGTGTGAACTCAGAGAACTGTATCTGTCAGAATGGACTTCTTGTGGTTAATTGGGCCCAAACTCATAACTATATGAGTCTAGGGGCGGTTGCTGACTGGGGCCTCTCATGCACTCTGCATGATGCGGAAAGCCACAGACTAAGCTTTCAACCTCCTGTACTATGCTTCTGCTGCCCTAATCAACCTCTGTAAGGAAGTTCCCAGTTTTGCCTGAAACCAAAGAACTGAGATCTGCCCCATCCAATCAGAACTGCACAATTATATCCTCATTTGCATCTACACAAACCAATCAGAATTATACAATTTGGAAACCTCATTTGCATAAAATGGGCCCACATTGGCTACTTGGGTGAAAACTTTCTCTATAAAAGAGAAAGTTGTCTCGGTGGAGTACACTTTGTTCCTGCTGGTGGCTCTGTCTCCCTGGTGTGCAAACCGTGTGCCTGAATAAAGTTTCTCCTTTCCAAAGAAAATTTCTGTTGATAATACCCCCAATATTTCTGGGCAAGGGAAGAATTCATCATCTTTCACTGCTACTGTAGTCATTAAAACATAACACAAGAAGACAAAAAGAGAAGGAAGAATGTAAAAACAAACACAAACATACCTTCTGCTCTTTTGTCAAAAATGGACAAACTAAAGAAGGACTGAAATTCATTTTTAATAGCTCTTGTTACTTTAGCCAGAACTCAGCCTCTTGTCTAGATGAAAGAGAATTGTTACCATTCGGCATGTCCCCTTACTAGAAACGCCCATTTCAGGAAAAAAAAAAAAATCATTAGGGCAATCTCTAAGAACAAGAGGACTGTGAGGTGCTTTCTGCAGTTTTGTGTCTCAGAAGGAGAAAAGGAAGCCTGGAGAAAGGTAAAATTACTGTAACAGACACAAATCAAACTTAATTACCCACCCTTATAATGTGAAAGCCTTTCTGAACTTTTAATCTTGCCTGTAATGTATCTTTGGAGACTCTGCCCGTGAAAGTGAAAAGTTGAGAAGGAACCTGAGTGCAGCAGCCTATTACTGTCAGTAACTGTGCAAAGGCTTCATGGAAAGTAGCTAGACTAGAGTATCTGCTAAGGAGAAAATGATAAGGGCTTGTGTTCCAGCACCAGGATTGGAATGACCTGGTCACAATACAGTGTCTCGACGTTCTTTTTTTAGCTCCAGGTACCATTGAGATTCTTGGAGTACAATGTGGTTTCTTTCATTAAAAGCATTAAAAAGCTGAGCATTGCAGCTGTGCTTCAGTTCAGAAGAATCAACAGGAAATCAACAAGGATGACAAAGGCAATTTTAAGCCATTTGGTGATAAGACAGCGCTGCATTTCACATAAATTAACTATGAAAAGAAATTGTGAGAGGCCCTTGCAGGACCTTTAGGTTTTCCAATGCATCCTAATTTAAATAGCAACAGTGAGACAACTTGACTGGGGTCTGAAAACTTAGATTTGAACTTAGATTTTATAGTTTTCAGCCTGATAAACTGTGGAAAATGTACTTAATTTCTCTGAGCCTCAGTTTTCTTCATTTGTAAAGTGGGATAGCACAGCTGTTGTGAAGATGAAGTAAAATTAGGTATGCCATTAAAAATGTTTAAAAAATAAATCCTGAATTATAATTCTGGAAGCGAGGTCTACTTTGCACATTACAAACATATGCAGATCTGTAGAAAATGTCTGTTTTTTATACTACATAAGATTAGTCTTTTTATTGTGAGTGTGGGGTGGTACTACATCCTGAACAAGGTGAGCATGAAATCACAGCTTCCAAAAAGTGGGGGATTGTTGCAAAGACAGAGGAGAGACTTTAAGAGTTGGGAAGATTTTTGCCCCCCAAAGATCTGAAATTATTTCAAAACTATTCCTAATGCAATTTGACATTTAACCTGAAGCTAAAATTTATTTTATGTTCAACTTTGTAGGATTGCCTCTGTTCTGGAGAGTAAGAACCAGCTAAACAGAATGAGCACAGGTAGAACTGTAACATAAATTACCCTGAAAAAAAATAGGGTCCAGGGCTAATTACATTAAATTAATTTCATAATTTTATTTAAATTTAAAACAAAGGTGACCTCAACTTGGAATGTCATGCCTTTAGCAATTTCTCATTCTATTACATCTTTAGATTCTCTTTTTATGCTTACTTTTTCATTTTAAAAGCAAGGGCTTTAAAATATTTTACTGTATTAAAGATAGAAAAAAAAGGGTGTGAACTTAGAATTGACTAGTTCTTATACTTTCAGTCATGAAGCCCATTTTATTACGTTATTCAGAACGACTCCCATTTTGTTTCAACTCACATATTTTTTTAATCTTAGTTAATACCTTACTTGCTTAAGTAAATACCTTACTAAGTATTTACTTATAATGTCTATATTTTAGAACAATTCAAATAAAAACACAGCTTGTTTTGGTATTGCTACTCTTGTGTGTTAAAATGGGGAAAGGATCCAAGAACATAAAATAGCTCACAAAGTTTCTTGAATGGTTATTCTCACTTTAAGTGGGAGAGAGTCCAATTTATGACATTAGTAACAGGTTAAATGTGAATGTAGCAATAGATATAAATTATGTTGAGCTGGTTTTAAAGAAAATAAACTTCCTTCCCATGTATCTTCACCTATTTTGAAGCTTTCAAATATGTAGATAGAATTCTCTCTTTCGTTTTCATCTGCCTTTGGAGTCTGACTTTGAGCCAGGACTTGAAGCAGACATACTGGGCTTTTGCAAAAAATGCTTGTTCCCACAAGATTGCCAGCCAGATTTTACAGACTCAAGATGTTTGGAGAGTTTGGATAATCACCACAGCATTTGGATGTCTATCTGAGGTAAACATAAATGCCAAAACTTGAGGGTCTCATTATTACTCTAAGTATGATTCACGATGAGGTATTTCTGTTCTTAGCTGCTTGATTTAAGATAATTATAAGGTTTCTTAATTGGAATGTAATTGGAAATACAAAGTAATGCATGTTAGTTTATAAAGCATCACAGATAAACGATTTTCTCCAATGTACCAGATGAGCAGAAAACTAACATTCTTAGAATTGCTAAGTGACATTTATACTAAAAATTGCTTCAATATTTGAAAAGACTTTATTACTTTTTGATTGATTAAAACATTTGTTTGTTGTCATAGTTAACAGGTGAGTGAGGACTGTATTTTTTGTGTGTGTGTATGTACCTGAAATATTCCCTCAGTTTTATATTCTCCACCTAAACAACATATATATGCCAAAGGTATATCATTTTAAGAAATGTGCCTGTAGTAACGACAGTTTGTAAATTCAAAAGTCTAGGAAATTTTTTTCAATGCCAAATATTTTCAAAGGTAATACATGGGAGGTGCTGGGAAAGGGGACTAAAATGGGTGGCTCGTTAAAGCCTTAAATGCCAAGAGAGCTTATCCTGGTCACGGAGTTTGGGGGAAGACTTGTTGCAGAGTTTGTCTCAATCTGAGAAGAGGAGCCTTCCATCGCATGTCATTTTCTTTACTTTTGTTTTGCTGAAAGGTCAAAGAGAATCCCTTTGGGCTAAAGGATGAACTGAAGAGAGTGTCAGAATCAGGGGTGTTTGGTGGAACCCCGAGAAGCAGGAGTCACAGCTCTGGAGTGATTCGATGATTCAAGCTAATGCTTGAAAGAAGAGGAGCAGAAAGCTTCTAAGATTCAGGACACTTCTGCTGAACTGTCCTTTTAATTAAGACAAGTAAAGAGTGCCTGAAACTTACAGTTTATTAAGTGAAGTCTCTAACAGGCACCTGGGTGCTTAGAATTCTTTCAATCTTGTTGTACATTACACACCATGTTGCTTATATGATCATTTATGCGATGATGTAATAGTTGTATTTTTATGTAGAAAGAATATGAGTCCAGATTTCTGCTTTTGCTCAGTTACCTCCTAAGGCCAATTTTTGGACACTTGCCATTCATATGTTTTCCTTCCTCCATTTTAATAATGGCTAAAAGTTTTAAATTATTATTTTGTAGGTTCTTGATTTAGATATAGTAAGGGAAGATTATGTATTGGTAATTTAAAGAGGTGATTATAATCCCCTTTGTTTGCCTAAACTTGCTGAGTTTCCCAATAGGGGGGTCAGTTGGTATTCAGATGGGTTAATTCTCATTGTGCTATCTCCAATATAGCAAGAGGTTTAATATAAATGCCACAAATATCTTCTATCCATGGTGATACCCACAATGTGATAACCTTGCACATTTCCACCATTTCTTGGAGAGTGGTATATGCATGCACACTCCATCCAATTCTGTTCCCTACCCCAACTCCCTGCCACCGCCACGAAAGAACCACTGGCCTAGGATAGGAGGGTTTAGGTCTCTGAATCTCAATTGTTACAGAAAATGAATAGCAGTTCTGATAGGGACTACCCAAGGGAGAACCCAATTAAGAATTAAGAAATCTGGATTCGAGGTGTACTACTGAATCTTTTGGAAAAATTGCTGAATTTCTGGAACCTCAGTTTACCCATTTATTAAATGGTAATGAACTTTCCTATTTAAGAAAAATTAATAAAAATCAAAAGAGCTTATGTACATTAAAATATTTTAAAGTATAAAAATCTATATAAAGATAGAATATTATGAATAATCCTCAGCAGTCATAATCTGTGGGTAATAAGTGATCATTAATGAGCATGAAATAAACTATTAATGTTTTAGACACTGTTCTAGGGCATGGAGAAAATTAAAAGGAGAATAAGGCACTAATAGAGTGAGCGGATCTTACATTACAGAGTGGAAGATAAAATGTATGTGGTTGAAAAGATGACAATACAAAGGTAGTAAATGATTAGAACCAGACATGCGAAGTTAGCAATAATTGCTAGAGGAGTTTAGAAGGGAAAATGTGTTCAATGGAAGATGGAAAGAGCTAAAAATTGTGAGGGAACCACCTCCCCTATTATACCATCGGAGATGCTAGTTCTCTTTCATCATAATACACATTAGAAAAATATCAGTCTTCTCCATCTGGATTTTTTTTAGGTCATAGATCTTGGGAATATAAATGATTAAAACTTTCTTCTTGGGAAATACTATCAGATGACAACCCATTTGCCTGTCAACTTTAATAAGGCAGAGAGAGAGTGCTTAAACAAAGGAAGCTCGTTTCAAACACATATGGCAGCAGCCGAAATGTCCTCTGACTGACTCAGACTAACACCTCTGCTCCTGGTGTCCTGTAGTCTCTGTCCTTTGTGAGGCTCTGCTGGTATTCCCATTGGCTTTTGTTGTTGTGCCCTGACATCAGTCCCACTCTTTTCCTTGAACTTGGCACTTCTGGATATGTATTTCGACCTCAGCTTGGAACCCTGGAAACCCATCCTGACTCTCTGACCTCAGGTTTCTTCCAGAAATCAAGTCAATGTGCTTCCTGAAAAGAAATTTGAATCCTTTTGTTTCTTAAAATGTTAAAATATCTCAGCAATGAAGAGATGCCAATGTTAGAACCCGAGGAGCTGTTTAATATATTATGTAAAATTATTTGACCATTCAAATATTTATGAATCTGAAATTTCTCAAAGAAAATGATGTGGTCAGTTGCCCAAACTTGCATTTCTACTCTTCTTTCTCATAGCCTTTGATTTGGCAAAACTTTCTCTTCCTTGTTGAAAATGTCTTTCTTTAGCGGTGTCATTGAACTCTCCAGATTCTCCTTTTTCTATGAACACGCCTTGTCAGGTGGCACTGGCTCCTGCCAGCTGCCCTCAGTGCAGGGCTTCCCACAAAGCTCAGCCATCGATCTTTGTCTCCCTTGTCCATTCATCCCATGGCCCAGCTGTCTCTACACGTGACATCCCTCCCAAGCTCCAGCCTCTATCTCAGATCACAGTCTGGACCTTTTATGTGTGTTCTCTACCTGCAGCTCAAAATCAGAATAAACATATTACCTATCACCTGTTCGCTCACATACAAAATGAATCTATTCCTCTATTGGTCTTTCCCATCTCAATGGCATAATCATTCAGCTAGTTATTCAGACTAGAGTTTTGGAAATCACCTTTATCATTTCATTCTAACTCACCAAATCATCAGAAGTATCTTCTAAATTGAGTCTGGCTTCTCATTTCTCTTGCTGTAGCTTTTTTTCTCCTTCAGTTTCTTGCTGGAAACTATTGTAATAACCTTCTAATTGAATTAACGGCCTCTAATCTCTTTTCCTGGCAATTAGTTGTGTTCACTACTGCCAGAGTTAACATTTTCCTTTTTTAATAATTTAATTATAAAGGTAATGAAACATCATTTTAAAAATTAAAACAACAGCAGGGTAGAAATGAAAAAGTAAGTTTTCTTTTCTAGTTCCCTGAACTCCCCAAAGTCTGATGTATATTCTTCTAGACATTGTTTGACAACATATGCACAGATATATGATTTGCATTACTGTCCTCAAGGTTTGAGTACTTCTGTTGAAATGTCAGGCGTTCCTCTGATTCTATCTCAGTAGATTTGGGTAACCTATTTTGATTCTTAGAAGCTTTTAGAACTTTCTCTTCATGTCGAGGTTGGATGAAGAGCTCTATAAATCCTTTGACATTTATTCTGCCCAGACAAATTCTGTCTGAAGATGCCTTCATTTCTTCACCAAAGACTAATTTTATTCTACTATTTCTCTCATTAATATCCCTCCCCTCCATTATCTTTGTTTTCCCCTTATAGAATTCTACTGGATGTAAATTGGCCTCACAAATCTCCCTCGAGTCACTATCCTTCTCCCCATATTTATCATCTTTTTCTTTGTGATCTACATTCTAAGAAATTTCATAACTTCTTCAATATGAGATAATCAGCACTCTCCTATGATTATTCAGACCATCCACTGAAATTTTTATTTTCATGATTCTATTTTAAATTTCACTGTGTTCTGTTCTTTTTTTCCCTCATAAGGACACATTTTTATTTTTATCAATGCTATGTCTTCCTGTTGTTAATTAGGAGTAAGAAAGAAACCCCTTTTCCTGTAACCTTTTTCTTTTTTTTAATATATTTTATTGATTATGCTATTACAGTTGTCCTATTATCCCCTCTTCAGTCCCCTCCACCCTGTACACCCTCTCCTACCCACATTCCCCCCTTTAGTTCATGTCCATGTGTCATAAGTTCTTTAGCTTCT
>CM052545.1:27188680-27204404 GCA_028533065.1 Trachops cirrhosus | reverse complement strand
ATAACTTGACCTTATCTGAGAAGCACTTTATCTGCCCTTCCATTCTAAATGAAAGCTTTGCTGGATAGAGCAATCTGGGATGTAGGTCCTTGTCTTTCATGACTTGGAATACTTCTTTCCAGCCCCTTCTTGCCTGCAAGGTCTCTTTTGAGAAATCAGCTCACAGTCTGATGGGAACTCCTTTGTAGGTTACTATCCCCTTCTCTCTTGCTGCTTCTAGGATTCTCTCCTTCATTTTTACCTTGGGTAATGTAATTATGATGTGCCTTGGTGTGTTCCTCCTTGGGTCCAACTTCTTTGGGACTCTCTGAGCTTCCTGGACTTCCTAGAACTCTATTTCCTTTGCCAGATTGGGGAAGTTCTCCTTTATTATTTGTTCAAATAAGGTTTCCACTTGTTGCTCTTCCTCTTCCCCTTCTGGTACCCCTATAATTCGGATGCTGGGACATTTAAAGATGTCCTGGAGGTTTCTAAGCCTCCCCTCATTTTTTTGAATTCTTATTTCTTCATTCTTTTCTTGTTGTATATATTTTTTCTTCCTTCTGGTCCACTCCAATGATGTGAGACCTATCTTTTATTCCATCACTATTGGTTCCCTGTGCATTTTTCTTCATTAAACTTATTGTAGCCTTCATTTTTTCATCTAATTTGCGACCAAAATCAACCAATTCTGTGAGTATCCTGATCACCAGTGCTTTGAACTGTGCATCTGATAGGTTGGCTATCTCTTGGTCACTTAAAAGGATGGGTTCTGGGGCTTAAGATACCTTGGCTTCCTTGTGTGATCAGTTCTGTTTGTTCATGTTGATGAATAGAGAAATGCAAAGTTCTCTCCTGGTATTTATTTTCCTGTAATACCTGGTGTTTCTTGGTGGATCATATTTGTGAATCAATATCTAGGATGGCTCATAGAAATAATGTGCTGTAGTAAGGACCTTATTTCCTTGTGGGTTCTTTGTAATAGGAGTAGGGCCTATGGATGGGAAGATTCCTCCATAAGACACCCTACCCCACCCACACATTGTCAAGACAGGAGAGGATTTATTCCATGGACAGAGTGACTTTCTCTAGAGCTACTTTCTCAGGAGGGCAGCTGTTTCTGTTGACCTGATGGCCATCATCTTTATGAAGAGAAGTTTGTATCTATCTGCCTTGTATCTGCATTTTATTAGCATGAATTTTCATCACCATTCATGTTTTTTGGTGAGTATTCATTATGTGTGGTGTGGTCCTTTTGGTTTATTTGTAAACTTCAGAGCCTGAGTTTCTTAGGTCAAGTTCATTAGGACTGAGACAGAAGATACATGACTGGCATCACCCAGGATCCTTCCCAGTTATTCACTCCTTCTGACTTGGCAGCTTTGCTCAGATTGAAACTTTGGTACTTTATCACTCCTGTGCTTTAAGATGAATTACATCCATACCTGGGGTATTCTTTCCAGAAACTTGGAGCCAGCCTTTAGTGCCATAATTTGTTGAAGCAAAATAATCAGAAGATTCTGGGCCTAATCATCTATTTGAGATTCATCATCATCAGCTTAAAAATTATCTTAGTCTTCTTAAACAATGTTGTTTATTACTGTAAATGCCTTTCTAACCAAATAGTATTAAAAAAAATCATCACATATCCCACAATTATACATATTCATATGTTCATACATATTCATATACACATAAAATCAATAAATCTTGCTTCTATAAGCAACCACTGATAACAGAATATATTATTTTCCTTTTTATTCATGCCTTGAATTAAGAGTATGTGATAAGAGGGAGCATATTTTAAAAATATGATTTACAGTTTACATAAGAGTTTCTTCCAGGGAGAGAATTCTGTGTTGGGTTTATCTATGTGCCAGATGGTTCCAAGACTTCAGAGAAGGGGTTGCTGCCCTGTCTAGAAGAAAAATAATTTGGAAATTCTATTGCTATCCAAGAGAGAAAGGAAGGTCGAAGAAGTGGAGGCAGTTTGGAGAGAGACGTGAGAGCAAGATGGGGGAGGCAAGGGCTAGGCAAATCTGATGGAATCCCGCAAAGCATGGTGGTCACTGATATTTGCTGGTGAAATGCCTGTCTCCCCAGAGAGACATGCATTCCTGATCTCTCAGTTGTTTCTTTTTACAACATTTTCTGTGAAGTTTATCAGGCTTATGAATGTGAATAAATTTTTAAATGTGAAACTTAAAGAGATGCTGCATTTACACCTCTGAGTCTGGTCACTGCAGCACAGAAGCAGCACGTTGCAGCAGCAGAAGTCCCAAAGGTTAGGAAGAAGTGGGAGAAATCCTGTGGTTTTTTTCATCTTTCACAAGCCATAACACTGGTAAGAGTAGGTGACAATTATATCCATATCTTGAGAGGCAAAAACGTCCAATTACAAATAACTATGTTGCCTGGCTCCCTCCTGCAATTCTGTTTACCAACGTGATGGACCAGATCATTGTACCCTCTGACACCTGACAGAGCTTTACCCTCGGAGAGTATTTATTTTGTAAGTGTTCATTACATGAATTACATGTTCCCAATTCATGCAAATACATTCAATTAACATTAAAGTAAAAGGGCGGAGAACCCACTTGCAATGAAATATTTATTTCAGTGAGAAGATTGAGGTGATCAGGTAAAATTCTGTATTCCAGTCTTTGAGACCTTAATGAACTATCTTCCTCTGTTGCAGCAGATAAATTAAAGTTAGCTATTGTTATTCCATTTCTTCCAATTATATATGCTCACTGTTCTGGGGATAAATTGTCCTGAAGGGTTTATTCCTACTATTTCAATATGTAGTTATTCCTACACAGGACCTGAGGACCATAGCAGACTGATTAAACAAAATATTAAGAAATTAAAACTTTCTGCAAAATACATTTTAAAAATATATACTATCTAGAGTGAGGGAAAACCTGCTTGAGAAATGTGAAACTAGTTTGAAATTTACACATACTATAAAATGAAAATATATGTTTGTATTTTAGGTGAAGAAGGAATGTGTTTTGCTTTGATGTCTTAAACATTTATTTTCATGAATTTAATCTGGTCTTCATTTTGAAAAACAAAAGCAATACTGAATAATTTTGTGTGTAATTATGTGATATAAAATCACACCTGCTTTATTTGACTTTGTAACAGTCTTCCACTGTTCTTTGAGACCTCCTGCCAGACAGGCTGGTATTGATTAGAACTTAGATAGTTTTTGGAAATGAAATATGGTATCTCAAACATTTTTATTTCATATTAAATGATTATTTTCTAGTTGTGATGAAACAGACAAGTTGAACGTAGCAATTTACCTATTTAATTTTCTGGAGGGGAAACTAACTATGGCTTTTCCCTCTGCGTCTCGGAAATGCAGTTCAGTGAGAGTACGAGGAGGCCGTGCTCTCTGAACTGTGTGACGTCCTGCTCTCCTCCTCCTTCCTGCCCCTGCACTCCGCTCACACTCTGCTACAGGCTACGTGCTGAAGAAGGGAGTCAAGCTTTGAAGGGCAGACAAAATTTATTCTAAAAAAATTTTATTTTGTATTACAATTTACAATTGATGTACAATATTATATTAGTTTCAGGTGTACAACCCAGTGATTAGACATTTATATAACTTATGAAGTAATCACCCCAATAAATCTAGTACCTACCTGACACCATACATGGTTATTACAATATTATTGACTGTATTCCCTGTGCTGTACTTTACATCCCTATGACTACTCTGTAACTACCAGTTTGTATTTCTTAATCCCTTCACTTATTTTTTTCCATACATCTCTTCAAACCCCCTTTCCTCTGCAACCACCAAAATGTTCTCTGTATCTATGGGTCTGTTTTTGGTCTGTTTGTTAATTTATTTTATTTTTTAGATTCTACATATAAGTGAAATCATATGGCATTTGTCTTTCTCTGTCTGACTTATTTCACTCAGCACAGTACTCTCCAGGTCCATCCATGTTGCTGCAGATGGCGAGATTCCTTTCTTTTTATGGCTGAGTCATATTTTATTATATATATGCACCACCTCTTTATTTATTTACTTTTTGATGGACACTTAGATTGCTTCCATATCTTGGCTATTATAAATAATGCTGCAATGAACATATGTATACGTCTTTACAAGTAGGTATTTTGGGTGTCTTCAGATAAATACCCAGAAGTGGAATTCTTGGTCCTTTTGTTGTCTCTTGTTATAGTCTTTGTTTTGGTCTATTTTTTTTCTGGCATAACCTTGCTATCTCAGCTTTTTTGGGGGGTTTCTATTTTCATGAAATATTTTTTTCCATCCCTTTTTAATTTTAGTCTGTGTGAAGAGCAAAATTCTTAAAGGTACTCCTAATTCATATGCGGGGCACTTCCTCCTTATCATTAATTTGGACTCCTCTGTCTACCTCTATTTCAACTTCTAATTCAAACTATAACCCTATTATACCATCCTCCTCACTCTCACCCCAAGGCATCCTGTGGTTCTCATTAGAATCCACTCCATCCAGCATAATTGACATGAAAAAATTGTCTGAGAGCACACTTGTGGTAGCAGCCTTCAAACAGACTAGCAAGTGGAAGAAGATAATAAGAAAAATTATTCTTTTAAGTCACTAAGTTTTGGCACTATTTTTATGTGTCATTTTTTATACAAAACACCACTTCAAATAAATAATGCACCAGTAATTAGGAAGTCTGCCAAACAGCCAACTCTTAGAATTAGTAATTCCCTATATACCACTAACCAAGAGTGCGTCTATGGGTAATTTACTCACCTCTTCACATAACTTCCTCCTGTGTAAAACGGTGATGTTGTACAGTAAAAATGGAGCCTGCTCTAGAGAGCTCTCATGAGGCTTGGATGAGAGAATAGACATAAGATCCTTAGAAAAATGCCAGGCATATATAGTGATCAATTAAGTGTTACTCATTATTTTTCGCATTGGCAGAGAATGTATAGATAAGGAAATTCCACTAATGACATAAAATGTGATTTCCACCTTCACATAAATGTGATTCCTTTTACTAAACATCAAAATTGGAGTCAAAGTTTACTTAAAAAGACTAAAAGCAAACAATGAGAAATAAAAGGGAACACAGAGCTGGAAAAATAATTTGCAAGCTGGATAACTTGCCTGTGAGTAATCCAAAATTTGCTTTAACAATTTCAGGGTAAAGTATTTTAAGAGCTGGTCATGTTGCCATATGTGGATTGTAAGGATTTGGGGTCACCTTTCTCCATAGATACGGTGATCAGAAGACGGATGCTGTGGTCTCAGCTAGGAAGAGAGGATGCCATAAACTTCAGATAGCACAAGAGGGGTTCCACGACAGAGTAGATCTGAAGGTGGTAGATCCATGGGGATAATGTGTCAGTTGGGGCTGTAGGGCAGACTGTTACCACCCCTAAGCCTGCAAGACCAAGGGAGGAAGCAGCTTCCTGAACACAGAACAGAGTAGCATGTTGAGAGAAGACCTTCATTTGATGGATGGAGACAGGACAAACTCATAGGGATGAAGCTAGGGGACTGATTATCTTCAATTCCTCTCCTCATTTGTTCTAACCTACCAGGGCTCTCTGGGGATGAACCCAACCAGAACCTGAAGAAATCTGTAGGAGTCCCCCCCAGGTCAACTTCCAAAGGCAAGAGAGGTGGAGAAGAGTGGAGAGAGGATCCACTGGGGCCTGTTAAAGATGACCAGTCAGAGTATAGGTGGGGGTAGGGGGCAAAATTTGCAAGAGCAGGCCAAAGAGCACACACATATTTAAATACTTGTATTTTCATAACCTCAATACAATTTTGTGTTAGTTGGTCCAAAGGCATATTTGCAAATTTCTTTTCTGATCCATTAAGAAAGATTTTTTTTAAAGGCACGGGGAGCCCAAAGGAGATATTGTCTTCATCCCCTTCCATGCCTATACTGTTAAGACATAAGGAAGCAACCCATGAACATTCTAAATGAATTAGAACATCAGCAATGATCTAATTCATTTTAGGATTGTTGTCACATAAATGTGGTGAGCAAACAAGTATTTCTTCACAAACAAGTATTTCTTCACAAATAGCTGAGAAAAATTTCACAACTGGCCAGCAAAACAGGAGACTCCTGCATGTTAACTTATTTTCCTTGGAGGTTTGATCTGGAAATATCTGGTGTATGGCTGTGGGGAAGGTCTCTAGCACTCAACCATCTCCAGTTCTGCCTTTTCTCATTTCTTCTTGGAACAGTTTCTGAGGCCATCTGCTTCTAATCCTTCACCTGGCCTCTTTCTGATTCTCTGTTTTGAGCCTTCATTTGCCTCCCTGTAATTTTTTAACCCCTGACTTCAAGCTTGCTTACTGCTTTGATAATCTAAGATCTGCTGACTGTATTTGGTTGACTAAACATAGCCACGCAGGTGAGGATTTGAGGAAATACTCTACATGCCAAGCGCATCAGGTAAATTCTAATACTCATCACCCATCATCCTGTGGGGCATTAAGCAGAAGTGATTAGAGCAGGTAAGTCATTATACTGGAATGCTTAAAGGTAAACAAAGCTGTATTTCTATAAATCCACCTGAGGCGTAAGCAGGCTTCCTAGATGAAAGTGAGGTAAGAGGGCAAAAGATAGTACTCAGTGTGGTGAGTAAAAAACAACAGATATGCAATGTGGATATGAGTGAAAGAGATGAACCCAACTCATTTTTCAGTTTGGATCATAGTTTACTCAATCCATGAATGTGAGAAAATTTAACATATCAACCAGAGCAAACTATAATGAAAGACAGGTTTTGGCTGGGTTTGATCTTTTCCTGATTTGTCAAAATCTGAAAGCCAGACAACCCTCAAAAGGAGAAGAGAAGAAACACATGTGTGACAGTTGAGAACTTGAGGAAGACCCTATGGAGTCAAGAAACTGCTGAGATCATATAGTGCATTCTGAAATGCAGGTAGCTAAGAGCTAGCTCTGAGGAAAAAATGACTTTGTGAGCTCAGGAGCTGTGTGTGGGGAGCTGAACCCTGTGTGGAGAGGAAAGGCATTTGTTTTTTTGTTAGAAGAAAAACCTTTAAATTCCGAAGAACTAAAGCCATTTTACAGAGCATACTAGATGAATAAATGTTAAGATTTTAGGATTTACAGATGAAACAGACTAGGTAAATATGAACTTTTTAAACTACCCAAAGCAATATAAGATTTAATGCAACCCCCATCAAAATTTCAATGACATTTTTTAAGAAGTAGAACAAAAAAAATCATCAGATTTGTATGGGACCACAAAAGACCCTGAATAGCCAAAGCAATCCTGAGAAAAAAGAATGAAGGTGGAAATATCACACTACCTGGCTTCAAATTATACTACAAAGCAATGATAGCCAAAAGAGCATCATGTTGGCAGAAAAACAGGCATACAAACCAATGGAACAAAACTGAGAGCTCAGAAATAAAATCACGTGGATATGGCCAAATAGTTTTTGACAAAGGAGCCAAAACACACAATGGAGAAAAGAAAGCTTCTTCAGTAGGTGGTGCTGGTAAAATTGGAAAGCCACATAAAAAAGAATGAAAGGTAGACTACAGTTTGTCTCCATGCACAAAAATTAACTCAAAATGGGTCAAAGACCTAATATGATACCTGAAACAATAAATTACATGGAAAGAAACATAGGTACTATACTTATGGACCTTGGTCTTAGAGAAGATTTTATGAATTTGATTCCAACAGTAAAAATAAATGAATGGGACTATATCAAATTAAAAAAGCTTCTGCACATCAACAAAACAAAACAAAACAAACAATAACAACAACTACAAAAAGGCAACAATCTAGTGGGAGATGATATTTGCAAACAACAGCTCCAACAAGGGGTTAATATTCAAAATATATAAAGAACTCATACAACTCAGCAACAAACAATCCAATTAAAAAATGGGCAGAAGATCCGAACAGACACTTCTCTCACGAAGGCATAAAGATGGCCAACAGATATATGAAAAGATGTTCATATATCACGTAACTTCAGTAGCTATTAGGGAAATGCAAATCAAAACTACAATGAGATACCACCTCACACCTGTTAGAATGGCCATTAACAACAAAAGAAATAATAACAAGTGTCAGGTTGTGGGGAAAAAGGAACTCTAATTCACTGTTAGTGGACATGTAAACTGGTATAGCCACTACGAAAAACAGGGTGGGGTTTCCTCAAAAAATTAAGAATAGAGTTTCCATATGATTTAACAAACCCTCTTCTGGGCATCTACCTGAAAAACTTGAAAACACTTATTCACAAAGATATATGCACCCCTATGTTAATCGCAGCATTATTCACAGTGGCCAAGGCATGGAAACAACCAGTGTCCTCCAACTGATGATTAGATAAAGATGCGGTGTACTATGGAATACTACTCAGCCATAAGAAAGGACGGAAGACTGCCATTTGTGATAACATGGATGGACCTTGAGAATGTTATGCTAAGTGAAGTAAGGCAGAGAGAAGAAACTAAGAACTATGTGATTTCACTCATCTGTGGGATATAAAACTGAAACTCATAGGCACAGACAACAATGAGGTGGTTACCAGAGGGAAGAGAGGTAGATTGTAGTAAAGGGACAGGGGGTATTAAGGGTAAAGGGGGCCAAAATGGAGACAAAAGATAATTTGACTTTGGGTGGTGGGTACACAGTGCAATATAAGGCCATGTATTATGGAGGTGTACATTTGAAACCTATATAATCTTATTAACCAACAACCACCCCAGTGAATTTAATTTAAAAAAAAAAAAGAAAAAAGAAACTAGCAATGTAAGTATTACAGGTATCTATTATGTATTATTCAGTGGAAGTAGAGTTACTTTGATTTGGGGTAGGGTACCCTGTGAATGGAGTCATTATTCTACCTGCACTGACATGTTAGCACTTGGAAAAAAATACAATCCAAACACACAACAGGTCTCATACTAAAGTGACTCTGCTGGCTGTTTCTCTGTGGAATTTCAGTTGTTTAAACTAGAAGCGATGGCATCTCTAATGGGAAGTAGTACATTGGTATGTTCCATCAACAAATAGTAAAACAAATGGCGTCTTTAAATCATATGTTCCAGAAACCTCCAATTAAAATATTCTCTCAAATATTAAAACCTAGGACAGAAATGAGTGGTCAAGATATTTGTGGAACTGAGTACGTACTACTGGGCAGCACCTATTTCCTCTAAACGGAACTGACCCAACCCAGAGGTAAGATGGCATGTTTCGTGAGCATCCTCCTCCCCCCACTGCACGTGTAGCACCTGCCCCCAATCTTCCTCACACTGTGTGGCCCCTGCTGAATGGTCGTTATGCTGGGCTGAGGACGATCTGTCATTTTGATGTGCCCATGAACTTTTAATGCTGTAGTGATGCTCATCCTGTGTATCGTGCACAAAATCAATTCTATTTCTTCAATATTGATACTTCCTTCTTAATAGCTGCCTGTTCAATGTTAAAATAATTTATTCTGTAAGAACTGACCTTACTGTATTATATTTTGTAATGGCCTTTTGTATAAAAGGTCTATCAGAAATCAATTGAGCTAACACGTAGTTGGCGTTGTTGGGGCCTGTTTCCCTTTTATTTCAGGCAGCGGTGATGTGTCCTTGTTTTTGGAGTGCGGAATGATTCCATGTATTGGGATTCTGGCCAACATATGACAGCGCGTTCTTAATTAACATGCTGGCCACTGAACATAAGAATTAAACGGTACCATACTAGATTACAAATCATACCTATTATGTTCTGCTTGGGATTACTGCTCTGTTTACGAGAGAAAGAGAGAGACCTGGCTCCATGGCTTTGATAGTGGAAGTTATAGCCCATGCCCTCACAAGCTACATCAATGGAGATTGTTCCTACTACTAAAGATGCTGGCTCTCCCTCATGACAACACTGCAGAGTGGGCTGGGCGCATACACAGGGTAAGGTTTTCTCATGAGGACCAGTAAATCACGGATCATGCCTCTTTTCCAAGTTTCCCCAAAGTTGTGTGAGACAATGGAAAGAAGCCATTCACAGGCACTTTGATTTTAGAAAACTACAACTACTGTGCTAGGTGTTGTTAAGGGTGAGCTGGAGATCACCCTGATTTTCTTTTGGAATACCGTTCTGTCAGAAAGGCAGTGCACCTCACTTGGTTTCGTTTGGTGGAATAGGGCAATGGATAAGTGGGCAACTTTCCTAAACAATTCATGCCTTAGTTTCTTTAAAAAAAAAATGGAGATAATAATACTGTATTCTTTGACTCTAAGATGCTGCTCACTATTACACCTTTTAAAAAAATTGAAGCATTAAGAAAAAAAACAGCATGTAATGTCAACAGTGCAAATAACTAAAATGACAAAAGAAACAATTCTTACCGAATCTGTATGTGCACAGGCAATGCCAGCCACATCACGCCTGTGGTCTGACAGTGGCTGTGAAGTGCTCTTCACTGAAGGGTGCATTCTGATTATGAAGACGTTCAAGTGTGACAAAATATATGTCTTAGAATCCAAGCAATACGGTAGTATCTACCTCAAGGAATAAGTGAGTTTATGAATGTAAAGGTCTCAGAAGAATGACTGGCACATGCTAAGAACTCAAAAAAATGCTGGCTATTAATATTATTATATCTATTATTATTACTAGGAGAATATTCTTGACCACCTTTAAAGCATTTGTTCCATACTTTCATTTGCACTGCACTCATTGCATCATCCCCAAAAGCCTTCTGAATTATTCAAATAGTTTCCGTGGAGGAATGTTCAACTTAACCAAAATTTGATGCAGATTCATTGCTCTACTCGCTCAGTCATTTTGAATCCGATGGCCACACAGTACACATGCTCACTCAAGGGCGTCTGCTGCCCCCACTGACTAGTACAGTGAATTTGTTATTTGTTCACTCATGTGCATTCCAGTCCACTCTCCTTGGCTGCCATGTTACATCAATGTCATGCAAACCATTGTCGTTATATTAACAATGGCTAGACTTTTTCTGGACAGACCTCATTTGTCTAACCCTGCACAACATCTGCACAGACATATTGCTACAATTAAGTTTCCAATGTTAACTGTCAAAGTCTCTTCATTAGGGGAATGACAAAGCCCCTAGACAGGTGTGACTAGCCCTAGCTAAGCTCTTACGCTTGATCAAACCCTCTTATTTATGACAAATACCTTCTCAGTAGTCATTTTAACTCTAGAAAGCTTGCTGGTCTACATTGGGTCCTTTATCAAAACCAAATTTGTATAATGATGTGGAGAATTCTTATTCTCTGTTTGTGGTGGTTCAAAATCCAAAACTGAGAGTAACATTTCTACCTCATCTTCCTAGACTTCATCAACAACACATCTATTGTCCTCTCTATATATAAGTGCAATTGGAACCTTCTCTGTTAATGTAGTTCGTCGGCGATACCTTCTATGATGGTAAAAGTAATTTAGAAAATCTCTCTGGGTTTTAAAGGAAGAACCAATTATCTTCCAATGTGAATTTTCTCCTTCCCTCCTTTCCTTCCTCTTTTCTTCACCTTCCCCTTTTCTTCCTCCTCCACCTCCTCCCCTTCCCACTTTCCCCTCCTTTGAAGATTCTCCTCCATTATTTGGAAATCCTTTTCCCCAGACCGGTTCTCTGTTTTCCCATTAGAAAGTACTTTTCCAATTCCAGGGACCGAGGCTAAAAGCTGTCACCTTAGGAAAAAAAATTCTTTTTTCTTAGGGTATTTTTATTTAAGTTTCCTGGCCCACATGTGCATTTTATAACCCATTGGAAACTGTTTCTGTGGCCTAATTTACCATATGCTGTTACACAGAACCAGACTTCACTGCTAGAACTCATAACCAAGAGAACAACATTTCCACTTGTAATTAGTAATTTTTTTTTCCAGGAAAGACTTTTGATTGGGTTTCCTCTATCAGTGCTTAGGTGACTAGCAATTTATTCCTTTTCCAGCAGGTATTAAATATGACACTATTTCTTGGCTGAAATTAAAATTAAACCGGAAAAAATAATTTCTATTGCTACACATCATTTGAATACACCAACTCGTAGGAAATTTTTGCATTTTAGCATGGTAAGCTGTCTTAAATTTCAGACTTATAATTGTACTTGCTACAGATGTACTATAAAGTAACTCCCTGTAGCCGTCCAAAGAATGCAACGTCTAATGGAGTTCTCAAATTGCTGTAATTATACCGGAACAGATTCAGTGATCCGTGATGCGGTACTGCCCTGGGGCAAGTGAAGAAACTTGTCAATAAGTATTTAAAGTAAGATTTGAGACATTGAGTAGTTTTGACTGTGAACGTCTGAAACTTCAGAGTCAAATTCTTTGAAAAGAACTGTTTCGCAGTAGTTTGCATAACAATAAATTAAACTTCCAAAAAAGCACATTCTTTTCCTTCTGAGAGTTTGGCTGTATGGTATAATACTTAGTGGGAAGAAAACACAAAATCAAAGCCAGTTTTAATCTAGCAGGGGGGAGAGCCTGCATTTGTTACTTAAATTATTTTTAGTTTTCTTCCTGCTGAAATTATTAGAATAAAAAAATTTAAAAACAAAGCAGGGAGTGGCTAAAGTGTTGAGGAACCACTTTCAATCGGCTTTAGCAAATATTTAACAAGGAGCCACGAGGTAAACTTAGGAAAATTGCCAAGTCATTTAAAAAGCAGCAAGAGAACAATAGTCAAAGAGATTTGATTTTTTGAAGGTTTTTTAAGTTGACTGTAATCCACAATAAGGATGGCCTTCACAGCTTTGAGGTTTAGAGAGAGAGGATGGGAAGATAATTAGTTGTAGGAGGGAGGGGCAGAGATGGAAATCAATTACTTTTCTTTGGCTTTGATCCCATCCCCTGCAGCAGTGAAGGAACAGAGGGCCAAGTGAGGTAAAAGTTTCTAGAAAATGCAAACAGACAGAGCCAAGGGAAAAGGACCCCACTGTACCCCATGGCAGCCAGCACCCTGTTCTGGAGATATAACTCTAGGACTCACTGTCCAAATAGGGTCAGAAACACCTTTCAAGACATATTATGTCCCTTATAAATTTTTTGTTTAGCCTATGAAGTTGAAGTATGCTCTCTGTGTAAACTCAATGCCATTGTGAATACTTAGCAATATGGAAGATAATTGTAGGAAGAAGATTTTAAAGGAAGAAGACAGATTCAAAGGTTTTCGAGAAGGTAGGGTGTAAGGAGTTTATGCCGAATTGATGATAGTAAACAATAAAGTGAACACTTTATAATAATAATGCTATAATATCTTAATATATTACCATGTGCCTAGAAAAGTTCTAAACTCTTTTTCTGTGTGAATTGACTTAACACTCAGAGTAACGCACAAGGTAGGTGCTCTTCCCATTCCCACTTCCCGTAAAGACAACTGAGGCACAGAAAGGTTAAGTGACTTGTGAAAGTGACCCAATTGATGGGAGACAGAGCCAATGTTCACACTCCTGCTCTGGAATCTGTCCTGGAAGTAGCTAAGCTCCTCTGCTGTCTGTTCCATGAACTCACATGTGTGTTTATGCACAAGCATAGTTTTAATTCTAAAAGGATTCCCTTTGACTACCTCTATTTCTTATGAAAATTTATGATGATGTTTGTTTATTGATTGGTTTTCTTGTTAAATCCAGAAACTTGGCCATTGAGATGCAAGCTGAAATGATAGCATCAATGCTTTAGAACAGATGCTACTGTCTAATTTGGCTACTGCTACTTCATGGCTAGATACCAATGACTGTGACAATCCATTCAAAGTTCTGACCATAGTAATACTCCATGTGTGCCTTGGATATCAGGCTCACTCCTTGATTCACTGCGATATCAGCATTAGCAGCATTATCACGCACAGTGCAGTGGACCTGGCAGGGCACCGCGGTGGCATGGGTTGACCAAGAAAAGGTGATAAGGCAGCTGCTGTCACTCTGTAATGTTCATATCATTAAATAACTCAGGGACAATATTTCTTGTGTTCAGTGATACTGGGTTAGTCCATTTCACTCATGGGTCTATCGAAGCAGATTCACTCTTCACATTAATGATGGTCTTCTGGCAGTTAAAGCACGGGAGAGGTACAGTCACTTTTTCTAGTGAGAATTACACCTGGAGCGATTTTGGATGAAAACAGGGGTTGAGAAAAACTGGAAAGTATAGGAAAGAGGACAAAACAGTGTGATAGGACATGTCCTTTTAACATCTTAACTCACAGAAATCATCTTCACGGAGGAATAGAAAATAAAGCTGTATCTTCATTTCAGTGAAAACAAAGGGGCCATGCTGCTGCTCAGTCTCATCTGGTTTCTAGTTCAATGGCAATTTAATGTCTTAGAGAACATTTATTATCCTCTGTAAAATATAAAAGACTTTGTTTTTCAATTCAATGCAAAATGTACAGAGAAGAAAAATTCTTTAAAAATGGTTAAAAATGAAATAATAAAAGAATAAGGAATAGGAAACTATAAAATTGTTATGTTTCCTTTAAAAGCTGCCCCATTTTGTTCGCTCCTACCACTCAAGGACAATGCTGGAGGGAAGGCCGTTGGGATGGTGAGAGAATGAATATTACTCTTGTTCGTCTTCAGACTTTTGCTAGTTCCAAAAATGTACCCTGTGTGTACATGTGTGTGTGTCTAAATGTAGAGATTTTTTTCTTAAGAGCAAGAGACTCATATACAAATTTTTGTACCCTTGACAGCCAATAAACTGTGAAGATCACACCATAAAAGATCTTTGGTACAAGACCAAATGCATATGATACTCTATTAATGACATTATGAATTCAAAACACAAACATTTTTAAAAACTCTAAAATACAACTAAAATAACCCACAAAATTGATTAACTTATAACTCACAAAGGCAAACAGCTAAGAGCTGACCTATCCAATTTGCACTGCTTAACATATAGACATTTCTTGAATAGCATTTAAGGAGTAAATCATGCCATTAGAAATAATGCTGATGAACATACCAAACACATAACTGGGTTGGCAGAGCAAAATAAAAAGTCATTATTTTTCAATAAGTATAAGAATAAAATAATTTACACCTGTGTCTCTACTACCCATCTTTATCTCTATGGTTACTACTACATGAAATTTAGTGTTTGTCATTCCTGTGTATTGTTCTGTAGAAGACTCTTACTATATGCCTACACCTGAAATAATCCTGTTTTGTAATTTCAACTTCATATGGATAAACTTATTCATACAATCTAAGTATTTTTCTCAATTTTTAAAATTGCTATTATGCTTGTGAGTTTCAGAATTCTGATTCACGAAACTCTAATTCATTTATTGTATGAATATATATCACAATTTATCCATTTTCTTTTATTTTTTTGTAGCTTTATTGAGAAATAATTGACCTATAACATTGTATAAGTTAAAGGTGTCTGGTGGATGATTTTCCTAGTACTACAGTAAGGTTTATCAACAATTCTATCACCTCACATAATTACAAGTTTGTATGTGTATAGTGAGAACGTTTAAGATCTACTGCCTTAGCAATTTTCAAGTACATAATAGAGTATTATTAATGATAGTTACTATGCTGTACATTAGCTCCCCTGATTTATTTATCTTATAATTGGAAGTTTGTACCCTTTGACCCACGCCTCCCCATTTCCCCCAATTCCCCAAACCCTGGCATGAGTTTTGCTTTTCAAAGGTCCCACATATGAATGAGATCATGGATGAGATATTTGTCTTTCTCTGTCTGGCATATTTTTCTAAGCATAATACACTCACGGTTCATCT
>CM052545.1:27085662-27188180 GCA_028533065.1 Trachops cirrhosus | reverse complement strand
GATGCTAACATTGAAATTAGGTACACACTTTTCACAGTACTTTGAACAAATATGTTGCACATTTCAGGTTTTCCTGGCTGTTACTAATCCAGAGTCCAATATAACAACCTGTTTGTACTCCTCTATGCCTGTCCAGCCCTTTGTTTTTCCCAGTATTAGGTGGTTTATGACAACAAATACATCCCTCCAGAGACAACTCGGTCCACTACTATTTGCCATTTTGAGATGCTGTCGCCTTGCAGGTACTTGAAAACACTACCTCAGACCCCAGAAGGCTATACAGGAAATAATCTCCTCCCACATTAAAGAAAACAACAAAGCTCAACACAAATCATTTGATATTCGTAATAAAACAATGCTTACCTGACTCGAGGCGTTGGGTTTCCAGTGACTCTGCACTCCAGATAAACTCTACTTCCTTCTGCCACTTCTTGGCTCCGCAGCTTCTGGATGAACCGAGGAGCTGAAGGGAAGTGGAGTGCGCTCTGGGGCTGGGGGTGAGAGATGCTATTGCCCGGCACTGCCTCGTCCTGCTCTGCTCGGTAGCAGTGCCTGGTCTCGGGTAACTTCATCTCTGCTTCCATTTCTTGCTGGTCTTCGGTGGGACTCTGGCTGGCGGAGACACTCATCAGGGCTGACGGCTGACTTTTAGGAGACAGGTAGCCACTGTCTGGTGAAGACGACTCCCCATTGGGGCTTCTGCTTCTTGGCTTTGATGCTTCTTTAAATATGGATGTCAGCTCCTCGATGAAATTAGCCGCCTTATCACACAGCTGGCTCTGGGGGCCAGACTTACCTTGATATGCTGGTTTAGGCTTTACACCTGTGTTGGGAATTTTAGCACCACGTTTTTCAGCCTTCCGCAGGCTCCGGATATAGCTGGGTCTGGCAAGCAGGGGTGAGGTGGCAGGTTTCCTCTTTGAACCAGGTGAGGAGATATGCTCAGTCTGTTCTTCTGGCCTCTTATCCAGAGGTCTTCCTGAGGAGGCTGGCACACCCAATTTGGTCTCCTTTCGGGAAGAATTTTCACAGAAATTTACGGGAGAGGTATTGAAAATCTGTGAGATCTCCTTTTCTGAGTCAAAATCTTCTGTCTCCGAGTTGGCTATAGCTCTCCGGGCCAGGTCAAGGCTCTTGTTTATCTCCTCCTGGCTGAGAAAAGCAGACAGCTCAGGGAAGCAGTCAGCATTCTTGCTTTCTTCCTGCATGTCCGATAGGGAATCATAGAAGGAGTCATGGGAGGAAGTCTCTGACATATTTGAAAAGTCTTCATACACTCTTTGTCTGCTTTCAGCAGGAAGGCTAGAGGCACTGGATGTCAGTTTACTTCTGAAAGACAACATAGATGGTATTGCCATGAGTAGTAATAGTGGGGTGTACATATGTGTGTGTGTTATCCTAATGCTACTAATTTACAAATTGGGAGAAACATTACGGTGAAAAAATGTACAGTTGACGCTTGAACAGCACAGGTTTGAAATGTGTGTATTTCTGATAAATACAGCCTGCCTCACCTATCCTCCGTTTCACACCTGCCGATTAAACAAACAGTGGTGGAAACCAGCATCTTTGGATTCCCAACTGCAGATTTCCAGCTGCAGGTTTGCAACCTCAAATCTAAAATACTGTTTTCCGTCCATGGTTGGTCGAATCCCTAGCTGCTTAGGGCCAGCCGTAGTTAAGTTTTGGGAAAGTCAAAAGTTAATATGCAAATTTTCGACTCCAAATGGTGTTGGTGCTCATAACCCCAATATTGTGCAAGGGTCAACTGTACTTTTTAAGGAATGATTTTTCTCTAGTCTGTAAGTTGGAACAAACATTAACTATACTGGTACTTCCCATCTTATTTTAATATTCACCCTGCGAGTGGACATTAAGGATGCTACAAGCCAGCACGGAATAACTGAGGATGATGTCTGCAGAACACCCTGGGAGTGTCGGGCCTGCTGCTCGTCCCTTCCGCCCCCACCGTACACCTCCTGCAAGTTCTACTTTCGTCAGTGTTGTGAGATTAGTAGCTCATTGACATTTTTAGTAAATCTGACCCTGCTTACCAAATAAATTACCACAAAATACATTTTGATTCCAATCTTCCTTTGTTTTTGGCTTTTGAAGAAATATTTGAAGCCTTATTTCTTCTGTCCAGCCACGTGTACTCACATTCATTCACTCAGCAGTTGATTTAACACATGGTTAATAATCACTTATAAAGTTCCAGGTGCTAGAGGTCTGGTCATGCTCTAGACCAGGGATTGGCAAACTTTTTACATAAAGGGCCAGGTGGCAAATACTTTTGACCTTGTGGGTTGTTGCGGTCTCTATGGTAATTACTCAAATTTGCCATTGGAATATCAAACTAGCCATAGCAATACATGAGTACATAAGCCTGACTGTGTGCCAATAAAACTTTATTTATGGACATTGGTAGTTTCTACAATAGTTTAAAAGTGTAAATATATTGTTAGATTGCAGGCCATGTGAAAAAATTGGCCGACTCTTGATCCAGACTGTTGATGCCATCCTTATGTTTAAGGAGGTAAAAATCATGTGGAGTGTTAAAGGGGGAAGTGGAGAAGATGTTAAACAAATAATATACAGATAATTTAAAATTTGGAGAGGGTCTCAGAGGAAAGGGAAAGAGCTTGGTTGCCATGAGAGCTCATATAACCTTCCAGGACCTGCGAGAGAACTATGTGCCCTGAATGGAACGTTTATATGGGAATGTTACCAGAATTAAATGGAAGGTGTTTCATAATCTGTCAAATAATTGGGCATCAGTTTAAATTCCACTGCATTTTGAACCAAATATTGTGAGGCAATTACTTTCTTGTTACTCTGTGTTGCTCTTTTTCTAAATATTGTTGATAGACTGATAGAGGGAAGATCTGGGAAGTTTCAGAGGTGATTTTTACCCTAAGATTGAATCTGAAAGTCAGTAAAGGAAGCTTGCTGGATTTGATGAAGCTCAACTTCATAAGCTGGGTCAGGAGTAACCTGGTGAGACATTCATTCTCCAGAGAGGAAGTATACCTTGTGAGGATGGAATTGAGCTGCTTGTTTAGAAGCAGTTTCCCATCCAGGGATTCTGCCTAGAGTGATAGAATTTTCTTTTATTAAGTAAAATGTTATTTTCTCTCTAATCTCAAAAAGCATTAGGTAGAGGGATTCCAGAAATGCTCCTGAAGGATTTGCTACCATGTAGGATGTGGTGATTGACAGAATTGGCTAATTCAACAGAGGATTTGTAACCAGAGATCCTAAAGCTCATTAGTAACCTACCATATCCTTTTTAGCTGAATGTTATACTTATGTCGTAGATGTCCTCTTAGAAAGATTACTCACTTTGTTGAGCCTCAGTTATGAGATTCTCTACATTCTAGCTACCTACTAAACGATATTTCCCACTGTTGTCCAAGTAAACCTTACAAATCCATTAGAGTAGTCTCACTATTGTCCCTTCTCTTTATCAACCCAAACATTACTCTACTTCTTTTGTTCAGTATGTGCTCCAGGATGAAACCATTCTGATTCCTCAACAATTCTTCAAATATAGCCCATATATGGGAATTCACTATATTCAGTGTATTTTGAATATTTGCATATGTTTAGTTTTTTATTCACTTTTTGTATTGAACTCACTGCTGATAGATATTGGGAAACATTTTATTAGCAACCTCAAGGGGTTCACCTCTTGGAGTACTCTATTAAAAATCAAGATGTGGTTGTTGCAAGGTAGTTTTATTTACTTGCAGCAAATGAAGGAGACAGGAGATTCATATTCAAAGCTCTGCCTCACATAAGGAGGCCTAGTCATTGCTTATATACACTATTTGTTGATTTCTTCTTTTTGCAGCTGGCCACCCTTATCAGGTTGAGTTCCTGTCAAGCTTATCCTATTTACAGCTGGTCTGCAAAATACTGTGCTACATTTTAACGTTTACCAACAAAAGCATTTAGTAAGGATGGCCCAGACCTTGAGATTGTTGTCCTAGCTAACAGTTTTGTGTCAACCTGAAGTTGACACAAAACTGAAAATCCAGGTAGGTATTGGGGAAAAAAACATTGATTCTGAAGTGACTAACTTTTGAAACAGATAGATCTCTCTCTTTCAAATCAATAATAATAATAATAATAATAATAATAATAATAAACAGTGGGGCCATTTTTTGTTTCTGCTTGTGCGATCTGGTAAAGTAAAATCTCTGTGGAAAATAGCTGAGCTATGAGGGCATCTGGAAGCACGTACTTGTCTCATGGCTGGTGTGAAGTGTGCGATTCCAGAGACACTGTAGCTGTGGCACATTTTGGACACAAAGGATCCCAGGAAGCACATGACGAACTGGCCACTCTGCCACAGGGTCCTATGTATCTTGAGCCCCTCCTTGCGCAGCACATCTGGGGAGATCATGACTTGCTTTCCAGCACCTGCAGCTCTGGGGTTCTGCTGGCTTACAGCAGGGTGTGCCCGGCATCCTGGAGCTTTTTCTCTTCATCAGTAAGAATGCAATACCAAATGCAGTCAGCACCAGTGTGTAAGTAGTAAACCTGGGGAAGGTGACTTTGCTCTTGAGACCAACATGAGGTAGAAAATACCATGTCCGTATTTAGCCAGAGAATTGTCACTCCAGGCACAGCCCCGAGATGATGCAAGGTGGACTCTGTGTTATTGGGGAGGATGGTGAAGTTCTACCCATGCCTTGAAAATGGTTCTGATTTTCCCACTGGGAGTCTGCTTTTGTGAGTGTTGGTGTCCACCTTGCCACACGGTACACTGCCACACAGCAGTCCTCTGCCGCCAACCTCTAGGACTCATGTTCAACTTCAGCTGGTGTGAGCTCCTCCATGAAGCACATGTTCATAATGTTTCTTGCGCTTCCATTAAGAGTTGTTAAAGAAACAGACCTTACCTTATATATACACTGGTGGAAGTGATGCATCCTGTTCTCAGAGGCATCTGCTTCAGCAAAGGCTATCTGGAATAAACACCAGCAACAAGACTAGACAAAGAGCCAGGGCGTCTCCTGGGACTGAGCCTCCTTTGTTTTAGATGTTGGTTGATTTTGATAATTAATTATTTGGGCTGCTTTTTTTTCTTCCCACACTTTAAATTCTTGCTCTTATGTTTTAAAGTCACCAATAAAGAGTGAGCCCTCCAGACCCTAGGGATCACCTCAAAGCCTACTCCCCTCACTCTCCCCTACTTGAGACCAGGCTCTGTGCCCATACACTCCAGAGCCTGTGAAGTTATAAACTCTTTTATTCTTCAGAGTCTCCTAATAGTCATCACTGAAGTGTCTTGCAACCACAATAAGAACCGCAAGGTGAGGCCAGGTGTAACCCTGGTTTGGAATGAAGAGATGTCTGCAGGAAGCTTATAGGATTCAGGTGAGTGCCCCAGGCATTTCTGTCCTATAGTGCTGCTATCAATTGACTGAGATTGGCGAAAAACAGCAATGCCTTATGCCTCAACACCACGACTTTCAGACAGTTTATAGCATCCCCAGGCCATAGAAAATTTTCAGCTCTGTTACAATCCTATGGGACCACTGTGGCATATGTGGTCTGTCATTGACCAAAATGTCCTTATTCAGTGCCTGACTATAGGAAGTCTTGCATCCCAAGAGAGTATGGCAGACCCAGGTAACTCAGAGATATTCAGTTAAACAGACATCCATCTGGAGATGGGGAAAATAGCCAGAGATTAAGGTTAGAAAGCAGGAGTGGGGGCAGAAAGGGCCTGAAGCTATGTGAAGAGCTTGAATTTTACCTTATGGGAAGTTGGGAGACAAAAGGAGACTGTTTAGTGTGGGAGAAACATCCCAGCGTTGTAATTTAGAAATATGACTGATTGCAGCCCGGGTTGGAGACAGAGTCAG
Organism: Trachops cirrhosus; assembly: GCA_028533065.1. Lineage (NCBI taxonomy): Eukaryota > Metazoa > Chordata > Mammalia > Chiroptera > Phyllostomidae > Trachops > Trachops cirrhosus. The sequence goes on along the minus strand of CM052545.1, from coordinate 27,182,304 downwards.
GGGAAGAGGAGGCAAGATAACAGAAGTCAGAGAGAAGGCTTTCGTGGTATTTAGGGATTGTGTATGTTTCTCATTGTTTTATTTTTGGTTGCCCATTATCTGAACCTCCTTCTTAGTTTTGGATAATTCCTCATATTAAGAGCCTTAGTGAAAAACTGAGTTTACTTATCATAATGGAATGTAAAGTCTCCAAATATTTGCTTTCCCAGCATCTCAGAGCCTGGGCACAAGTCTTGACGCACGGTCTGGGCTTGGCAATTAGATGCGCACATCTTGGACTTTGAAGCAGCCTCCCTGGTGAAACCGTTCTGACAGCTGGACACTGACGGTGACAGCAGAGGCAGCAGCATGGAGAATTCAGGGCAGCTGTGGTGGCTGTGCAGGGGGCACCCAGTGTTGGAGATGGGAGCTGTGGTATGAACCGTTCAGCTGTGACGCAGGGAGAGCCACACAGGAGCCTTTTTTGGGCACAGCTCTGACTGTGGTCTTGCCTCCAGTGTAGACACCTGGCTTCGTTCTGTGAGTTGCCACAACTTCTATCAGTAAATCTCCTTACACTCCAGTTGAGCAAAGAATATTTCTGTTGCTTGCTACTGACAAACACAATAAGTAGTAGATTAAAATGACGATGAAAGCGTGAACAAGTGACATCAAGGTGGAAAACAGTGGACTGAACCAACAGGCAGAACATAGAAAGGACCAAAATTGATGAGAGATTAAATGAGAAGATGATGCACAGGCAGGATTATAGATTTCTTACTCAAACAATAGGATGGACAGTGCCATTAACTCAGTTAACACAAGTGGGGAGCAAGTTCTGAGAAAAAAAATGAAGCTTAATTTTGGTTTGTACTTTTTGCATCTGAGGGAACTCTGGGACCTTTGGTGCTGGAAGGCAATTCCAGACAGTGGTCCAGACCCCAAAGAAGGGGAAGAGAAGCTGGACCGGGAATTACTCACCCATGAATGGCACCCTAAACCATGGGAGTGGATAAGGTAATCAAGAGAGAAAAAAGAAAGAATCCTCCAGGGAGTTGGGGTGGAAAGCAGGAGAGCGAGGGTATCAAGGAAATGTTCCATGAAGGAGGGAGTGCCCTTTTGATACAGCAACTGGGACTTCAGCACAACTGGCAGCAGCAATTTTGGTTATGTAACAGAGACATAGACCAGACTCCAGCTATGTTGAGGAATTTTGAAAGGAAAGGAAGTATAGATTGCAAGTGTGGTTGGTTCTTTGGAACAACTCATAGAAAGGAGGTCAGGCAGTGCAGCTGGACAAAAGTACGGAATCTAGTGAGGTTATTTATTAGGCTGGGGCACAGGAACAGGTTCCAGTGCTAATGGGATTTGTCAGTAGAGAGGGAGGGGCAGAAGATCCGTGTAAGAAAGCCAGGATGAAACACAGAAGAGGTCTCGTGGGATGTGAGATGAAATGGGTCATTATAGTGCACAGATGGCTTCAGGTTGGAGGTGACAGTCCTTCCTCTGTCAAAAGAGAGAAGTTATATAGCATGTGTGTGTGTGTGAGAAAGGGGTGGGGGAGAGAGAGAGAATGAGAATCCGGATAAATTTATAACTGAAAGAAAGGGGAACCCCTATTTTGTGGCTTCTGTGCGTTTGGAAGTTTATAAGAACAGGAGACAATTTGAAATAGTTGTAGGGAGGTAGAAATTTCCCTAAGGATCTATAGGCAGAGGTGAGGGCTTAGTTGAAGTTGCATGTGTTGTATTTATAGTGTCATTAATCTGTGTGATCAGGCATTTCTCGCCACCAGAGCTCTGCAGGTGAAGATGTGGAAGTAGGTGACCCAGGTTATGACACACAGGAAAGATGGAAAGGAAGTGAGCAAGGTTGTTGAAAATATTGGCAAGAAGCATGGATTCTACAATCTGTACTAGGTTAGAATTTATGGGTAGGCATTTGAATATAAAGAGATTAAAGAACTAAGACATAATTTAAAAAGGTGTACTGAGAACAGCCGAGAGATCTGGAAAGATGTGTTACGATAGTGAAGTGTCTGCATGGATCACTTAGAGGCACAGCCTTTTGACTTCTGACTGCATTTAGAGTGTGGCCATGTGACTATCTTGACTGTTTTTATGGAACAGTGTCAGAGTTGAGTGTTTGCAATGGAGACTATATGGTTGACAAAGCCTAAAATACTTATCCAGATTTTATAGCCAAAGTGTGCCAACTCTAGCCATAGAACACCAGTTTCTTAATGAATTCATGTAACATACCTAAGCACTAGTGATGATGATCACGATAATGACAACGTCTAACAATGGGCTGCTCACCCTGAGGTAGGCATTGTGTCAAAAGCCATTAAGTAGATTATTTCACTTAAAATTCTCACAACATGCTGCAGTTCAGAAAGAAGAAAACTGAGGCAGAAAAATGTAAGGGAGCCATGATTCAAGGCCAGCTGGTGACTCCAGAGCTCATGACTTTAACCGTACATTTTACTACCATTCTATTATAGTTTTCACAACTGAGCACCCTAAGCAATATATCAGACTAACAAAACTATAGATCAGAAATCAGAGTTCTGCTATTAACTTAATTATATTTCATGTGAACTGAACATAAGAGGATATGTTTTAAAACTTCATGAAAAACATTATAGGTGAAAGCTTAAAGCCAACTTCTGGATGAGGAAACAACTTTCAGTTCTTTTTTTTTAAATAGGAAGTGTTTGCCAGAGGCAGATTAAATCACCTGCTTATTAACTTATATTTTGGTTTTAAAGAGGCGCCATCTGACGGGATCCAGTTGTTAGGATTAGATGTAGCTTAAAAACTGCTTGCATAGTGAAAAAGAAAATAATAGCTCTATGGCATATATGGTTCTGGTTTAATTTGCAACCCAGTTATTGCTGCTAAAACATGCACGTTGTCTGGGGAGAATGCTCCTTTAATGGGGATGAGCAAGGGAAGTTTCCAGGTGGCCCAAACTCACTGGCAAATTATGCTTCAGAGATTTCCGTGTCACTCAGCACCCCAAGATAAAAAAGGTCATAATCAAAAGAAATACAACTGCAAACATCTTCATTATTTCCCTGAGATTTCATATTTTATTTCAAGCAGTGCTTTTGGCAATTCTATGCTGGTGTGATAGACACAGAAAGGAAATACATCCAAAAGAACTATTACACCATCTTTAATGAGTAAAGAGGAAGTGAGGTAAATGCCAAAAACATTAAAGCGTTCCACTTTGGCAAGTGGAATCATAAGGTTTTGAAATTTTGAGGAGTTTTCTCATATATCTGTAAATTGTTTCTGCCCCTTGCCTCTATCTTCTTAAGGAATTTGAATTGCCTGGAAACTCCTTTCTTATTCTTCTCCTCTGTGTCTTCTTCATTATCTCCATCATTAATAATTTAGCCTAGTTGTCACTTCAACCAAAACTCTCATAAGCCACAACTACTTTCTAATATTTTGGAATATGTGTAGTTCCAGCCTCCTCACCATGTGAGAAGTGGCCTTTATTTGGCCCTGCTCATTTTGTAGTTATTCTTGCTTTCTCCCACTTCCCTTTCCCAGAATGGTAAGTGGAAAATGAAGTCAATTGAACAACTGTTTCATCACTTACTAGGTGCCAGGGGAAGCTTTGAGGAGGGCAAAGATGAGCCAGGCGTAGTTTGTCTTGAATGATCTTATAAGCCCGTAGGAGAGATTAGACAAGAGTGAAAATGGCTTAAACACCAGGAGGAACATGATAATTGCTGTTAAAATAGTTTAAACAAATCGGTGTAGGATGTCTAAAATGGTAGGAATGGTCATGTCACTCCTTTGGTATTTTTTTCCCCAATGATATCCCCGGGGCCGATAAGAGAAGGTCTAAGCGTGATATGCAGGTTATCTACGTGCCTCTGGACAGTCCGCCCTGATGTAAACTCTCCAGCCTCATGCCCTATTGTCACTCTGACTCAGACTGCAGTCACGTCTCACTGGCCTACTCATCATTCCTTGAACGTTCCAAGTTCTTTCGGGTCTCCATGCTTTACATGTACTGTTCCTTTTGCTCTTTCCTTCTGTTTCTGTGTTTCAAATCCTGGTTCATCCTTGAAAACTCTACTTAATTTCACTTTTTTTTTGGTGCTTTCTATGATTCCCAAGTCAGTGTAATCCGCTCCTTCTTTAGAACATGACACTCTGCATTGTATTTATTATAACATTCATCTTACTGAATTAAAAATATCAGTTTAGAGAACATTTTCTCCATTAGTCCTTGCAAGTAGGATTGCAACCCTCAGTCTTAGCACAGCTAGTGCTTGGCACAGCATCTGAATCATGCAGATGATGGAAAAAGTATAACAGGTATTTGATATTGAGAATTACACCTGCTTTAGGTTCTCTCAAATGGTTTCACAAAGGCAAGTAACCATCTGTTCCCGTACAAGGTTATTATGACATTATTGACTATATTCCCTGCAAACTCTTAATCTTAAGTAAACATGTGATGGGGTAAAGGCTTGGGAGGGTCAGCAAATACTGTGAGGCAGTACAGATTCCCCTCCACCTTAAACTTCAACAGGCAGCCTATCAACATTTTGGCTCATCCCAAGTGAATATTGCTTTCAAATGTAGACTTTCCTGGTCACCTATTTTGTTAAGTCATGCATATTTCATTAATTCTTAGAAATTTTATGTTACTTAATTTACAGATTATTTCTATTTGTATTGGTATGGTTCACAACTCTTCCCTAAGGGAATTTTGTTGGACTCATGTTCTACTCTGAAATAGAGAACATAAGTTTTTATTGAATATTTTATGTTTGGTATGTATATCATACATTTTGACATAAAACTCTTATCATAAATTGTCTTGGCACTTTTATCCTAGTATTTGGGAAAACATTTATTTTTGAGTTCCTGAATTTGTAATATATCATATAAATATATAAAATTCACATACATATGTAAATATACAAATAATAGAAAATAGAGACAAATTTAGACATGGTGAATAACATTTGTTTTTAGAATTGCTTACTTTTGAGGATAACATCTAAAAACCAGATCTGTGATATCCAGGGTAATCCTCTATTTTGTCCATAAAAATATACTGTGGGACATACCCTCTAGGATCCCCATGAGACAAGGCACTATAGGCTGGTAAAAGATACAGTATTTCCTTGACTTGGGAGGAAAGTGGGGAAGATAAGTCACATGCACAAGAAATAGCTGTCTGGTACAAAGAACTCAATTACAAACAAAAAAGCTAGCCTCCCTGAGGACTTACTATACAACAGCTTCTGATTATGAGTTGTCTTCTTTCTTACAGTAAATCATTTGATTCTCAGAATAACTGATGGGGTAAACATTATTTTTATTCTTATTATTCCTATTACCCAACTACCACATAAAAGTGTTCAATTATTTGGCCAAAGTTGAACTGTCAGGGAATGGTAGACTCAAGGTTGAAACCTGCATTTAACCACAAAGTTTCCTATTCCCATTGGGAATGTTAAGGATATTTACTTAAGAGGTTAGTTGATAGGGAGTTTTTGCAATCTGTTTATGTAATACTTGGTAGAAACATTGACAATTTTGAAGGGAAAAGTGTTTGATGTTACAAAAAGTCTGACAGGCACCAAGGATCATGTGGTATCCCAAACCACACAGGCCAGGCAATTTGGGAAGTCCAGGGAATAAAGTTTCAGTAGGCATTTAGAAATGAGTATATGGTTGGGAATAAATACATGAAAAAGGCTGGAACAGTTAGTGCTTATTACCTCTGTGCTAGGGCTTAGGCAGGGACAGGGTTGAAGGGTGGGACATTAAGGCGAATCTTTTGTTGTTTATTTCACATGCTTTGAAAAAAGTTAAAATTATAAGTGATTTTAAAATTTAAATTTGGTATTTTACTTGTTTATTTTCATATTCAAAAAGTTACTAAAATAGTAGTAAAAACTGTTGGTACAATGATTCAATACTAAAAATCTTTTTTTTTTTTTTTTTTTAAGATTTTATTTATCTTCAGAGGGGAAGGGAAGGAGAGAGGGAGAGAAATATCAATGTATGGTTGCTTCCTGTGCATTCCCTGCTGGGAACTGGCCTGCAACCCAGGCATGTGCCCTGACTGGGAATCGAACCATGATCTCTTGGTTCACAGGCCTGCGCTCAATCCACTAAGCTACACCAGCCAGGGCAATACTAAAAATCTTTTAAAAGAAAACTGAAACTATGAAAACCAAAGTTGAAAAGCTTTAAAATTTTTTTCCTCTTGTTTTAGAATCACAGGCAGTATCTAGACTAAATTTCTTACTTTTGTTGAAATACATTTCTAGGCCCATCACGGACCTACTCTCGCCCGTGATGCCACATCAGCAAACTGAAACCGAGATAATTCTCGTGTCCTTTCAAACACTCTGCTTGACCCGAAACACAGTGTATCCATTCAGTTAATCCCCAAACGCCAAACCAGTGGGGCTCTATATGGGCCTCCTTGTTCCTTCTCACCCCAAGCAAGGTTGACTATGTGGCGCAAGCCAATCAGATATTTTCTAATTTTCTCTTTCTTGTTCTTTATTCCTCATCCTATAAAAGCTTCCTGTCTTTTGCCCCACTTGGCAGTTCTTCAAAAACAGATTGCTTCATGAAGTGTTTGTTTTGTTTGTATCACTGAAATTGTCTTTATCCCTTTCCTCCTCCCTCTCTCCCTCCTTCCTTTTTAACTCCTTTTTTCCTTCTCTTCTCCTTCCTTCCTTCCTTCCTTCCTTCCTTCCTTCCTTCCTTCCTTCCTTCCTTCCTTCCTTTCTTCCTTCCTTCCCTCCTCCCCTCCTTCCCCCCTCTTTTCTTTTATTGTAGTGTTCTTTTCACCAAAGACCCTACAGAGCAAAGTCAAATGTGAAAAATTTCTAAAATCTTATTTGATGCAAAAAACCTGCAAAATTTTATAATCTATTTCTTGACAATATATGTACATTTCTTTTTTATTAACCTTTAAGTAAATTATTATTACAGGAAGATATGTGTTATTTATTCTACAGTTTTAAATACCCACCAAACACTATAATTTATCTCAATTTCAGGGGCATAATGTAATATCTCGTTTAATTCCCATATCAGCCATATGAAGTATTTTACAGAAAGAGTATTTAGAGTCATCCCTGGGAGCCTCTTCATATTATCAGCTCCATCCACCAGATTGAGTCAGTTGCAAATATCCAGATTTCACTTCTAAATCATCCATTTCCACTGTCATTGTCCTCATTCAGGGCTTCATTCCTGTCACCTAAATTCAAAACCTATTTACTAAGTCTGTTTCTATAGTCTCTAGTATAATTTAACAGTTACAAATTATAGTGAGAGCTGTTCTACTCATTTTTGTTTTCTTTGCTGGAATTTAACAGGACACAACCATGAACTTTAGGTGATCTAAATTCCTGACTGGAACTTAATTATCATGATACCCTTGGATCCTCCACACACGTAATTTTAGTGAAGTGGAGGTTCTTGCCTTGGAGGCAGACTTCATTTGGCGTATCTGTAAGAATGTGCCAGATTTATTTTGAAATCTTACTAATGTTTTCTCTCTGCATTTTTAAAAAATGAGGTAAAGAAGTCTAAGTGATTGTAATTCACTTACAAGCACAGTGTGATCTGCATCCTTACTCGGTTGTGAAGTCTGCTATGGGACCTCTTTTTGATGCTCAGTTTCAGCAGTAAAACAGAGAAGCTCAGACAGAGAATTGACATACAGTCACCAGGATACAGACCCTAATCCGTGTCAGACACTAGAGTGCGAGAGGACTAATCTGTTTCTAGGAATATGTAATCATGCATTTACAGAGCAGTTGTTGATAAATCCTTAGGCCATGTTTACTGTTAGCAAAAATTTGTCAAATAGACTCTGATTTTTAAAATCTGGATAATTAAAGAGAGCATTCAAGTTCTTTCTTTGAAGAAAAATATTGAAAAATATATTTATTGAGTCATAAGAATTGAATTTCTGCACATACACAATTGAATATATTTTGAATAGCATTATATTGTCAGGCAAAGGACTCTGTATGTGGTCACCTTATTCATGCTAAAGGCAATTAGTATTTTTAGCAAATCTTAAAAAGTAATATGAGCCTGAAATCATTTTGCATTCATGTCATGTATTGGATTTAAGACAATTGTATATATAACTTAAAACAATGTGATATAAAATTATTATGTGATGCTTAAATTTGACTGGGCTGTAGTTTCCCTTAGTAAGCTATATCTTTTTAGAAAAGTATGTAAACTTTCTGCATAGATATAATTTAAAACGTCTGCTATTACTCTCTCAACTGCTTTTAAATAATCCTTTGAAAATATAATTAACAACATGTTACTAAAATCTATAGTATATCATTTAAACTATCAGTATTTAGCTTAAGTTATACAGGAGGTTCAAATGAACTGCATTCTTATTTTCTGTAAAACAAAACACATACACAATTCTGACAAATGTAGATTCCATAATTACATTTAATCCTTTTGGAATGTATAGCAGCAATTTAGCATGCATAAGATTATTACAGAAAATGCAGTTATTTGACAGTATAGGTAGAAATAAAGCCTGCAGACAAATCTTACATATTCCGTTTTTGAAAAGACCACAAAATTCCCATTACTTTCCTCCTCCAAATAAGAGAAAAATCAAGGCATCTTCTAGCTAGTATTATACATTCAGGGAAACTACTGTTATATTTTTAGCTTTAAAAAAATTAACAAATGTTGTCCTACTAATTAGTATATTATGATACATCTACAGACCTTTTCAATCCTCGATTACTTTGAAGGCTCCAAAAAGGTGATGGGGTTCAGATGGGCATTTCTTCTTTGTGGGAGCAGAGGTTGGCCTGGCCTATTCATTTACAGGCTGCTTGGTCCGTGGTCACTCTGAGGCAACTGTGGCCTCAGAGTCTCATCTGTCCTCTTACTCCACTCAACTATATTTGGTAACTGAACTCATGTTTCTTCGGGCTGCCACCATCAGGAATTCCAGCAGTGAGCTGGGAGGCAGCCCCAGGTCTGAGGGCTGGGTTCTTAGAAATTGAAGGTGCTCAGTGTAGAAATAATTTTTTTATGGATCTAATAAACACAAGATTTACATTTATTCCTCTACACCTGACTTTGTGGCTGAAAAGAACTACTTTTCTTTTAACACATTCTTAATCAATTGGAAGAACTTAAGTAATTCTAAGGAGAAAAAGTAACACTCATAAAGAATACCCTTCTTATTATAATCTCCTCAGTGCATTTAACTTTTAGTTCATATGGTAGATTATCCTAAAGTACTAAATCCACTAACTATTGAAAAATTGAGCACCTGTCAAATTGTGTGAAGAGTCCACTGTTCTCTTCAAGTTGTTAATTAAAAATTATTATATGACTATGATGTGTATTAGTCAGAGTTCATAGTGGGATTAAATAGGCAAGCATAGAGTGAATGAATTTTATGTACATTGCAACATTGATTTCTTAGCCCAATGCCTATCACATCATGAGCATCCAACAGAAATTTGTTGAAGAAATAAATAAACATTGAATGAATACTATCAGGACAAGTATGAACCCTCTTACTGTTAAAAAACATGTTTCACAACCACTTTATTATTCTCTAGAATTCCATTGTAACATACTCGAACATTCTGAACTTTCAAATAACAAGTAGCTGTGACAAGAACAGAAAGCTTTTCTGTTCCAAGGTCAGGTAGCAGAGTCAAATCTAAGGCACAGAAAATAATCACACAAAACCTCCCTGTTACGTTCACTTGGAAATGATGTGTTGTTTCTTCCTTTGCCTGGAAAAATACCATTATAGCTGATACAGTTTCTGATTTAAAGAACACAGAAGTTGAAAAAAGACGAGGCCCTGGAAGAAATTTCTGGGACCTGGATCAGGTAAGGGACCAGGATCTTCAACTGTATCTAGTGCTGTATTTCTAAAAATTGGTAATGATGGGGAAAACAAAACAAAACAAAACCCCAAAAAACAAAAAACATTTTGATACCTCCTGGCATTGTTGTGAGTGTCTTTTATATTAGTATTTGTATTTTTTTTGTGTTTGAAAATGTCATAATCAAAAATTGAACAAAAACCTTTGTTGTATCCTAAGGCAAACTGAATATGGAAGAAGTTGTAGGAATAAATGTGTTGTAGCCTCTCCATGATATTACCTTAGTTATGGAAAGAAATGCTGAGATTAACTAGGCAAGTGTTTAAAAATGCCATATATACAGTGAGTATATTAATAATATTATTAAATTAAAGGTAAATGGATGTTAAACCATATGACTCAAACTTCGTCTCCATGTTCTAACAGGTTTTAATGCTGTACTGATGATTCATTAGGTAGGAACCCCCAGGATTATTTTCCCTCTGGACCAGACTGCATCCAGGCAAATCCCAGGCACATTTTACAATCCCACCTGTATTATGTGCTGAGGACATACACACTCATGCTGATATCTTTCTCGTACTAAAACAGTCCCAAGAAGATAAATATTCTTGAAATGAGTGACTCATCCTTTTTCTGTTGTTGCAGAATCTTCACAAATGAATGAAAATACATTTTCTCTTTCTTTTTCCAGAAAGTATAGCCAAGTTTTATTATGTTTAGTGTTTTTCAATTACAGGAGAAAATTCACACATTTGTAGAAATGAAAAGTTGAAAGTAGCATGTGACAGTGATTTGCCAAAATAACATGGATTTGTATGTAAGACTGAAATTATGTTACTGGAGTATCTGCAGGAGATGGGGGCTGGTGCTTGTATAGTGAGATGGTGGTTCCAGCCTGAGGAGAATAGGGTTCTTGGAGCCAGGAAGGACAGAGTAGTGGTGGGATCTGTGATTGGCCATGCATTACACTGAGCAGGGTCTGGGCATTGATGCCTGGGCACTGAGCATTAAGCATCGTGGCCTTGGGAGCTGCAATGAAAGAGGTGGGTACCTCTGCTTTCCAGTGGGCCATGGGGGCTAGAGCAAGGAACCTGACAATGCATCTAATGGTGATCTTGTGGGCCCAACTGGAAGGAGGCCTCTCCCACGTTTCTCTGAAATGCCTGGCCCCTAAATTTTGCTCTAATACCAGGAAAGTGATAAAACTGTAAGAAGAGAAAAGAAAGAAAGAGAGAGAGAGAATGAGAGAATGGGAGAGAGAGAGAGAGAGAGAGAGAGAGAGAGAGAGAGAGAGAGAGGGAGAGGGAGAGGGAGAGAGAGAGGGAGAGAGAGAGCGCAAGTGCTAGCTTGTGGTCCTGAGAAAGACCTTAAAGCTAGATATAATTTTATTTAAAAAGATAAAGAGATGCGACTTTTCTCATATATTGTGAGCAGTGCAGTAAACTATGCTTGTTTTAAAAATACTATAGGAATCTGAAAAACAAAAGTTCTTTTCCTTAGAAAAGCTATATGGCTTTCTCCACGGATAATGAATGAGTCCTTGGACGAAATTTAACATCTACTGTTGATTTTCATCTGTGTGGGATGGGAAGAGAATGGTTCTACCTTAACACGATAGGGAGATACATTAAAGTGTATGTGTTTGTTAGTGCATGCGCACACATACACTCTCTGCCACAACTGTTACCCGAGGAGAAGTCGCCCTCTAAAACCACTGAAGCACTAACAAATTCCTCATGGAGGAAAAGCAAGGAGTGGAGTCATGAATTAAATGAAATTCCATCTTATGCTTATATAGAAAGGACATTACATTGAAATGGCAGCATGAGTTAAACAAACAACACATGTTTTGGTCTATTTTTTGACCTCGTTCAATTCCACTGACCTTAAAAAACTGGATCCCTGTTTCATTTTATTCACTTCATTCAGCAAAATTAAAATCTTCAGGCTCATACAAATTGGGGGAAAAAAGGATGTGGAATGCGTAAATAAGTGCGTAGTTAAGAGACGATACTGAAGATAAGATTAGGGTAAAAGTATTATACCTAGCAGGTTGTCACATTGTCATATATATATGTGTATATATATATGTAGCATCATCATATTATATATATGTAACCATATTTATATGATATATATCTCATATATATGTATATCATTATCTGTGTCTATAATTCCTTTTTCCTGGAACATGAATTAAAAAGTTTAAAATTTTCCTGGAAGGTAACAGCGGCTGCTCTGGGGGAGCACACGCACTCCGACCGGGGCTGTGAGCAGGGCTGGGTGAGGGACTTCACTTGGTGTGCATGTTGTATTGCTGCTTCTAACAGCGGCATCAGAGGGAAAACGGTATCAGAGATTATTCCGACTATTACTCTTTTCATTTCTTATACTTGTCCTTATTAATAATAATGACATTCAAAATGTACTTTCTATTATAGTGTACAAGAGGTGATATGGAAAAGATCTTGCAAATGTACTGTTAAGTAAAATAAGCACATTGTACACTAGTTATTGTATTTGGAAGGTAATATTAAAGGAAATTGTCAATTATGTTTTTCCTTTTTGCATTTGACATTTCCTGTGCTTGTATTACCCTTACCATAAAGTATTACCCCTCTAAAGATTATCATGCAATGAACTGAAAGTCATTTTAATCTTTTAAAATCCCTTCTTTACTGACAAACTACTAGAGAGTAACACTTTTTGAAGTCCTTTGGTTATAAAATAGAGAATAATTAATTAAAGAAATTTTGAATTCAGTATGTTTCAATTAAGTGAATTAAAATAAGCTTTATTGAGTTTAATATATTAAACAGGATTTCCACTACTGTGGATCAGCTGTTGTCTGCTAATTTGCAAATCATAAGATCCATTTACAGGTGGGCATATTCTGCATCTAAGCATTTATCTTCATCTGGCTAGCCTTAAAATGTCATATCCTTTGACCTACTCTATCCTAGATCTGCTCTGAGGACATAATGCTTACTTCAGGAAAAGCGTTGTGTAAAATGTGGTCAAGTCTACATTACCTATAGAAGCAAAAGTTGAAGCAACTTAAATACAAGTTATGGAATGACTTAGTAAATGCATAGGATTTTGAAGTAGCCATAAAAAAGCATTTTTCTGGTAGTTACATTAGTATAGAGAAAAAGCTCATTATATCACCCTAAGGGGAATAAGAAGGAAACCAATAGCTTTACAGTTTGAATATAACCTTAAAAATGTAATTTTTGCATGGCTGAAAGCTTTGATGGTTTAAATGGATCTGGTTCAATTTTTTTTTAAAGTATGAAACTAAACTTCAACTACGAAGCCATTTGTTTTTTTTCCCCCTACATTAGAAGGGAAAGGCAAAACTTCCAAAATAATTGGATATTTAAAAATGTCTTTGAGACTTATTTGACCTAAATCAAAACTCATAGCCTTTTGTTTCCCTTAAGGTCCACATTATACATGCCTGATGGAAAGACTTAGGGAGGGAAGATCAAACTTGCGAGTGGAGTGGTCGCTGCCAGACAACTAGGGACAGCTGTATAACAATTTCAGAAGCTGCTGACCAAAGAAAGTTTAATGTGGAAGGATGTGGCTGTCACTCCCTGAAAAAACAGAAATGAAGGAAGAAGATGGTAAAGGAGGAGATCAGCTGTTGGACCAAAAGAGGATTTAAACATTGAAAAAAATGTCAACCATTAAAGACAGTTGCTATGCCACACAAAATCCTGAGGTCAGTCCGTCATCTACTTCTGTTAACCCAGCAATTTGCTCAGCCATTGCTATTTTGGGAAGGAATTTCCACAGAGCTGGCATATCTTCAGCCCTGGAGGTTTCCTCTGATTGACTGATCAACAGGTGTTGAAAAAGCCTGTGACAGAAATATTGCAGACCCAGTGCTCGCATCTAACTTCTATAACTGGGACTGTAGTGTCACTGAAGTGTATCGTTTCTTCATCAAGGAGCCTTTCTGCAGGAGAAGGCAAAACACATTATTTACAACATTGATAGGTGGTTGCTTTTCCACAGGCACAGTTAATGCCATGCTGATTTACGATTTAAAAATTGAATATTGTATGAATGATTACACAAATGAAGCCTAAATAAATATGATATAGAATGAACTTTTCAAAGAAATGTTGTTGACATTATAATCCTAAAATATATTAAACTACCGTATCTTGATTTATTTTTGTTTCAAAAGCAAATTGTCACAAAAGGTATTAGAGCAATGGTCATCAGTATTAGGGGAAAAAACAAAAGAAAAAGCATATATAAAGTATTAGATTGTCAAACACTTAAGGAATATAATTTATTTTATTCCTTTTATACTCAATTTTATTTCTTCATTTAAAAGATTACTCAAAGCAAAAGAAAACATTGCTCTATATGAATTATTCAAATTTTCATTAAAAATTTAAATAAGGCCTAACTTCTCACAAGATTTATCATATCATACATTTTACTATATTCAAAGTAAAAGCCAGACCTGGCTGGTGTGGCTCAGTGGATGGAGTGCCAGCCTGCAAATCAAAGAGTTGCTGGTTCAATTCCCAGTCAGGGCATGTGCCTGCGTTGTGGGCCAGTTACCCAGTAGGGGGCGCATGAGAGGCAACCACACATTGATGTTTCTCTCCCTCTCTTTGTCCCTCCTTTCCCCCTCTCAAAAAATAAGTGAATAAATAAAAATTAAAAAAGAAAAACAAAATAAAAGCCAAAGTCCTTATTTGGTCTCTAGGGTCATATATAAACTGCCTCCTCACTCTTTGTGACTTAATATTCTCCCACTCTCACCCTGATCTTTCAGTTTCAGCAAAACAGAGCTTTCTGCTGCTTCTTAAACCCATGGGACTCACTCTACCCCAGGGCTTTGCTCTTTCTCAGTCACTCACTCATTGGATCTCCCAGAGAACAGAGTGGCAGGGCCCACCACTTCCCTCAGATCATGAGGCAAAAAGTTGCCTTCTTGGTGGGGCTTTCCATGTTTATCCTACCTAAAATTTAACTTTCTTTTTCCATCAATATTTTATATCCCTTCCTCCCTGGGTATTCTCTTATGGTTTATCTTTAACACAATGTTCTTTTTCCTTCTTTTATGGTGTACATTCTCCACTGGAATGTAAGCTCTGACAAAAGGGGTTTCATATTTTGTTTACTTTTCCATCATTATAATAAAAAGTACTTGGGGCATAGTAGAAACTCGATAAATATATGTTTAGTAAATGACCAGCAGGGAATGAGTAGAAAATACGGTGTCTGAGCAGAGTTGCTTAGAATGCTACTGTTACCACTCACACAGAATGTGAAGACTTGTATCTCCCTGGTAACTCAGGGAAGGACGTGTTTTCTGGTGCTACATTTAGGGTTCCCAGTATTTCCTGAAGATAGTAATAATAATAATATCCTGCATACTATTGGTTTGCACTTGGCCTCTTTACAAAAATGAATTCATTTAATCCTTTAACAATGCTGTGTTAGTCATATTATCTGGATTTCAGAGATGAAAAATTGAGACTAGTTAACTAACTTATGCACTATATTGAAGCTAATATGTGGTGGGATTTTTACTAGATAGATCATCTGAATTAAAATACTTATTTGTCATCATGAAGCTATGGTGTTTGAGAGATCTAAAAAGAGATGAAATATGAATAGGCAGATCTAATCTGAAAGCGATGAAGATATGTTAATGGACTTTAAACCAGGGAGTGACACAATTAGGTTTACGTGGTAGAGAAATTACTCTGGCAGTAGAGTGGAAAATGGGACAGAGGGAACAGGCTGGAGCCAGGAAGTAAATAAATCAGGGAAAAATATGAAGCTCATTCCAGTGAGTGGAGGAGGTGATAGATATAAAAAAAATTAGATATGTCATGAGCAAGAACTTATTGAGAGTTGAGGGAAGTGAAAAACCAATGATAGCTCCTAGGTTTCTTACTTGGGAAGTTAGAAATATATGATGGTGTGATTAATCCTCATTAGGAATGTAAGAAGAAAAGTAGATTTGGAAGAGAATAGTGTAGCTGGAATCAAGGGAGAAGAGGCCCTTTCAAAAGGAGAGGCTAGTATAAGGTTTCAAATATTGCCAAGAGGCCAGTAAGTCAAGGACTAAACAGCATTGTTTGGATTAAGCAATCAATAGATCATCATTGGTGATATTTGGTAGATATCAAATACCTGCTGCAGGGCAGATTCTGATCTAAAGGTAGACCAGATCAATAATCTTTAGGAGTTTGAAGACAAAGAAGTGGAAGTGGTAAATGTATACCTTTACAAGATACCACATTGGAAACGAAGAGATGAAATAGGGCAGAAGCTCATTCATTTCATTGTTTTAAAGATGGAAGTGACTTGAATATTTTAAGGGAATGGATGTTAAATGCCAGTTGTACTGGATTCCTGTTCCTTTTGTAATAAATTACCACAAACTTAGTAGCTCAAAACACACATTTGTTCTTTTCACAATTTGGAAATCAAAACTCTAAAATCAAGGTGTTAGCAAGGCCATGTTACTTCTGGGGCATTCAAGGGGGGAAGTATGTCTTCTCGCCTTTTCCAGATCCCAGAGGAAACCTGCATTACTTGGCTTGTAGCACCCTGTTCCTCCTACAAGCCAATAGCATAGCATCTTCTCTCCTCTCTGATTTCCTGCCTCTCTCTTCTAAGGATTCTTGAGATTACATTGGGTTTGCCTCGGATAATCAAGGATAATCTCCAATCTCAAAATCTTTAATCACATAAAGAAATTTTCTTTTGATATGTAAAGTAATATTCACAGGTTCTGGGCATTAAAATACAGACATCTTCAGGGGCCATTTATTTGTCTACTCAGTTCACTCTGTGTTTCCAGAGAGTCACATCTATTTCATATGCAAAATATATTCACCCCATTCCCAAGTCCCCCAAAGCCTCAACTGATTACAGTATCACAAGTATAAACTTCTATCTAAATTTTGTCAGATCAAAGGACACAAATCTCATCTACATTATTTAAATCAGACATGGTTGAGACTTTGAATATGAGGCAAAATTCCTCTCCCTCTGTGTTTATCTTTGAAGCTAGAAAACAAGTTACCTGCTCTAAAATACAATGATGGGACAGGGATAGAGTACCAGTTATAGACATTCCCATTCAAAAAGGAAGAAAATAAAAGGAAAAAAGGTACTGTTGGTTCCCCAATTTTTAAATATAGCAAAGCAAACTCCATTAGATTTCAAGGCTTGGGAATATTCCTTTGTGCCTTTGGGGAAAGGTAGCACATGTTTGAAACTGAGTAGTTTAAATGACTGTTTTCTTGACTGTAGAATTTTGGGAGTCCTATAGCCTTCTTTCATTTATTTTTGTCCCTTTCAGGTTAAGCTGGTAGTGTTTCTGCTGATGGAACATCCTTGTGGATCTCCTGTGTAGTCATAAGGATCCACTCCAGTGGACAAGAGTCTTTGTTGAAAATCCCATTTACATTTCTGACTTTTGCTGAGGAGGCTGGAGGGAATCCATGAGCCACATTCCTAATCTCTTCATGAGCACTCTGTGTGATTAATTACTCTTACCTTTTGAATTTTTTGAGGAACTAGCAAAAGGTTATCCAGCCATACTTTTGACTTTCTTAACAGAATGATTTCCTCACAGCGAATCTTCTAATCTTAGTATCTTTTGCAATCTGGACAGGCTGAGAATTTCCCAGATCATTAAGTCCTTGTTCCTTTTGCTTAACCATTCTTTCCTTTCATAAGGACCCTTGTAATTAAACAGTTCCACACAGATAATCCAAGGTGATTCCCCCATCTTAGGAGTCTCAGTTTAATTGCATCTGTAAAGTTCTTTTCACTGTGTAAGGTGACATACAAATCTGAGGCTTGGGACATAGATATTTTTTGGGGGAGACCATTATTTAGCCTACTATATCTATAGACAGGGAGAGGTGAATGGTATAGGAAAATTCTTTTAAAGGGGTGGGATTGTTCAGGAAGCTGGAGATAATCAAATCCAAATCAAAGGGTTTAGTTGTGTTTTTTATGAAGTACCATATAGTCTTTGTAGGATATAAGTAAGGATGTAGATGGTGTCAGAGAATCGAGAGGATTCTCTTTGAAATAGCAGATATGCTTGCTGAAGGGACTTGAAGAGAACAGTAAAATGCTGTAGGGTTTCCAGGGTCACTGTAAAATAAGTAAGAAAAAGTGGTCATAAGGAACACAAATGAGGTGATAAATACTAGACAGTTTCTCTTAATGTCCTGGCACAGGAGAAGGATGGTTTAATTGATCCAGGTTACCAAACAAGTTCTTAACCTTGCGTCATATTGCATAAAAATTATTTTCCTTGTCTATACATTCTTCAAGGTTATTTATGACTTCCTACATTTTGAATTTATTCCTTTACCACCTAAATAGTTTTTAATTTTTATACAATATGATATATTGAACTTTTCTCAGGTGACTTTTGTATTATTGTAAGTTTGAAAAACCTACTTCCATCTAGATAACTGATAAGTATTCTATAGTGTTTTCTTCTGGCTATTTTATCACTGATTCTATATATTCTTGAATATATGTGGAAGCTATTTTACTGTCTAGTAAAAAGAGATACCCCAAATTACCCTCTCAAACAGCTGAAATAGCAACATCTGAACAATCTTTATCCTTCTGACTCATTTGCAGTGCCTTCAAAGCACCATATATTATGTTATAGCTATTACTGTTTATATTTTGATTACTACTCTTTCATACTGTTATCTATTATTCTGTTGTTTTATTTATCATAGCTTCATAACATATTTTTGAAAAACTATTTTGAACAACCCACAAAAATTAACTCTGCAAAATACTTCAAAGTTTAGCCAATTATATAATTCCCTTCTTTGTCAATTTATGCATATCATTTTTAAAAATTATTTTTTTTAATTCTAAGCCAAAAGCATACTGAAGAATCTTAGCCTTAATTTGTTGTCAAGTTTAGAAGATATGGTAAAAATGTTTCCCTTTCTCATTGAAATGTTAAGACAAATGGATAATTTGCCTGGGCTATTTCTTTGCTAAGTTATTGAAGCTTAACTTTTTGTGTTAGAATTTTTTGTTTTGTTTTTAATTTGTCTCACTCATATAAAGTGGGTAGAAGTAAATAAACATTTGCTATTTTGGTGTATATTTAAAAATATAGCTGATTTTAATTGTAAAGAAATAGATATATGTCTCTAGTGCAACCCTTGTGAAATTATTTGTGCTTATCATCCTTTTAATTCCCTGACTTCTGACTTTTTGACATTTCTTAACTTTATTAATTTCTTGTAGATAACTATCATTACTTGAATATGCACCTTAGAAGTGATCCTTTAGCAATCAAATTGTGTATTTGTGCATACATGTAAAAGCACATAAAATACTCACAATTTCTTGATATGTTGGTTTTACATTTATAGACAGGAAAATTAATGCTCAGAGGCATTCCTGAATACTACACGCTATAATATCAAAAGCTTGAATAGATTTTGAGCATCTAGCTTTGATAAAGAGGACTGAAATGGAATGCATGACGTAGGTAACACTTTGTACCCCGGATTAGCTCTGGTAATAACTTTGGCATCAGAGCAGAAACAATTATTTTAGTCAACATAACTTTGAATTACAGAAGCTTTGTATAAAATAAATTCCCAGTACCTTGATCCAATAGCCATGTTAAATTATATATATATAGACAAATACACAAACATATATGTATGAAGATATGTTAAATGATGGCACTAAAGCCACATACATGTTGTTATACATCCAAATGTCCATGCTGGAGGTAGGTAACTAAAACCAAATGATGATAGACCTAAGATGAGAGTATGACTGAGAACACGTTTTGGGAAATGTCAGAAAATTTCTCCTTCCTCTTTTGTGATTGGGCCAAAGTAAATAAATCAGGTATTCTGCCAACAGGTGACAATATTTATCTAGATCACTGTCTAGTGTGGCTCTCAGTTTTAGTTAGAAACAAATGTATTCCTATAGCTCTGGCATAGCTGAAAGTATAACTTTTTAGATATGGATCTAAAGATGAATTGGATTCATTATTCATAATCTCATACCAATTTAAAATTTTTAAATAAGTTGTTTTGTAAGATATCTAAATATTTCAAATATCTGGGCATGTGATCTCGGCAAGTTACAATGAAAGTTTCAGTTTTCTTGAAAATATACTGCAGGAACCCTAGTTCTTACTTACTGGTTCGCTGGAACACTGAGAACTGTGTATGACAATTGGTCTAGGCTTAAATTGGATCAGCCAACCTTCCCTGATCAGGACTCTGGAAGAAATACACGGTCTGGCAGCGTGCATGGTTAGTGTCCAGCACCCATGTAAAGAGGGGTGAAGAGCACACACTTTAAGCCAGACCTCAGCTTAAGTCCCAGCTCTTGCCTACTTTAACTATATAATGTCTGGAAAATGACTTACGGTCCTAGAGCACATTTGAAAAATGGAGACAGTAATAATGAATTCATTAAGTTGTTGTGTTAGTTAAATGAAATAATTTCTGTACAAAACTTTACTCAATGCTAGAAAATACAATTGGTTCAGATCCAACTACTAGACCTTCTTTTACCTTGAACTTGGGTATAGATACTTAGAGGGATTGAGGAAGGGAAATAATTTCAAAGTGACCTAGGTTGATTTGTTTGTTGCTTTAAAGCATTTAATGCCATCCTGTAAGATATCATTTGCAACCAGAAATCTATGGGTATTTCACATTAATTTGTGTTTCTATGAAGAGGGAGGTAATTTTAGCATGGTGATAAAACCAACAAACAGAGAAACAAACATGGCCTCTGGAGCTGAGTTGTCTGGGTTCTAATCCCAAACCAAGCCTTCACTAGGCTGTATGACCCTGGATAAATTTTTAATCCAGGGTCAATTTGATTCCAGGGAATCAAATTTCCTCATCTGCAAAACAGAGATGATAACAGTATCTTCTTCATAAGGTAATAGTGGGGATTAAATGAGTTAATTCGGCAATATAGAGCAGTGCCTGGAACTTGGTAAACATTTTGTAATTGTTTGCTGTTATTATTTTTGCTTTGCTTCCTACCAGGTACCAGGTTTCCTACCATGTACACTAGACTGTGACTTTCCTTATCTTTTTAAATTGAGATATAATTAACATATGACTTTCCTAGTCTTTATTTCTCTAATACACTGACTTAATCTCGATCGGCTAAACAACATTCCTTTTCAAAGCCTGCTTTTCTGAGCCTGCTTTCTGAACATGGTAGTAAATCCATGGACTCACAAATAATGTCCTAAAAATTTCTTGGGTAGACCAACCTATAATGAGTGCAGTATAACTTAAAGCAACATGATATGTTATGCTGTAATATTTTACAGTCTGGAAACCAGAGACTGTATGTAGTTTTCTTTACTAAACTTTAGTTTTGAAAGACAAATATATAAATTTCAAGCATTATAATAACTTAAAATAGCCATACCAGTATTTCAAATTTATATAATATCTAGTGAGTTATTTTTTAAAAAATCTTTTGGATAATCCACAAATTCCAATGTCACTAGAAGATACAATATATCAGTATTTAGCTTCAGTATGGTGAGGGCCTAGATAACTATCTACTTATTTTCCATGAGATCTAACACAGGCACAGTCTTTATAAAAGTTGGCCCCTTTGAAGCTCTTGCATCTGGGCTGACCATCCTGCACCCTACCTCATTTAATCAAACTTGGGATTCAGGCAGACTCTTGGCTCTCTCCTTCACCCCAAGTCCTCCCATTGTCTTGGCTGACATCAGCACACCCTGATGTCTATTTTTTTCACACCCTGGCATATTCATCTTCAACTCCTTGGTTCTACACTTGGATGTGCTCCACTTTCAAAATCTTGAATCAAAATGTGTATCAGTTATGCATTGTTAGATAGCAAACTACTCCAGAACTTAGAGGCTTAAAGCAACACATGCAAACCTAGTATGTTTTCTGGATATCTTATCCAGAGCATTAAAATGACCCTCATTGATTTTAAATCCCTGAAATAAAGGGTCTTCTACTCCAGGCCAGCTCTTGTCTGTGAATTTCCAAATCTTTAGATTCATTTATAAGTGAATCTAAAGCCATTTATAAGTGCCTTAGCTTCTGCACACTTTAAATGTTCACACTTTAAGATGTTCATACCTTTTGACCTGTTCTCTCCTACTCTTCTTTGAAGACATGTGTTGATATCATGTTTACCCCAACATGATGTATAATAGAAAAAAATTGGTAACAACCTAAATCTCCAATGGTTAACTCATAGAATTTTAAAGTGGTCATAGAAAGTGCTGTTTATGAAATGTTTGTAATGGCAGAGGAAAACTCTTTATAGAATGATAGTGGGAAGAAGAAGAAATCATTTGCATTTATCATATGAGTGAATTATTAAAAAAGTAAGCATCTTTTTATGGCTGAAGATTTTAATGTTTTAAATTGAGTTCATATAAAGAGAAATAAAAGGCTTGACTGGGTGAATTTATTTATTTATTTATTTACTTGCGTACTTTTGTTCACTAGAGGGGAAAGGCAAATCCACCAAAATAATTGAATATTTAAAAATGTTTTGCAACTTAATTGAACTGACTCAAAACTCACAGCCTTCTGTTTCTTTTAAAGTCCACGTTTTACATGCCTCACGGAGATACTTAGTGAGGGACTGTCAAACTTGCAAGTGGAGTGGTCGCTGCCAGACAACTAGGGACAGCTGTGTGACAATTTCAAAAGCTACTTTGAAAAGAAAAAAGAAAGTCTAATATGGAAGGGTGTGCTGTCACTCCCTGGGAAAACATAGATGAAGGAAGAAGATGGTAAAGGAGGAAATCAGCTGTTGGACCAAAGTGGGATTTAAATATTTTTAAAATGCCAACCACTGAAGGCAGTTGCTCTGCCACACAGAATTCTGAGGTCTGTTCCCTGTCTACTTCTGTTTGCCTAACGAATAGCTCAACACTATTTTGAGAAAGAATTTTCACAGAACTGGGATATCTTCGGCCGCCTACGTTTCCTCTCATTGACCAGTCAACAGGTGTTGAAAAGCCTGTAGCAGAAATATCACAGACCCAGTGTGCTCATTTTAATTTTATACCTGCATCAGTGATTTTGTTTGAATGTTTTACCTGTTTCTGCAGGGCAAAGAGTTAAATTATTGCTGGCATAATTACTTGTCTGTGGGTATTCATACAATTTATTATTGCCATATGTTTATTTATGACTTATAAATTTAATATTGAGGCTATGATCACAAATTCAAACCTCAAATTCTACTGAAACAAATTCAGTAGAGAATGAACTCTCTGTAATGAAAGATGTTGGTATTATGATTTTAGAAAGCATTCAACAATCTTTGCTTTTAAAAAATCCATTATATCTAGAAAAACATCATATTGAAAGTCCTTACAGTCTGAATACTGTCAGCCTGTTCTCTATTTCACTGTCTTTGGTTATATTTTGTTTGTTTCTTTGTTTTGTTGATTAGGTTCAAAACTAGGGATGGATGGAAATGGGAGGGACGTAGGGAGGGTTGGGTGGGGGGCCTGGAATGGGAGTAAAGGATAGAAAATTGTACTTGAACAATAATTAAAATAAAAAAGAAAAAAATTTAAAAAATAAAAATAAAAAATAAAATGCAAAAATAAACAGAAAAAAGTCCTTACAAAGCTAACACGTGAAGTAAGCTTTAGAAACAACTGTCACATTGTAATCAGAGAAAAAGTTAAAAAAATAGTGTTATATTGCTCCACTGAAATAATTTTCAGTGATTTAACAATAATACCTAATTGCATATGACCTAATGAATGAAAGGGTGATATCCTCACTGCTTCTTCATTTCACAGTCCAATTTGGCATGTTCCTAAACCCGAAATGAATGAATGGCTCCTCACAGTGGATTATCACAACCTAATGCTGTGGGTCCCATTAAGGCCCTCCTATCCAGTACACAGTTTTATTAAAATTATTGGCTCCATCCTATCAGTGTTGGTGAAATAATTTGCTATTATACAAATGACTAGTACAGTAGTTGCCCCTTTATCTGCAGTTTCCCTTTCTGTGGTTTCAGTTACCTGTGGTAAACTGTGGTCCAAAAAATAAATAAATAAATAAATAAATGAATAAATAAATAAATAAAAGTAAACTGTGGTTCTAAAAAGAGGAAATACTAAATAGGTAGATTTAATCCGATAGCAATGGGGAAGTGTCAAAGTGTCTTTTAACAGGGACTTGCCATGCTTAGTTCTAACGCTAAAAGGTAACCCTGCAGCAGGGAGGAAAATGGAATAGAGTCAGGAGGGAGTAGGCCGTTTCAGGAATCCAGATGAGAAATGGTGACACTTGCTCCAGCCTTTAAAAAATAGGAAAGAGAAGAGATTCTAGAATCCATAAGTGTTAGGAATTCAAGTTCACTGGGATTTAAGGGAGATGAACAGTGGTTACCAGGCTTCTAATTTGATCAGCTGTTGAGTGCTGATTTCACTAATGCTAATAGAAAAGGTAGGACGAGAAATAGATTTAAAGAATACTATATCTGAAACCAAGGGACAAGAGGCATATTGGAGAAGTGAGATTGGTTAAAATCTTTCTAATATTTCAGAGATATGCATCATAGTAAATGAATCATAGATTAAACTAGCATTGTTTGGAGACAGCAATCACTACTAGATCATCACTGGTGACCTTAGAACAGTTTCAGAGCAGATCTGGGCAAAAGGGGTCTGCGGAGTAGGGTAAAGAAGGGTACCCTTCGGGTGTAGACCACTAAAGGGTACTGTGCCTAAAAGAGAAGGGAAGAAACAGAGCAGGGCATCATTTTTATTAGTGTTTTAAAACGAGACTTTTAGTGGAATGAACTGTGAATTTTAGTTGATGGGGTGAAGTTGAAGATGCAACCATCTGAAGAATAATGGACTGAGAGGCTCGAGGAGGCAGCCAAATCCTGATCATAAGGAGTCATTTATGTTGGGTCTGGGTGGTGCCTGCTGTATTCTTCTCAGACTCCGAGTAAGGGCATAATATGGAGTTATCATAAAGTTTGAAAAGAGAGATATGAAAAAAGAGACATGCTGCAATTCAAAAGCACTTGAGGTGAATATAAAGTTCTATGGGGTTGTAACCAATATTGTAAAATATTTCCAAGGCTTGGGGAAAAATAAAAAGCATCAGATGCATTTGTAAACAGTCTGATGGGACACAAATGGGGTCATTTCCTTCAGTGTTCAGAGAAAAAACAAATGAATTGATCTCAAGGATCAAAATGTAGGCAGAAAATGTAGAGGAAAGTCTAGGCTTACGCAGTTGAACATGTTAACTAGGGAAGGGTTGAACTGACTCATGGTTATCGTTATGATAAGAAAAACATCATGAGTCCTAAGAGGCTGAGGAACAGGGATTAAAAGGGAGGGGTCTGAAAAGCAGAAATGGAGTTTGTGACTATTAAGATTTGGACAAAGTCCAGGGAATGCTCCTGAGTGTAGGTTGTTGAGATGGAAAAAAACATGTCAACCAGAGCTTTGGTGTGTTGGTTAAATACACTGGAGTAAGAAATTGAAAAATATTGGGTTAAGGTTTATTGAGGTTTCACTTGTCATTAAAAATTGAAACAAACATAAACATTATGTATACTAAAAAACTTAACATCTCAATAATGTACCAAAAAAGAAAGTTAAATGAAATTATTTACCCATTGGTGAAAGACATTGAACTATAGAATGTGAAGCATTTGTCTGAGATCATGTAAGAGAGAAGATTTTAGGTAGACCTTTGGGATAGACCGGGTTTTTAATCTTGGCAACATTCACTAGTTATGTTATCCCTCTAAGCCTGATTTGTCTCATCTATGAAATGACAGAAATAATAGCACACACATCATGGAATTGCTACTTATTATTATAATACAATCTATAATTTCTGCTGTGAGCAAATATGTTTTAGTTTGCCATATTCGTTCACAATAATGTATTAGTTTCCTATTGCTGCAATTACAACATACTCAGTTGCTTAAAACAACACGAACTTATTCTTTTATAGTTCTGCAGGTCAGAAGTTTATAATCCATCTCAATGGGCTGAAGTCAAGGTGTTAACAGGGCTGGTCCCTTCCAGAGCACAGGTGGCAAACACAAGGCCTGAATCCGGCCCTATACCTTGTTTTATCCAGCCTGGCACCTTGTTTCTACCCGGTGGCAGCGCTGAGCTCTCGCTTAACTGTTAAGGAGTAGTTACATTTATACAGTCCTAAAATTACATTTGGCCCTTTAAAGGCAACCTCGAGGCTGATGTGGCCCCTGGTGAAAGAGTTTGACACTCCTGTTCTAGAGGTTCTACAAGGGAATCTGTTTCCTTGCCATTGCGTTCCTGGAGACCACCTGACTCCTTAAATTGTGGCCCCTTCTTGCCTCTTCAAAGCCGACACATTCTGTCACTGACTTGGCTTCTGTCATCACATTGCTGCCTTTGATCCTTTGCTCATGTCTCCCTCTTATAATGACCCTTTGAGTCCACTTGGGTAACCCATCATAATCTCTTCATCTCAAAATCCTTAATTTGGTTTATTCTGCAAAGTGCCTTTTGCTATGAAGGCCAACATGGTCACAGGTTTCAGGTATTAGGACATTGACCCTTGGCTGGAGGTGGGGAGGGCATCATTCAACATAACCACAGGCAAGTTCATTGCAGACATTCATGAGGGATGGATACGAATATGGTGTCACTTTAGGCCAGCCATGTGTCGAGTTCTAGGTTCTTTTATTTTCTTTCTCAGTATCATTAACAACAAACACATCACAAATTTGCAAATAAATAAATGAAAGCCTGATGGATGTGAAAAATGGCCACTTTCTCCAACCCCCACCTTTTTCTTTAACAACTTCAAACTCCAATTTATGACAAAGTATGTCATTCACTGTCTCTCTCTGCGCTGTGTTCCCTGTGGAACAGTGCCTATCCCTCTGCTCTTACCTTTCCTGCAGACAAAGCAAGCCCCCGTGGCTCCCCACTCTTCCTAAGACTACTCAAAATTCACTGCTGTCCCCACATTCCACTTGCTAGAATTCTCATACATTTGCACATTTATAGCATTCATGAAATTAAGCACACTAGGCCACCAGAAAGAGAGGCTAGTGTTGAAACCCAAATTGCAGAATTTAAGTGAAAATTACATCAATTAAACCAGAAATAAAAATGAGCATGTTGCATTTTCAATTTACTTTTTAAATGGTGTTTCTAGGCCCATGAAAGTTCCAAATATAGTTCACACAGAACAGTAATCATCAACTTCTCATAACAGAAACTCCACGTTCATGTATTGTTACCTACTGTTTTTGTTTTTCTTTTTGGATAAAGGTGGAGCAGCAACACCGCACATCTTATGGTCTAGTTTCAGATTATTTCATCTATTTCTAAATTCCACACTTGTTGATTTTCCTTTCCTTAGACATCCCAGATTTCTCTGCCTCATTTCCCTCTGTTTTATTTCTAAATTCCAAAGTCAGTATTAATGCCTCTGCTATCTCTTCATAAGGCTCAGACTGAAGGGAAAGATCCCATGGCTTCCAGTTCCTGATGGCGAGAATCGAAACTCAAATACTGCTGAGGTGAGAAAGGAAACCGAAACTCGCTTTTGAGGTATTCAAGACCGCGGAGGCGGCTCCGCTTTGCGCAGTTCAACGCTGGTCCAGGGTTTCCTGCAGCTTCTCTCGAGCCCTGCTCCTGGTCTCCCTCTGCCACTCCCGTCCCGCGGAGCGCGCCGATCAGCGGTTCTTTGGACGCAGCAGGTCTGGGTTCCTAGTATGGAGTCCGGGGGAAGGAACGGGTGGTACTCTGGGACCCGACGTAGGGCTGGCGGCGGTGTGTGTGTCCAGGGCAAGGGTTTCCTTGTAAAGGGGACTGGAGTGACGATGTCCGCGGGGGCTCTAGGTCTTGGATCAAAGAGGGAGGTGGTCTGGCAGTGGCTGTAGGATGGGTTCCCGAACCTGGGGTGCAGGGAGTTGCTGATGCCACTGGGCTCGCGAAGGCAGTGTCGGACTAGGTTCTGCTGGCTCCGGATGCAAGAATGGGGGGCGGGGGTGGGGAGGTACCAGAAGTAAGGGACACCTGTGATGAGCTGGGACATCTAAAGTCTGAAGGAGAGGGGAGAGTGTCAGGCATCTGAGGTATTGAGGACAACCAAGACACATTATGTCTGAACACACATACACACAAACACACACACCCCACCTCCGCACCGCAGCCAAAACAAAGCAAAGATACTGGCAGCAGCACGCAGTTTCGTCCCCTGTGCGGAATCTCAGACCCAGATCATAACTTGTAGAATCAGAATCTACATTTTAATAAGATCTCCCAGATGATTCCTATGCACCCTTAAACTTCAGTGGCTTAACAGAATAAAAATTTATTTCTTGTATAAAAGTTAATATTTTCGTGGTTTAGGGCATGTATTAATTTTCTATTGCTGCATTACAAATTATCACAAATTCAGTGGCTTAAATCAATAGAAATGTATCGCTTTACAGCCTGCGTGGATCAGAAGGTCTGGCACAGGGTAACTGAGTCCTTCACCCAGCGTCTCACCAGGCTGACAGGCAGGTGTCTGCTGCGGCCGCCACCTCATCAAGGCTCTCTGGGTGCTCACTCAGGTTGGTGGAAGATTCCGAGTCCTTACAGCTGTGGAACTGAGGTTCCCTGTTTTCTTGCTGGCTGTTGGCTAGGGGTTACTCTCAACCTTTTGCTTCTGCCCTCAGATCCTACCTACATGGCTCTCTCACAACATGGTGGCTTATGTCTTCCAAGCCAGCAAGGAGAATCTCTCCCTTGTCTGACGTGATAATGTATCCTTGTCATAGGAGAGACTATTCCATTAAACTCCCAGGTCCTGTCCATACTCAGGAAAGGAGACTGTAGGGGCATGTAGACCAGGGTGGCTGGATTCATGGAGCCCATCCTGAACTCTGCCCACTGCTGGTTAGCTCTTCTCCAGTGTTTCAGGGGTGTGATTCCTTCCATCAGAGGGCTCCACCATTCCCCAGGGCCTTCTCTGAATTGGGCCATCTCCCCTCTAATACATAACCCACAATTTCTCGTTTCCCCCTCTTCTTTCTTTTTAAGATTGTTTAAGTCAGAATTCAAATAAGATATTGACACTGCTATGATCAGATACGTCTGTCATAATGTCTTTCATCCTCTTGTAATTTTTTTGTTAATAAATGTGTTCCCCCCCACTTTGGTCTTGTAGAGGTTCTTCTGGTGCTCCTGATATCATTTAACATGTTCTTCTGTCTTCTAAATGTTTTGCCATTGCTACTAGAGCTTTGATCAAACTCAGGTTAAATTTTTGTTTTTGTTTTTTGCTAGTGTATTTCGATGGTGGTGCAGTTGTTCTGAAAGCAGATGTTTGCCTCTCTATTTTTTTTCCTGCTATCACCTGAAATACCAAGGTCTGTAAATTCAATAGGAATTGTAAAATCATTATTCCATCTCCTTATTAGCTGGATTTCCTTCAGTTGATGGAAATGAAACTTTCCATTTTCATTATTTGGTAACCCAATGCTACAGTACTTATATGAAAGGCAGATTAACATCTTGATTTCAGAAATCCTTAATTTTTTTTTAATTTTAAAGGTTTTATTTATTTATTTTTTAGAGAGGTAAAGGCAGGGAAGAAGAGAGGGAGAGAAACATCAATGTGTGGTTGCCTCTGGAGCACCCTTGGTGCTGGGGACCTGACCCACAACCCTGGCATGTGCCCTGACTGGAAATCAAACCAGCAACCCTTTGGTTCACAGGCAAACACTCAATCCACTGAGCCATACCAGCCAGGCTCTTAATTTTTGATATGCTATCTTTAGATGCTATCTATAGACTTTCTGCTATGAAAAATGAGGAACTTATATGCTCTTCTCTTTCTGCAATTCATCCTTTTCTGAACTTCCCCATTTGGTTAATTAATGTTATTTTTATATCATCAGGGTTAATCATAATTTATAGTATTTTGAGACCTTAATTCTTGTGATTTACTTCTATATTGAGTCAAAAATGGAAAATCAGTAAATAGTAGTTACAAAATTATCATTATGTACACATTATTCACTGTAGAAGCAATCTATATGTTTGGCTGGGAAATGTAGTACTAGATCATTAAAGCTACTTTTTGAAATTGATACTGTGAACCTAAAAATAACAGTGAGAGGAAACAAGCATTTATTTAAGATAAATAGGAAGAGCTATTTGGGAAGAATTGATTCAGGCAGAAGCCCAAATAATGTTCTGATTAGGAGACAAAGACAAGGGTATTTATAAGAAAAGGGAACAATTACATCAGTAGAAGAATGACATTTCTGTTGGTGCAGATATATACCAGAGTGGCCCTAATTCTAAACAATTTTTAAAATTTTTAGTCTGGTAGTCATCAGACTGGTAGTCATAATATCTGCTTTCTTCTTATCTTTGCAGAAGTTCTTTGGGACAAAGTGTTGCTTTAGGCCCACTGCTGAGGTCATTTTGCCTTGTTTTAACATTCCAGACATTTGAGGATAAGACATGCAAGGCAGTTCCTCTGGCATGGCAGCTCTGGCTTCATTTTAAAGTGGTTCCATTTATATTTTTTAAAATATTTTCCCTCTTTTTGATCAAGATATTTCCTTGAAAGTGTCACTGGCCAATAAAAAAAACAACCACCCCACCAGCAATCAGTTATTAGAAGCATAATTGGTTCTTTCTTGTCAGGTGGCTGGCTCCTTTTGGGTGTCATACTGTTGTTGGTCCTTCATCACCAGGAAGGTTCATTCCTGGTGGGCCACGTCCCATGTAGCAGAGAAAGTGGTTTTCTCTTTCTTAGGAACCTTAGGCCACATTCGAGCAACAAGAGCACCAGATAAAAGGAAGGCTTTTTCAGTCATATTTCTTTAAGGGCAAACATTTTCTGTAGTTTCTTGAGGTTTCTCATATGAAGTCTCATAGGCCTTAGTAGTCATTTCAAAACATTGAACAACTATTACCTAGGTGATGTCTATACCATTGAGCTATTGCAAACAAAGTTTCATAACAGCAAACATTTCTATAATAACAAACAAAATGAAGAACAAATTTGAACTAGAAGGTAATACTTGAGGGCAGTCAGCTGAAGATATTAAAAAACCGTGAGGTATCATTGGGCACTGTACTTAATCATTGGCTTGTACCCATAATTTATTTAGCTCTATCTTTATTTCATCAGGTGTTTTTTTTTTATCTAAGTACAGCAAAGGCATCAATAACAGAGCACACCCCACCTTGCTTAGATAAGATATGCTCAAGAGCAATTTTTTTGTCTATTTTTGTCTAATGCAAAGAAATGTAAAGATTTTTCATGGTTGATTATTGCAGTGGTGTTTATTGTAAACCTGCCCAAGGAAAAAGTAATTTTCCAAATCTGGTACCTGTACTGGAGTTGCCGTCACAAGGCATTAAAGCATCCTTAGCTATGTGTATAACGAGTCACCCATTTTGACCGGTGAAGTAGGTTAAAAATGATGCCCAATGTTGAGTTATTTTTCTAGTCAGAAATTAAGGGGAAAAGAGGAAATGATACTTATTATAGTATGTGCTTCGCATCATATTATTTGTGAGGTATTAAGGAATTAAAGGAAAAAAGGGAAATATAAAAGGATATATGATACAGGCCTAGTCTGAAATCTTGGGTTAGTTGTTCACAACAGATGTCATCAGCGTCTTAAATAACTTATTACTTAAGTTATAAGTAACTTAATAACTTAAAAATAACTTAATAACTTTCCAAATAACTTAATTTCCAAATAACTTAAAAATTTCAAATCCTAGATTGGCTGAGCAGTCAAATTAGGTGTAAGAGATTTCTTTACATGGGGAAACCTGCATCCAAGAGTCAACATCTCTAAATTCGGTCACACATGGATTAGTGAAGAGTACCTGGAATTTTAGAGGGATCAGACAGATATGAAAAGAAAAATACTTTTTTTTTTTAGATAAACGATTTAATTCTGTTTACAAGGGTATAATTTAACAAATCGCTGTAGGTCGTAGGTAACTCAAGGGAATTTTTTTTTTATATCTGAAAGATAAAGATAAAAACCAGTAATATATAAAAATCATAAAATTATATCTTTATCAGTTCATTCAGTCCCATGTTATTAATTTTTATTGATCTTGATCTTTTTGTTAGCAGTTTTATGAATCCAGTTTTTCCTTAGAGTTCTGTAAGCCTTTATCCATTTCAATGTTATGTTTTTAAAAAATTTTTTTTGCCCCCACAACCAGTCATGTGCCCTGACCAGAAATCGAACCAATAACCTTTCAGTTTGCAGGATGCTGCCCAACTAACCAATTGAGCCACACCTGCCAGGGCCAATGTTATGTTTTTAAAGTTACTAGAAACCTGTATTTTAGAGCACTTGTCAGGGTTTTCTTTTTTTAATGAATCTTTGCAAATGAAATATATTTGTAAGAATATTTTCCCCAGAGTATCAGAGGAAAAGAGTAATTGTCTGTATGTGATAAAAAACTTAAAATGGCTATGGTTAAAAAATCTGGTGAGAGTTCATATTCATACATATTTAAATGGTGTACAATAATTGACTTAGTTATTCATTCCAAACTTCGTTTGACCATATATAATTTTATTTTTTTGGATCCCTTCTCCACAAACCTTGTACAACTTCCACCAACCTTCTGCAACGTACACAAACCTTTTGCAACTTACATATACCTTTCATTTGTTGTCCTGTTATTTCCTTCCTTATAGTGAAATGATGTTTTTACTTTAGGACAAAATTACTTTCCTTTTCTTTTTCTTCACCAAAAGGGGGGAAAAGACTCATGTACTTCATATCTTCCTTATCTCAAAATCATATTCTCTTCTTTCTCTCAACAAAAGCGCATTTTTGTGCTTCATATTTTCTACTAATAAAAACATAATCCTATATTTATATGCAATCATTTAAAAATTATTTTTAGTAGTTTTGTAAAAAACCATAGCTCTTATACAAATCAATTAATTTTTTTCAAGATTCTATTTCTTTTTAGAGAGAGGGGGGAAAGAGAGGGAGAGAAACATCAATGTGTAGTTGCCTCCTGAGGGCTCCCCTACTGGGGACCTGTCCTGGACCACAACCCAGGCATGTGCCCTGACTGGGAATCGAACTGACAACCCTTTGGTTTGCAGGGCAGCACTCAATCCACTGAGCCACTCCAGCCACAGCAACAAATCAATTTGGTAAGGGAACTTATATAGCAGTTTATATTTTTAAAAGTCCACTTTTTTTCCCCTTCAGTTTCTCTGGGCAATGATTTGCTTAGTTTCTTGGTGTTTACATTTCAAAGACATGATAAGTTTTATAACTTTCAGGGACAGAGAAAGACTGTAAGTTATTTAGCATTATTTATTTGACTATGCTTCTTTTATATTTTAACATACCAAATAAGCTTAATTATTTTATTTCCCCTTTTTATTTTTATTTTTAATATATTTTATTGATTATGCTATTACAGTTGTCCCACTCTTTTTGCCTTTGCCCCCCTCCACCCAGTACACCCATTTCCTCCAACAATTCCCCCCCACCCCACTTAGTTCATGTCCATGGGTCATGCATCTAAGTTCTTTGGCTACTCCATTTCCTATACTGTTCTTAACATCCCCCTATTTTGTGCCTACTAATTTGTACTTCTTAATTCCTGCAAGTATTCCTCCTTCCCCCTCTCTACTGATAACCCTCCAAATGATCTCCATATCTATGATTCTGTTCTTGTTCTTGTTTGCTTATTTTTTTAGATTCAATTTTTGATAGTTGTGCATTTATTGCCATTTTAATGTTAATAGTTTTGATCTTCTTCTTTTTCTTATATAATTCCCTTTAATATTTCATATGCTAATGGCTTGGTGATGAGGAACTCCTTTAGTTTTACCTTGCCTGGGAAGCACTTTATGTGCCCTTTAATTCTAAATGATAGCTTTGCTGGATAGAGTAATCTAGGTTGTAATTCCTTGCTTTTCATCACTTTGAGTACTTCTTGCCAGTCTCTTCTAGCCTGTAAAGTTGTTTTGAGAAAGTTATTTTGATTTCTTCTGTCAGAAATCACCTGACTGTCTTATGGGAACTCCTTTGTAGGTAACTATCTGTTTTTCTCTTGCTGCTTTTAAGATTCTCTCTTTTATCTTTAATCTTTGACATTTTAATTATATGATGTGTCTTGGTGTGGTTGTCTGCCTCCATTTTGTTTGGGACTCTCTGTGCTTCCTGGACTTGTATGCCTACTTCCTTCACCAAATTAAGGAAGTTTTCTTTCATTATTTTTTCAAATAAGTTTTCAATTTCTTGCTTTTCCTCTTCTCCTTCAGGTACCCCTATGATTTGGATGTTGATACATTTGAAGATGTCCCAGAGACTCCTGAGGCTGTTATCATTATTTTGAATTCTTTTTTTTCTTGCTGTTCTGATAAAACGCTTTTTTCTTCCTTATGTTCTAAATTGTTGATTTGATTATCAGCTTCATCCCCTCCACTGTTGGTTCCCTGAAGATTTTTCTTTATTTCACTTAATGTAACCTTCATTTCTGCCTGGGTCTTTTTTTATGCTGTTGAAGGATCCAATGAGTTCCTTGAGCATCCTGATAACCAATGTTTGAACTGTGCATCTGATAGCTTGTTTATCTCCATTTTGTTTAGTTTTTTTTTTGAGTTTTGTTCTATTCTTTCATTTTGGCCATATTTCTTTGTTTCCTCATTTTGTCAACCTTTCTGTGTTTGTTTCTGTGTACTAGGTAGGACTGCTTTGACCCCCTGTCTTAGTAGTATGGCCTATTGTAGAAAAGCACATCTGTAAATTGTATGGGGCGGAGCCTTAGGTAATTGTCAGGATAGGGCAATCTGTGTCACACTGTGGCACTGTGTGTGGGGAGGGTTGGGAAAGGGCACAATGCTGCTGCCTGGCTTCTGGTGTTCTCCCTCAGAGGAAGCCATCTCCCAGCACTTACCCTGATACCAGTCACTTCACTTTCTCCCATATGCCACTGGTGCCCTTCCAGCTGTTGCTCTGGTGTTGAATCCCAGGGGGAGTGAAAATCCTAAATCTGTTGCAGACCCTTTAAGAGGAGTTTCCTAAGAATCCCTGTTTCTTCTGCTGCCCTAACCTCCACTGGTTTTTACAGCCAAAAGTTGTGAGGACTTACCTTCCCAATGCTGGGACCCTGGGCTGGTGGTCTGGTCTGGGGCTGGGATCCCTAGCTTCTGAGGTATCCCTCCTCATTTTTATCTACCACACATGGATGTGGGGCTGCTGGTTCTGCCTCTCCATGCCTCTCCACATCCCTGCCCCTCCTTCCTGTCTAGATGAATGTGGCTTCTTTAAGTCCTTGATTGCTGGACTTTCATACAACTTGATTTTGTGACTATTATGGATGGTGTTTGTTTTGTAGTCTAGCTCTAATTTTTTTTGTAGTTTTTCATGGAGGCAAGGTGTGTTTACCTAAGCCTACTTCTATTTTCCCATTTTTATAAAGAGATACATTTTCTTTGAAATGTTTAAGAAGCCCTATGGAATATCCCAGTTTTTCCTAGGTCAGTAAGATTTAATTTAGAATATCTGGTCTTGGGAAGTTTATCAAACATATCAAAAATTTTAAAACATTTGGTTAAATAAAATCAGAGGTCATTGTGGAACAATACTTAATGAAATAATACTTAATTATTCATTTAAAAAAGTGACAATAAAAAATTTCAAAGACAAATACAGAATATTACAATACATACAATATTACAATACATAGCAAAATTCAGGTATTTTAATATTAAGAAGACTAGGTTTACTTAAGCAACTAAAGATTGATCCTAAAAATACAGAAAATCATTTATATAAAACAATATCTTCTTAAATAATCTTTTTAAAGAATATATCAATAGTACAGAACAATTTTGTTTTTTAGCAGAGAAATAGCATTAAGTTTTAGCTTTACATAAGCACATCATTGATATTAAAACCTAATTAAAAAAATAACCCTTACTATAGGAAATTTAATTTTAGCCAGCTTAATTATAAGAGATAAATTTTTGAAGTAACGAGGACAATTTCTATTTCTTAATTTATATGAGAGCTTAATTTCTCTAAGCCGATTAAAGAACCCTCTTTATAAATCAAGTTTATTCAATCTTTGGAGGCAGACATACATGTATAGAGAAGGAGACAGATAACCAGATACCTGATAGTTTCAATTAAAAATTTTTTTTAGCCACAAGACAGGGAAAATCCATTAACTTATACTAGTTGTAGTAAGTTAAGTTTATTCATTCAGGTGGCTAAGACTTGTAAGATTTGTATTTGTCCTCGAAAAACAATTTTTTAAGGAGACTGAAGGGAGGAGGCTGCTTAGACACGGGGACCTTTTCAGCCACTTGTGCTTTTCATCCTTTGGCTTGTTGCGGGTCAGGCAGCTGTGGACTGTGTGTACATTTCTGGTTATCTAATACTAGAAAGACCTTAAAAGCTACTGTGGCCTAAAAATTTTATTTGACTTCTAAGTTTTCCAAATTTTTAATCATAGAGTTAATAAATTCTTTGAACTATCTTGTCAGGTTTTAGGTAGAACAAACAGTAAGAAATTTTATAGTACCTGATCAAATGGCCAAAGTTTCTTTTTAGGATTCTCTTAGGAAATTATTTTGTCTTTTAGAAACTTCTGATTAGTAACCAAAGAATACATTCCATGGTCTGGGAGAGGTTTGGATTTCTTTCGATTTTTTTCTTTTAAGGGCAAACAACCTAACAGACCTAGACAGGAAAAGGAAACAAAAGAGCAATGAAATGAGTACTACCAGAGGCTGACCTTCTTCCCCGCTCAGGGCACTTCTTACTAGCCTGAGCCATGAAGAGTGCGTCTCAGGAAAAAACACTATTCTTCCCTGTGAGCTAGCGAGGTAGCGAGCTGCCACAACATCCTGTCACTCCTGATGAGCATCCTACAGCATGCTGGCCCATAGGGCAATCACCCACTTTGATGAAAATGCCTCCTTTGAGGAGAAACCTCTCCCTGGAGAGAAAAATCTATGCGGATCTCAGATAAAACATTTGACCTCAATCAGAAAAAAAGGGAAGTTCAAACCTAAGAGGGCTTCACAGTCCGGGAGGCAGCTGTCCAAGGAGGTGGTGAGCACAAAGCAGGCTGTGTAGGTGCCACACCTGGCTCCAGGGGGCGCTGGACTCTGAAGGTGAGGTGACTGTAGTAGGTCCTGTTCATAGCCGCCAGAATACTTTTCGAAATTCAAACTATCATAGATCCTTTTCTTTTTTTTATTTGATGTTTTAATTCAACTTTTTATTTGGAAATAATTAAAGATGCACATGTTCTTGTAAGAAATAGTATAGAGAGATCCTGTGTGCTCTTTATCAAGTTACTCCAATGGTAACATAAGGTAAAAATGTACGATATCACCCAAGGGTACTGGCACTGACACAGCCAAGACTGTGAACAGGTCCATCACCGCAAGGATTCATCACCCTCTTTTATAGCTCCGCCGCCTCCCCTCCGGCTCTCACTTCCTTCTTAGCCTCTGGCAGCCATTAGTGTAGTTTCCATTTCTATAATTTTACCATTTCAAGAATGTTACATGAATGGAATCATACAGTTCATATACTTTTGGGATTTTCTTTACTCATTAAAATTCTTTGGAGATTCACCCAGGTTGTTGTATATATCAGTAGTTCAATTTTCTTTATTGTTGAGGATTTATCCATGGTACGAATATTAACAGTTTATTAAATCATTCACTCATTGGAACTGATCTGGGTTGTTTACAGTTTGGGGCAATTTGAAATAAATTTGCTATGCACATTTGTGTTCAGGATTTTGTTTCCATTCCATGGAAACCTATATATGCAGTTGCTGGGTTGTATGGCAGTAGCATGTTTAGTTTTTGGAAAAACTGCTGAACTGTTTATCAGAGTAGCTGTACCATTTTGCACTCAAACCTGCCAAGTAAGAGTGATCCAGTTTCTCATATCCTCACCTGCATTTGGTGTTGTCCCTATTTAAATTTTGCCCAGTTTAATTGAGAAATAGTTTACATACATCACTGTATCAGTTTAAGGCACATAGCATGATGGTTTGATTTATATACATTGTGAAGTGATTACTGAAAAATGTTTAGTTAACATCTATTCTCATAAAATATGCTTATTTTTCTTTGTAGCTTCCTTTAATTCATCTGGATTGTCCACGGTTTCACTGTTTCTTGATTTTTTTCAACTTACTGTCTCTTTAAATAAAATTATCATTTAAAATAGGTAGTTGGTGGAATTCATGACTTCTTACATGTCTAGTAATATTATCTTTTGGCCTCTTGTTGGGTTGAATGACTGGGCACAGAATTCTATTCCCCGGGAATAGAATTGGGCACGAATTATTTTCCCCTGAGAACTTTAAAAACATTATTTTATCAAAACATCCAATAATACTGCTCATTTAAATGAGTTGTAACTGTGTGCCACGTACTGTTTTCATTAATTTGTATCTATCAGCACATATATTAAATAGCTTGAAATCTCAACCAGAGGAGAGTACTATTACTCCCCACCCCAATCCCAATTTTACTGATGAGCAAACTGAGACATAGAGAAAGTAAATAGCTCGCCTCAGGTGATAAACATTTCAGAACCTGGACTGGAACCGAGGGAGTGTGCCAGCAGTGCCCATGAACCACTGAACACATGGTCTGTCTGACTTACAGCTCTTATGGCACCTCTTCATCTTTTTTTTGTTCTTGGAGCTCTGCAATGAGCTGGGTCTAAGTGTGGTTTTCTCTTTTGCCTTTATTCCTGCTCAGTATTTTTAAAAATCTTTTCAATCCAAAACTATATTTTTCTTTAACTTTGGTTTAATATTATTATATTACTTCATTGTATCTTCGATTATTTTTATCCTCACCCCATTTTGGAATCTTAGTTCTACTGGAATTACTATGAGGTATATTTACAACTTTTTGATTTATTCTTTTTTAAAAAGTTTGTTTACTTTTAGAGAGAGGAGAAGGGAGGGAGAGAAACATCGATCAGTTGCCTCTCACACATCCCCAACTGGGGACCTGGCTGGCAAGCCAGGCATGCACCCTGACTGAGAATCGAACTGGAGACCTTTTGGTTCACAGGTCTGTGCTCAACCCACTGAGCCACACCAGCCAGGGCTGATTTATTCTCTATATTTCTTAGCATTTTTTCTTTTCATTTTTTTCTTCTGTCCTCTAAGAAATTTTCTAGATTTTAAACCCCTAGATTACTAACTTGAGATTTCATCATGTCCATTTATTTTATTGTTCTTTGTATGAATTTTTCTGAAAATATATTTTTTATGAGCATTTACTTTTTTTTTGCTGTAACCATCTTTTTTTAAAATTAGATATCATTGTGACTATTGAGAACTTTAGTTAGAACTTTTTAAAGGACTATTTTGTCCTTGAATCATCTTTATTCATCTGGCTTCTTATTTCCCTCCCATCAAGCGATTCTAATTTTTTAATACATATTCACTTAGTGATTATGATGGTGGGTGGCTGGTTTTACTTTCCCCATTATGCTTCTTCATTAAATGAGAGTGAGTTGGACATATGACTGTAAATGGTAAGGAACGTATGACTTTGGGGTAAAATTTAGTAAGGAAAGTTGCCTGTAGGATATGTGAGAAGAGAGTAGGCAGGAGACTCTGAAATATCTTACTTGTCAAATTAACGAGTTTCATCCTGCCACTATGGCCATTGTGGAAAAGTTATATATTGTCCAACAGCCACACGTTTCATTCATAACTTCTTTAATTTAAAAACTATTATTTCTCTCAGTTTATGTATATTGTCTTTTCAAATGAAGTTGCTAGGATTTATTACTTTAGAGCTAACTATTTAATAAATGAACTATTAGATACCTATTTTTTCCTAGGAATACCATAAAATATTCCTGAGCCCTTAGGTGCACTGTGAATATCTGGGCACCTATGAATGAACTTATTTCATCTTGTAGAATCTGACACTATCTTTTCTGAAGATTTCCCTTCCACAGCATATTTGGGATTAATTTTCTTTTGTCTACTTGGTTCTTACTGACCCATCTTTTCCATTTGAGCATAGTACCATTTGGAGAACTGAAGACAGGATGGCTAATGTGCAATTAGTGAGGTTGAGGATCCCGTGAAATGGATGGCAGAGAGTTTTCAGAAGGATGCCGGAACTTAAATCTGAGGCAAAAGGTCCTTATAATCTGGGCCATACCTAATTTCCATCTGCGATCAAGTTAGCCTGTGTTATGCCAGGTAGAATGACCTGTGGAGGCTCAAACTTGCCATGCTCTGAGTATTAAACCAGTGTTGTTTTGTCTCCTGGGATGCAATTTTCTATGTCTCTTACCTTTCCTTGCAGGCTGAAATTCTTTATCATCTTTTCAGTGTGTCCTTGAAACCTCAGACCATAGGACCCTGACCCCTCCAGGTGATCGAAAATCTCCTTTTCAGTCCTCCAGTGGCTTCTTGTGCCATTTCTCATTGATCACTCAGCACATTGTACAGTTGAAGTTAATTCTCTTTAAACCAGGTTGTCAGGTAAAGGGGACCATATTTCATGCATATTTGAGTATGTTGCAGGTACAATGCTTGGTAAGGAGTAGATGCTCTCTCTATATATATCTTTTAAAAAAGATGGAATAACTGGATGAGTCAGAGACCAGGCTTCTGCTCCTGCCTCTATTGTCTCCTAAACACCCCAGCCCTTAGTCATTGCTTCTTTCTTCAAACTTACTCATTTTTACAGCCATATACTTCCTTGCATTATTAGTTTAACATTTAATATCAATGTGTACCTCACCATTATATGTTCCTTAATGTCACATAATATGTATCTATCAAGTTTCACAGCCCTAACACACTGTATGCATATATGAAAAATACCTTAATATTTGTTTCCTCTGACGAAAGGCCCAAATGCATTTTCTTTGGCTGCTTTCATAGTTTTCTCAGCTATCTTTGCAGACTCTCCCTCCTCTCTCGACATTTATTAAATATTAGTGATCTGCAAAACTGGATTTTCGGTCCTTTTTTTTTTCTCCCATGATGCTGTATCTTTCTGTTCAAGCAAGCTCATCTACACCCCTGACCTCAGGTATCCAAGTACTGGGGTTACCCACATGTTCAGGTCTAGCCCAGACCTTGTGTTTGACTTCTAGAACTGTATATTTATTTACTTCCATGACATATCCGTGGCATGTTTCAAAAGCAAGTCAAACTCAAGTTGACCACAGATGAACTCATGATCTTTCCCTCAAATATGGCCTTTTTCCAAGGTTTCCTGCCTAGGGGATGGCCTATTATGTATCCTGTTGCATCAGGTAGAATCCTAGGGAGTTATCTGCAACAACCCTTGCACTCCCCTCTTCTCCATCCATATCTGATTCATTACCAGTTCATACCAAGCTCATCTTCAAAATATTTAATGTCAGTATGTGCTTCAAACTACCATCAAGCTCTGTTAGATCAAACTGTTGTCATCACTCTAGTTCTAAACAATGGCTTTCTCTCTACTAACTGGCTCTTTCCTTCCATTCTACCTATTCTCTGTGCCGTAGTCAGTGTTACCTTTCGAAATGCAAAGCCAATCATAACAGTAACCTGCTTAAAATCTATCAGTGGATTTTGGGGTCAAAGCCTCGCCCTCAGAAGCTTTGAGTGCCCTTCTATTCCCATAGTCCTCTCTAGCACAGTTGGTTTTTCCTTCACTCTCTCTACTCCAGCCTGGCATCTTTTCAATATCTAGTTCCATCCATACTCTTTCATGCCACAGGGCTTTTTTGCACATGGTATTCTGGTATTCTGTTTGCCTGCCCTCTCACCTTGCTTAATTAATTCTTTTTTTTTATCATTTGTAATTTTAATAAAATAGATAATTTCATACTACAGAGAACAAGTCCACCCACTCATCATTGATAAAATTTTAGAAATATTTTCTATAAAAAGTTTAGTATTTGGGAATAAATCCATTCAAACATGATTTCTATAGGTTATGTTCCCATCCTCAACCTATTCTTTTTGAGGAAATTTAAAAATACAGAAAAGCACAAAAAAAATAAGACAAGATAGCCATATACCACAATCCAGAACTACCCAGTATTTTGATATATATATATTTACTTGCAATCTCGTTTTTAAGAGAAATGGATGTTTACATATACAAAGCAAGTCCCCTTTAACCAATCCCCAATCTATTAATTCTTATTTTAACCTTCAGAAGTCAGCCTAAGCAATACTTCTTTGGGGAAGTTTCCTCTGACCTCTTTAACTTTCTCACATTTTTAACTTCCCATTCTTTAGATGATTAGTAGATTGTTATTTGTCTTTCCTAAGGGATTTTAAGCTTCATGAGAACTGACAGTGTGTTGACTTTTGTATATTCTTGTATTCCCAGTGCTGTATGTTTTGTTTAACACACAATAGTCATTCCGTACTATTTGTTTGTGGAATAAATTTCTAATTTTTGTTTTCTTTTTGTAGGTCTGCCATTTTAATTAGTAACTGCCACTTAGAGGTACCCAAGTAGAGGACATTTGCTGTACTTAATATTTTATCATTCAGGTTGAAGGCACAGGAAGCAGCAAGAATGGGTAATTTTCAATTTAAAATATTCATAATTTTAAAATAGTGATTCTGTATGCTGCACAGTTTTAATAGAATTAAATAACTTTGTCACTGTTTCCTTTTTTCAATAAATAAATGGTAGCTCTTTTTAAACAGATAGGTTGAAAATAACCTATTTTCTTTCTCTCTCTTTTTTTTTTAGGTTTAGAAGAATATACAGAGTTTTTAAAGAAAATGTCAGAGTTAATTCTGAATGAATTGCCAAAAGCTGAGTGAGTAATGTTGTAGTAATAAAAAGATGTAAAATTCTATGTTGTATTCCTGTATATCTTTTTGCCCTTAAAGAGACATCTGTTTATCTATCTCATCATCTATCTTGGTATATATTATACTATATTATATATATGTAGTTATATATGTGATTATTTAACACAGAATCTTCAGAGCTGTTTGATGGTGAATAGAAACAGGTTCTTCTTGCCTTCTCTGTTTACAGCTGTCAATGGACTCTTATTTTTTTTTTTATAAACTCATTGTTATAAAGGAATGAGATTGTTATAAAGGGACAAGATTGGTTAGGCAGGAAGGAATGTAATATAGGTCTCTAGGATATGGGTGTTCATTCTTGAGGCTAATCCAGATTTTACCATATGGCTTACATAATTTTCCCTATCACTTGGAGCCTGAGTGGGACTGATCCTGCCTTCTTTTTATGAAAGATAGTCATGCATATGGATATATTAAAAAAGTCTTAGCATGGAATCTGACATAAAATAATTACTCAGTAAATTCAGCTGTGGATGATAGTGATAATAATAAGACTGCTACCTTTTTTGGACCTGATTTAATTTATATGTGATTTTTGTTCGACTGCTTTGATTTTAGCTATTCCA
Source organism: Trachops cirrhosus (assembly GCA_028533065.1). NCBI lineage: Eukaryota > Metazoa > Chordata > Mammalia > Chiroptera > Phyllostomidae > Trachops > Trachops cirrhosus. The sequence goes on along the minus strand of CM052545.1, from coordinate 27,138,917 downwards.
GTATATTCAATGATTTTGTGGAATCTGAATTTTTTCTGATTGATGGAGATTCATTGCTTGTCACGTGCATATGTGAAAAATCATTAAAACGGGGGCAGGAGCTCCACTTCTTCTACCTGGTTGAACGCTACCTTGTGGATCTCGTCAATAAAGGAGGACAGTTTGCCATAGTTTTCTTCAAGGTACCGTGTCACAGTTGAGTTATTTTCTATGATTTGGAAACTAAAACTAAAATTTATTATATTATAAAGGATTTTTATTATTGAAATATATCTATAACTATTTAGAAAATTTTAAAGGAAGAACAAAAAACAACTACCCAGAAAAAATTTCAGTATTCAGAATTACAGTTAAGACTATTCTCTATTCACAATAATAGTACTTTATTGTAAGAACACACAGGGTCAGAAAGAGGATGAGAAATCTCCAGAGCAGTGGTCTCATTGATCTCTGGGTTCCAGTCTTCCAAACTCTGTCTTTAAAACTCAGCAGACAACGTATTTGATTCCAGAAGAATGTCAAATTCACTAATGCTACTTCTTTATTATTTGCTCTATGGCGAATACCTCCAAGTGAATATATTTAGTCTGCTTTTTAAAAATTAAGAACGTGGTTAATAAAATTTTAACAATTTCAAATACAGATATGTATAAACACTACCACCCTTTCCTCATGCTATCCCTGAAGGTAACCATCATGTTACTCTTAAGGATTTTGGTGTACGTCTGTTCAGTCAGTTTGCAATCCACATTATTGTTAGATTTTTGAACATTGCTGACTGCTTGCAAGCAGTGTTTTGAATGAAGAGCCAGGGCTCTAGCCTAATGCTTACAGTTAGTTTATTACACCCATTTTGGTCTGTTGAGAAAAACCCGCGCTGCTGCAGGCAGGTCACAGTAACCTGGGACAGTCCTCTTAGACGAAGCAGCCCACTGCTGCTTCCTCTTCCTGGAAACACCTCTGCTTGGGTGTAGTTTTGTGTCATTTTCTTCTCTCTGAAATGATGTTGGAGAGGAGAAGAATTAGCGTGGGAAGGGAAAGAGAGATAAATCCCGAGTACTGCATGCCTCTTTATGAGGGATACGTGTATTTAAATCCAAGTGGTGGTTTATGGCAGGTGTTTGTGAAATGACAGTCAAGGATTAAAGGTCTATTCTCTGACTGTGAAACATAACAGCCGCGTGTTGGAATTGATTCCTTCAATGACTTTAATGATACGTGTTAATGAACTAAACTAGAAAATAACTAAATAACAATTTAAAAATAATGATTTTACTCCTCCCACACAGGATGCTGAATATGCATATTTTGACTTCCCTGAACTTCTTTCTTTGAGAACTGCCTTAATTCTTCATCTTCAGTGTAATAACACCATTGATGTTCTAACAACATTTTCTGGATGTTTATCACAAGAATGGGAAACTTTCTTGAAAGAGAGTTGCCCATATTTCCTGATAGTTGCAGACGAAGGCTTGAACCATCTACAAACACAGCTTTTCAACTTTTTAATCATTCAGTCTTGGGCAATGAAGGTCAATGCTGTACTTTCCTCAGGGCAAGCATCTGATATTCTTCGACTTTATGCGTACTTCATGCCAAGCAAGCATGATAACCGAATGTTTTTCAAGAAGGTAATTTATATCAAAAAGACAAATTTCTTCTAGACTTTTACAAAGTTTTCTAAATTACTTGACTCAGTTCTATTTTTTACCTCTTCTATGGAAATTGTCATAGATTTAACAGAGACATGTAGAATATTAATAACACTAATCTGAATGCAGTCATTTATTGAGCACTTACTGTCATGACAATAGCGCTTGGTTCTTCCTATGAGTCATTTCATTTAACATTCACAGCAGTCCTAGAAAGTAGGTGTTAGTATCATTTGTGTTTTGCAGATAAGGAAATTGATACTTGAATAAGCAATTTTTTTATCATCAACACCAAATTAATAAGAGTTTGGATTAGAAAAGAGTCAGTCTGACTCTAGCCTTTGCTTGTTTAACTACTGTGCAGTATACTGCCTTTGAATTAATGAAGGTTAGAAAGGCGTTAAATTGGAGGTAGAAGTTACACCTGTGTTGCTGAGACATACTGATGAACTGATAGTTAAAACATGTAATTTTTGGTGAGCAAACCAGGGAGAAGTGATAAGGAAAATAACTGAAATAAGTCTATTTCTGGGTATTAAATCTAATACAATTTAAAAGTATTTAGAATTTTAATTCCATGATCTTATTGTTTGGTTGTATTGGAATATTTGACAATTATTATACTGAACTTTTGGTAGTCAAAAGTACATACTGATTTTATAAATGAATCTAATTTCTGTTTAATTTTCACTACTTATAGTGAAGTCTGAACATGAAGATAATTCTGTGTGATTTTTGAGTCAGTTGACATTTTTCATTATGTGAAAATAGTGTGACATGCCCCTCATGGTTTTGGAGACATCCAGATGGTTATCCTAAAGCATGATAAGATAGTTTATTTTGCTTTAGTTACAACTCCAATCATCAAACTCTGGGTGCACAGTATGAGCAGAATAGTCCTGGGATTGGTCTCCACACTGGGAGGAGGTTCTGTCTTCAACTGACCTTATTTCATTTTGTTAGGACAGTTTCTGAATCTGAGTTTGAAGCGTGCCTACAAACATTCTTCTCAGTCTCTCCTTAAGAGTGATTTTTTAATGGAAGATTTTATCTTTGATAAGATAATATATTTTCCAATTTATTAAATAGTCACCTTAAATAGATTATTTTTTTAATCGACTTGAGGACTGTGTGATATGCAAGTAAAAGTGCAATTTATGTTGCTAAGGGCTGTCACTAAATGATAGGTACCTGGGAGGAGGTTATGCTATTTTTCTTTTTATCTGTATGTTTGAAAATTTTTGTAATAAAATATAATGCATTAAATGATATAATGATTCTTTTTGAAATGTTGGAAGTGTAAAATTTGATTATGGTAATGGTTGCACAACTCTGTAAATTTACCTAAACATATAGAATTGTACCCTTAAAGTGAGTAATTTCTATGTTATAATCATTATACCTTTATAAAGTTTTAAAAATTAAATGCACTAAATTCATTTGGCAAAGACAAAATAGTGCTGGCTGGCAGGCTCTAAATGCATAGCTGATGATGTATAATTATACTAGTGTAATTTTTTTTGCTTAGAAATACAATATATTATCTTCAATATCTGATTTTACTATATTCGAATTTAATTACTTATTTTATTTAAGACAATTCATGTGCCTTGTCTTCTTTTTACAGAATAAACAGCAGATTGAGAATACTTATAAAGCCCTGATTAAACAATTGAAAGAATGTAGAGTTTTTGCATTTGAACCTCTTTTTGGAAATTTAATATGGGACAATATGATGGAAGAGGTACTGAAACTTATTTTTTAAAAAACTTTTTATTTGAACTAATTTTTTAATTACAAAAAAACTTTCCTATATACCTCTCACATAGCTTCCTGTAATGTTTACATCTTATATAACCATAGTACATGGAGCAAAACCAGAAAATTAATATCAGAATATTACTATTATTAAACCTCAGACTTTATGTGAATTTCACTTATTTTTCCACTTATATCTTCCTTCTGTCCTAGATTCTATCCAGAGTCCCACATCCATTTATTTAGCTATTTCTCTCTATTCTCCTTCAGTCTGTGATAGTTTCTCAGTGTTTCCTTGTCTGACATGACCTTGGCATTTTTGAAAAGTATCGATGAGTTATTTTGTTAATATCCCTCAATTTGGGCTTATTTGATGTTTTCTCACGATTGCAGAGGTTATGTATTTTCATCAGGCATGCCACTGGATTGCTGTTGCGTCCTCTGAGCAGGGTATCGGAGTGCCCGTGCTCATAATGTTTGGCTTAACCCTGGTTCAGCTGGGGCCTGCCAGCTTTCTCCACTGCCAAGTTATACCTTCCTGACTGTGCCAATCCTGTTTCTCCTCAAACTTTTGCCGATTAATTTTAGAACCCACTGGTGGACTTTGTCTGTAACAGTTATTACCGGTGTTTTTACCTGTGGTTATTTTCTATTTCACTCTTTCATTCTACATTTATTCATTGGGGAGGGAGAGGTGCTCTAGCTCTGCCAATACTGGTTTATTTATATCAGTATGGATTGATGGATATATATTTTATATTATAGATTAAATCCAATATTATAATTATTTTGGTGCTCAATTTGTTCCAGGATTGAACATTAGAAACTCCTTCACGTTTGTACTGGCATTCTTGTACAAGCTGCCCCTCTGTTTTGTTTCTATAAACTTTATTTATCTTCAATTTTTTCAACAGTGCCTCATTTTTTAAGCACTGTCTTATTTTTTTGAAACCATAGCATGTTCCCATCTCATCTTATAATTTTCTCTGTCCCAGCCCTAAAACCAACCACTTCTCCAAGGAGTTCTGGTTGCTTTTATTGGAAAATGGCATTTAGAAGCCAAGATCTGGGAATGATATTTGTTCATTGTTACTGGGGTGTCATTGCTACTAGGACTTTTCAGCAGACAGAGCAAGGAAATATATCTATGTATACAACTCATGTGTATGTATACACCTACTTTCATCTATCTAGCTATCTCTCTCACTTCTCTCTCATCTATCATATCATATGTTCATACTGATGTTTTTACTCCAATTCAAATCCATATAGTTTATTGTACCCTTGCCCTTTCTTTATTTATAATTGTAATTGTGAGAAATCCAGCTCCCTTTACCTATAATATATGTACTTAGTTTTTCAAATTCTAGTATGAACATAAAGTAGCTTTAGAATTGCTAAGCATATCTCATAAAAAACATTCACTAAGTGGATTACAGGATTTATGTGCAATTCTTTTAATATATAGTCATAGAAAATGTCAAAATATTGTTTTCCAATGGTATTTAGGTTAGTTCCTTTTTCATCCACCTCCTTTGGGTGACTGTGTCTATTCATTATTAATACAGTTAGTTCTTTGGTTTCAGTTTGTATTTCATTTTGGGTCCCTCCCACCCATATCCCAGTTGTTTTTAATTACATTTATTTGGGGGGGGGGCGGTATGTGAAATTTATATGAAACATTACTATGATTTTAAGAATCGGATATATACAAAAAGATACATTTAAAGAAATGGCACTTTATTCTTATCTTTGCTACTCTAGTCCTGTTCTCTACAGTTCACCCCTTTCCTAAATACTTTCTGTAGGTAAGTTGTCTCTTTCATCTCAAGTTTTCAATATTTTTAGGAAATTGATTACAGACTCTATTGTTTACAACTACATGGAAATCCCACAAAATGATGTATCTATATGTACATGATAGAATTCTAGAAAAATGCATAATATAATTTGAAAAATATAAGAATTTCCTGTAATACAATACCTCACATTAGAAGATAGGGTGACTTAAATTTCATCAACAGAAGTGTAATATCTAGGTGTCAGTGTGTTGTTGTTTTATTCCTCTGACAACCTTCGTACTCGTTGTACCATAATTACCCCTTAGAGGTAGAGACTCACATTTTTTGAATATATCCTTTCAATGGTGTTCTGTGTATTCTTATACAATGGAGAGCATATCATGAATACTGTTTTTTACTTTCTAAGTGAATATTATTATTTAAACATTTTCTAATTATCAAATTTTTTTTCACAATTTTTATTTTTACTGGATGCATAATATTTTCCTAATGATAAATATTTAAATTGTTTGAAAATTGGCTTTGACAAATACCCCTGTGACAAACATCTTGGTACATAAATCATGGGACACATGTTGATATTGTTTACCCCCCTTAGATTCAGAATGTAAGTAGCCAAACAAAAAGTGTCACCATATTTAATGATAATCGTAAGTATTACCAAACAACTTTGTAAGAATTCAGTACCTATTTGTATTCTTATTAGTAAAATATGAAAGAAAATGACATCACACTTTATTGCTATTATCATTAAAATATACTTTGCTAACTTGAAAGTAAAAGTAAAATATCTAATTGTTCTTTTAAGATATTACTAAGGAGGCTGAACATTTTTCTATTGTTATATTTGTTTCTTTCATGTATTATCTACTCATCCCTCATTAAAGGCTTATATGTTTTCCTATTGATTTATAAGAGCTCTTTACATATTTAAATTTTTAAGGCTTTTACTGAAGTATTTGCTGGAATATTCTCATTTAAAAATGTTTATCATTTTTAGCAGCAACATTTATAGTTTTATGTGGTCACATCCTTCTTTTATGTATCATTTCTTCTAGTAAGATCACTTATGAATAAAATATTTTAAAAAATTTTTTACTTATTTATCTTTAGAGAGGGGATGGGAGGGAGGAAGAGAAGGAGAGAAACATCAATGCGTGGTTCCCTCTCACATGCCCCCTACTGGGGACCTGGCCTGCAACCCAGGAGTGTGCCCTCACTGGGAACTGAACCTTTGGTTTGCAGGCTGGCACTCAATCCACTGAGCTACACCAGCCAGGGCTGAATAAAAATATTTTTTGTAAATAACATAACATTTTACATTTTTCTTCTGTGACAGGCACGTGAAACTATTTCTCTGCTTAAGCAACTCTGGCCAGAAGGATCTGACATTCGGCGTGTTCTTTGTGTTATTTCATGCTCATTATCTTTGAGAATGTACCATCACTTCTTAGAAAACAGAAAGAAGACTACCTCTTGTCAGGAAACTAACATCCAACAGGTATAATTGCTACAACTTAACTGTGAAATATAGTTCTCAACTGTAGAAATTTCATTGATTTTATCTGCTGCTTCTTCCATTCAAAATTCATTTAGTTCCCTAATTTATTTATGTAAACTTTCAAAAAAAGGGACAATCTAGAATTTGTTTATAAAAAACACCTATTGTGCTATGATAAGATTTAGCATTTTAGTATGCAGATGTTTCTTTTAGTACGCGTTTAGTCAAATTTGTCCAACCATCCAGAGGATGGGGAAATGAGAAAGGGAATTAGCACTTAGAGAGGTCTTATAATGTTAACAAATGTTCTTGGCTCTTTATATGCCTCATGCTATTAAATTCTCACAACAACATTTCAAGGGAGGTATTATTATCCCTATTTCACATATGAGAACACTGAGGTTCAGAGAGTCCAGGTAACATTCCTCAAACCAAAGGTATGAAAGAGCAGTGTGGATCAAAATATACTTTGCTAACTTGAAAGTAAAAGTAAAATATCTAATTGTTCTTTTAAGATATTACTAAAGAGGTTGAACATTTTCTATTGTTATATTTGCCCAAGTTCCTCAACATCAAACTGTATTTTGAAAGAATATTTCTGCTGTAGTGTCTCAGTGCCATCCTAGCTGGAGAAACACTAAAAGTTTTAACCTTTTGGTGGTTGGTAGAGTTCATTAAGAATATGTTGACCAGTATGGGTTTGCTCTCAAGTAAATAGTTGTCCCTGTATGTTTGTGTGCACACACCCAGACACTTACTCTCAGGCACACATGTTTGTACATAGACTATTTTGTGTACAACTGGAGCTGGGGGATCCTTGATTAAAGATTCTGATTGAAGAAAAATGAAATTTCTCTCTCCTACAATTTCAGAAATGAGCAGGACTCATTATCTTTTGTCTAACATTCTTTATACAGTATTCAGCTTTTCGATGTCTGCTCAATATATTCTTAGTAAAATATTTGTACATGATTAGACATGCCATTTTAAATTGTTATCAGAAATGATACTAAACCAAATGTGTCTCTGGAACTTTTAATTATCAGACCCTATTTGGCCCTTGGAGGTATTCTGAAACAAGTCTTAGCCTTGTTTCGCTTACAACCCTGATGACACCTGGACATGGTTGTGAGGTCCTTGTCCTAGTGTGTTAAACATGCCCAATTCTTGACTCTTATTCTAACTGGATAAGTGTTTCTTCATTCTGGTAATTTTTATATAACTTTTAACACATAATGCATTGGACAGAATAGAGCATTTATGCTATGGCTCTTCAGGACTGAGTCCTGTAGGATCATCACTCTACATGAGTTTCTTGGTCAGCTCATGTGAAGATCGACTTGACCAAAAATACTGAAAAATACTTTATGTAAACATAAAGTTGAGGAGTGGATGAAAATTCCTATTGAACTTGCAGTTTCTGTCCCTCTTACCTCACATTGGCATAAACTCAGTCAAGTTTGTATATGAAGGAACGGACTTTCTCCAATGTAGAATGAAGAACAGTAATATGTGATTCCTGCACAGCAGGATACGGCGGCCGAATTTTGCACACTGCAAGTCTGTTTCACAGCCAGCTGTTCTCTGCCTTTCCCTCTTCATTTCATTCAGGGGGAAAGTAATTGCTTCAGCCTGCAAGAGATGGAAGATTTGTGTAAACTGCATTGTCTCAGTGTGGTTTTTCTACTTCACTTACCTCTTTCCCAAAGAGCTTGTATTAGATTCATCACTTCCCATTGGATTAAGGACATTCAGGCCTTCCTAAAAATGGTAAATATATTCTTTATTAGTTTATTTATTTATTTTTTGTTTCAACTGTTTGTTATAGAAATACCACAATCACCACAAAAGTAGATTTATATGCGAACAATGTCAGCCCTTTAGGGGCTTTAAAAGTTTAATGGCCTCAATCAATCACTTTATAATTACAACAACCCTCTGTGGTAGTAATAATAAATAGCATACTCTACATTCAGCCTAAAGAAAAAGCCTCTCTGTTTTCTTTCTTTCAATCTCTGTCAAGATGAGGTTTTTGTATCATCAACTATAAGGGACTGGTAACTATTGTGTTCTACTCATGAGAGGAATTTCATAAATCAGAGAAATAATATATGATTTTTGTGTGTTATACAGGATAATTAGAGAAAATGTATAGACTTTGGGAAAAGAGAAAGCAAAAACAACAGAAGAATTTATCTGGTGGCCAACCACTTAAATGAATTTTGGTTATTATTAACATTTTCGTTTATTTTCTTTATTTTAAATGCCTAGATTTATCTGTCATTATTTGTTATTGTTTCTAATATTGGAAATCTAGATATGCTTTTTCACATATTTTTTTCTATTTCCTTTCACATTCTTGGCTAGCATAATTTTTAAATGGCTAGTAGTTATTTTTTAATGGATGTACTATGGTTTACTTACCCATTTCTCTGTTAAAGGATATTAAGAGGGTTTGGATTATTGTATTATAAGTGTTGATATGCCCTAGGTTATTTGATGTAAACCTTTTCCTTTAATCTGAAGATATTGGCTTAGACTGATGTCCAGCAATGAGATTAGTGGATCCATTGACATGGGATCTTTTTAAAAAAAGGATTTTGATACTATATTTAAATGGTAAAGGTAGCTGTTTTAGAACCAATTAGTTAGGAAGCCAGTCCACAAATATTTATGTAATGCACATGAATTGTGTGAAGCACTGCGCATACAGTGAGAAAAATAAGAACTACTCATCCCACCCTACCACCTTCATAGACCCACATTTTTGCAGCAAAGACAGATATTGAATTTTTAAAATTACTGTGAATAAGGAACTACTCATTCTGAAAAGTCTGGCTTCTCTTAAGAAATGAAGAGAAGTAACCCAAGTCTTGAAGGATGAGTAGGAGTTAGTAAGTTGAGGAGCGGATGAAAACTGGATTCCAGAAAATAAAGCCGAATGAGTGATCATCTTGAGGATGGCATGACCAAGAAAGTGAGATGTATCAAGTGTAACAGGACTAGAAAGAATATGGGAAAGTGATAAAGCTGAAGAGATAGGTAAGAAACAAATCATGTAGAATTCTATAGGTCCTGTTAAGGGAATGGAGGTAAAACTAGACCATAAACAGAATGAGAACCAATTGATTGGTTAGTATCATTCAAGCAGGTGAGTGGTACTTTCATTTAAAAATTTTTCTCTGGCTTGCAATGTAAAGATTGCATTGTAGAGGCACAACAGTGGATTTGGGGAAGCCAGTTAGATGACTGTTACCTTAGTTCACATTACTGTTGATAATGTTAGAGATTACAGTAGTAGTAAATAAGGATGAATAGCAGTGAGTAATTTCAGAATGAAGGTATAGCATTGACAAGTTTAGTGATTGAGTGTAGGACATGTCGGAAGGGGAGAAGTCAAATGACTCTAAATCTCTAGCTTGAGCATTTGGAGGGTGATGCCATTGTCCAAAGGACACTTGCAGAGGAAGATCATGAGTTCAGTTTTAGGAATACAGAATTTGAGGCGCCAATGAAATATCCAAATGGAAAGATCAGTTGATGTTAATTGATATCATGTTGTAGATGATATCATTTTGGGAGAGATATGAAGGGAGGGCTTAGGACAGACACCTGAGATGTTCCAATATTAAATAGTTAAGGAAAGGTTGAAACAATGACAAAAGACACTGAGAAGAAGCTGCTTAGATGAATACAAAGGAAAGCCATGAGAATGGGTTGTTCTCAAGGTCAGTGGAACTGGGTCTTTTAAAGGTGGGTGTGGATAACCATATTAAATGCTATAGAGAATTATAGGAGATTGGGGGCTAAAAATAATACCTTGGGTTTAATAGCATAAGGCTCACTGTTGATCATAATTAACAGGTGTATGAATGGAGTGGTGGGAAGCACAGTGTATTTTAAAGTGAATTCAGTAGTGAGTGGAAGGGATAAAATGCAGGTGAAGAGGAGTTTATATGTAAGAAATTGAAAATAAATAAAGTGACATAAGATAAAGCTGGAGAGGAAAGTGGGTCAATTAGAGTGCTTTTAAAATGGCAGTCCTGGCTGGTGTAACTCAGTGGATTGAACACAGACCTGTGAACCAGAGCATCACCAGTTTGATTCCCAGTCAGGGCATATGCCTGGGTTGCAGGCCATGTCCCCAGTAGGGCGTTTGCAAGAGGCAACCACACATTGATGTTTCACTGCCCCCCTTTCTCCCTCCCTTCCCCTTTCTCTACAAATAAATAAAGAAAATCTTTTTTAAAAATAAAATAAAATAGCAATGATTGAGCATGCTTAAATGCTGATTATAAAAGTTAAGAGAGGATAAATGAAAATACAGGGAAATTAAGGTGAGCAGGGATGGGATCTAGAGGATTTCCTTTAGATGGAGGTGGATTTCCTTCTGTAATTAGGATTACATGGATTACAGGATATCATATGAAAGGAATAGTTACCATTTATTCTGCGCCTGCTTTGTGTGGCTCTAGCTACCTTGTTCAGACAAAACATTCTTCTCATGCTTTCATTTTACAAGTAAAAAACTTGGGCTCAGAGAGGATAATGGACAATTAGCACAGCCAATAAATGACTAAGCTGAGATCTATCTTCATTTCTGTTCAGCTTCCAAATCTGCACCCTTTTCACCATCCTTTGCTCTCTTGATGTGGGAAGCAGTTGATTATTCCATGGGCAAGCACCCCTCTGCTCTTTCCCATTCTCTGTGCTTCATTTTGGTAACACCTTGTAGCTGGATAAGTTCAGATAGCCTCTAAAATTTTCACAATACAAGGTCTATTCTGAGGTCTCAGGAGAAACACCCAAGCAAACTGAAGGGAAAGCTTCATGTTTACTCAAATTTGACACTCAAAGACCACACAGAGGCATTCTTGTATGAAGTGAATAAAATGAGGGACAATTGCCATACTGTTTTCACATATTGCTGTTTACTCAGTGGTATTATGGGAGACGGTAAGTAGAGTGGGGCTTGATGTGGGTGCTGCTTACATAGCAGTGATTCTCGAAGTATGGTCCCCTGACCAACAGCATCAACATTATTGGGGACTTGTTAGAATTGCAAAGTATTAGGCTTGACCCCAGATGGCTTAAATCAATCTTTGGGGATGGTACCTAGCAACCTGTGCTTTATGTAACAACCTTTCTAGATGAGATTTATGCTGAAGTTTGAGAACCATTGCTCGATGGTTCCGTGGAAATCTCTTTAGTGTTTTACAGTTATGCACTGCATAATGATGGAGATAGTTCTGAGAAGTGCATTGTTAGGCGATTTCCTTGTTTTACTAACATCATAGAGTGCACTTAACAAACGTAGATGGTGTAGCCTACTACTGTAGTTGTATGTGCTGTAGTTTGAATGGCCAGCAAGTGGAGTAGGTTTATTTACACCAGCATCACCACAAACATGGCTAAACTCTGACAGTTGGCTTTTCTTTCTGTAATATAAGTATCTGAGTTAGGCTTTGATCGCCTATGCACCCATTTCAAAGAGGCATTCATTTCAAGAGGGCTATCTCTAATAAACACTTTGCCTGCCACAGAACAGCACAAAAAGCCAGGGTGCCTTCCCTTTACCCCCACCCCAGACTTCTTTGTTTTGCAGATTTTGGTTGATTTCCATACCTGACCATTTGTGCTACCTGTTTTTTTCTCTTCCTGTGCTTTAAACTCTTGCTTTTATGTGTTAAATTCACCAATAATGAGTGAGCCCACCAAATCCTAGGCCTCCATGCTTAACCCCAATAATAGCCAAACTCCAGGCCTATGCTTAGTCTGTATACCCAGGACCTGTGTTCCCCCACCCTCCATCCCCCTTTGTATATTCTAGGGCCCATAAGTAATAAACTCTGTTTTTTGCCTTCAGAGTTTCCTAATTGTTGGAGATACTGAATGGTGTCTCGCAATCATACTGTAATATGAACAATAAGGGTCAGGCCAGTTGCAACATTGTTTTGAAAGGAAGATGTCTGTGGGGAGCTTACTGGCCCACATGAATGCCCCAGGTATTTCTAGCCAATCGCATTACTATCAATTGACTGAGATGCGCACAAAACAGTAATGCCCTATGCTACGACATCACAACATTATAGCTTTAGGGCAGTTTATCACGTACAGTTTACCGTGTCACTAGGAGATAGGAATTTTTCAGTTTCCTTATGATCCATGGGACCATGGTGGGTCATATATAGGATCTATTACTGATGTTTTTGGGCCCTTGACTGTATTTGTAGATAAAACTACACTCAGGTAGGAGGTTCCTAGTCCTTTGATGTTTATGACTTCATCATGAACCTTGGGCAGTCTCCCTAACTCATCTAGTCAGAGCTGGGCTGTTTAATATAGTGGCCCATAACCACAGTCGTGTACTTGGCACCTGAAATATGGGTTGTCTGAATTGAGATGTGCTATATGTTTGAAAGAAACCAGATTTCAAAAACTCAGTATGAAAAACTTGTAACGTGTAAACAATTATGTCAATATTTTTATATTGGTTACACACTGAAATAGAACTATTTTGGATATGTTAGGATAGATTAACATTAATATCAGCTTTTTTTTTTACTATGATTTCAGGAAATTTAGAACAACATGTGCAGAGGGCCCATGTTACATTTTAATTGGATAATGCTGGGTTAAAGTTCCACGTCAATATAGATCAATAAGTTGTTCACATTTGGGAAGTGTTTGTGTTTTATCATTAAGGGTGTGGAATAGAGAAGCCTCAGTTTTCCCCCTTTGAACTTAACTCCCAAACACTATCACTGACTGAGGGTGACTAGGCTTTCACGTGCTGAGGATGGTCCTCCTGGGTACACTACTCGGAGCTAGGTGGGGTCAGTGAAGACATTCTCCCTGTGTCAGGTGGGAGCATAGCCGTGTATCATAAACCTGGTAGGTGCACTGTCAGTATAGACAGATGAGAGTCTTTGAGTTCGAGGGATTCAGCATCTTCTAGATCCCTGAACAATCAAATACTCTTTATTTTTATGCTTTTTTGACCTGAAAGTAAAAATTTAAAACATTAAATCCTAAGTAAAGAACAGAGGCACATGTGAAGTCTTGGGACTGTATCTGTGGATGACAGTGTAAGAAAAAATGGTATTAAGACTCAAATATGGATTTCTCTGCTTCAGAATAAAGAATTACACTGGATTCACTTTTTTGGTCAGTTTAATTTTATGTTTTAATTTTTTAAGGTATAAAGTATTCATAAACACTCAGAATGAAAGGGCTTACATTAGGAACTGGAAAAAGCCCAACCAATTTACCTGGTAGTTGGATTATAGAAATTTTTGAAGTCATATTATAGCTTATTGCTAATATAGAAATTGTCGATAACTTGGTTTTATTTTCAATTTTCAGAAAAAGTGGTGTGAACATTTTCTCCTAAGTAACATAGACACTTTTGAATTTTGGAATCTGAATTTAATTCACCTTTGCGACTTAAGTGATGAGCTTTTGTTGAAGAATGTTGCTTTTTACTATGAAAATGAAAATGTTCAAGGTAATGCCTTAGTGTATTACAGTAATTACACTTTCATCCAGAAATAAACAGTATAAAAAATTTAAAACTTCAAAATCATTTTCCTATATTTCCAATACATTAATATAGCATAGCAATTATTCTCTTCTCATTTGTTGTTTATACAGGTGAATGTTTTATTTATTGGAGTTAGAGTATTATATTTTAAAACTTCTCTTAACTTAATATTATTCCACAAGTATTTTTGAAAAAAATATTGGTAATTTAACAGTTGAATTTTTAATTTAATTATATGCATAACATTTTTACCATAATGTTTACTCTGATTAATGTAATGATCCTACTACTAGTAGACAGGGAATTTTTTTAAAAGTTAAAGTTCATTTATTCATTTATCACATGTGATTTGTTTTTCTTTCTTTGAGTTATTTTCTTAGAATAACTTTTTTGTTGTTTCTTAAAGTAAAAAAATAAAACTAATTTTAAGAGAACTACAACTGATCGAGCATTATTTAATCTTAGATCCCTAGATTTGGTTCTTTTATATTGCAGGCATTGAGATGAATTGGCTGCATATAAGTTTAACAATCCTCTATAAATTTTCTCATTTCTGAAAAATCATAGTTTTGATTCAGTTTTATTGGCTGTAAAGTTTTGTGTAGCGTCATATTTTTATTACCTTAAATGATAATTAGGTACTCACCATCTGTTGTTGTTAGTTAAGATAGTTATAAGTTTAATACTTAATTATAAAATAAGGAAATGATAAAATTTTAGGTGCACAATCTCAGAGTCAGTGCTAGGTACCATTTCCATTTAGGTGTAGTGTGGAACTCACTGAAAATTTTACTGTTTTGCAAATATTTCAGAGCTCTGTGAATTTAATGAAAATGTGTGTTTCTGTCTTTGTCTGTGTGAATGACTTTTAATATTTAGTATTTTTAACTATTACATAGGCCTACATTTGAGTTTGGGAAATGTCATTATGAAGGATTATAAACATCTCTGGAATGCTGTATCAAAGTTGGTCAGAAAGTTTGATGTTGGACAGCCATTTCCTCTGAGAACAACAAAACTTAATTTTCTTGAAAAGAATCCATTACCAATCAAAGGTAATAAACCTCCAAATTAATCTGAAATAAAAACATTATTTCTCTGAAAATGTTTTGAAAGTACCAGTAACTAAATGCTGCAAGTATAAATGATTTTTTGGCACTATGCAATTTAACAATAAATTACGTTTGTTTTTATATCATCTGAGTAATATGCTATGACTATAGCTTTGAAGTGTTATATGTTTTTCTCCTAAGTAATGTTGTGTTTTTTTTAAAGTCAGATATATGTGACTTCCATTTTCAAAAATTTGGCAGTATAATAGACTAAGTGATAATCTTCTGTGGGAAATGAATGGCTGGATAAGGGATACTAAACATCTTTTTATGTAATTATAGCTAAGCTCAAAACAACAGAGCTTAGGCCAGGGGCTAAAACTAAAGAGCCTGCTCTCTTTGTAATACCAAGTAAATCACTCGGAGTTTCTGGTTATTGATCCACCCTCCCAAGAAATTGGGGCTCCAGACTTATTAGCAGGGCCAAGACAACTCTAAGCCAGAAATGAACTTTGAGTGGCCAAAGGAATCTGGCAAATTCTCTGTACAGGAACACAACTTAAACCCTGGTTTTATAGGATTTTCTGCCAAATATTAGGGCAAATGCAAATTTATAAAACAACAAAGGAAATAAGCCCTACGAGAAACAATAAAGCTAAAGAACTAGAACTCTTAAGTACTTCAGATTTTATAATTATCAAATATAAAATATACTATATGTGTGTTTAAAAATAAAGAAGTAGCCTTGGCTGGTGTAGCTCAGTGGATTGAGCACCGGCCTGCAAACCAAAGGGTTGCTGGTTCAATTCCCAATCAGGGCACATGCCTGGGTTGCAGGCCAGTTCCCAGTAGGGGGCGCGTGAGATGCAACCATACATTGATGTTTCTTGCCCTCTCTTTCTCCCTCCCTTCCCCCCATCTAGAAAAAATAAATAGATAAAATCTTTAAAAAAATAAAGAAGTGAAATATGATATTTGAAACATGAGCAAATAACAAAATATTATAAAATACCATTTTTATTTAAAATAACCAAATTTGTAGACATGACTGTATTGTCAACAGAAGAAGTGTTTCTATATGATGAGTTTCAGGAAGAAGAAAATGATCCCAGAAGGAATATGAAAAGAAAAGCTAATAGGAATTTGGGATGTATTTATATAAGAATATTTCTCATGATATGGAGAAAGAATATACAATACATACATTCTCCTTCCTTCTGTCAGGATGAATTCCACCAGACAGAAACTTGAGTGCAAGTAGTTTATTGATCCCAGAAATATCAAAAAATGTGGTGGTAGGATTAGATAAGGAACAGAAGAAAATGAATGTAGGACATTTTAATGAGTAGGTTTCCACTGTGGGCAACTACAGGTACATGTTACTGGGAATCTCAGCCTGTTGCTGAGGGCTGTCTCTTGAGCACTAAATTCTGAACACTGCTCCACGTGGGCTGCATGATAAAAAGTGCTCAGGCAGAGAGTTGGAGACCTTGTAAGAGGAAGGTGTTGAGCAAAGATAGAAACAGTGAACAGCAAGTGGGTAACAGGCAGAGAGTGATGTCAGGTTACTTAGAATTATGAACCAGATACTAAATAAAGCTTTTATTAGCCAACTATCATGCATACGATATATATGTGACATGTATGCTATCTACCTGCCTACCTACTTAAATGATGTTTATTTTTATACTCTACTATATGTCAAAATGTTTTAATGTGGGAAATAGTTTTATGGGAAGGGCTGGATTTGATAAATACAAATAAGATCAATGAAAAATGTTTTTAAATGTAAAGTTTTAAAAAATAATGTGCAAGAGCCCTGTATGAAAGTTTCACATTTGACCTTGTTTTAAAATTTTATTCATTTACAGATACCTCCAAGGAAAAGATGCCCAGTTTGGGTTTTATTCCAATGTCATCTGAAGTGATTGATAAGTTTGCTGGAGACATTTTGAAAGATTTGCCTTTCCTAAAGAGGTATAGGGCCAAAAGTAGCTCTATTCATACTTATGTGGAATGGAGAATTAATCATTAAAGATTCTTTGAAATGTAACAGACCAGAGTATATTAGATGCAATACATGTTTGTAACACATAATGAGTTTAATATCAAAGTTATCAGTGTCCTTTGATCAATACTAGGTGTAAGTCAACATGGTTCTAATCTCAGAGTAAAATCACCCCAGCTGCATGTTTTTAATTAATGAATTAATGAATGGATATTTGTGGTTGTTGATGGGACTGTTAAAAACATGGAGTGGATTCTGGGTTATGAAGCCCCTAATAAACTGTTCTTGGGATTCAACCATTTACATCATATCACAGAAAGTGGAAAGGGGGCTATGATTTTAAAAAATATTACTACAAAGTGTAATCTGTGTTACGTTACATTTGAAAGCATGCACTTTAAAATGTGGATACATTTCCTTTTCTCTCCCAGGGATGATCCTTGTGTAACCGCACTGGTTAAACACAAGGAATTTGATGAACTCATGCACTGGCATTCGCGCAGGCCCCTCAGCGATGATTACGACCGGACGAAGTGCCAGTTTGACGGTGAGCTCTGTGACTCTGGTGCAATAAATTAAAATCAGTTTCACTCTCTGCCTTCTATCTCACAATGAAATATTAGCATATTATGTGCCACAAATTCTATTTCCTCAGTAAGACTAGTCCAGAAGATATTTAGATGAATGTCGGTAAAGGTGGTGATGAAAAGTCCCGTCTTGTTCCCTGACAGTCATGTGTACATATGTATGCAGGTGTCTGAGGAGGAAGTACCCAGACACTGCATTTGTCCCCACAAAAGTCAGAAGCTGTATTAAGCAAACTCGGTTTATAGTTGAAGAAATCTGTGTATTCCTTGAGGTCAAAAAAATATTGAGGTCATAGTCTTTTAAGCAATTGCAGCTGATTTCACACTGCCAGGGTGACTGAGCATAACAAGCGCCAGCATTTTGTCTGCCTGCATGCTCAGGATGGTAGGAACTGCAAAAGGAGGCCTATGGAACTGCTCACCATAGAGCAACAGAGACTGAATTAGGCATCTGGTGTCCTTGGTTCATTCCTTCTTTTCATCTCACCTTTGTCTACCCTTGTGTTCACTGCTACCCTCTTTCAAGTTGACAAAACTTACTTTCAGAAGAATCTAGGAGTGTGCATAGTAAGCCTACTTGTATGAAATACTTATCAGGCTGCTTATATAAACAGCTACCAAGGTTTTGCAAGATGGGAGGGGATATTTTAGATTAAGCATTAACATCCTTCAAAGTGGTTTGATTTGATAAATGTAGATAGACATAGAAACATTAACTCACTAAGTTATTCCCTTTAAGTGAGTATTATAGTTTTCCTTGGGTAAAAGAGTAAGTCACATCTTGATTGTTAAGATTTCCTGTTAGTGAATTTTGCCATGGTACAGAATTTTCTCCACTGCCAGGTTGTTGATTCTGTGGCTGTGGTCTGGAGTAATGATTTTTCTATCAAGTGACGCAAGAAGCCAGAATTTCCCAAATGGATACCTTCTTGACTTTGCCTCTACCTTCCTTTTCCTAACTTTATTCACAGGGCACATGACAGAGGTAACACCCAGAATCTGTAATTCTTCATAGCATCCTGATACTTGTTTTGAGAGGTAAACAGTGAAAGACTGCTTTGTCACTTATATCCTTTAAATAAAATAAGAAATTATTCATAGACAAGAGAGTCTGAGTGAAATATTCCCTCTTTGACAAAGGTGAACAGTAAAAAACTGTTTCAAATTAGAAAGTAAAGTGCATGTTTGGGTGGGATGATGTGAATAATCAGTGGGAATACTATTGAAAAAATATAGTTGTGCTACATTTAAGTCTTTTCTTTTTCAGAAAAATCTAGAGATCCTTATGTTCTTAGAAGTGTGCAAAAGTATCATGTTTTTCAACGATTTTATGGAAGTTCATTAGAATCGATCACTTCCAGAATCATTGTAACTCAAAATATCAAGCCAAAGAAGAATTTCAGTGAACCTAAGCGCAAAAAGGCAAATGTAAATTCTATAAATTCTATCAGAATGTTTTACTCTTTTTTGTCTCTTCTTAAGCTGGTTTTTATTCAGCCTCTGGTAGTTTCTTTTATATATATATATCCTATTTTATTTACTTGCTAAGATACTCTAAATTGCATATTTATGCATATTAAATATACATATTTTTTAAGTGAGACATTAAGTGACTAAGGGCTTGGTTTTAGAAATGTTGAAGTAAGAGGAAACGTATCGCTCTTTGGGAGTTCTGGTTCAAGATGGCAACATATAAGATATTCCTAAACTTATCTCCTCCCATGGACACAGTGAATTTATAGCTGTCTTAATTATTCCCTTTAAAATTCCCTTGGAAGGAAATCCAGAAACTAGCTGAGTGACTCCTGCACATTGGGTGAGTGAGAAAAACACCCAACAAAACAGAAAGAGACTGAGACATATTCTTGCAGTAAACCTCACCTCTGACACAGTGGCATACAGAGTGGAGTAAAAGTAGGTTTACAGTTGTTCGTGTGGAAAATAATACAATAATCAATAAATAATAATACAAGAATAAACTCTGTGTTTCACAGACTCACATCTGTAAACATACTTTTTCCACCCTATAAAATTAGGAAGGAACTCACAATCCTCTTCTCTCCTTCAGGAGGGAAGGGTTTGGACCCAACATCCAGTACCTCAACCTCTAATAACATCTACTCTGAATGCCTGTGGGGCTTGCTCCCATGAGACCCCCAGACTATATAGCAAACGAAGACATGGTTCTTAACAGGCTTGCACTGTACTGGCCTAGCTACCCCCAGGGCTCAGCCAGAGGCTGCAGACTAAAATAGCTATCTCTCATTCTTTCCCTGAAAAAGCCTAACTTTCATAGTTTAAAAACTGCTGCCTTAGGGTCAGTCTTCTCATCTCTATGTTCTCCCTCTGGACAATGTAATAACATAGATAAATGTAAGATGTTTTGATTAACCCAAATGGTAACCACAAAGCTAAAACCTATAATCCATAGACAAAGATTAAAAGAAAGAAATCTAAGTATACCACTGTATAAAATTATTAAATCGCAAAGGAAGAGACAAAGAGAAGAAAGGAACAAAGGAATTACAGAATCAGCCAGAAAAATATGTAAAAAATGGTAATTGTAAGTCAGTACCTGTAAATAATTATTTTAAAGGAAAATGGACTAAATTATCCATTTAAAAGACATAGACTGGCTGAATGAATAAAAGCAGAACACTCAATTATATGCTGCCTACAAGAGACTCACTTTTGCTTTAAGGACACACAGACTGAAAGTAAAGGAGGGAAAAAGATATCCCATGCAAATGGAAACCAGAAGAAAATAGGACTAGCTATACTTACACTAGAGAAAATAGACTGTAAGTCAAAGACTTTAATAAGAGAGAAAGAAGGTCATTATATAATAATAAAGGTGAGAAATAAAAGTAAGAACCTGAAAACTTTTTCTCTTAAGATCAGGAATAAGACAAGAAGCCCACTCTTGCCACTTTTATTCAAAATAGTACTGAAAGTCCCAGCTAGAGCAATTAGGCAAAAAAAAAAAAAAAAAAAAAAAGAAAGAAAGAAAAAGAAAAAGAAAAAAGAGAAAAGAGAAAGAAAGAAAGAAATAAAAGGCATCCCAACTGAAAAGAAAGCTAAAACTGTCTCTCTTTGCAGATGACACAATAGCATACGTAAAAAAAACCCCAAAAACCAAAAACCAAAAAACCCTGAAGACTCCACCCAAAGACTTTTAGAATCAATAAGTAAATTCAGTAAAGTTTCAGGTACAAGTCAATGTAGTGAAATCTGTTCCATTTCTGTACATTAATAATTATCAGAAAGAGAAATTAAGAAAACAGTCTTGTTTACAATTGAGTGCAAAAGAATAAAATACTGAGAAATAAATTTAACCAAGAAGGTGAAAGACCCGTATATTGAAAACTGTGTGTCATTGAGGAAAAAAACTAAAGAAGAAACAAAGAAATGGAAAGACATTCCATGCTTATGGATGAAAGAATTAATATTGTTAAAATGTCCATACTACCTAAAACAATCTATAGAATCAATGCAATCACTATCAAAATTCCAATGGCATTTTTCACAGAAATAAAACAATCAATTCTTATATGTAAAATCTAAAAAAAAGTGAGAGTTCTAGAAACAGATAGTGTGTAAGTTACCAGGAGTGGGGAGTTGGAGGAAACAGGGAGATTGGTAAAAAGTACAGACTTTCAGCTCTAAGAGGAATAATGTCTAAGGAGCTAATGTAAAACATGATTACTGTAGTTGGTAACATTGTATTGCATCATTGAAACTTGCTAACAGAGTAGGTGTTAAATGTTCTCACCAAAAGTAAATAAATAAATAAATATGTGAAGTGATGGATGGGTTAATTGACTCAATGTGACAAAATTCGTATGTATATCACATCACCATGATGTACACTTTAAATATTTTACATTTTTGTCAAGTATGCCTCAATAACACTGAAATTTTAAAAAAAGGGAAGTCCAAGAAGAAATGAGAACATTTGTTCTTGTAGTAAAAAAGTCCCTTCCCCAAGCCCAGCTAAGTGGTCATTGATTTTCTTTTTTCCATGATGACCTTTTTCATAGCCAATTTTATTATTAATGAGACCACCCAATTACAGGTTTTTCTGTCTCACTTAGGGCTACCATGAACCTGCTGCTGTGGTTTCTCCTCTTCCTCCCCCTCCTCCTCCTTCTTCTTCCTCTTCCTTCTCTTCCCCTCCTCCTCTCCCCTCTCCTTTTTCTTTCTCTTCCTCTTCCTTCTCTTCCCCCACTTCATCTTCCCTTCTTCTTCTTCTTCTTCTTCTTCCTTCTCCTCCTCTTCCTCCTCTTACCTCCTCTTACCTCCTCTTACCTCCCTCTTACCCCACTTCCTCCCCACCTTCCTCGTCCCCTTCCCCCCTCTTCCACCTCCTCCTCCTCCTTCTTCTTCTTGACATTATAAAATATCAAGTTTGCAAAAATCCTCATTGCATAGTATAGGTTATAAAGACTGAAAAAAGGTCATGCTTTTTTCTCCTGCATTGTTAGAAATTAAACAATCTCATGGGAATTAAATGCCCTTAGCACTATATAAGTGTGGTCTTCTAGCAGCAGTTTAATAAATGTGCATATTCAAGATAGAAACATTTTCCACAGCAAAGAGCCAAGGGTCATCCTTGTCCTATTGAGACAGAACCATGCTGAGTTAACCCAAGGCATTTGGAACCCAGTACATTTGGAAGATTAAAACATTAGGAAACCTCAATATTTATTGATTAGAATTAAGCACTGAGAAAGTGATGGCAACTAAAAAAGACTTCATTATGGGCAAAGTTTACATATGAATTTCATAACTAGCCAGAATAGTGGAAGGTTTGTCAGAATTCTCCTGTGAATATAATTTTCTAACTTTCCTTTTTATATTAACAAACCAAAGTGGAAAGAGTGGCTCCATGTTGTGTTTTAGGTCAATTAGAAATGCATATCTAGATAGAGCAAATCATTTGTATTTATATTGTTTCTTCTATTTACTCCTTTTATTTCTTTCCTTTCTATTTCCTCATTCACTCATCAAACTTTATGAACTAAATATTTTGGCTTGGGACATACAACAAATTTCACACATTACTATTTCAAGGATTAGTCTAGAGAGGAAGTATGACAAATAAAATCATGGACCCAATACATGTGATGAGAGCTTTGATAGTACTTTGATGCCCAGCAAGAGGAGGAACACATGATCTAGTCTTCGAGTTAGGAAAGGCTTCCTATAAGGAGTATCCTGAAGGACAAGTCAAGGACAGAGAGGTGACCATGGAGGAATGGAGGAGAAAACCAATGAGAGACAATAGCAGGAACCAGTGCACGGTGTTTCTGGTTTTGTTATATTTACTCTTTGATTTATAATCTACGCCACCCAGAAACCTAAAAAATTATCTCTGTGGAGTTTTTATATTCATTAAATTAAACTGTCATAAGTTTTCACTTAAAAGAGGCTTGAATTTTCAGAAACAGACAGAAATGAAAATTGTGCCTATTCAGGAATGGGGTGATGGTCAAAATAATCTATATACACTTAAATATATTGCCTCATTCATGCAGTATCATCTGGGAATGTTTCTATCTTAATTCATGATGTTTCTTTCCTTTGGGGGCAGGAGACAAAGGCTGAAATAATTACTAGAGAGAATAAGAAGAGGTTATTTGCCAAGGAAGAACAAAAAGAAGAGGAAAAATGGAATGTTCTGTCATTTTACATTGAGGAAAAAATGAAAGAGAATTTAAACTGTGGAATACAGAACCTGGAGGATTTTTTGAAATCATGTAAAAGTAACCCAGTGAAATATCAAGTTGAAATGACCGGGTTAACTGCCTGCTTGAAAGCATGGAAAGAACATTGTAGAAGTCAAGGAAAAGGTATGTGATATAAATAAATAAATAAATAAATAAATAAATAAATAAATATAATATATATATTTAATCCTTGCCTGAGGATATGTTTATTGATTTTAGAAAGAGAGGAAGGGAGAAAGAGAGAGAGAGAGACAGAGGCAGAGACATCGATGTGGGAGAGAAACATGGATTGGTAGTTTCCCATACGTGCCTCAACTGGGAATTGAATCTGCAACCCTTTGGTGTGTGGAACAATGCTCCAACCAACTGAGCTGCCTGGCCAGGGATGAATTTTTATTTTGATGAATAAAAAAATACAATGATGATAGCTGTCACCTATTAACTGGAAATTTGTACTGGAAGCCTTAGACACATTATCTGATTTTATTTTTACAAAATTCCACCAAGTATTCTTACCTTTATTTTATCAATGAGCAATGAAATCTCAGAGTGGATACCAGTAGCAAATATTCAGCACATTCACAGGTAAATTCAAATCAAATCACAATCAAAGAGAGGTTTGACAAATACTGCTTGCAAATTTGTGGGAATGGTTAAGGGAACCAACAAAGATGGGGAAGCACCCAGGGAGAATCTGTCGTTCATCTGCAAGATCTGAAGTACACATATTTTCTTTCTGGGTAAAACTGGGATATTTGTTAGCATGCTGAGTTCTTCCAAAATTTGCTATGGTTCTATGTACTCTACAATTGCTACAGGAGATAGTAGAAAAGAAATGGCAAGAAGAAAATAAAGGAGACATATAAACTGGTAGCAGGTGAAGTGATCATGTGCCTTCCCTTCAAACTGACAATTCTTCTGAGTAGACCTAATTGTTGTCAGTCTTGAGCATCTCCACACTTGACTCCATGTAACACATGGTCACCAGGTTCTTTTTTTTTTCCACTGTCATTTTATTAACTTCAAGTTGCTCTGGCAAAGTCATCTTTTCACTGTAGATTTTATCAGAGTGGAAAACAAAGACTTGGCCTTTATATTTCTCCCAATCCAACATGTTGTATTAGGATTTAAGTGGGGTGTTACTAAGAGAGATCAGAATTAACAGTGGCTTACCTTCCTGAAGAGGAAGAATTCTGAACTAAATTTCTTTTGTAGTTTCTTACAGCATTTAGTAGATGCTTGGGAATATTTGTAAGTGTAAGTTGATCGGAAGACAGGTGGAATTGAAAACAGTCTTAAAATGGTAAGTATGACAAGATTAGCAGTAAGGAGGAAAAAAAAGGTTATATATGACTATAAAGAAATGAAGAGGAATTAGTGAAGTCTGTATCTAGCAGTTGTATTAGGCTGATTGAATGGAGAGGCTCTAATCATTATGCCGAATGCTTATCTATGGTCAACAGTAGACCTTGTAAATGTTGCTAAGTTTTAACCAGATATTTAAAGTTATCTGAATATTTTTCTTTGAACATAATAGAGAAGGCATGAAAATAATAGGTGAAGAAAATATTTGCTGTTCCCCAGAAGTTATGCAAACCTGAGCTTCAATAATCTTATTTCTATCATGGACTATAAGATTTTTCTTTTTCTCCAGCACTTGCACAGCTACTTCTCAATTATCCATGGAGATGATGAAGTGTGTATAGTTGCACTTTAATGTTATTTTATTTAGTACCTTATTATTTTTGATGGTCTTTATAACAATCTTATTGTGTATTCTTTGCTAAGGTGAAAACACAAAAGATTTAAGTATAGCTGTTCAAATGATGAAAAGGATCCACTCTTTGATGGAAAAATACCCAGAACTTTTGCAAGAGGCAGATCAGCAACTCATTGCCAGATGCCTTAAGTATTTAGGATTTGATGATTTGGCAAGTTCTTTATATACAACTCAGGTAATGTATTCAGAACAGCTTCATCTTAATAGAGTAATTACTATGTATACATAAAGTGTCTTGCACATATAGCCACCTCTTCTAGATTTTTTTAAACTGAAAATATTTACTTGAATTCATAATCGTTATTGACAATCTAAGTACCCAAATTTGAAATAATCTAGAATTAGAAAGCTTGTTCAAGTGCTTGTTTGGACAAACATTAAATAATCTCTGCAGACCCTTCAGACTAATTCTGTGTTTAATTGTAGCAAAGAATTTAAATACTATATTCTGATTCTTCAGTTGCCTTTAAATATATATCAGATTGTAGCTATAAGCACCATAGTGGATATTTGAAAATCTTGATGTCTGCTAATTTATTCATAGAAAGATGATTAGGTGGTAAAAGACTTCAGTGAATATTACAAAATTTTAAAAGTGGTAAAATAATTTTCTCAAAGTGCTAGTAATAAATATTTTTAATTATTTAAATGATGTTATAATTTAAAATAACTTTCAAAATGGGCTTTTAAAATAATATAGGTTGCAGGAGATGACATGAAAGAGAAGAAAAGGAATAAATATTCAGTTGGCATTGGGCCCATTCGGTTTCAACTACAATATATGGGTCATTATTTGATACGCGATGAGAGAAAAGACCCGGATCCCAGAGTTCAGGATTTTATTCCTGACACATGGCAGGTAATGACTGAGTGAAAGAACCATTTTTGTATTTTATTATTTAATGTGATCTCAGGAGCTTCTCATTATAGTGGCTCTCTACATATTACATTTGCCATTAACTTCTTAGTATTGAGTCATATCATTTAAAATTATTTTGTCATTGGGAAAATCAGATATAGACTTTTTTCAATTTAAAGAAAGTGAAGTTTTCATTTCATTAATTTTTAAAAAATTAATAAACTGGTTCCTTGGAGATGCTCTGATGAACTCACATGTATCTTTTTGAAGTTTTGCGTCATCCAGTTATATCATGGGGCAGCCTCCAAGGTTTCCCTCCAAGCCTTCCCTGTGTCAAGAGGATTTCATATGGAAATGTAAAGTGTGCACAGAGGAATTTGGTACCTTAAACTATATAGACAATAGATATTTGCATACCTCATCTGTCACCATAGCAGCTATTCCTCTACAAATAAATATACAATTAATATTTATAGATATAAAATTTGGAATAAAGTGGTGTGTTTCTGCATAGATTGAACTATTTAAAATTGCTGATAAATTGAACATGTTTACCTAAAAAAAGTGTAATTGCCTAGGTTTAGTCTAATAGACTGTCCCATTCAGAATCTGACTTCATCTTTTTTGTTTCATTCTGAGGAAGATAATATCGGAAATGTTTACTTTCATGTTATATATTATTTTCTTTCTAGGACAATTTAGTGTTGATGTTTTCTTAAACTTAGCACCCAAATGAAAAACATTATCTCTAAGTAGCGTGTCCTGAGCATGTTGCTTTGGAGAATTAGAGGAATTCAGAATGAGCTGAGAGACTCCTGTTTCGCACCAATATCGCACTTAGCCCCAAGACCCAGTCCTGTCCGCCACTTTGCCCACACTGATGACTTAGGTTTACATTTGTGGATCTTAGGCACTTTTTCCCCCACACAGAGAGTTCACAGTCAGAGCCTAGATACTATTCTTTAATTCAAACCCAAGAAAATTTAACCTCCCATGGTTCCTTCTAAGATAGGATAATCTAACGCTAGTCATAATTGTGGAGCTCCAAATCTCTTTTTCTTGTAGTGGATTATATTCATTTATTTTAAATTACTTTAATTTTAATAACCCCTTTACCCATTTTTGTCCCATTCCTCACCCCTACCTCTGACTGTTTGGCAACAAGCAATCTGAACTTTGGTTTTTGTTTCATTTTTTTTCTCTCTTTTAGATCCCACATTTAAGATAGACAATATAGTTTTAATCTTTCTCTGACTGACATGTCACTAAGCATGATGATCTCAAGGTCCATTCATGAAGTTGCAAATTATAAGATTTTAATTTTTATGGCTTAATGTCAATAGCATTCTATTGTATATACACAATGTATATATATATATAGATACCATATTTTTTTATCCATTTAATCACTGGATTGTCTTCATTTCTTGGCTTGTAAATAATGCTGCAATGAACATGGGGATGCATGTATCTTTTCAAGTTATTGTTATCTCTTTGTTTGAATTAAGTACTCGGAAGTGGAATTGCTGTATCATATGATAGTTGTATTTTTAAGTTCAAGAAATTTCCACACAGTTTTTCATTGTGACTGCACAAATTTACATTCTTTCCAACACTGCAGAAAGTTTTCCTTTTCTCTGCATTCTATCAACACTTGATATTTGTTTTCTTTTTCATTAATAGTCATTCTAACAGGTGTGAGGTGGTATCTCATTGTGGTCTTTGATTTGTATTTCTCTGATTATTAGTGATGTTGAGCTTATCTTCATGTGCCGTTTGACCATCTGTAAGTCTTCTTTGAAAAAATGGCTGTTCAGATTGTCTGCCTGTTTTGTAGTTGGATTGTTGGCTTTTTTTTTTTTTTTTTGCTTCCACACAGCTCTTGTATGAGTTCTTTGTTATTTTGGATATTAACCTTTTATTAGATATATAACTTGCAAATATTTTCTCCCATTCAGCAGTTGCTCTTTCATTTTGTTGATGGGTTTCTCTGCTGTGCAAAAGACTTTTAGTTTGATGTGGTCCAACTTGTATTTGCTTTTGTTGACTTTGCTTTTGATGACAGATTGAGAAAATCATTGCCAAGACCTATCTCAGAAAGCTTAACACGTATGTTTTCTTCAAGGAATTTTATGGTTTTGGGTCCTAAATTTAAGTCTTTATTCATTTTCAGTTAATTTTTGTGTGTGGTATAAGATAGTGGTTCATTTTCAGTCTTTTGCATGTGGCTGTCCAGTTTTCCAAACACCACTTATTGATGAGACTGTCCTTTTCCCATTGCACATTCTTGGCTCCTTTTTCGTAAATTAATTGACCATGTATGCATGAGTTTATTCTTGGCTTTGCATTCTGTTCCATTGATCTGTGTGTCTGTTTTTCTGCCAATGCCATGCTCTTTTGATTGCTATAGCTTTGTAATATAGTTTGAAATCAGGAAGCATGATGCCTCCAACTTTTTTCTGTCTCAAGGTTGCTTTGGCTAGTAAGGGTCCTTTGTGGTTGCATACAAATTTTAGGATTGTGTATTTTACTCCTGTGAAAAATGGCACTGGAATTTTGATAAGAATTGCATTGAATGTGTAGATTGTTTTGGGTAATATGGACATTTTAACAATATTAATTCTTCTAATTTATGTGCATAGAATATCTTTATATTTATTTGTATCTTCTTTCATTTCTTTCATTAATGTCTTGTAGTTTTAAGTGTACAGATCTTTCACCTCCTTGGTTAAATTTATTTCTCAGTATTTTGTTCTTTTTGATACAATTGTAAATGGGCTTATTCTCTTAATTTCTCTGGTAACTTGTTAATATATAAAAATGCAACAAGTTTTGTGTATTAATTTTGTATCCTACAATTTAATTCATTCATTAGTTCTAGCAATTTTTGGTGGAGTCATTATTGCTATCTACTTCCCTTCTAGAATTGCTTTTGCTGCATCTCATAAATTTGGTATGCTATATTGAAATTTTTATTTGTCTCAAATTATTTTTATATTTTCTTTTGATTTATTCTTTGACCCTTTGGTTGTTGAGTAGCATGTGGTTTCATCTTTCCATATCTGTAAATTTTTCACTTTTCTTTGTGTAATTGATTTCCAGTTTCACACTGTTTTGGTTGATCATGCTTGACATTGCTTTATCTTTCTTAAGTTGATGATGGTGGAGGAGCAGGAGAACCAGTGCTCACTGCAGTAGAAGATACTGCCCTGTAGTCAAGTTCTCTTCATTAATCCCACAGACACTGTGATTCTTCTGATGGTCCCTTCACTCTGAGGTGTGTCCCGGAGTGGACCTAGATTAAGAGAATGTGCAGATTAGGGCTCTGGGTGTTTTTTTCCACATACCTCCCATCATACAGGCTTCTTTGAGTAGCCATCATTTTGATGAATAAAAGGATAGGCTGAAAAGTGGTGAAGATCTCACATGCCCTTCAAAGTAGGTACAGGAATTTTTGTTCTGTGTAGGAATTAGAAGATAAGTAATAAAATAATGAATCATTATTTTTTCTCCATTGCTTTTGTACCATCATAAAAAATACATATTGGCTACTTCTTAGAACTGAATTTCTCAAAGCCAGTCTATACTTTATCAATGACAAATAATTAGAGAAAAGGTCTTAATAACAAGCTATTTCATTTGAACTCACTCTCCATTTTTCACAAACACACCTCCAGTTGCTCAAAAGCATAACAGTTCTCTCTTCTGAGAGAATATCATAAATTCTTCAGGTTTTTCTATACATTTTTTCATGGTTTGCAACTTCCAATCATTCCTTTTGAGGTTCAGAAAATTATTTTGAAAACATATTGATATATTTGTTTTGGTAGCATGCTCTTCCCATTACTGACACAAATGGTGCTCTGAACCCTGCAGCGAGAACTCCTTGATGTTGTGGACAATAATGAATCAGCTGTGATTGTTGCCCCAACGTCCTCAGGCAAAACCTATGTTTCCTACTACTGCATGGAGAAGGTGCTGAAGGAGAGCAATGAAGGGGTCGTTGTGTACGTTGCACCAACCAAGGTAGTGCTCAAGTGACTTTAATTTGCTCTTTCATTCTTGAACCTCCTCTTTTTAAGTAATGCACATAGTCAAGTGGTGAATTTGTTTCACTTTTTATTATTCATTGTCCAGTTTTACTGAGATATAATTGACATATGATATTGTACTATTTAAGATGTACAACATAATGATTTGACATATTGTATTTTTCAGACCATAAGATGAACCTAGGTTTTAGAGGAGGAAAATAGGCAAAAAAATTTTGAAGCAAAAAATGTGGTAAAATATTTGATAATGTAACATAATATTTCACCAATGTAAATGTAAACAGAACTCAACAGCAGCATTAACAACCATTATTTCTCCAAAATATTTTGGGGAAAGTGTGTCTTATAGTCTGAAAAATATGGTATGTATATTTTGTGAGATAATTACCATGATAAGTTTAGTTAATATCCGTCAGGTCAAAGAGCTACTTTTTTTTTTTCTTTTAATGTAAACCGTTAAGATCTCCTCTCTTAGCAACTTTCAGGTACACAATACAGCATTGTGAACCATCATCCCCATGCTGGACATTACAGCTCCCAAACTTTTTACCTTACATCTGAGAGTTTGTACCTTTTGACTACCTTTACCCATTCTGTCCATCCCTACCCCCATCCCTACCCCCATCCCTACCTCTGACAACCAAATCTGTTCTGTGTTTTTATGATTTAATTTATTTTAACCTGTATTTCCTCTTTTTAGTTTCAGAGTCCAAAATAATGCTTTCCTTAGAACTGTTGAGATGGAAAAGCCTGGTCTTGGGATCTTGCCATTCAACACTATGCTTGAACTGAGCGCAGCACCCACACTTTGCTGGGCAGTTTGAGTCACTTAACAACAACCTCCTACGGCCTCTGCAGAGTAATGGGACTTATCTCAGCTGCCACTGGCCACAGTGCCTGCCCTATTTCTCAAGCCAGGCTGTTTTGTAATATTTCTTTTATGTATAGAACTCAAAATGTCGAGCTTAAAAACAGAAAGTATAATTTTTGCCATTAAGGAGGAAATCTGATTTACAGGAATTATAAACATGTACAACCACTTGTTTTAAATGGGATTACAATTGAGAAAGGCAAATTTAGTTGGGATAAATGTACAGATTAATATGAATTCAGACTCTCTTTTATTTTCTAGGAAAATGTGCAGTGTTGAGTGACTTGTGGTCAGTCTCCGAACCAAACTGATCAATGTATTAGTTGTAATTAACACTTTTGTTTTTATTGTAGCATTTTTTTATGTTTATATGTTTATTGTAGCATTTTTTAATGTTTATATGTTTTTTATGTTTATGTTTTTTATGTTTATAAAACCAATAAGTGCTCGTTGTCAGAAATTAATAAAATATATCAAGAAAAATTAAGTTTACTAGAAGTGGGTTTGATAAGTTAACATAATAAATATTGCCAAGTTATTCTGCTAAAAGTGTAAATCTATTTTTATTCCATGCCAGTATGTGGCAGGGTAAATTCATTTTTTTCAACTTCTTATAGTCATTGAAAAAGTTCTTGCAGTACTGAAAGGTGAAAACTTATGTTTCATATTTAAATTTGCATTTTTGTGATTACTAGTGATTTGGGATATTTATGTGTGATTTTTGGGTCTTGATATTTCTTTATTCATGAACCACTTGTGGATGCATTGGCCAATTATTTTGGGGGGGGTAGGCAATGTCTTTTTATTAATTTATCAGAACTTTGTATAGTTAGCATACCATTTCTCTTTAAACTATAATGAATATACTTTTGCAATTTTGTCTTTTTATTATATTAGGTTATACTATTGATAACATTTTGTTAATATTTTTGTGTAGTGATATCAATATTTTCTTTTTTAAAGATTTTATTTATTATTTTTGGACAGAGAGGAAGGGAGGGAGAAAGAGGAGAGAAACATTGATATTTGTGAGAGATACATCCATCAGTTACCTCTCACATGCCCCCCCACTGGGGATCTGGCCTGCAACCCAAGCACGTGCCCTGATTGGGAATTGAACTGGCGACCCTTTGGTTCACAGGCCGGTGCTCAAGTCACTAAGCCAGGGGTGTAAAAGTCATTTTCCCTGGGGGCCACATTAGCCTCGCGGTTGCCTTCAAAGTGCTGAATGTAATTTCAACTCTCTAACAGTCAAGGAGTAGTTACATTTATACAGTTGTAAAATAACATTTGCCCTTTTGAAGGCAACCACGAGCCTGATGTGGCCCCCGGTGAAAATGAGTTTGACATCCCTGCACTAAGCCACACCAGCCAGGGCATGATATCAATATTTTCATTTAGCTTTTCCATGTGTGCTCAAGTATATGAAACACATGAAATGTTTACTTACTTTTTTAAAAAATGATTTTATTTATTTATTTTTAGAGAGAGTGGAAAGGAGGGAGAAAGAGAATGAGAGAAACATCAATGTGTGGTGGCACATCACACACTCCCAACTAGGGACCTGGCTTGACTGGGAATTGAACTGGCGACCCTTTGGTTTGCAGGCCAGTACACAATCCACTGAGCTACAGCAGCTAGGGCTGAAATGTTTACTCCGTATTACTTGTATGCTTATGTTTTAAAGTTTACATTTTAATCTATGTGTATTTTTTATGGCATAAAGTGTGAAATAGAGTGATGTTTAGAGGTTTACACACACCCAGATTCTACTGACCAGGCTACATGGTTGATCGAGAGCATGGTTCTACTTACTCATGTCTATATTCAGACTTAGGGTGTCTGGGGGAAGTCCCCAAATATAAGAACCACAAATGTACCTTGACTGTCTCTCATTGGACCTTTCCTCTATAGAGGGCTCACATTTATCTCTAAACTTTGGTCATTCAGATATCAGCTGTTTTTCTTCTTCCTGATGTCTGAGCAGCATTCTCTGTTTTTCCCTCTTGATGAAGCCATTTTTTCCCATTTTACTTTATGTCAAGGTTTATCAATGAGGTTTACATACTTAGTAAAACATCCCAAAGAGATCACATCAGTGTATTTAGAGTAGATGAGCATATGAGAGCAGTTATTAAGCTTTCTGCATTTGTAGCAGTATATATTTTTATACAGTCCCTGTGTTCTCTGAGGTTTTACCTGTACTTTATTACGTGATTAATGGATCTATTTCCTTGTCAATTAGGCTCTTGTTAATCAAGTAGCAGCCACTGTTCAGAATCGTTATACCAAAACTATGCCAGATGGTGAATGTCTGTGTGGTGTTTTTACAAGGGACTATCGTCATGATGCCCTCAACTGTCAGGTAGGAAATATTAATGCTTCTGTTTCAAGTTATATAATGGTACTCACTTGTCTTTTTCACTAGAAATTCAACATCTCCACAGGGCCTGAGGGAAATTATTTTATTGAGTTTACAAAAGATGAAATGTCTTAGAGAAATTTAAAGAGTGGATAATAGGTGGACACTTGCATTTTGATTTCAGATTTCATTTATAGTTCATTGCATCATTTTGGTTTATAACTTGTATCCAAATGATATGAATTAACCCAATGTTATAAAAAATTAACAAATACCAATTTCCAATCAGAATTACTTTATTTTTAAAAATATTTTATTTTTTGAGAGAGAAGAGGGGAAGAGGAGGAGAAAGAGGGAGAGAAACATCAATGTGTGGTTGCCTTTCATATGTCCCCTACTGGGGACCTGGACCACAACCCAGGCATGTGCCCTGACTTGGAATCAAACCAGTGACACTTTGGTTGGCAGGCCCGCACTCAATCCACTGAGCCACACCAGCCAGGGCTACAGAATTACTTTTCCTCAATAAGTAAAATTCTCTCATTGTTCTTGATGAATAGGATACTCATTGTCATCTTTTAAATGTATTATGGTTAGAAAATTGGATGTTAAGTAAATTCTAGACAGTTTTTTCCTCCTTGAACTCGTAGATAAACAATTAAGACTAAACAAAATGTAGAAACACGATTATAGAACATTGCACAGCAGACATGGAGATGTGCTACCCAAATCATCTTTCAGGGACTGACTTGCTGCTCAGATGTGGAAGTGTGGTCAAGGCAAATGCCAGCTGTCCATTCCCCCAGTTCTACCTCCTTAGTTTGTATCCTGTAACTGAGCTAGGTGGGGGTATAAACACGGGGCCATTATGGCTGCATGTGGAATCGCTCTGACAGCCAGTATTCACTCCAGAACTCTGAGTCAGGCTGGTTCGGGCGTCATCAGGCCTGTTTTGAACTTCAACTCTTCCCCTGCCCTGTCTTGCTTCCCCACACTTCCATAGTTGTTGATTTTTCATGAACGTTTTTCAACCTAAGCTGCATTTCATGGTCAGATTTTGAAAAAATGAACCTATAAACCTGTGACAATGAACTCTTTCTACTTTTATTACTTTGAATACTCATAAATAAGAATTTAAATTTCAAATCTGATATTTACCATTCTGACCTATAAAATTACAGTTTCATGAGGTTCCAACTAATATATCACAATTTTAATGAAACACTCTTGGAAGCAATATTATATCCTATTTATCAGCGGATACGTTCAGGAATTCTAACTGTCTTTTATATTCTTATAACTATGTGTGTACATAGTAAATGCTCAAAATGTTTGTTTATACAATGTCCTTTATTTTAGGTACTTATTACAGTGCCTGCCTGCCTTGAAATTCTGCTGTTAGCTCCTCATCGCCAAAAATGGGTGAAAAGGATCAGATACGTTATATTCGATGAGGTAGACTTGGTGTTATTTCTCTGGGTTAATTTCCTAGTGTACATGAACATAGAATGAAGATCTTTGGGGCTTTAGGATATTTGTCCCTTTGCATGCAGTTCAGATTTGGATGGCACTTTCTTCTGAATGGTTTTCCCAGTGAATCATACTCAGTCTTGTGGCTCCATTTTCCTGTTGTGACTCAGTTGGGTGTATTGGAGTGTGTTGCAGAGCTCTGTTTGGGAGAGAAATCTGTCATTGGTGTGACTACTGTTTCAGAGGAACCAAAATAACCACCATGGCATACATTTTCCAGAGATGTCAACATTCAATCTTTAATCTCTAAAGCAAAGAATTTGGGCTCTAACAATGATGTCACGTATAAGTTATTTTATCAACCATGGTTCCAACAGAAAACAAGTGGCACACTTAAAAATACAACTCAAGAAGAGTGTTTTACGAAGGTGTACCTGAGGACAACTATAAAGTTTAGTGCAATAATTCAGAGCTGGTAGCTTACCCCAAGGTTTAAAGGGACAGGAAAAGAAGCAGATACTTAGACTCAAAAGGAGATTCTGATTGAGTTGGCCACATGTGAGAAGCCATTACTTTAGTTGAGGGCATAGCTGGCTCGAGGTAACCTTCCAGGCAGGGAGCCAACAAAGACCTCATTCTTATTCCCCTGCCTTCTTCTGATCACTTGCCAAGGCTCTCCATTGGACAAGTACAATGGGACTCGAGGCCACTGGAGATTTATAGGGGCAAGTGGAAGATATTGAGAACATTTTATAGCAGTATTATTAGGGATATTTACTCAAAGAAACTTAAAACATCATAAAAGGATACAATCCATTGTTCCAAGGAATTTTCAGTTTAAAGGGGGAAAAGATGATTATTTAACTTAACTTAACTTAACTTTTCTTGTTATAAATTGGAGCTACCAAGCAGGCTGTGCTTCTGATTTGTTTGACACTAATTTTTGCTTAATCTGTAAGTATTGCATCTGGAAGACCTTGAACATTCCTGTTCAAAAAACATCTAGCAACTTGGTCTTCTCAATCTAGAACCTTGAATTGTACTCTAACCTCAAAACTATGAACATTTTTATGTAAGGGTACAGCTGAAAGGTTGTGAAGGCTGACATTCTGGTAGGGTCAGGGAAATGTGCTGTCTACCACCAAGCCCAGAGTTTGTATTGGCAGAGTGGTATATTATTGGACCAGGGAAAAGTCAAATGAGTGGTGGAAAAAAAATGTTTAATTATCTTAAGTCTTTTCCACTTAATTGCCAGGTGTCATACTTTAATCTATTTAAATAAGACCACATTTGAGAATCTTCCCTGAATCTATTTTAGTTTGTTTTATTTGGTCAAAAGACATACATTTATTTATTCAGCAAATATTTAAGGAGTGCTTCCACACTGCCAGGCACTATTGGTGCTGGGATGCTCAGGTCTAAGGTTGCAGAGTAATGGGACAAAGATAATTAAACAATTAAGCACACAAATGGCTATGCCAGCCTACACTGGTATGTGTTGGGAAGAGAAAGGAGGGGCTATCATGACCATGACTATGATAATGGCAGGGGGGCCATAGGAGGACAACTCTGTAACGGACAGTCAGAAAAGTCTTTCTAATAGAGTGACATGAAGCTGAAGTTAATACAGGTGGAAAAGAGGGAGCAAGAGCAATTGAAGTAGAGGGAACAATATACATTAAAGCTCTAGATAGGAAAGTTATGTTCAAGGAATGACGAGTAGGCCAGTATGGCTGGAGAAAATTGGAAGCAAGATGAGAAAGAATGGCTTGAGATGAAGCTTGAGAGGCAAGAAGGGGCCAAAGTATGTTAGGTATTATACACCTTGTTAAGGACTTTACATTTTGTTCCACACGTGATGGGAAGATATTGAAGAAAGTTAATTAGGGACATGGTCTAATCTAATTTACTATTTAGATACACCATTTTGGCTGTGATGTGAAAAATGTAGGGGGTGGGGAGGGGGAAGCTGGGAACACAGGAGGATGCTGTGGTAGGCAGCTGAGATGGTGACTTGGTTGACAGTAAGCATGGAGAGAAATGCATAGATTTCTACATAATTTTTGGAAGTAGGATAAAGAGGAGTTATTAATGGATTGGTTATTGGAATTAGGGAACATTTATGTGTCAAGATTTTCTGTTGCCTGAATTTTCATATATATATAAAATATATAAGATATATACTATACCTTATATATCATATATTTATATATTATATGTATATTATTAAATATATATTTTATATGTTATATGTATCATATATTATATATTATATCATATATTTTATATATTACATATAAGATATATAAAATATAGTATATATATTTTATACATGTAAGTTTAGCACAGTTGTTTAAAGGTAACAGGAAACTAGTTATGACAATTCAGCCTTCTGTGTCTATTTTCATGTTTTATTTTTAAATTAACTTTTTAATGGAGAAATTTTTGTTTTTAATAGGTCCATTGTCTTGGGGGAGAAATTGGAGCGGAAATTTGGGAGCATCTCCTTGTCATGATCCGATGTCCCTTTCTGGCTCTTTCGGCTACAATAAGCAATCCTGAACATCTCACTGAGTAGGCAGTAGATTCCGATTTGGATAAAACAGTTTTTTTTTGAACATTGAACATTCTTTTGCATATCATACTTTCCATATGGGTTCTGAAATATTTCATAACACCCTTGTGAATCTGTTAACTTCTCTGTGGATATTCAAGGAAAGAGTCTCTCCAGCACCTCCTGGCAGGTGCTGAGCAAGGCTACACGCTATGAGGGAAAATCAAGGACTCTCTCAGCCAGACCTGCCGCTGAGTAAGAAATTCCCCCCACACCTCATAAAGGTTCCCCAGAAGTAATCGATTATGGTCTTTTTTTGTCCTTTACCATGAAAGAAAAATGAAGTGGAATAATGACATACTTTCTTATGGACCTTGAGATTTCTTATATTGCCCCTTTTTCTACATGTTTAGAAAGATAGCAAAGACTTATTAGTTTAAAGCCTCATATCATTTTGTCATTGGGCTATATTTTTACCCACTAATAATAACAATTAGAGCAAAGATGCCAATATACCAGGTATTGATTTATTTTACATTCCCAACAACCTTATGACTTACTACTTCCATTACTACTATTAAATAGCATTTCCAACACTACTATTATTATTTCCATTTTAAAATGTAGAAAATAAGGCATAGAGAGATTAAATGACATAATGAGAGTCACAGCCAGTAGTGAGGAGGCTGGGATTCAATCTCAGTTTGTTGGGTTCTAGGGCCTATTACCTTAAGTGCAGCGTTTAAGACACATGGCATTTTCTTTATGAAAACTATTTGATGTCACAGAAAGTAGTTTCATATTCTGCCTCAGTAATATGTCAGTTTCTATTTTAAGGTGGCTACAATCAGTGAAACGGTACTGGAAGCAAGCAGACAGTGTAATAGAACAAAATATTGCAGCTAAAAGAAGTGCTGGCTCTCGTGCCAATTATCACAAAGACTACTCTCAAAGGAAGCAATCATATAAAGTTAGACTTGGTATGTTTGGTATATTCGCCAGGGTTTTATTCCTTATTTTAAATTATTCCAGTCATTGTGTGTTCATTCATTCGGAAATTCTTGCCCTTTATTTTTAGTGCTGTATGGAGAAAGATACAATGATCTAGAGAAGCATATATGTTCAATAAAACATAATGATATTCATTTTGAACATTTTCACCCATGTGCTGTGCTAACGACAGATCATGTAAGTAATACTTCAGCCATATTTAATCTGAGTGATATAAAGTACATATCACAGCTGAAAAGATGCCTCATTGACACAAGAATGAAGATATACTGTATGACAGATATTTAACCCTTGTTTTAAAAGTAACAAGAATAGTTTTCACTGGTTCCACAATGTTGTCTATATCCACAAAACTTAAAAATGACTGAAAATTTCAACCTGAAGTTTTTTGGTTAATTTTATTTATTCTTGGATGTTATCTTTGTCCATTGCCTTTCTTCTTGTACCCATGTCTATCTGTCTACTTCTCTGAAACTAATTCTTCTCTTAGTGAGGCTGCCAATACACATGGACAATATCTAGTGCATGTGACAACTTGATCACCATGAATTAGGTTAAACAAGGAAAATCACTTTTCACTAACTTAGTAATCACAACATTGTTTTCTTGGAAGTGAAGCAATAATATGGACATCTTCTGAGGACTTCATTTGGGGCACTGGGGTTTGAGTGGGGCGAGATTTCTGATTTTTTTCTTGAATATTTTTCTTCTTTTCTCATCCTATTCCCGGGAACGGCTCATGGTTACTTCTCAGAGTGATAATTAGTCAGTAGTTTGTCTTCCTTCCACGATCTGGCAAATTAAATATATTTTAAATTCTGCTGTCATGTCAAGCCTTCTAATCTGACAATTTTTAAGGCATGTGAAACTTTACACATCATAGGAAGTAGTTCCATATTCTACATAAATAATGTTTCTGGATTCACAAAGCTAATTTGGATAAATAAGTCATAAAGGTAATTCTGATTTTTGCCCAATCTTTAGAGGCTTTCCTTTGGAAATGGCTAAATACATATTCCCAGCATGGCTTCCAAGGTCTTCTGTCACTTCTGTTCATCTAATTGCTGTACCTCACCGGGATGTCCTCATTATTTATATTGTTCCTGGAATATTTCACCCCAGATGCCAAATGCCAGTTGTCCAGAACCTGTTTATCTGTTATGGCTCTTCTAATGTGCAGCCACTTTAGAGTCCTTCTGTGACTTTCTTACCTGGATGTCATCTTCTCTCCATAGCACCTTTTCTGTATATCTTATCTGACAATAGTCATGGCCAGCTTGCTGCTGAAGTTGTTTGCATGTCTTTTTTTATCTTACTAGAGTAACTCCTTGAAGACAAATTTTGAGTCCTTATAGTTCCTAATGAACTGCTATATATATAAAAAAGTACTTAATAAGTGTATGCAAAATAAAGATAGCCAGCCTAAATTGAGCACTTAATTTGTGTTCTAAGAATTTTGCATGTTGCCTTTTTTAACAGTCACAACAATTTTAGCATAGATGCCATATTAATACTCCCACTTTACACATGAGGAGGGTGAGGCATAGAGAACTTAAATAACTCATTCACTCATTCATTCACTCACTGTTGTCGTAAGTAAGCAGTGGCACTGGAGTGCAAACTCAGATTGATTCTAGAGTGTGCTGTCTCATCCTATTCTCAAGAATGGCCACTGAAGCTCTGGTTAGCTCAGTATTCTGAATGGTCTGTTGGACAAATACTTGAATGAGGGAATGCATGAGAATCACCACATAGAACTTTGGCTATGATGTAATAGCTTCTAAAAGCAACTGAGTGAATCATAATGATTGTGATTTTCTAACTGGATATTGTTATGGATATTTTGTTTTTGTGTTGCAGTGGCCCAAGCTAAAATCTAAGTAAAACTAACATATGGACAAAATTCCAGTGACTTAACCCAAATCCCAAAACTACAAATATAGATGACAAGCCAACACATTAATAATACTCCTTTCTCTCTTGTTTTCTTTCCCTCATCATTACCTGACATTTTAAAAACAGCATAGTATTTTAAAAAATATTTATTTTGGGTAGAATGGTTCAAGGTAGGTTATCATTAAGTAGCAATGAGTCCAGTGGTTTGGAGCACTTGACAAGATTAGCATTTTGGTCCAAGTGCCTTTCCTCTGTTTTCAGTAGCTATTAATGGAGTAACTGGAAAGCAGCAGACAGCTACACTGTGCTCTGACCTCAGATGACTTCTGTAAAGGTCATGCGGCTGTGTGAGTCTTCTAAAGACTTCTAGACTTCTGCAATGGGAACGCAAGACAAACACAAAGGCTTAGACGTTATTAAATACGTTTTGACACTGTGTGTGTAACATCTAAATAGGATGCTTCCTAAAGTAGTAGTGATAAGAAAGCAAGGAGACCTTTCCAAATGAGCAAATCATTGTGCATTATACTTCAGATTAGTATGAAAGAACCAAGTGGCAAGAAAAAAATCGAACAAATTGTGGCAACATGAGAAGAACCATTCACCTTGGTCGTTTCCTCTATATCACTATCATAGCAATGGTTTCAGAAGGGAAGGGGTGGGGCAGAATGAGTGAGCTGACCTTAATCTAACTGAGGTGAGGGATTGCCTTCAGTCTATATAAGGCTTACTTCTGGCAAAGAGCAGAGTTTGGACTTTGTCACCAATTATGCCACACATACACAACTGCTCGCTCCTAGAAGTCCCCAGGAAGTCCTTGAAAGAACTATTGCCTAGCTCTGTTCAGCGTGGATCAATGTCTACCACTGCCTACAGAGTTAGAGACAATGTGATGTACAAATATAACGTCACGATATAATACTGTTGTGTTTATAAGTGAAGAATGATTCTAACCTGTGACTTTTTAAAAAGTTAAGTGTATGGAGTGACACTGGTTCATGACATTTCAAGTATGCAATTCTGTAATATACTATGGCCTTTTATGTCTCTTTCTTTTCTACCTAGACTGGCTCAGTTTTTGCCAGCTCATTAGTTATTGTATGGTGGAGAACAACCAAATTTAATTCCCAGCTTTTGGCAATAGAACTGTTAAAATAAATTTTAAAATTAAACACTATAAGTTAATTAATGAATCATATTAATAGTTGAGGCATCAGCCATGTGCCAGGTATTTTACTAGGCCTATCGTATATGTTATCTAACTTAATTCCTACAACAAATCTATGTCATAGACAGAATTGTCCTTTGTCTTAGAAGTGAGGAAACTCGGGCTTCTGTATAAGGCTAAGAGACCTAAGAAATCATAAGCACTCTTCTGACTGAAAGAGATTTAAATCTTGAAAATTATGATAATTCTTGGATTTATTTATTTTTAAATTTAGACAGAATAAATTACACTTATTATTACTACACTTTCAGGTAGCAATAATAAGAGAACAAAACACTAACATTCCAAAATACCGCATTCATTTACTATTTTGGCATAATGTGAGCTAGCTTTGAATGCTTAAACTAAGACATACTAAATGATGATTCCATGCAATTATTTGCCCCCTATAGTTTTTTACAAGCCTAATTGATTTTTAACTGAAACAAATTTGACATATAAGATTGTATAAGTTTAAAGTATACAACAGGTTGATTTGATTCATTTATATATTGTGATATGCTTGTCATTGTAGCCTTAGCTAAAACTTTTATCAAGTCACATAATTATCATTTCTTTTTCTGGTGAGAATAATTAGATCTTATCTCTTAGCTTATTTGATGTT
Source organism: Trachops cirrhosus (assembly GCA_028533065.1). Taxonomy (NCBI): domain Eukaryota; kingdom Metazoa; phylum Chordata; class Mammalia; order Chiroptera; family Phyllostomidae; genus Trachops; species Trachops cirrhosus. The sequence goes on along the minus strand of CM052545.1, from coordinate 27,096,598 downwards.
TGTAATATAGTATTTGTCTATAATCACTACAGTGGACATTAGATCTTCAGGGCTTATTTATCTAAAAGTTTGAAAACCGTGTGTTGATACATGTAGCCCGCCTGATTTAGCACAGTCTATAAGGTGAGAGCACAGATATTTTAGTTCCTATATTATGGACGAGGAACAAGCATGTATAGGTGGAATTAGAACAAGATCTGTTTCAGAATCTACTGACTTTCCGTTCTACCAAACAATTTTTTTTCCAACTGTATTGTGTTTGGAACACTTTTTTCAGCCCAGAATTTCCAAACCTGAGTTTCGTAACTTGTTAAAAGCTATTTACTAAAAATGGGTATCCGATTTTCAAATAATTTTGGAGAAATCTGCCTATTATAGTCCCTTCTTTGAGATTTAACCTTTCCAATGTGAAATCTTGAAGAAACCTGTTTAATAAAACAGCTATGAAAACACAGCCCTGCCTTTCTTTTGAAGAATGCCTCTTAACAGCTCAGGGATCATAGTTTAACAGGCAATTAATTCATGGCAATAGTGGTTGAAACCAGTAGAAAATACTATAATGCAACATTTTTGAGAGCAGGATTTTAATTTATACTTTTAAGATACTTGTGGAAAAGATAATGACTTGCATATGCAGAAGGCTTAAAGCAGAACCAAGTTTGTGACCTGGAGACAAGTTCCCTTGAGTGTCTTCAAAATGATCTGATAGCTTTAGTTTTAAAGTTGACCTGGCTCTGATCTTAGAACTTCCAGGCAATGAAATTGGCCAGTTTTAGCCTTGTTTGGTAATTAAAACAAATAATCGTATTTATAATTAAACTAATTTCAATTTCAGCTGCTAGGTAGAAGTCTTGTTTTCTTGTCTAAAATGAGTCCACACATATTTTAATTTCCCAGTACTGTAATTTGAATGAAAAGATCTTAGAGATAACACAAAAACTTTTTGGATGCTTTTTTTTCTATTTCAGTAAATTAGGGACACTCTTGGTTAGGATTTTGTTTGCATTTAGCACTAATCAGCATTTGAACATTTTAGTTAAAGTGCTGTTTTCAGTGTCTTTGGGTTCATGATAGTGACTACCAGGCAAAAGTTTGAACATAAGATGAAATAAAAAGACTTAAAAATTTCAATTTTATTTAACCATAGATTGAAAGATATGGATTCCCTTCTGATCTTATCCTTTCACCTCGAGAAACCATCCAGCTTTATGACAGCATGTCTGAATGCTGGGAAAGTTGGCCCAGGGCCCAGGTAAATAATAATTATGGAATTAATTTGAATTCTATTATAGTGAATGGCAGCTTTACTGTTCAGAAAGACAAAATCTTATGCTTTCTAATCACTTGCATCTGATCTTTTAAAATTATCAGTGGACTCTGTCCAAAATACAATTGCCTGCTCTCAGACATTCTTCTTTCTAACATTATATGTTTTACTTCAATGGCATGGGATGTCACTGAATTCCTGAAAGTATTTCTTCTCTCAGTTTCTGAGAGACCTTAGTCTCCTCTTATGTCTTGGATTTATATACCTCCATTTTCTTTCATTGCACTCCCCTTCTTTCTCTTTACCCTAATTGCTGCCTGTTTTAATCTATTTGGCTTTGCCCTGCATTCTTTCCTTTGAAGAGTTTTTTCATTTTATCGATTTAGGTACTAGAAAGGATGGGGAGAAAAGACGTTCAAGGCTCTGTACTTTCAAGAAGCTTGTCATTCTGTTAAGGAAATGCGTAATTAAGAAACATCTTTGATTTTCTTGCATAATTTTATTTAATATTGTGGTACTTCTTTTCAAGGAGCTGTGTCCAGAGAACTTCATTCATTTTAAGAATAAAATAGTCATTAAGAAGATGGATGCTAGAAAATATGAAGAGAGCTTAAAGGCAGAATTAACAAGTTGGATTAAAAATGGCAATGTAGAAGAGGTAATTTTCACACATGTTTTGGTGAAGCATGCTATCTTCTTTGTTTTCTTCAGTTGCATTGTTCAATCATTACAATGTTTTTTGTTTTTCTTTTCATCTTTAATTTTCATTTTAGGGTTTTAAGCTGAACGTGAAGTCTAGATTCTGAGATAGGATAAAAAGAGAGAAAAGAAATTGATCTTTGTCTCATCCTCTGTGCCTCCTAAAATATGTGCCCCAAGCCACGAGTTCCTGATAGATGTTATGGCGCAGGAAGAACAGAGTTGTCACCCACAGTCAGTCAGTGTTCTTGGTACTGTGGCCATATAGATACTGGAATCACAGTTAACAGTAACTGAGAAGAATTTTTGACTCAATTTTTTTGAGTAAAATTTTAAAATAATTATTATTCTAATTTGTATGAATTATTTGTATATTAAAACCTTAACCTGGGGTGCCCTGGACGATGTGGCCCAGCTGGTTGAGGTATTGTTCTGTAAACCGAAAACCGCAGGTTCAATTCCCGGTCAGGGCACATGCCTAGGTTGTAGGTTTGATCCCCAGGCTGGGCACGTACGAGAAACAACCCTATGATGTCTGCCTCTTACATCAGTATTGCTCTCCTCCCTCCCTCCTTCCTAAAATCAGTGAGCATGTCCTCAAGTGAGGATTGAAAAACAACAACAACAAACAAATCCTTAACCTGGGCTCATGTAAGTTATTTTAAGTAAGTTGCTGGTCTTCATATTTTGATGTTTGCTTTATTGCCATATATTGAAGTTTCTGATTTGTGGGGAATGACATATATTAGACTTTTCTCACATGATTTTTTATATTATATTTTAACTTAGATTTTCTCCCCCCATACAAAACCATAATGTAATTAAGTTAGATTTTCTTCTGCTTATTTTGTCATTAAGAAATCTTTAATGCGTTTGGAAATGATTTTTCTATATGACACAAAGAAAACAGGCTCACCCCACCTCCTGCCATAGTGAAACTAGCATCATTTGCTAAGCTGACCGATTTGTGTTGCTTCAAACAATTGCATGTTACAGTGCACACATGTCTACGTACATATGTTACTGTCTATCTTTTTGTCCTCTTGTGTATTGATTTGTATATTTCTTTGATGCTTCTTTGTAAAGATATAAAATATAATTAATTCTCTTTTATCATGTATAATTTTAAAAAATCATAGCAACAGAGATGAGTCAACAAGGAGAATATTTTAGTCAAGAGTAATAATTCCTTTCTTTATTATGAAGAACCTAAAACAAACAATATATTTATTTATTGCTGCAGGCCAAAATGGTCCTGAATAATCTTAGTCCCGACCGGGCTGTTAGTTCAGAAAACATGACACAGATGTTTCCACTTCTCGTTGAAAAGCTGAGGCAAATGGAGAAGTTACCAGCGCTCTTTTTTTTGTGAGTCCTGTATTTATTTTTATGTTTAAATTAAATTTATTGGGCATAAGTCATTTAAATTAAGTTGTTTTTGTTTGTAATTTGTATTGTACTCTTTCCTTTAAGTTGAGGAAAGTTTTACTAAGTTTACTGTTGTGATATAGTATTCATTACTATTTTTGGTACCCATTTATTATTAGAATGACTATTTAAAAATACACCTTTGTAGTTTAATTCTCAATAAAATAGGTTTTGCTTGTACTATTGCAAATTACCTTCTCTGTTTAGTTCCCTTCTCCATTTCTTGTTTGTTTTTTACTACTACTATATTATTATCAAGGTCTTATCAAATACCCATGTTCAGTAAATTTCTAGGTTTAGTAAATACCTAGGTTCTTTTCAAAACAGATAGAATGTTTATGCATGTGAGTACCCCACATAAAATTAAAGTGCCCTTACAATATGCTAGAGTCTTTATTGGTGGGATATTTTATTTTTAATTTATAGTTATGAGAACTATAACTTACAGACACTGATGTCTTGATAAATTTTATAGTACTATAACATGAAACAGCTTCAAATTGAATATAATAGTTTAGTTTTGATAAAGTATAAATTATACTAATTTATACTAAAGTATAATTTATTAATTTCATAACATCATATCCTGGATTAACCATGATCATATATTCTGAGATCAGAATAGAATACTTTATTTGCTTTAGGCAATTTCAAACTACTTTAAGCCATGGGGGCTTTATATAAATAAGACAATAGAATCTTGCTCAAGTGGCAAATTTTAATGAAATTTGTTCAGACATAACCATATGTATAGTAATGAATCATTATGATATATATTTAAAATAATGATGATATTGAATACATGGTTGTATTTTAGGGAATGCACTAAAATTGTTCCTTTACCTTTGTTGCTGAAACAAGAAAAATAAATTTCTGAACCACCAAGAAGTTACACAGTTCACCTACTTTACAAACATGATTCAATACCTCTGGGATAGTTCTTTTTTTAATTTTTTAAATTTTAATCATTATTCAGTACAGTTTCTATCCTTTACTCCCATTCCAGCCCACCCACCCATCCCTCCCCTCCTCCCTCCCATTTCCAACCCCCCTAGTTTTTGTCCGTGTGTCCTTTATATTTGTTCTAGTAAACCCTTCCCATTCTCCCTTGAAATTCCCCTGAAATTCCCTCCCCTCTCCCCTCTGGTCACTGTCAACCTGTCCTATATTTCAGTGTCTTTGGCTATATTTTGCTTATTTCTTTGTTTTGTTGTTTAGGTTCCTGTTAAAGGCAGGATCATATGGTATTTGTCTTTCACTGCCTGGCTTATTTCGCTTAGCATAATGCTTTCCAGCTCCATCCATGCTGTTGCAAAGGGTAGGAGCTCCTTCTTTCTTTCTGCTGCATAGAATTCCATTGTGTAAATGTATCATAGTTTTTTGATCCATTCATTTACTGATGGGCACCTAGGTTGCTTCCAGCACTTAGCTGTTCTAAATTGTGCTGCTATGAACATTGTGGTGCATAGGTTCTTTTGGATTGGTGTTTCAGGGTTCTTAGGATATAGTCCTCTGGGATAGTTCTTGAAGCCTAGTCACAAAATAGAAATCCAAAAATAACAGGATTCATTTTTTATATAGATATGCAAACTTAAAATACTGGAAAGTCCAGTATTTCACAAAAACACTTAAGGTTTAATTCTGCTTGAAGGGTTGAATCTTGACACGTCTTTGTGGAATTTTGGGTTCTCGGCAAGGCATGCTGTGCAAATCCCTGGTTGTACACAGTTTTATTTAGTCCTAAGGAGCCTCAGGTCATCAACAAATCTGAAGCTTTGTCAACACTCAATCTGTACCTCCGGGAGCTCTTCAGATAATAGTCTACCTGTCAACCTTCTCCAGTCTGGTCTCTGGAAAAAGAATATGTGGAGCGTGGTTAGAGTGCAGTGACCGTATCAGTGTGTGCATTCTTCCTGGTCAGGCCCAAGTTGGAACCTACCTCCACCCCTTATCAGCTCTGTCACTTCTAGACAGCTACTTAATAGTTTTGAGCCCTAATTTTCTCATTTGCAAAATGAGATGATAAAAATAATAATACATAGCGTTGGGGTGAGAATTAGATAAAAATAAATTATGAAATCAGTACAATACTATAACATATTAAGGGCTGATGTCCATAATATGGTTATCAGAGAGATTTTAGAGGAATAATGATTTCCATGTGATCCATTTTAAGAAATGAAATACTATGATGAAAATTACATTGCTTAATACACAATTTATGCCTAGACCACAGTGACTTGCATTCAAGTAAAAAGAGAAGCAACACAATGTCAAGGTTAAGAACATTGAGCCCTGACTGGTGTGACTCAGTGGGTTGAATGCTGGCCTGCAAAGCAAAAGGTCGCAGGTTCAATTCCTGGCAGGGCACATGCCTGGGTTGTAGGCCAGGTCCCCAGTTCCCTAACTGCCATATAAGAGGCAATCAATTGATATATCTCTTGCACATTGATGTTTCTCTGTCCCTTTCTTTCTTCCTCCCCCTCTCTCAAATAAATAAATAAATAAATAAACAAACAGAACATTGGCTTGGAGGCCAGGCTCTGCTGCGTACAAAGTATAGGATCTTCAAGGTCACCTAATCTCTTTATGTCTCCATTTTCTCATCTGCAAAATAGAGGTCATAAAAGTGCCTTCCTCATAGAGATATTGTGTTAAATGAGTTAATATACTTAAGACATTTAGAATAGTGTCTGACAATAGTAAGTATCATATTTACTATATTTACTTTTTGTCTATTACATAAAATTTCTTGCCATGTGGCATAGACTACCACTTTTTTGAAACTTTTTTTTATCGTTGTTGAAGTACAGTTGCCTCCATTTTCTCCCATCACTCCCCCCCACCCCAGCCATCCCCATTTCCCACCCTTGATCCTACCCCTCTTTGTTTTTGTCCATGTGTCTTTTATAGATGTTCCTGAAAATCCTTCCCCCTTTTCCCCCCATTATACTTTTCCCCTCCCCTCTGGTTACTGCCACTTTCTTAACCCTTCCCTCACCTGTGTGTAAATTTATTTACTGTTCACTAGAAAACATTTTCACTTCATGCTAGTTCTGTAAAGACTCTAGAAAAGCCCTTTGCTTTACAATTTACATTAAAAAATACTTTATTGTGTAGACTCAATCTATGATGAGCCATGATTAATAAACTGATAATGGCTATTGGCTACTTACAGGCACAGGACTTAGCTAATAAAGTATTACAGGGGAATAATACTTAAGTGGATATTTCAGTCTTCTTGTCAATAGCCCTAGCTTCCTGATACAGGTCAATGTACATGATATAAAGAAAAAGAATGTTTGATTTTGCTTTCCCTAGAAATATTTTGTTCTTAACATACCAGGGGAATTTAATCTGTAGCAATTTGGCTAGTCAATTCCTCAATCTCTAGTTTAAATCCCAAAGTGCCAGGAAGTCTGGACCACTGTGTCCCTAGGCATTTACATTTCAAACAATATGAAGCCTGGACTCTGGATTCATTTGTAGATTGTAAAGGCCAGCAATTCTGGGGTTCTTCTGGTCTCTGGAAAAAGTTGTTACATTCCAGATGGTTAAGGCTAGAACCCAAGATTCTCTCCTATTCTCTCCATCCTATATGTGGACTGTAAAAAAGCCTAATTCCTAGAAACGGAGAATAGATTAGTGGTTGCCAGGGAATGGCAATGAGGTGGGGTAGAGGGAAAGGAATGAGATATTGATCGAAGGATACAAACCTCTTATTGTAAGATGAGTAAGTTTATGGAATCTAATGCACAGCAGGGTGACTATAGTTAACAATACTGTATTGTGTACTTCAAAGTTGCTGGGAGGTTAGATTTTTATTTTTATTTTTTACCATTTTATTTATTTATTTATTTATTTATTTTTAATTGCATTTATTGGGATGGCATTGATTAATAAAATTATTTAGGCTTCAGGTATACAATTCTACAACACATCATTTGTATATGGTTCTGTGTGTTCACCACCCCAAGTCAAGTCTCCTTCCATCACCACTTATCCCCCCTTTAACACCCTCTACCTCTCCCCACCCCCACTTCCCTCTGGCAATAATCATACTGTTGTCTGTGTCTATGCGTCTTCTTTTTCTTTGCACTCACAGATACAGAGAACAGACCACCAGCTGTCAGAGGGGAGGAGGTTGGGGGCTGGGTGAGAGGGTGAAGGGAGAGTAGATCTTAAATATTCTCACCACACACACACACACACACAGACAAGGTAATTATGTGAGGTGATGGATGTGCTGGCTAATATTATTATGATCATTTGGCTATATATATATTTGTATCAAATTATCATGTTGTAAACTAAAACTTATACAATGTTGTATGTCAATTTTATATATCTCAATAAAACTGGGGGAAAAATAAATAAGTCACTAAAATTCACAAATAATTTGGCTATCAAAAAATCTGAACCTAAATATATTTACTTAACAGTAAGGGCCTTTGACTCTGTCATGGACAGACCTAAAGGTCAGTAAAATTAAATACAAGAACAACTACCACAACAATAAAAATAAATAAAACAGCAAAAAAAATTTTTTTTTAATTTTTTCACCAATTTTTCATGAGCGAAGGGAGGCATTGCTCCTCTGTATATAAATAGAGAAAATCCATTGTCCTCTGTCCCTTGCCTGGGGAGTGTTTGACTACTCCTACAGGAAAAACTTCCACAGGCTCTCAGGGATAAGGTCTGGGACACGGAGGGGAACTTCTTATGTACTATGACATAGTTACTAAGGAGTCTGCGATGCAGGACACCTGTGTGTCTATTCAGGTTAAAACTGATGAGGATGGATATTAAAAACTTGATAGGTATGTGCCATAATGATAGCAGTACATGGAAATATGATTGCATTCTATTGATGATTTTATTTTTAAGACAAGCATTCTTTTCACTTGTTTCCAGGTTCAAGTTAGGAGATGTAGAGAATAGAGCTAAGAGTGTGAGCACTTTTTTGAAGGAGAAGCAGGAGAGAGAACGGCCTCCCAAAGCTGACAAAGAAGCTCACGATATGGCTAGCAAACTTCGAAAAGTTAAAAAATCGATCGAGAAACAAAAGATAATGTAAGTATCTAACTAAACAAAAGGGTGGTCAAAAGATGAAAATATTTCACAAATCCCAGTAGGAAACATACACTGAATGTGCAACAAAGAAGTTCTAGTTATTGCTTGGGTGTGTTTCCAAATTAAGTAGATTTGGGTGGGAGATTAGGGTAAAAATAAGTAGCCATAATATTTACATGTTTCTAAGTTGGGTAAATTAGTCTCATTTAGATCTTGGGAGAGGCAGGATCACAGCGTATGAGTATGGTTAGACTATGTACCTGACATCATCTTTCCTCAATATAAGCACATCTTCAATACCTACACGCTTACTCTCAGTCAGCCCTCAGAAGGCTTTAACAAAGTCTACCCACAATATAGAAGTGTCACTGATGTCATCATAATCTCATGTGACACAGAATGAGCTTGAAAATGAACTGAAATGCCAATTTTAGCTTTGGTAGTAGTTTGCTCCTTTGATTCCTCTTCCATGTTCTCAGTGTCTAATTCTGACAACTCAAGGTCCAGAATGTGTATTATCTCTACCATCTTCTCCATCTTTAGTCACTGCCTACCTGAGACACTCATTATGTCTTCCTTGCAGAGGACTTTTTTTTCCCTTAAGATTCACCACTTTCCAGTCTTGCTAACAAATGATTTCACTAATTTCAAATTGATTAAATCATCTGTCACCCAATTGTCTTCCTTGCTCTTTGCTTAGAATGTAAAGAGTCCAGGTAGAGAAAACGTAGGACTGAAGATCAGCAACTGGTCTTCTGATTAGACTTTTTTTTTCAGCTCACTAGAAGCTACCGTTTCAAGTTGAATTAGTGACTAATAATTCAAGCTATAAAAAAATAAAGAATGTTTTAATACCTTGTTTAGCCTCATCGTCATACTGAGGGTGAGTGGAGCCCTTGCCCTGGGCCCTGTGCTTTGCAAAGTATCACTCGGGTCCTGCTCCATCTGCATCCATTCCCGTAAAATTGTGAGTCAGTGGGGCTTATGCGTGCCTACCTGGAGCTCACTCTCACCCTTTTAAATTCCAAATTTTTATGGAGCTATATTTGTCAAAGTAGGAGGATAGAATGTATTATTTGGTAGTTTATAATCTTGATTTAAAACTCATAGTCAGACAGCAACATGTGGGCCTCCAGCAGCATTTTGTTCCTCACTCTGTACACATTAGGGCCAGGCCTTCCCATGGTCTTTGCATTCTCCCCTGAGTTGTGTTAGTGGAGGTGAGAATACTTGATGATGGTGTACGAGTGAGTTCATCTTTTATTTGGAGCTGTCTTATGTGCACAGATAAGAGCACATCCAAGAAACTGAAAGATCCAAGGTGACCTGGGTATCTCTGAAAGACTGTTACACTGGAACAAGGGTCTGGTGACACAGGGTTATCTAAACCAGGGTTTATGGAGTGATGTCATAGGTCAGATTCCCCAGTGGCACCCGCTGTGATGGGCTATCTGTGTAAGGGATTTATTGAAGCAGTGTGCTTATGAGGGACTATAAGAAAGTGAGAGAAGCAAAAGAGGGAAGGTGAAGATAAGGATGTGTTTTGCTAGAATATTGCCTGAGGCTGGTCCAACAGAGAGATCTGGAGGCACCACAGAATTGTCCCAATTTGAGTCAAGGTGGCTTGATGCAAACATTGGCCCACAGTGTCTACGGTGTTATGGATGAAAGGAGACAAATTCACACGGACTACAGAAGTCCTGTGGAGAAAAAGGGATGGGATGGCCACTCTGAGTGAGAGAGGCCTGGCCCATCACTTGCCTGGATAGGCTTTTATTGCTTTTCTGGGCTCATTACCTTGAGGATGGTCCTCATTTATTATGCCTAGGTTTGCTTTAGGTGGTTACCTTTTACAGAAAACAAAGGAGAGGATGTTGTTAATTACATCAGAAAAGAAGGGTATTTGCAAATGTAAAGGGAAAAGTGGTTGAACTGGTTACACTCCTGTGGGAGGTTTAGCATAGATTTTAGGAAGTTACTTTAAAGATATGCAGTAAACATTTGTTGCCTCAATTCAGGGTGAGGGAATTTTAGCAAAAAGCAAGACTCAAAGTGGCCTAGGTACAATGCAGGCCTGATTCTCCACGGGAGAACCTATGCATGAGCTTGGGTCCTGTGTGCTGGACCTCGCTTCCCACTGGCCTTTTTGAGTGGGAGCTGGGCTACATTTCCCAAGCCACACAGAACAGTCTCCTATACTGGCTAACTTCTGTACCTCCTATCTGTCAGTTACTGTCTGTGGGTTACTTCTCCATTCCCAAGTGAGGTGGTAGCTCCTGGAAATTTCCAACAGACTTGTCAACTGAGGACCATTCTGCAGGGAATTATGTAGCCAAGAGCCCTTCACAACCAAACTCAGAGCAGAGCAGCTATAGCATCCACCACAAAGAAAGAAGGAGAACGGCCTGCAATTGACAATGTGGACCTAGGAGGTCACGTACCTTACCCTCAAGCCTAGTGTTACAAAGG
>CM052545.1:27052470-27085162 GCA_028533065.1 Trachops cirrhosus | reverse complement strand
GTATTGTTGTCAGAGGAAACAGTATTCTTCTACGGTGTTGCAGGAAACAAATTTCGGGGACACATGCATAGGAGGATTTGAGGTGTAGTGTCTAGTTTTATTGGGGTGAAAATAAAGGAAGGGCTTGGGCCATGTCTCATCCATGACCAGGTAGCTTGGCCCCATCGCACTACAGAAAAAGTCCCGTCTCTGGGGCCACAGGGCTGCATTTGTGCCCAGGAAGCCAAGGAAAAGGACCAGGACCCAGAGCTGCATTGCCTTTAGCCCGGCATCGGAGGCTCTAGCAGTCCAGTCCCATCTCTGTTCCCGTGGGCTGTGACTGGCACTGCGCTTCTGCCCATCCTCTGTGCAGCTGCTGAAGAAAGAGCACCTGGGACCTTCATTAATTTTGGTTATATTTCCTTGGGCTTGGGAGAAATAGACTTTCTTTCAAAATGTCCAATATCTTTCCTGGCACTTCCCGGACTCTGCCGGTGCCTCCCTTTATGCATGCATTCCCTTTCTTGGATATTCCCAGGTTTCACGCCCTTATCCTATTTTATTTCCCCCAGATTTCCCCAGGGTAGACTCCTCCCCTTTGTGTTTGCATTAATGGGGGGAGCAGGCCAGTTGTCACCCGGGGAGACGGGGAGACGGGGAGACGAAATCCAGTCTTTTTTGCTTGCTGTGATGCCTGGAGTGGCTCTAAAGCTGCCCCTTCCCAGTTAATCCAGCGTAATTAGATGTCTGCTCCCCTTTCTTTAATCCCTAACTAGCTGCGTGCTGTAACACTATGATGTGGATCATATTTGTGTGCATGTGTGTGTGTGGGGGGGGGGGCGAGAGAGAGACTGAGTTTGAGATTGATTTTGCTACTCTTGAGTAGTGTCTTGATCTTAAATAAATGTTGAAGGAAATCTGACACCATAATTAAAGGATGAATCTGTAATCTGAAAAAAAACAAAGTGTATCATTAACAACTTTGTCTAGTTTTTCTCTTAAATAGTAAGTTATTTCTTTATTTTAAAAGTCAGTAGCTGGAGACAAAAATTTTCTACATGATTTTGAATTGAGGAAAAGAGGTACCTCTATTCTGATCAGGACATCCTATATCTAAAATAAGTACCTCTTATATAGTAGCTGCTAGATCTTGATAGAAAAGTGATAGGTAAATAATGCTAGCTTTGTGACAAAGAGTACATTTTTATAAAGGTATTTATTCTCATTACATTTCAAATGTAATGGTCTTTTTCTTTTTATTCTCATTATTTTTAGATAAACAGTTAATGGTGTGTTGCATTTTGACAGGTGTCTAGATCTCTGCTACAGAGTAATTAGAGAAAATCACCACATATACTTAACCTTTAACATTAACCACGGCACATACGATAATCAATATACAGGGAGAGAGAGGGCAATTAGAAAAACCCAGCATTATATGAAAATATAAGCAAAAGTGGATTGTTTAGTAAACTTTAAAGTTTGCCCTACTCCTTTTCTGGTTATGGTAATTCAGGGAAGAAATGGAACTTTGCTCATATTTCTTTGATATGCTATTGCCATAGAAATAACCTTCACAAATAAATTAGTCATAATGTAGCCCCAGGGCTTGTCAAAGCATTATTACCCTTTCAGGGGGAAATATCCTCTCTAGTCATTTATTTAAAAATATTTACTGAACACTGATCATGTGCCAGACACTCATCTGAATGGAGCTACAGTGCTGAATGGGGCTTGGACTCTGGTGCAGCAGGATGGCACACCAGTGTTACTTGAGGTCGTCATTAATGCTCTGTAGAAAAATATTGTAAGATAGGGAGAGAAACAGTGAGAATAGGGGTGATCATTTTGAATATGGTAGGCCAGAAATTTCTCTTTGATGTTTGGGCAGAGAACTGAATACACCTGATAAAAGACTATAATATTTTTGGAAAAGAATATTATGCGGAGAGCCAAGAGTGACTGGTGTCGATGGCCCTGAGCTGAAAAGGTGCTTGATGTGTTTGTAAAATAGCAAGAATACCACTGTGGTTTTAATGAAGTTCAAAGTTCAGGCTATGTGGCATTTTATAGAAATCCTGTTTCGTGAGGTAATTATTCTATTCTCTTTCTAGGTGGTGACCGCTACCGGGACACTCGCTTTAGGAATAAATATGCCTTGTAAATCTGTGGTTTTTGCTCAAAACTCAATCTATCTCGATGCATTAAATTACAGACAGGTATTGTGACATGCACAAATTCTCCACTGCATCACTAAAATATGGTCATAAAATACTAAAAAGAAAAAGTGAGACTTTAGTTTACAAATAGGCCATGATTTATGGGCTAGTACACTTGACATTTGTCCATGCCTGACTATCATTTTTAGCTGTGGAATAATGAAAAGCTCATGAGTTTGGGATGATGTGACCATCACTAACCAGACATGTGACTTTGGGTGAGCTATCCAAACTGCCCGGTCCTTCTAACCCGCGGAAGAGGAATGATAATGAACATCCCACAGCCAGTTTGCAGGAGTTACAGGAAGTGATCTGTAGGGAAGATGCACATTGAAGGTGCCGCACAAGCATGCCTCGTTCATCTCCTGTGCACACGATTTTGTGCTGGGGAGCTTCAGTGCTTTGTTCTTGGCTGCTGACATGTAGTCTGTTACCAAGCCCATTTCATGAGTTTCCTGTAGTGGTATTTAATTTTTGCCTTGTAATTTCTTTTTCAATATTTCATCAGACATTCTTGGCCTTGTATTATTAAAATGATTTTTCTGAATTTCACTTCTCCTTACTCTACTGTGTCCTGCATGTGGTGTAGTTTGTCCTCATAGGGTTTCCCTGCTCAGGAAGATTTGATGACTATTTTTACTAGAGGCATGCAATTTAGATATATCAGCTAATATTCAAGTTTTATCAAAGTGCCACCCTTCCCTTTCTCTCTAAATGCTTCTTTTGGCTGTATAGTCCTTGCTTCTTATTTCCTGCCACTCCAACCCCTGTCATTTTTATTTCTCCTCTTGCTTCTATGCTGTGCATGAACTCTCCTCTCTTACCAACTCTGGGAGTCTCATGCCTAGAGCTCTGGAGCCAGGGTGTTACACTCTTTTTAGATAATGAACTTGGGAGTGAAAAAGTCAGGGTTTGAATCCTGGATCTCCCAAGCAAATGCCTGGTTGTTTGGCTATAGGCAAATTTCTTAAATTCCCTGTGTCCTGGGTTCTATATGGTAAAATAGGGTAATGATTAGACTTACCTCATACAGTTGTGAGGTTTGCATACAAAAAAGTTTCAAGGACTTGGCACATTCTAAGCATTTAATAACTCTGAACTAATACAACTTCTGTAAGGCGTTTGTTAACTTGCTTTTTATACATAGTGTTTCTGAATTTTATCTTACTCATGTATTTCCTCAATTTGGGCAAATTTTTATGGTGATTTATAACTCAACACACTTGTGTGTGAAAGTGTGCTAGATAAAGGGATGAAGGGGCAAATGGGAAGGGAGAGAATTTGTGTAATAAGTTAAGCTGTACATAAAGTTGAAATCAGAGCCTAGTCTTGTCTTTCTGTTTTGTTTTTTTGTTTGTTTCTTCTGTGTATAATACTAATGTCTAGCATGATTTTTGGCAGGAAATAAGTTCATAATAATAAAAAATGTCCCATTTTTAGCTCTGTCTCAGCCTGGTAAATTCTATAAGGACTGCATAGTTGGATTTTACTTTCAGTTACTTAATGGTGAGACATAGGCAGGATTTATCTGTTCCAACCCCATACAAAGGCATCAAACAAAAAGGGAAAAAGGAGTTATGGACATGGACAACAGTGTGGTGATTGCAGGGGGGTGGGAGTATAAGGGGGATGAATGGTAATGGACAAAAATACAATGAAAAATAAAACTTTAAAAAGTATTTAGGTAAGTTTTACATTGTTAGTCTATTCTGTTTCCAGATGTCAGGACGTGCTGGAAGACGAGGCCAAGACCTGATGGGAGATGTATATTTCTTTGATATTCCATTGCCCAAAATAGAAAAACTCATAAAATCCAATGTTCCTGAACTAAGAGGACAGTTCCCCTTCAGCATAAGCTTCGTTCTGCGACTCATGCTCCTGGCTTCGAAGGGAGATGACCCGGAGGACGCCAAGGCAAAGGTACTGTGCTTGGCATTTTCTAAAGTGGAGTGTTCATTACTGGCCAGACTGTGGGCAGGTCTGCTGTTCTTTTAGAAGTCTGTAGCAATAACTTTCAGTTTCATTAGTCTTTAGTGCTTTGTACTGTCTTGAATAATATAGCATTTGGGATGGAGGGGAAGAATAACAATTCATTTTGCTTGTCTCCTCTATCAATCATAGAATTTGTGGCTGGATGGGCATTTGGAATTACCCAGGATTATGGTTTTCATGTGTGATAGACCTGGTCCCATAGTAGTCAGGATGCTGGCCATGGATTTAAAAAGATCTGGGTTAGATTCCTATTTTTACTATTAAGAACAAAAATATTTGTTTTTATCATTTTGAAAGAAAAATTTATTTTTCATAAAAAAGTAACCCAAGTTAATCAAACAATATTTAGATAATATAGAAAGTTGAAAGAAGAAAAAAAATGCCCATGCCTAGTTCCACTATTCAAAGACAGTTACATTATCATTTTGATATTTTTAAAGTTGTTTTCTAGGTATAGGTGTGCATTTGGTTTTTAAACACAGATATATATTTATATTAAATTGGACTTCAGAATATGGTTGTAAATTTTACTGAAAGTTTTTTTCAGATAAATATTTTGTGCCCAATCCCTAATGAGAGATTTAAAATTCAAAATTAAATAATTTGTTTTTTGTCTTTGTGGAGATGCCTTGTGATAGGGACCCCTTCTGTCTGTTTTTGTGTATTGATTAGTTTGTCCAGTTAAATCAGATGCTGTTTGCTGAGGTGAGGACTCCGGTAGGAATTTTGTGATGTATTGGCTCTTAGGTTGGTTGGTGGTGCTCCCAGGCAGGGACAGATCATTTAGACCAAAACTTCCTCATTGTTGAGTACTTAATTTTTACCTCTGTATAGGAGAGAAGATAGGTTAGTAGAATGGTTTATTTTCTTTGTTTTGGTGTACGTGAGAAATTCTATCGGTAACCCTCACACATAAAAGGCTTAATTAAGTGCAGGCATACAATTCTTAGCTGTTGTCTTTGCTCGTCACATCGAACTGAGCGAGTTTTATCACCTTCTGCCATTTACTATTTTGGAGGAGTCAACTCTTAGATTTTTCTCTAGAGGAGCCACACTCATTCCTGTTCTCTGGGAGTTAATTTGATTTTTTTGGGGGGAGGGACAAGGCTACGTAATTATATGAATCTTTCTTTTTAATCCTTATATTTCAAATTCTTTTTCCTAAGATTTTTTATTTTGTGGCTCCTTTTTTAAATTGATGTTTTAGTTCTATAATAAGAACCTCAATCTTCATGCTCAGAGATTTTTATTGTGTTAAAATGCACATAATACATTATGTGTTAAAATACACATATTGTGTTAAAATACACATATTGTGTTAAAATATACATTTTAACCATTTTTTAAGTAGACCATATAGGAATGTTAAGTATATTTGGATTGTGCAACAGTCAGATAGATTTGGAACTAAGGAAAGATTTCTTAAATTTGACCTTTGAGATTTGCTTCTGTTTTAATTTGCTGAGTTTTTTTTTTTAGGAAAAGTTATAATTTTTAAATTGAAAATCCTTTTTTTCTTTTGTTCTTTGTTGTTAAAGAACGTGAAATTTGTCTTCCACATTGCTGATGAGGCTCTCCAAAGTTTCAGCTCTGCTTGTTAGTAATACGTGTGTGGATTTGAGTTCTGCTGTTGATTTTGCTAGTTAGTGCTGCTATTCAGTTCTGGTGTAGGTTTTTCTATCTTCTCACTTTTTAAGCAAGTTACATCTATCCCAATCTGGTGTTTTGCCAAGGAATAAGATGTATGATTTTCCTTCTGGCTTCACTCTCTATCCAGCTAAATACTGTTTAAATACCCTCTTAAATTTAAAGCTAGATGAATGTGTATTGGCCCAGATCTCAGTATTTAGTGGATTTTCAGCTTATGTAGCTTCTCTGCACTGAAAATGTATTTTCTGCTTTTGCCAGCCTCACTGACACATTGATCATGAGGTTGTCACTCATCACTGCACACTGCAGAATGCATCGCTAACAAGGTTGTTAACTATCTGAGTGAGACCTATTTGGCCTTTATCCCTAAGTTTACAGTGAACCCCCATGAGTCACTCACCCTCACACACTCTGCTGTTTTCTGGCTGTTGCCATGTATGACTAAATGTAGAGCAAGAGAGAGAACAGGCTGCAGGATAAGGCATTTTTGGTGTCCTCAGAAGTTGCTAGCCCAAAGTGAAGGTGATGGACAGTACACCCCCTTCTTCTGCTCATTCTTGTCTTCCTTCCCACTTCTCTTCCTCCCTTCCTTGCTTCCATCTAGTCCATTGGCCTTATAATGAGTAGAGACTCTTCCTAGTTTCTATACATTTTCACATCCAAAGGCTTAAATTTGGTCATCTTGGGGAATTTTTTTAGTTGGCACCTCATAGACATTTTGGTGGGCAATTGAAAGATAGATATCTGAACTGCTACCTCGATATTGTCTTTCACTGAAAACCAAGCAATATTTTTATTACTTTGATTTAATCAACCTATTTGGGACAATATTGCAGGACATGGAATAATACAGTATTTTATTTTCTTCCAGAACAATCCAAGAGTTATAATCTTTAAAACTTGATTGGTATTTATTACCAGATTATTTGGGAATATCTTTCATTTCTGATGATTCTGCTTGATATGTTCTGTTAAAGGACAGATCTGCCACGTAAAAACATGGTAAACCAAATAATATGAAATCTAATGAAATCTTACGTATTGCTGGTATTGTAACCAAGCAAAGTGGGGCCCATGCAGGTGGCGCCTTGATACATGACCCAAATTTAGTGTCGTAGGAAACAGGTTTTTATTATGGGGTGAAATCTCAGGAGGTAGGGGTTGAGAGTACTCCTTCTCAGAGCCTTCCTCTCCCAGGAGACCCAGTACTTCCCTTGCTCCCCCACCAGGCTATAAGCCGAAACCAATCCTAATAGTTCCCCACATCCTTATCTGTTTTTAGGCTGGCTGGGTAAATACTTTTCCATCCCCTGTGGAAATGCACTTGTGGTTTTCAGAGTCGCCATCCTCTCGCAGCAGCTCTCTCCTTCAGGATCTGGGGCACCTTGTCCTCAGCCTCCATGTATTAGGGCTGAGGAAAACATGTGCCGTGTTGCACTGGATCATGGTGAAGTCCTGGAAGTCACAAGTCCCAAAAGAATGACCTCTCCATATGTCCCTCAGAGAAGCAGAGGTCTCCAGGCTCCAGCCACAGTTCAGCATTCCAGGCATCTCCCACTAATCCATACTTGGCTAGGCAGGTTCCTGCACAGCTCCATCAGCTCTCTCTTTACACCCTTTCCTCCTGCATGACTGCTACTTCACTCTAGACCACATGCCTGCTTCCTTACCACACCTGGCTGCATGGCTGAATCCTCAGAGGAGGAAACATCTCCTCTCTCACTAAGGCAGCATAGCAGAATCTGTCTTGGATCACGGCTCCTTGGCCACCTCCTCCATCTCTCTCCTCAAGGCCAGCCTTCATGGCTGCCTCCTGCTACAGCCTACATGGCTCCTATCTCACTACAGACCTCATGGTGGACCCAATCCCCTTCTCTTTCAGACCACCCTTATTTTAAATGCTGACCTGGAACTTCATGTGTGACCTCATATCCAGCCTCTCCTACAATAGGCTACTTTTGCCCCATAGTTTTACCTTCATTTGGCTGCCATGTTTAGTCAGGGCAAGAGTAACTCAGTGATGAATGGGCTTCTGCCTCTCCTCACTATGTCATGAGTCAGGATACATTCTGAAAGTCATGTACACCTTTTGCCCAGGGTGGTAGCACAGATATTATCTTGCCTTTTGTTATGCAAAGTGTCTTAAACACTGCATCATCTTCTTCTCTCATCCCCCAACCATGGGCTGTGGGGACTTTAGAGATCACCTCACTCTGCACCTCATTACAGTATCTGTGCGGTACAATAGATATGGGTAATATCTATAATGTTTTATATTCGTGCATGTGATGGTCAGTCAGGTGAGGGTGTTGCCAGAGAAAATGGACTCTTGTGATGTTGTGAGAATTGAATTTCAGACAATCACACATGGGAGAAGTGTAAGCATAGTGACAGATTTATGGGATAAAAAGAAATAATACTCCCTTGGGGATATAGAGAGCAGGAAGGCTCTAGTAGCAGCTGCCCCAATGTCCTTGCTAATATTTTATGTTTTCTTGGTTTTAGAAAAAAGCAGGCTGTCTTTCAAATTGTCTAACCTGTTTCCTGGGTTCTCTAGGGGCTTTGCTGGGATCTACACTTATCCAGTCCCTTTCCTGGATCTTCTGGGATTTTGTGTCCTTATTGTATCCAATCCTTTTCCCAGATTTTCCCAGGATAGACTCTTCCCCTTTATGGTTGCATTTGGGTTCCTACTGTGCACACCTTAAAGCTCTACTTCATCATTTGGCTTCTACCTCACATGCGCCCAGCAAAGGAATTTCCCCCTTGCTGTGGTTGTTCCATGGGGAGATTAGAAAACTCGTCTTTTCTGTCTGCTCAGAGGCAGAGCATGCTGCTCTCCCCTCAGGTGTCTGTGAAGCGGTAGCTTTGGGACTTAAACAAATGTAGCCGGTTCTGCTCCCTTCTCCTTCGTTAATACTTAACTGGCTACCTATGTTAACAAGGTCACAACAGGAGACAGAGGAGAGACTCAGAAAAATAAAGTGTTGGTCTCATGGGTCCTAGAGACGGGAGGCACAGTGTGCCATGCAGGGCTTTGTGCAAAACACACCAGGATGGTCAGGAGCCACAGGACAAGAGCAGGGGAAAGTTCGGCCACTGCCTTTGTACAAGTTTCTATAGGAAAGGCGAGACAGGTCAGAGTGAACAGCCTAGGATTTGCTAAATTGAATAATTCCAGAGGGTTTTAGGCTATGTGAGTGGTCTCTAGCTGCCTGGGGTCTGCCTCTGGGGTGATTTAAGGCAAGAGAAATACTGGCTTGGTGTGTGAGAGTTAGGTAAGAAAGTAGTTGGGGGTATAAACTTGCGATTGGTTAGTTTGCATAGGATAGGCATGCTTTTAGGCAAGTTGTTATCTTTATAGTGTTAACTAGCCCTGGGAGGGGCAGTTTCTTCCACAGCCAGAATGTTTTTTTTAAGATGTCAAAATCACATAATATATAGAAAAATCCTTTAAATTACAATATACCTATATTATCACTTATGACTATATTTTGTATCACCAACATGGTGTGATTTAGAGTATTCTTCTTTAAAGGTGCTGTCAGTGCTAAAGCACTCATTGCTGTCCTTCAAGCAACCCAGAACCATGGAGATGCTCAAACTCTACTTCTTGTTTTCCTTGCAGTTACTGGTGAAAGGGGTATGACTGTACTTTGTCTTTTTGTGAAATAACATTGGTACTCTCTGTGCTTCTTATCATGCTGAATTAATTCTTTAAAATGTTATATGCAATGATTAATATTACTTATAATTGATATAATTATCAAAATTGGGCCTTATTATTTTCACTCTCTTTTATATGGGCATTAATTACTATTTTAAACTGGCAATTAATACATTCCTTATTGATTAATGTATATGGACTTCAGTCAAACTAATAAATTATTTTTGTTCCCTAGGGCTATTTAGATCAAGACGGTAATCCGATGGGGTTTGCTGGACTTGTATCACATTTGCATTACCATGAGCCTTCTAATTTTGTTTTCGTCAGTTTTCTTGTAAGCGGCCTTTTCCATAAGCTCTGTCAGCCAACCCACAAAGGTGAGCTTGGCGTGTCCTGTGTGTAGTCCAAAATCAGCAACGGAGGCTGTAGTGAGGTCAGCACTCTAGGGATATTCTTCTACAAAGAAAATACAAGGTAGTGTTGAGATGATTTAGAGATAGGAAATTAGATAAAATAAACTTTTATATACTTACTAATATAGATTAGATGAGAGACAGCTGTATTATACCTATTTTAAAATGTCAACTTCTTATTAACTTCAGTGACTCCTTGATTCCATGGTTCAGAACACATTAAATAATATAATTTTAATAAACTTTTAAAAATTAAATTTAGTACATATTATAGAAAAGAAAACATTATGTTAAACATAATATTTACTATTATTTGTGAATATTTTCTCCCAGTGTTTAAAATATAATTATATACTATTTTTAAATAGCTCAGATTATATTGATTGCATAATTTAGAATCTTATCTTCACCCTAAATATGTTTTTGCCGATATTATTTTTGTAAGTTTTTGCTAATTCTGTTTGCAATGCCTGTGTAATAGTACATCTAACACAGTTTTTGATTTTCATAATTAAACAGACCCCTTAAACAGCATTCCTGAGACAGGTGTTTCCCACTTATACTTACAGTTTTTAGAGTTCCTAATGCCTGGTGAAATCTGCCTTTTTCAACATGACTCTGTCTTCTCTCATGACCTGACAGAAACACTCTGCCAGTCACTGACTGTTTTGTGAAACAAGGATACTCATGAAATTCTGTCCTCCCAAAGCTCTGTGAGAGGAGAAACAATTTCATGCATCGAGATGTGTAGTCTATATTAAAGCTGTGTATGTATGTGGAGAGAGCAGTGTGTGCAGTTACAAACACAGAGATAGAACATTTGGTAACTTTATAAGGCAGATAATATGGCTATCACTATTTTGTGAGTGAGGAAACTGAGACACAAAGAAGTTAAATAAATTGCGGTCAAAAAATTTTAGTAAGTGTCAGAGCCAAGATGCAAATGTAAGTGGTCTGACTCTAGAGCCCAAGTTACTCAATGGAGCACCTTTTAAACAGCTGCCATGTGATTCTTGTGTGTTGTGATGGATAGAGAGTAAGTCAAGTTGATCAAATCTTAACATGAATGACAGGAAGATAATGTAGGGAGGGGTTATTTGTAGGCTGAGTTTTGGGAAGAGTTAAATGCTAGGCTAAGAAGATTGGATTGTGTTTATGATATATTGAGATGCAACTGGAGATTGTTGAATATGTGAGAGATGTGATCATAAATGCTTTGTAAAACTGATCCGATGCTGTGTAAAACTGATCACAGACTGAAGAAGGGAGAATCTAGGTAAGGAGATAAGGCGATTTGTGTTTGGAATAGCTGAGGCCTCAAGCAGAGTGGGAGTAGGAAGAATGAAAAAAAGGCACAGGTGTAAAACTGCTAGGTGATAGAGTTGTTCCTTAGTTGCTATATTTGTCAAAAAGTTCAGCTAATGTGAAATGTGAAGTAATATTCAATTTAAACATTAAAATAGTATTTAAATACTATATTTATATTTGTTAACAAAATACTTTGTTTTTGTAGGCTCAAAACATTTTTCTCAAGATGTTATGGAAAAGCTTGTGTTAGTATTGGCAAATCTGTTTGGAAGAAGATATTTTCCAGCAAAGTTCCAAGATGCTACTGTCAGATTTTATCAATCAAAGGTAAAATTTATAATTCTGGTATCACTAAATAAATAAGATTAATAAATCCCACTATAAATGATTCAGCAGCAGTATAATTATATTAAATGTAGGATTCATTTGTTTTATATACTAATAATTTTCCTTCCTGTAATCATTGTTATATTTAATCTATAATTCATAAATTTTCCCCTGTAAATCTATCAAAATATTAAATCCTTGAGGAAAAAAATAGGATAAAAAATTTTGCTCATGCTACCTATTTGAAAGTATCAAATATAGCATTTAGTGGCTAGAGAAAAAAATGTAGATAATTTTATATTAAGTGAACTAATGGTTCCCATCATTGAATTTACAGTTCTTTTGGGAATTTTTAGCTTGAAATAAGGCTGTCAATAGGAAGTATATATTATGAGCTATAATGTCCTTACTGAAAAAGAAAATAGAATAATCACTGAAGAAATCATCTCTTGACTAATATAGACTAAAAGCAAGATTTGCAACATTTGCTTTGATCACGATTTCCTATCATTGAATACTATCACTAATATACTCCACTGGAATCTGAAAAAGTGGGACAGGTGGTTATACCAGATAACCTTACTGAAAGGTGACAAGGAATGCAAAGAGAAGAGTTCATCTATATTGTCTAACCCCCAATGTCAAATTACAAATTACAAATCTTAGCCCTCCCAGATCAGTGAACACAACTGTAGGCATGGACCTCTATCGTCTTCATGTTTTTAAATTCACATGTACATTCCTGAACTATTATTTAATTTCTTGTTTACCTAGAGTTATATTTAACTTATAAAAGAAAACTCAGTATCTCTGTTCTTACCAATAAGGTCATCACAAACAATACAGTAAAAGAAGGTTTTGAGTGGAGGCCTTCTGTCTGTCTGTCTTTTTTTCCGTTAAGATTATTATGAATTTGTGCATGATCAGGTAAGATATAATAGGTGGTCATTCTCCCATTGCAACAGAGAGCTGTGGATGTAATGAGGGTTAGGCTGGCTAGAATGATGAAATGGGAAGAACTTATCTCAGATGTGATAGGAATCTCCAACTTTGGTTTTTCTCCCAAAGAATTTATCTGTTCTGGAAATGGATTGAAAATTGTACTTAGCATATACAGAGAGCCTCTCCTGTGAGATAATACAAACAAACAAACAAACAAAACATACACACATTCAAAAAACAACCAATTAAGCTATTTGTGACCACATGGGGCTGAGTGACAGACTAGAAACTTGAGAGATTTAGTGAGCTTTAGCCACTGAAAATTGACTGGGTACAAAGTCTGCATAAAATGTTAGGGCACTCCACCATATTTCTTGTAATCTTGTAGCATTTATTAAATAAAAACCCATTGGAGAAAAGGATCTGAGTTTATTTATAGGCTTGTATCCCCTGTGAGACACTTTTGAAGCCATCAAGGGCTGGAAGATAAAAGTAGGTTAGGAAAGAGGTGGGTTTTTGGTAGTCTTTTAAGGCTCAGAAGAATGAGACCCACCATCTTCGTATCAAAATCTTAAGAGGACCACTGTGTAAGAACAGAGAAAAGTCAATATAGATTGAGACTTATTAAAACTAGAAAACAGGACTAACCAACTTCAGTCTATAGCTGGACTGAGGTGATCACATCTTCATTCACTTGGTCAAACAGAAAAATGGGAGAACTCATCCTAGTCAAGATAACATCATTTAAAGACTTTTATGTCCTTTTATAAACACTTTCTGGTGAAAAAACAAAAATCCCCAAAACTAAAAAAAGTGAGTAAGCAAGAATATATATATGACCAATTGAGCTAGAAGAAAAGCAGGTAGTAGTAGAAGACACACAGATGATCTAGATACTGGAGTTAAGATAAAAAGACTTTAAGTATGATTAATATATTCAAAAAATAGGGGAAGAGAGAGAAGTGGTGAAAAGATGGATAATTTCACCAAATAATTAGTAGACATTTCATAATTGAAAAATATAATATCTGATCAGACTATATATATCAGAAGTCAGAATCAGTGAGCTGACAAAATATCTAAATTGTAGCACAGGGAGAAAAAAATGATAATAAAAGCAGATAGCATAAGATACATCTGAATCATACTCAAAAGGTTTAATGTTATATAGGGAGTATCCCAGAAAAAGAGGAGGCAAAAAAAAAAAAAATGGTGGAAAAGTATTCAACACTTGTAGCTGGGAATATTCTGAAGCTGATGAAAGACAGCACTTCCTGGTTTCAAAAGTGTAGTCAGTTTCAAGAAGAATAAATATGAATAAGCATTAAACCAAAATTAATGGAAATTAGTGAAAAAAGAAATAAGATTGGTAGCTGAATTTTTAACCAAAATAATGAAACCTAGAAAAAAAATGGGAATTTTTTAACTCTTGTTTATTTTCATGCATAAATCTCTACTTATATTTAGCATATGTTCTAAACATAATTTAAAACAAGGTAGATATATTGTGATTGATTTGATAACATCAGGTGAATATACTTATGTCTATTTTTTTAGCACTATTGATATATAATTGATACACAAAATTGCACATATTTAATGTTACATCTTAATGAGTTTGAAAATATGAAATATACATAAACTCATGATATTATCACCATAACCTAAGTACTAAATATATGTCTCACCTCCAAACATTTCCTTGTGGGTTTCTTTTTATAGGAACACATAACATGATATTTACCCTCTTAGTGTAAAAGTGTGCAAATATTTATTTATTTTCTTTAAAAATTTTTATTTATTTATTTATTTTTAGACAGAGGGGAAGGGAGGCAGAAAAAGAGGGAGAATGTGTGGTTGCCTCTCGTGCCCCTTACTGGGGACCTGGCCTGCAGCCCTACTATGTGCCCCGACTGGGAATCAAACCAGCAACCCTTTGGTTCGCAGGCCAGTGCTCAATCCACTGAGCCACACCGGCCAGTACCAATAATTTATTATTAACTATAGGTACTGTGTTGTACAGCAGATATCTAAAACTTACTTATCTTGCGTAATAGAAACTTCATGTCAAGTGACAAACAATTCCCTATTTCCTTTCCACCCAGGCCCTGGCAACCTTAATTCTATTCTCCACTTCAATGCATGACTATTTTAATAAGAGGATTTATACAGTATTTGACCTTTTTGATTGGCTTATTTGCTTAGCATAATGTGGTCTACATTCATCCATGTTGTTGTAAGTGATAGGGTTTCCTTTTATTAAAGGGTAAATAATATTCCATTGTATGTACGAACCACATAATCTTATCTATTCATCTGCTGATGGTGGAGAAATATTTTCTCCCATTCTGGAAATGCCTTTTCAATTTGTTGATTATTTCTTTCTTCTATGCAGAATTTTTTAGTTTGCTATAATCCCACTTGTTTATTTTTATTTTCTTTGCCTACACTTTTGATGTTATATTAAAAAAAATCATTACTAACACCAATATCCCTATATTTTCTTCTATGAGTTTTATAGTTTTAGGTCTTACATTTAAGTCTTTAATTCATTTTGAGTTTATTTTTGTGTACAGTATATGGTAACGGTACAATTTTACTCTTTTATATGTGCATATCAAGTTTTGCCAACACTATTTGTTATAGAGACTCTGCTTCCCCCATTGTGTGCTCTTGGCACCCTTATTAAAGATCTGCTAACCAAATATCTGGGGGGTGATTTTTGGAGACTCTATTCTGTTCCGTTGATCTACTTGTCAGTCATGCTGGCACCACACAGTTTTAATTACATAGCTTTGTAGTGTATTCTGAAACCAGAATGTGTGATGCTTCCAGTTTTGTTCTTCTTTATCAAGATAAATTTGGCTATTCAAGGTCTTTTGTAATTCCATATGAATGTTAGGATTTTTTTTCTACTTCTGTAAAAAAATACCATTGAGACTTTGTTAAGAATTGCACTGAATCTATATGTCAAGTTGGGAAGTGTTGCATCATAACAGTATTAATTCTTCCAATCTGTGAGCATGGCATGTCTTTCCATCATCACGTCTGGTGTAATTTCTTTTATCGGAAATGTTTCACTTCCTTGATTAAGTTTATTTTTAAGTATTTTATTCTTTTTGATGCTATTGTGAATGAGATTGCTTTAATTTCCTTTTCAGATACTTGGTGTCTAGAAACACCACTGATTTTTAAATGTTGATATTGTATCCTACAACTTTCATAATTTTGTTTATTAGTTTTAATATCATGTGGTAGAATAATTAACAAAAGATTAGCAAAATGAAACTAGGGAGGTTTTTTAAACCCTCATAATCAAATGAGATTTATTCCTGGCATGCAATGTACTTTATATTGGTGATTGCTCTCTAAATGTGTGACTAGATTTTTTAAATTATTCATAGCTCTCATGTCATTTGAAACCATGTTGCTGTTTAAAATTTGGTTTTGATTAAGTAGTGTGAAAACACATTTTTAGGAGTAAAAGTAATGGTTTTGTAAATGCAAGTAGAAACAAAAATGAGTTTCACCTTCATTTCCTGGATGAGGAAACAGAATGATTACATTATTGAATAAATAAATAAATATAGAATTCTATTGCAATGTTCTTTGCCCTTCTTCCACAATTTTAGCTTTTCAAGGAAATATTTTCAAGGAAAAATATTTGGCCATTTGGTGCTCTTAATGATTTCCTTGGTGCTTTAGGTGTTCCTTGAGGACCTCCCTAAGGATTTTAATGCTGCTTTACATAAGTATAACATGACAGTTACAAAGGACTTTGCCTCCTTTCTACTAATTGTTTCCAAATTGGCTGATATGAAACAGGAATATCAACTCCCATTGTCAAAAATAAGTAAGTATATCTTATCTTCATCGTGAAACAATTTAAAGCATATATAATTTTACCTAAGAATAGTGTATCCCAGAAGAAGAGACTCCTGAAAATATCAGTTTGCCTTAAAATAAGGGGATTCCTTCTTGCTTTCCAAATAAAGAAACTGATTATTAGAAGTTGAAAGGGCAATGGAGAATGAATGTCAATAGTCATTTATAAACCATCTTGATGAAAGGTTGGTTTTGGGTCAAGCCTGGAAAATGGAGTATGGACATATATGAGATGAAGAGAAACTAGAGACTTTTCTGTAGAGAAACTAGAGACTGTTCTGTCACTTTTCTCCTTGCGAGGAAGGATGCAGAGTATTCATGAAGGTCAACTCTCAGCAGATACCTGGCTCCAAACTGTGGCTCTGCTACTTATTAGCAGTGACTCCTTGGACAAATGACTCCATATTCATTCCTCAATTTTCTCAACAGATATATGAACCAGATACACAGATATATGATATATAATCACATTATCTATTTAGTTTGAGTGAGATTAAAATAATTAAATTAACATATGTGAATATCTTAAAACTGTGCCTAGCACATAGACACACACTGTTAAACTTTGCTATTGTTTTTCATCAGCTGTTGCATGGAACTCTCCCAGGGGAAAGTAAAGAGGGAACACGTTACTGGGATAAAGGGAAAGGGTTGAGCTGTGGACAGTAATTTCCTGGTTGCATCAAATCCTAATGTCCTCATTTGAAAAAAGTCAAGGAAGTGGAGTTTGTAGCTTCCCGGCCCCTGTTAAAGTGGGAAGCAACATGAATGAAGGCAGAGAGTATCAGTGCAGCAGTGTGAGCATCCCAGAGGAGACTAGGAGTATGTGAATATCTTACCTCCATTACATTGGAGCCAATTTGGAACACATGATCTGGTGCTTTGTAAGAGCAGGAATGGGAAAAATATTTCTTCTCATATGCCATTTCCAAACCTAGTGATAGTGGTTACTGGAAAAGCCCTGTCTAGAAAGATTCTGACGCCAAGTCTGAGTTTGGTGGGAGAAGTACCAAGGTAATAACAACAATTCTGTGTTAAAGGAGCTTATAATTTAAATTTAGTATTTTATTACCTGTTGATCAAAGCAAATGAAATAAAAATTTATAATATTGATAATAATATTAGTAGCTAACATTTATTGAATAAATTCTGTGCCAAGACGTGCTGTTTGCTTCACGTGACATATCTTATCCAGTCTTCATCATGATGTTGGCCCCGGAAAGCTGCATGATCTAGAGCAGGTACATCAGGCTTAATAATTTGGCTAGTTTTTAAAATGAATCTCTCCCAACCTGTCATGGCCAGACTTCATGGGTAAAGAATGTGAAGACTCCCAACTTGTGTCTCACTTGATGAGCTGCAAGGAAGGAAGAAGAGCTATTTCTCCATTTGTTTGTCTCTCTGGGAACTCTGATGGTGATTTGCTTCAACCAGAAACTCCAGACCATGTAAGTTGAAAATGGGGTTTATAAATAAAAGGTCTTTAAGGAAAAAAAATAGATTTACACTTCCAGGCAGCTTAGAAAGGACTTCAAATTTCCTAAAGCAAAAAAATAAAACCTAGGTGCATCAACAGAGACATATCCAGGAAATGGTGCTCTTGGGGCCAGTATGATTTGTTTCTCAGTATTGGCCTGAGGGACCCTGCTCTACTGTATAAAACCTCCAGGACCATCACTTTTCTTCCACCTTGAAGACTCTAGGGAACATTGACACAGTTTGCAGTGAAAAGAACACCCAGGACCACTTCAGGCTTCCCCAGTATCACTACAGATGCTGTAGCGACATACTCTGGACCACTGATGTTCAAAATGGAGTATGAAAAACTTCACACAGTTGGTATATGCTGACTCATTCATTTAACCATTAGAATAAACTTTCAGAAATTTAATTTGTATCTTAATACAAACTTTGAGAGAGAAAATAAGTTTTGCTACATTTGATCCACATAGTAATATTGAATATAAACTGTAATTGAACAATGAAATAAAAAAAATGAAGGAAGTGATGTTCAGGGCAAAAAGAACAAAAAATAAAACAAAACAAGTCAAAGTGGGGACCACTGCTCCAGATCCTGTGTGAAGCTCTATGTGGATAGCTCCGTAGAGCTTTACCCCAGCTGAATAGTCTTATTTATAATAAACTGCCTTTGAAGAATATGGATTTCTAGTGCAGAAATAATAAAGGTGTGTACTCCAGCTTAGAAGACCAATAATTTTATGGAGGTCTCTTTTTTGTATTTTATTTGTATGACCACAAACAATTACTTACATAAGGGAATTTAGAATATTTTTCTTTTACATTAAAAAAAATATTGATTGTTAATTATAATTTCCTCTTCTCTCTATCATACAATTAGTTCAAATTATGGACATTATGTACCATTCACTTTTGTTTTCTTCCCATGTACAAGTTTCTCCATGGCTTTTGAAGAGGTGCTGATACAGTTATAGTAGGATATAATGTCTGTGTTTTACTGCCCTACAATCACAGTGACCTTTAAGGTGCAGGGTATGAAGTGACTCAGACTCATAGGTGTTATGGATGATGTGCTAGAGAAAAGGGAGTACGTCTGTCTCCTCTGTTCTGAAGCATTTTGCACTTGTGCATGTTTCCAGAGTATTGCTTGTGGTAACATGCTGCTAGCCTTACCCCACTCACTCTATACAAATTTATTTTACTAGTGTAAGTTATAATTCATTAAAACATATTTTGCTTCTCTTGTTTGTTACATTTTAGTATAATACTAAATATGCATACATACATATCTTTTTTATTTTTTTAAAGATTTATTTATTTACTTTTAGACAGAGGGGAAAGGAGGGAGAAAGAGAGGGAGAGAAACATCAATGTGCGATTGCCTCTCTAGCACCCCCCACTGCGGACCTGGCCCACAATCCACACATGTGCCCTGACTGGGAATTGAACCAGTGAGCCTTTGGTTCACAGATCGGCACTCAGTCCACTGAGCCACACCAAGCAGGGCACCTATCTTTAAATGGCATACAGTTAAGTTAGAAGGCATAAAACTAGTAAGAACACTTATGTGCTCCTCCTCTATTTCATTCACTTGTCTCGCCTCTTTTCCCCATGACAGCCACTGTCCCAAACTTTGTAGTTTTATTTATCCTTTACAAATGTCCGATTCCAAAATCACATTTTATTTTTGCTGCTTTTGAATTTTATAAAAGTGAAGGAATACTGTGGTCTCTTGGAAGTTGCTTTTTTATGCCCAACACTATGCCTCTAAGATTCATTCATGTTGTGATGTGAAACTTTGTTTTATTTTTACTACTTCATTATATTGTATAGTATGAAAGGAAAAAACCTGTTGATCTATTCTCCTGTTAATTAGTGTTTGTGTTTGTTTCTAGTCTTTGTTATTCATGGGGCTGCTATGAACACCTGGTACACATGTGCAATAGTTCCCTTTGAGTATAAATTACCTGGATTTTTAGGGTGAAAATGATTTTCTGGATCATAATGGAATATAAATATTATAAGAAATGTTTGTAATAGTGACTTTCTATCTACTGCCCAGTCATTTTAGAATATAGTTGCACCAATTTATACTCTCACTAGCAACATACTAGAGTTCCTTTTGGCTCTGCCAAATATAGTTTTCAAGAAAAGAGCAGACATGGAAAACTATTCATTGGTTTTCTTTTCTTATTTTCCTTCTTTTCTTCCCTCCTTCCTCCCCTTCCTTTTTATTGTGGTAACTGGATTATACAAATTGTGAGCATTGTTGAGAAAAGTACTAATTCCCTGATACTGTGTTTATAAAGATATATCCTATACCAATTAGGATAGTGATAACATTTTAAATCGGCTTTCCCTTCCTAGTGAGTCTAGCTGTGTTCTAAGCTGGATGGTTGAAGCTGCCATCAGTGTGCTTACTGGGAGGCAATGACGTTCTCAGGTGCAGCCACGCCATTCTCTAGGTTGGCTCTGCCCAACGTCTGAACGCCGTTCTCTTCCCTCACCGAAAGAGTGTGCTTTAAACATATGGGTTAAAGGAAGAAACTGAAAAGCACAATGTAAGAAATTATAAACTTTCTTTATGCAGAACAACACATTGAGAAAAACTATATTTCTCCAGGTCATTCTGCGCACAATTGGTATCAGTCACGCTCAGGCTCCTTTGCTTTGGCCACAGATGTATGATAGCCAAGGAAGAAGAATGCCACTCAATGCCTATGCACTTGACTTCTATAAACACGGTTCCTTGCTGGGATTAGTCCAGGACAACAGGTATGTTTTATTTGTCTCCATATGTATTGCTACCTCTATCTCGATCTCCATATCCACAGCCATGTCTATGCCTTTCATCTCTATCTCTCTTCCTATATCTATATTCATCTCCATCTCTATGTTGATCTCTAGCTCTCTCTCTCACTAAAATTCATTTTGCCTAGTAAATTTTAGGCAAAAGCCTTTTTGCAATTTCATGTGTGGGTTAATTATGCTAGTCATGCTGGAATTTTTATTCTTATAGACTAATGGCAAGAGAAAAAAACAATTTCTTTGTTGTTTTCATTTGTGGTTTACCAGAAAAAATCTTGGAACTTAGGCTGACTACCTTGACATAAAGATTTACTCTAAAGGTATATTTTCACATACAGATATATTTTCATTTATTAAGTATCCTATTTATTCATTATTAGATATTTTAAAACCGAGTAACAATGACAAATAATGCCATGCTCTCCATTATCTGAGAGAACTATATAGAAAGCATATAATTCACACATTTGAGAACTGAAAAAACAACAATTGTTTTAGCCCTTTGGCCGGGAAGCCATTTTTAAAAATAGTCAGCTGGAATAAGTCCTGTTGGATTTATTGGCCTGGGCACAGAGCACAGAGGTGTGGGGAGGAGCATTCCATCACTCCATTCAGGAATTCAGTGTGCATTTGACATAAAATTGGAACTATCCTTATCGAATTAAAGTATTTATAACTTCTGACACTTGAGAAATTTCCATATTTTAGAAAATATGACTCATTATTGTGAATAAAACTTTGTGATATTAGTAAATAATTTATTGGGCTCTTCTCTTTGATTCTCTAGCTCTCATTCACTGTCTTGAGCTTTACTTTCCTACTAGGGTTTTCTCCTGAGATGGTCAGCTTCTGGTGTGCTTTGATTATCTGTGGGTGATACTTGTGACTCAAATTCACAATTATCACTTCCACAGATTAAATCATCATCATCTGGGAGTCTGTGGCAGAAACAATTCTGGTAAATGCATCTTTACAGACAAAAGTAATCTATTATTATTGAAAAATGTAGCATTTCAATTATGAAATAAGTTCTTTAATGTTTTCACACCATTAATTTTCCAAATATTGTTTTGTTTAGGATGAATGAAAGTGAAGCTTATCGGTTGTTGAAAGATTTTTCACTCACCATTAAGTCTATCAGGTATGTTCTATATTTTAAATACTAACTTTGAACTTTCCAACAAATTTAGTGGTCAGTTAAAAAATGTTGGAAAGGGGAGGGAGGAGGGGAGGAATGGGTGGGCGGGCTGGAATGGGAATAAGGGATAGAAACTGTACTGAATAAACTAAGATTAAAAATAAAAAAAATGTTGAACTCATACTTAAAGATGTCATTGAGCCTCCGATCTGCATGCACTTCTATACTTTATGAATGTTCATTTTTCTGTCACTTACTTTAAAAAATGTATACCTACATATAATTTACCTCCATTAAGGTTTCCTCCATTATGGTTTTTTTGTCTTTTTTTTTTTTTTTTTTTTGCTAATCAGGTCACTTTATTTCTTTTATCTGAGATGAATCAGACATGTTTGGGCTTTTTATATGGAGAAGGAAACTTTTAGGATGGTGGAACAGAGGGAGCTGCTCTAGATTGAGTATTCCTTAAGTGTATAGAGTTATCCAAGTTACAGTCTCCAGAGAATTCCAAGAAGCTTCAGAGACTTTGGAGCTGTCTCAAAAGCTGAGCCTAGGAAAATCACTTAATCATTCATTTTTATAAAGGTATTGAAGTGTTATTGGTTTGAGGTATAGTCTAAACACCTGAGATATAGAGAATTATTAAATCAATTCCTGCTTTAAACAAACCTTACTGTTTTGAGAGGAAACTGACTTACAGATATTACAGAGGTAGTAAGTGCTAGGGTGATGGATCAAAGGTGACCTATTTTTCCTTGAATTCAGAGAAGGATTCTCCAATGAAGTAGTTTTTTGACTAATTCTTAAAGGATGGGGCAGAGGGAATAGTGTTTCCACAGGACGGAAGTGAGATAGGGCCTGATGGGTGGGGCACAGGCCGCAAACACAGTGTGTTGGCGTGTAGAACATGGGGTAGTGACAGGGATGCAGAGGTGCTGAGTTGCTTAAAGCAGCGTCAAAAGCAGTTTGGATGTATACTGGAAAGGGTCTTCATTGTCGTATCACGGGGTTTGAGCTCACAATGTTGAGCGGTGTGTAGACAGTGCATGTGAACGAGTGTGATGTGGGTCTGTGGTGTGTGCATGACAGAGTATGTATGTTATAATTTATGTGTCTGGTAGAGATGCAAAGGCTGTCACAGTCATGCAGGTGGGAGGGGTAAGGTTCTGAAGTAAGGAAGGAGAAGTAATGTTAAAGAAGTGACATACTTATGAGATAGTAGAGTCTAAAGAAAAACCCAAAATAAATGTACAAACAAAGGCAAATGAAGGCAGACACTTAGAAAGAGAGATCAAGCTGACAGTTGCCAGTGGGGAGCAAGGTTGGGGGGCGGGTGACAGAGGTGAAAGGGAACACTGTCTGGAATGAGGGGTAAGTCTGCACAGTGATAGCTGATTGCTAGACAGGGGGGTGATCACACTGTAAGAAATGTAAATGTTAACTAACTCTGTTGTACACCTGAAACTCATACAATATTGGATTCCAACTTAAGTAAAGTAAAAATAAAAATTAAACAATTCAAAGAAGTTGTCAATACATTTCCTGCCATTGGTGAGGATGCCAAGGTTTCTATTTGAAATACATAGGAAACATAGGTGTGCCGATGAGATGTGGGGGCTGACAACCACAAATAGTGTGTCATAATATCTGTGGGATGTCCTTCAGGAGAAAATGTTCCATAGTTATAATTCTGTCTATGATGAGGAGGAAATGCAAAGTTGTGAACAGAGATCTGGTCATTCATTTTGGTAGGTCAGTGAAGATGCTAGGAATAAGACTGGAAGGCTAGTGGAATTAAGGTAGATACGATTATAAAAGGCTGGTAAAAGTCAGATCTTGGTTGTTTTCAGTCCTTCATCAGCCCAGCTGCAGCATTCATTTTTGAATTTCCTCTCTCCTTTCTCATCACCTGTATTTTAGTTTCTTATTGCTGCTGTAACAAATTATTGTACCACAAACTTAGTGGTGTAAACCTGTACCAATTGATTCTTACAGTTTGGAGGTCAAAAGTTCAAAATGGGCCTCACTGAGCTAAAATCTGGGTGTTGGCAGGCTTGCCTTCCTTTCTGGAGGCTTCGTGAGAATCTCTTTTACTATTTATTCCAGCTTCTAGAGGCTGCTGTCATTACTTCCACTGTGGCTCCTTTCTTTGTCCAAAGTCAGCATTGGTGGGTGGAGTCTCACCTTGCATCACTCTGAGATAATTTCCTACTAATCAGGACCTTTGAGACTTAAGGATCTTGGGCCTACCTAGATAATCCAGGGTAATAGCCCTATGTCAAGGTCAGCTGATTATTACCAACCTTAATTCTCCTTTGCCAGGTAACCTAACATATTCCCAAATTTCTGGGCATATCTTTGGAGGGTCATTATTCTGTTTGCCATACCGTGTTTTCTTTATTTTCTCAGACATCTAGGTAAAGGAAGGAGTATTTTGCTCTTCATAGAGATAGTTGCCTGTGGATTTCAGTATATACTGGACACAGTAGCAGAAAAAACCCCACAAAATGACTTCAAGGAGACTTAGGTAGAAAAGAAAGAAAATTTTGGTGGCTGCTATTGAAGGGAGGAGGGATCAGGTTACATGGAGTTTGGTGGCTCTAACATCCTCTTAGTAATGGACATAGACTACAATAATAGACTGGGAGTTGTCTTGTTATCTTTGTTTTTGTGTACACAGTTTTTTAAAATAAATACTTATTGTTATTTGATGTGGACTCTGGCCAGTGGTGTCTGCAATATTGTGGATGTGATGAACAAAGTCACACGGGCTGCAGAAGTCCTGTGGAGAAAAGGGATGGCATGGCCACTCTTTGAGTGAGAGAGCGCCCCAACCCTTGCCTGGACAGGCTTTTATTGCTTTCTGGGAGATTACATCAAGGAAGGTCCGCATTTATTATGCTCAGGTTTGCTTTAAGTGAATACTTTTTACAGATAACAAAGAAAGGAATGTTGCAAATGCAAGGGAATGATGTAAGTGATTGATCTGGTTACATTCCATCCTTGGAACTGCTTAGCATAGGCTTTAAGGAGTTACTTTAAAGATATACATTAGCTAAAGGGCCACAAAACTTTGGGAAACTCTCATTTCATGCTTGGACCCCTATCAGAAAGCTGAGGACATTCTTAGCAAAGCAGGTTTCACAGGATATTGGGTATTCTTTCTTAGGCCTGATCCCCCTGGGGAACCACCCATTCCTGCCCAGGGCTGCACCCACCTCTGGCATTGTTTCAGGCTTAAGTTAGGCAGGGGAAGTAAGGCAGCCATGAGATTAGGAGACTTCTTACAGACAGAATGAGGACTCAGGCTATGTCAAAGCCAAGGGGCAAGGGTACATCAACCCATTTTTCTATAGCCCCCCAAGTCCTTCCCTGAGGGCCCCTTCGTGACTGTGCCTGTCTTAGGTTGTTCCTCCCTTGAGGAATCTTACCCGTCATTGGTTAACCAGTAATCTACCTGGGGTCAAGCAGGGTGAAGTGAAAGGGGGCAGAAGCAGTGCCCCTGCCAGGGAGATAAGCTTTGTCTCCTTAGTGGCTTATGGTGAGCCTTAGCCATGGGGGGTTTACAGTTTCTGAAAGCAGGCAGTGTGGTTCCCAATAATTATTCCTTATTTTTTCTAACATTTCGTCTTCTAGTGAGATTTACTTAATTCTGCCTACCTGGGGAAATCTCTTCTTATAATACTAATGACTCCTCTAAAACAGGTGTTTCATATGTACTTATTTTTATTTACAGTGTTTCTTTGCGTGAGCTATGCAAAAATGAAGAAGACAATGTGGTCCTGGCATTTGAACAACTAAGTGAAACCTTTTCTGGAAAGCTTAAGAAAGTCTAAAAACAAAGTCTATTCAAACCACTTAAAGCATCTCCATGAGCATTTTTCAAGCCATATTTTATGATTCTCATCCTTTTTGTCAGAAATACATATGTGGTGAGCCCTGCCTGGTGTAGCTCAGTGGATTGAGTGCGGACTGCAAACCAGAGGGTCGCCGGTACAATTCCCAGTCGGGGCACATGCCTGGGTTGCAGGCCAGGTCCCCAGTGCGGGCCATGTGAGAGGCAACCACACATTGATGTTTCTCTCTCTCTTTCTCCCTCCCTTCCCCTCTCTAAAAATAAATAAATAAAATCTTTAAAAAAATACATATATGATGAAGTAGAATGAACACTTTGGAGCCAGAATGGCTCCAAACCTACCATGTTCTCTCATGAGCGCCATTGTATGAATTATTTCATGTTTCTGAGTTTTCATTTCTTTGTATAGTTGAATAATTATGCTAAGGTAGCAGCTAGTTTCAGATTGATTGAGAAAATAGAAGGACTTTGTATGTGACTGAAAAACAATTTTTACTCTGTGAGACTTAACCAAATATTCCATTCAGAACATTTTTCACTTTAGTGTCATAGTTTGTAAAGTATTTTACTAAGGCTAAAATAAATGATAACAGCATCCTGAAGTTAAAAAATATTCTCTCTAATTGACCTGAATGTGAATATGTAACTTAGATATATCCTCATTAAAACAGTATCTTCCAGTGATCTTAAACTACTAATTTAAAATTGTAAATGAAAGTTTTGTTTGTAAAATTCTCTGATATTTTCAAGTTAAATGTAGCTGATGATTTGGTTTGATTTTAATTGTAAAAAAGTGGCTTGAAAACTACAAAGAAATAAAGTGGGTGTAATCTACCTACCACTGGTCACTTTATATTAAATCTATGCATCTGTCAATCCATTTGCACACATATATGAATTTTATATAATATTTTATATAATATACATACATTTTACTCTTCAACAACATAGGCTTGAACTGTGTGGGTCTGCTTACATGTGGATTTTTTCAATAAATACATTGCAATTTTTTTTAGAGACTTGTGACAATTTGAAAAAACTCACAGATGAACCATAGAGCTTAGAATATCAAAAAAATAGGAAAAAATTGGGTGTGTCTGAATGCATAAAATATATGTATATACTAGTCTATTTTATTGTTTACTACCATAAAATATGACAGAGCCAATCAAAGAAATTATGGAAAAGACTGTGGATATGTCAAAACAAATAAAAAAGGTGGTGATGGTGGTGAAGAGTTTCAAGATATGGGTCTTCGAGAAATTCGAGAGCTAAAGACACCTCCCTGGAGGAGTTAACAGAAGACGACTTGCTGCAGATGAGTGCTTCTGAACCCGGGCCAGGCGTTGAGGAGGAAGACGTGGAAGAAGCAAGGCCTGGAAGCAAAGTAACATTAGACAGTCAGGCAGAAGGCTTCTGATTATTGAAGACTGCTCTGATTTTACAGCACGGACCCTTCTGTGATGCAGACATTGCAACTAAAGCAAATGGTGGAAGAAGGATTTGTACTGCATAGAAACATTTTGAGAGAAATGGAAAAGCAAAAAAAGCCAGGCAAAAATTGAGATGTATTTCTATAAAGTTACACTGAGAGTATCTGCCTCTTCTTCCACCTTCTCCTCCTCTTTTGTGGCTGCCACCTGTGTGACAGCAAGACCAACATCTCCTCCTCCTGGTCCTCCTCAGCCTATGCAATGCAAAGAAAATAGGGATGAAGACCTTTGTGACAATCCACTTCCACTTGATGAACGGTGAATAATTAGCATGCTATGTAGTTAATAAACTTATCTGTTGTGTATGTGTGTGAGTGTCTTTGTGTAACAATAATAACCGTACAGCAAGAACTATACAAGACATTTTGGTGTCATCATCATCACCTAAGTATTCAATGTGCAGAACATCCTCTGCAAGGCTTCTGTGGAATTAAATAGGCTAACATAACATAACATAACATAACATAACATAACATAACATAACATAGTACAACATATCCTTAACATAAGTGTAATGTGAGTGATATTTAATATAAAATTAATGTGTTAGTTTTCTTACTGTTTTATTACTTTGCTTCCAAAGAATTATGTTGCATGTAGTACATCTCTCTTGTAATTGGAGAAACTGTGTATCAGCCTATCACCACAGGTAAGTGGTTTTAAAAAAGTAACAATGTTTCCAATAATAGCCATCTCCTGACTCTTGCTTCCCCCTTTTTATCTAATTCCATGCCCTTTCATCCTCAGGCTATTCCTAAGCTCTCACAACCATGAGCTGTTCCCATTTTTGTAATTTTTTCATTTCAAGACCTATATAACTAGAATCATACAGTATGTAGCCTTTAGATTATTGACTGTTTTCACTCAACATAATTCATTTGAGAGCCGTCCAAGTTGATGCTGCATTATCAACAGTATGTTCCTTGTTATTGCTGAGTAGTTTCCATGGTATGGATGTGCCACAGTTTGTTTAAGCTTTCAACCCATTGAGGTAGGTAGATATTTTATTAAAGGAAGGACATATTAAAGACTAGTTAGAATTTTACCTTTGGCATGTGCTGAGTGCTTTATAGAAAGTATTTCTTTTTTAATTTTTACAGTAAACATTGGAGATAGATGTAACTATTGTTTGCATTGTGTTGATGTAGAAATCTAGATTCAGAGCAATTAAGTAACTTGTTCGAGATCATGCATCTAGGGAGTAGAAAGCTCACTTATTTGATGAATTTAAACCTGAACAATCTGGCTTGAAAAGGCACCCTCTTAACTGCCATACTATACTTTTATCTGACAATAATAACAATCAATCTTTATTGGTAACTTATAATTTTCTAGGCACTGTGCTAAATGTCTTACAGGTAATATATCATTTACTTTGTAAAGCATCCCTGTGAGATAAATATTCACAAGTATAATAGAATGCTTTTTAGGAACACAGAAAAGGTAGCAATTATATCTGCTAAGAGTTATTGAGGAAAGACATCACATAGACAGCTGGACTTTTATTAAACACTTCATGGAGATCCATTGGAGGCAGCAAAGCATGTGGGTAAAATGTCCAAGCTTCACTTCTGGAATGAAACTCTTAGCAGTTGTATAGTGACTGCAATACAAAATAATACTGAAGACTCAGACCACTTGGGATGCCCTTAAAATAGTCAAAGTCAGAGGTGATAAACTAAGGGGCTTAACAAAGGCAGGGGAGCTAGACACAGAAAGAAGGAATGAAGAAGAAAGGTGTTTAGGAGATACAATTGACAAAATCTAAAGTGGGTTCAACATGGGACTGGGAGGGGAAGAGGTAAGTTTCTCATTTGAATGGAAGAATGGATTCCATAAAACTATGAAAGATATATCGGGGCAAACATTTGAGGAGCAGAAGATAATGACTTGGATTTGGGGCATATTTACATTAGCTACATCATTAACATTTCTGGTAGGTAGCTTGAAAGATGGGATCTAAAGTTTAGGAAGATATTCAAGCCAAAGATAAAAATTAGGAACACAACAGTCATCAGTGAATATTTAATATTTGGAGGTACAGAGGCAATTTATACACTTAAAACTCCATGACATTTTCTCAATGACAAAATCCAAACTCCTTGGGATGCTACTTAAGACCTCTACAATCTGGCATCCATCTGTCTTCCAAGCTGTATTGCCTGCTTTTTGTTAATGTTGTATCTTTAATAATTTGGCCGAACTAAACCAATCTACGGAGTGCGCTCCAAAGGGAAGTTTACATTTTCCTCTTTTTAAACCAATTATTTGGCTCTGAATTTTCCCCTAGTCGCTCTACCTAAGTCTCATGCTTTAAAAACTCACCTCAAATATCATCATCTCTGTGCAGCTTTCCTGTAGGATGATCTCACAGAAAGGGAAAACATACAAGCAACTCTCCCAGTATTCTCCCAGCTCCAAACCTTCACCAATGAACTCAAGATTTAATCAATGTAATGGGCCACACTCAAACTTCTATGAAGTGTCAGACTATTTTCTGTAGACTCAGAGAGCAAAGCCCTTAAACTGCGATATTGTCTAAATGCTAGAAACCAAACTAAAAGGAGGGCCAGCGCATTAGAGAGAACGGGCAGACAACCTGTCAAAAGAGGCCTTGGGGAAGGAAGGTGGTTGGAGTTAGGGCCTTTAGCTCTGTGGAGGGAGCAGTGTTTCTCTGTGGGCTCCTCCTACTGTCACGGACTCGAATCCCTTATTCTGATTGTATTCTCATGATGGAAACTAACATTCAGTCGGCTTTGACAACAAATATTCTTACATTATAATGAAAAACTTGTATTTTATTGAGTGTCTCTAGTGCTATATGCTTTATAATTTTATAATAAAAGAATGACAATGATAATATCAAACCTAATAACAAATCAGAGGCCGCACAAAGTCCTCGGACTAGTTGGTCACAAGGGCTGCAGTGAGGTAGTGAGGGAGGTGGGTGTCTATTTTGCACTTTGCCTTCAGTGTTTTTCCAGAGGGTGTGGCTTAAGGGTTTTCTCTTCTCAATCTCTCCAGGAAATGAAACCAAAAGCAGGGTGATTCAGCTGGTGCAGAGAAGTCACCCTTGCTCACTCAGAGAAAAAGTGTAGCTCTGACTGAACCCCTGAGGGCAGACTTGCCCCCTCTTGTGACCTGGGCTGGCTGTTGGACTGTAAAAAGAAAACTACAGATCCCAGGTAAGAGAGGGTTCAGTGCCTTGTGTATAGATGAACTGGTGAGGGAAAAAAATGTGTGCTTATATTGAAGGGCCATTTAAGAAAAAAGAACTGGCAGCTAAGAGCTAAGGTAAACTGGACAGTTAGTTATACCTGGGGCAACGAAGTGGTGGCGGTTTTAGTTTGAAGACAAGATAATTTATTTGCAAATAAATGGAGTCCAACATCCATTTGAGATTGATTTAAAAATGGCTGCTTTAGATTGAATTTTATTTGTAAAACATGCTAGGACTTCTCTGTACCAGCTGCATTATTAAAAATAGATGTGACACAATTTTGCATTAGACTTATAGCTTATTATAACAGGCCAACATAAAATGACAGACACAAATATTAATTTGAATAAATATTTCCAACTGTTTTGGGAAGTTGAGAATGGGACAATGATGAGCTTGGAAGGATTGATTGAGAAACAATGCTCTTAGTGAGAAATCTACCTTTAATGGTGATTTGTAAATTTGGATTTTTAAATACTGTTACCAGAGCTATCTTGAGTATATTTCTAAATTTAATAACAGAGAATTGTATTTCTCTTTAGGATAGGTGGTGATATATGACTCAACTTAATTGAGGTTCTTTAAACAATTGAGGCTGTTTCTGCACTGTTTCAGTACAATTGGAAATCAAAGGAAAAGTTAGTCCATGTCTCTGTAATTATTTCTAGTATGTCATTGTGAAGCCCTGTGGAGCAGCCACTTCCCTTTAATTGTTGGTCTAACAATATGGAATTATTTAGAGGGTTATATGAGGATGAGTCAAAAATATTTTCAAAAAACATTTTTATATTTTAAAAATACTGACATTGTGTGGTAGAACTGCAACCTCCAACCTTTTGGCATCACTGACCAGTTTCCTGGAGGTTGGGGGTTGCTGGGTGGGGTGACCGGAGGTGGAAGGTGGAGCTCAGGTGAGCTTCACTCTACCTCTGTGCACGCGGGCAGGGTGGGGTGGGGTGAGACAGGAGGCAGAGCTCAGGGGAGCTTAGCTTGCAGCTGGTTCCTAACCTGCAGTGGACAGCAACCGGTCTGCGGCGGGGACTCTTATGGTAGAATGCCAAATTTATATGTATTTTTACTAAAAAACTTGTAAAAAATGTGACATTAATGAGTTTGCATGCTTGCCAGGGCTGCTGTTTGATTGTTCCTTAGATCCTTTATCCATTTGTCTGTAGGCAGTTACCTACGTTGCTTCCATATCTTGGCTGTTGAAAACAACGCTGCAGCCCTGGCTGGTGTTGCTCAGTGGACTGAGCGCCTGACTGGAAACAGAAGGGTCTGGGGTTGGATTCCCAGCCAGGGTACATGCGTGGATTGTGGCCAGGTTCCCAATTGGGAGCTCTCGAGAGGCAATCACACACTGATGTTTTCCTCTCTCCCCTCCCTCCCCAAACTCTCTCTAAAATTAAATAAATAAGTGAAATCTTAAAAGAACACAATGCTGGGATAAACACAGGAGTGCATATATCATTTTAAATTACGGTTTTCATTTTCTGTACATAAATGCCCAGTAGTGGAATTGCTGGGTTGTACGGCAGTTCTATTTTTAATTTTTTGAAGAATATTCATACAGTTTTCCATAGTGACTGCAATAATTTATGATCACACCAACAGTGCACGTGGGGTTCCTTTTCTCCATATCCTCACTAGCACTTGTGATTTGTTGTCTTTTTCATAACATCCATTCTGACAGGTGTGAGGGAATATGTTATTGAAGTTTTAATTTGCATTTCCTTGATGATTAGTGATGTTAAGTATTTTTTCCAAGTGTCTGTTGGCCAGCTGTATGTCTTTGGAGAAATGTTTGTTTGGGTCCTGTGCCCATGTTTTAAATTGAATTGTTTGTTCAATGTTGAGTTGTATGAATTCTATATTTTTGATAGTAACCCCTTACTGTATACATTAGTTGGAAACACCT
Source organism: Trachops cirrhosus (assembly GCA_028533065.1). Classification (NCBI taxonomy): domain Eukaryota; kingdom Metazoa; phylum Chordata; class Mammalia; order Chiroptera; family Phyllostomidae; genus Trachops; species Trachops cirrhosus. Next base: position 27,052,868 of record CM052545.1, on the reverse strand, counting down.
CCCATTCAGCAGATTGACTTTTTGTTTTGTTGATTTTTTTTTGCTATGCCAATTTTTTTAGTTTGATATAGTTCCATTTATTTATTTTTGCTTTTGTTGCATTTACCTGAGAAGACATATCCAAAAATTATTGCTAAGGCCAATGTGAAAGAGTTTACTGCCAGTATTTTCTTTTAAAAGTCTATGGTTTCAGGTCTTACATGTAAGACTCTAATCCATTTTGAGTTCATTTTTGTATATGGTATAAAAATGCGGTCTGTTTGCAAATTTTGTTTGTATTTGTCTAGTTTGACCAACACTATTTATTGAGAAGACTGTCTTTTGCCCGTTGTATGTTTTTGCCTCCTGTGTCATAGATTAATTGACCACGTATGTGTGGATTTGTTTCTGGGTTCTCT
>CM052545.1:26967265-27052370 GCA_028533065.1 Trachops cirrhosus | reverse complement strand
TTTTTTAAATTTTTTATTTTAGTTTATTCAGTACAGTTTCTATCCTTTATTCCCATTCCAGCCCACCCACCCATTCCTCCCCTCCTCCCTCCCCTTTCCAACACCCCTAGTTTTGTCCATGTGTCCTCTATATTTGTTCCTGTAAACCCTTCCCTTCTCCCCTGAAATTCCCTCCCCTCTCCCCTCTGGTCACTGACTAACTGTCCTCTATTTCAGTGTCTTTTGTTATATTTTACTTGTTTCTGGGTTCTCTTTTCTATTCCACTGATGTGTGTGTGTGTGTGTGCATGCATGCATGCCAGTACCACACTGCTTTCATTACCATAGCTTTGTTGTGTAATTTGAAATTATTGAGCATGATACTCCAACTTTCTTCTTCTTTCCCAAAATTTCTTGGCCCCTCAGGGTCTGTTGTGATTCCCTATACATTTTAAGATTTTTTTTGTTGCAGTTAAGTGAAAAATGCCATTGTATTTTGATAGGTATTGCTTTGGGTAGTATGGACATTTTAACTGCATTAATTCTTTCAATCATAAGCATGGTATATGCTTCCATTCATGTCTTCTTGAATTTATTTTATCAATGTCTTATAGTTTTCAGAGTACAGGTCTTTTGCCTCTTTGTTTAAATTTATTCTTCAGTACTTTATTCTTTTTGATGCAATTGTAATAGGATTGTTTATTTTTTTCTGATAATTCCTTATCTGTGTATAGAAACAAAATAGATTTCTGAGTTTTCTAATTTTATATCCTGCAACTTTACTGAATTTAATTATTAATCCTAATATTTTTGGTGGAATTTTTAGTTTTTTTAAAAAAATATAGTATCATGTTATCTGCAAATAGTGACAGTTTTACTTCTTCCTTTCCAAATTGGAAATTTTTTTTCCTCTGTTGTCCATAGCTGTGGCTAGGGCTTCTGATACTATGTTCAGTAAGAGTGGTGACAGTGAGCATCTTTGTCTTGTTCCTGATGTTACAGAAAAAAACTTTCAACTTTTCACAGTTGACTATGATGTTAGCTATGCGTTCATTACATATGACCTTTGTTATGTTAAGGTATATTCCTTTTATACCCACTTGGTTGAGAGTTTTTATCATAAATGGATACGGAATTTTGTCAGATGAGTGTGTGCTTCTTGACGCTAGAGGTCTTGAGGATATCACCTAAAATAGTGTCTGACCTTATAGTAAATACCCAATAAAAGATGATTGAGTAGATTAATTAATCGACAAGATAATTTTATTATTATAGGCACTCAGTAGGGTGACAGGTATTATAGCCAAATTATGCTCATATACTCTTTTTACAAAAATAGAACATTGACTTTTGTGATTCTGTATATGTAGTTTCTTTTTATATCATTTTATCATTATATCTGTGAGTTCTTTCACAAAGAGTTCATGACATTAGAATATCTTGGTGACACTATTTATGTTATTATTTATTGGATTTTATCTACAGAGAATTAGCCTATCTGTATGTAATTTTTTTGTGAATCTAAGTATCTATAGTAACTATGATTATATCTGTTTGCTTTAGGTATGTAAGTGTCCCCTTGTTAGTTTGGTTTCTGAGAAACCACATTGGATTCTTTCCTCTATTAGCTGAAAAATGAACATTTAATACTGTCTGCTGGCAGTATTAAAAAGACAGTGTCCCAATGTTGGTATCTATCTTGGTGTCACCACTTAAATATTTTACTATTAAGAAAAGATCAGATAAAGAAAGAGTACACATGTTGATACAATGGGAGAATACATGTTTTATAAACTCAGTTGAAAAAATGATGAAAGTCATTTCATCACAGAATTTGCTGGGTACACAGAAACCAGCACATTCAAGCATTAAATGAATGCTAATTCATTGTAATCTGGTTCCTATGTGCTCAACCATGAGATAAAACAATACAGTCAAAGTAATATTAAAAATGCTACAGGCCCTGGCTGGGTAGCTCATTTGGTTAGAGTGTCATCCTGATATGCTTAGGTTGTGGGTTTGATCCCTAGTTCATTCATTGATTGATTCACATACAGGAATCGACCAATGAATGAATATGTGGAAAACAAATCGATGTTTCTTTCTCTCCCTCCCCCCATCTAAATCATTAAATTAAAAAAATTAAATCTAGAAATTTACCTATGTAGACTGTTCCAAAGTTAAAGTGTATGTAGAAATGTTTACTATTTTCTAGTTTTCCTGGATCAAATCCTCCTTTAAACATGTATGTTATTTTTTTGTCTTTGTCAATGTGACTTTCACATATACATTTTCATGAATATGTTTTGCCCTACCATGCAACTCCACCATCCCTTCTGAGTGACTTGATTGCAAACATATTTAGTGAGAAGATTGTGAAAATTATCCTTCTTAGGAAACTAGATAATGATGAGATTTAGAGAAAAGAAAGAGTTGAACAGATTTTATTTCTGAAAGCAGTAAACCATATTATGATATGTTATTTTAAATAAAGTGGTAATGAATCGCTTTGTTTTTATAGATCATGGCTTCTGCACCTCCTATGTCCAATGGAGCATCAAGCCCTAGTAACAGTGAGAGTGAGTGTGAGAGTGAGTGTGAGAGTGATGCTGAAAGTGACAGCTGTGACAACAGTGAGACCATGGAGAGCTTGTCCTCATTTGATCAGTCTGAAGAAGAAGATCATCTAAGCTCAGAAGACATAATAAAAGGAGAGCCAGCTTCTGGGGCACGGCCGTGTGAGTTTGAAATCGATAAAGAGAAACTTTCTGATGTTGAAGCTACAGATGAGAGCAGCTGTGATTTAGAAAGAGGAGGTGAGGCATAACCCAGGGTGATTACCCTCCCTCCCTCCTTTCTCCTCCCCCTTCCTCCTCTCTCTTTCTTTCTCCTTCTCTGTCAATAATATCAATGCCTTCAGACATTTCTCTCTTATATTAAAGAAGGTTTTTGTTGTTGTTTTTTAACCTACCTGGAGTTGTTTGCTTGGCTTAGAATCTATATTGTAAAAAAAAAATAGGTTTGGGATTTTTAAAATCGGTGTATAAATTTTATGAGTGTCCCTATTTTATTTTTTATCAGTGTGTATAGTGTGTCCATATTTTATTTACGTTAAATATGGATCTGCTACTTTCTACTCTAGCATAGATTCTTAGACTTTTTTTCAGTACAATTAAATCAATAAATCCTCAGGGATAGGGATTGAGAATCAACAAGTATAAGAAGATTCTCCCATGATTCTGATGATAATAGTATGAATTTAAAAGCAGGTCCACAGAGTCTGCTTGACTCAAAAGTTTGATGAGTACTACAATGTTAAGCTTGAGTTCCTAAATTACATACAGGGTGGGGCAAAACAGATTTACAGTTGTGAGTATGCAAAACAGTTTATTCTTGTGTTATTATTTATTAATTATTGTATTATTTTCCATACAAACCAATGTAAACCTACTTTTGTCCCTCCCTGTGTTAGCACATAAAATATAATTATATTGAATGTAAAAACATCAATACCGTGTTAAGTTTTAATATATATCTCAATATACAAATTTTATAATGAAATATTGTATCATCAGATTAAAGAAAAATATTTAATAAAGTTCAATAGTCACTCATGGGTACTTTGCCACCAACTAGGGAAAGAAGATATTTACCTAAACTCGATAAAAGGCCTGCTAAAAATCTACATCAAACATCAAATAATAACACTTTATCTGTTTTGCCACAGAAGTGAGGATCAAGAAAGCTTTCATTACTACTGTTCAATATTAGAAGGTCTAGTTAGTGTGAGAAAAACCTCAGAAAAGTAAATAAAACATGTGAGGGTAAGAAAGAAAGAAAAACTAATTGTTAATAAAATCTATCTTGGACAGTGAAGAAAGTCTACCTAAAATATTCAAGAAAATCTATACACAACAGAGAAATAAGAGAAATCTCTTTTGGGAATATAAGATCAACATTTAAAAAAATAACTGATTCTAATCACCATCAGTATGAAAATGTTCATTAGTATGGAATGGAGTTCTGATTCTAAGTACCAAAAATTGCTAATTTGAAAATGCATTAAAAGAAAAAAATCCCATCAAATTAGCCACACAAACTAAAATATACTCAGGAATAAATCTAACAAAACATATTAAGGAGAAAATAATTTTGAAACATTATAGAAAGACTTAATAGTACTGAATAAATGTAGAAATATATTATAAGTATATCTAGTATTCCCAAATTAATCTTTTAATTTAATATGTCTTCAATATGAGTCTACTCTTTCATCTTGCCACTACAAAAACAAAATGAGATAGAATATCTTAAGGATCTTGGGGTAAATTTTTTTTTTAAATAAACAAGTTCTGGATTTCTTAAATGAGATAAAAGGATATTTCAAATAAAAAATTAAAAGTTTGATAAGCTTTACCATAATCCAATAAAAGAGCATCTATATAATAAAAATTCCAAACAAAGTTAAGAACACAAACTGGAATGAGACCATAAATCCATGTCTAAATATAAAACATTTATCCAGGAAAACTAAAGATTGTATACCAATTAATTGGAGAAAGATAACCCAGTAGAAAAGGGGCAAAAGTTGTAAATTAGCAAATCACAAAAGGGAAATCTGAATGTTAAAAAAAATAGATATGCATTCTATGAGATACTTATCCTTGGTAGTAAAGTAAATTAGAACTATGTGACACTGTTTTCCATTTCTCAGATTAGAAATATTTTAAAATTTGACAATATTGATACTGTGAATATAAGCTGAGTACTATCTAGTAAAGTTGCTTACCTCTCTTATCCTTACCTCTTAGAGAATCTCTCTTGCGTATGCTCAGTGAGATATATTAAAAATAATGTATAATATGCCATAATTTGTAAGATAGTAACAAGAAAACAAACAACCTAAGTGCCTATCAGTATGGAATTTGGCTTTAAAGGGTGATATACTCATATGATAGAGCATTATCAGCTGCTAAAATTAACATGCTATATTTTGTGCATTGGCATGGATAGATCTCAAAATCATAAAGTTGCATGAAGAAAACAAGTTGTAGAATGACACCATTTAGTTTAAGGAGACATAACAGGATGTTATATACAATAATACAAAACTGTGGCAAAGAAATATCACAATGTTGGTTGCCTCTGTGTTAAGTGGAATGGGAATTCAACTATATCTTTGATGTTTATTTCTCTTTAATAAATAAACTTGAAACAAATGAGCAAAATTTTAACATTGATCAGTTCCAATTCTGTACATAGATGTTTGCTAATTATTCTTTATGCTTTTTTTGTGTTTTTAGATTATCATCAGCCCTCTCCTGCAAAATGATCAACTGCAATTTAGGGTTGCACAATCAGCAACCGTGTTTTATTTTCACCTTGATTAAATCCTCTAGATTTTTTAAAAAATTCTTCATCTGGATGATGAATGAATAACATTTACCCAAAGCAAGTGTTAATAATTTACCTAAGCTCAAACTGAAATATTTTTTACCTACTTATAAACTAAAATGAAAATAAGTAAAAGATACAGTAAACCAACTTAGTGTGTTTCTAAAATTATTGATGCAATTGAAATTGAACTTTAAAATACTCTTCCAAATGAATATTTTCACATGACTGCACTATTTAGACAGGTTTTCATAAACAAAATTTAAGACATGGTGACAGAAAACTACTCTGCCAGCTCACATAAAACTTCTAAATCTCGAATCTATAACTGTTCACAATGTTAGCTTGTTGAGTTGCTTCTCTCAGGTCAGATATGAAAATAATAATGATAAAATATGATTATGAAATTCTAGGGTTACAAAATGATGGACACTTGGAGACTGCTACATTAATTGTAAGGAATACTAAATAATTACAATTTTAATGAAAGTGAATATATACACCCAAATGTAGCCTTACTGTTTGCTTAACAAAGTCCAAAGTAGCTTTTAGGGGTGAGGAGCTATTATTAATAAATCTGGCCCTGCATTAGGCATGTCTAGGAACCCCAAATGCTTAAATATTCTTTTATAATACCTAACAGCCCTCAATTATGCACAAATTCACTTTTATTTGAATAAGCAGTTGGGAGGACTCAATTAATTAATATCAGTCATAACATTATGAGAGACTACTAATACTGTAACAAAAATGCCAAAAAGTCTATAGCGTGTTTTACTATTCCTGCTTACTTTTTTTCCTGAGACACCACAGGCTGAATAGAAGAATGTTTGTTTCTTTTCCAAGTCCTAATTTCTTGATAGAATGCATTTAACAAGGACATAGAATATTACAAAGGAATTTGCTGGAGAAATTTATTTCAAAGGACTAAATCAATCTTTCTTTTCCCATATATAGGAAAGTAAAAAAGAAATACAGTATTTATCATTTTATCATTTATCTTTGATAAGAAAACTTTTGAAGATAGATACTGTGTCTGTATCTATATATCTATTTATAGATATCTAACTATATATTCATATTAATTCATTTTGAAAGTGGTAAATTATCAGTTTCCTGGACATTTTTGTCTTTGTAGACTTGTTATAATTTATATATATCATTAAAATTCATTTGCAACTGAAGATTTGTTATTTTAGAGTTTATGAAAAATTTAATTTTAAAACTATTCAGGTTAGCTTACCTTGCCCATAATTGTTCTTTAGAGAAAGTAATATAGGTATATTCTCATTTATAACATATCTGTTTATCTTTTGACATGTTACTGAATATATCAGCCATGCTTATATAGTCCTGTATGAAATGTAAATATGTTTAAAGATAGCAATAGAAGGAATTAATTTAAAATCAAGTATTAAAATCCTGTTACTTATGGTTAAAGGATTAACTGAATGTAAGAAAATTCTGAGGACGCTCTCATTGTTGATTTGGGATACTGTGTCAAAATCTCAGTAAGTACAACACAAATTCTTAAAAGTAATGTATTATTAGAAGTAGTTCATTTCTTCTGTATGGCATAATTTTTTATTTCTTCCTGCTAAGAATCATTTTGGAGAAGCTGCCAATGGGCCAAAAGATTAATTTTTTGAAAATAGGTAAAACATTTTCTTTTCTTGGGAAAGGGGTATGCTATAGAACATTCATTCAGCAGCAAGGAGTGATACACTGAAAACTTTGAAAAGAGGTATGTGTGCAGGAAAGATTCATCTTTCTTCTAATATTGCACAAGACTAAAAGTAGTAATTTAATTGGCATTGTATTACATGTCACAATATTTTTAAGTCTCTTCAAATTGTCTTTGGTATGTTTAATGCCAAAACATTATGTTATAGCAACAAGGGCAAATCCACCAAACCAATGCATCATTTAATTTCCTCAACTGTTATTTTGTGTGTTCGTTAATATGTTAGGTACTAAGGAAACAGTGATGAAGAAAGTATAATTTCCTATTTAGTGATTTACTGAGTCTAATCTTATGTCATTTACCTCCAATTTTTTGAACTAATTTAATGTAAGGTGTACTATAATGCCAGGTGTATACAATTACAAAATAAAACCCAAACCCAAAACATCATTTAAACTATGCATGTTTTAAGCATATATTATGACCTAAGGGTACTTTGGTTCTAATAATTTTATAATATCTATTTCATGAATTCTCACAGCAACTACGTGAAACTATCTGCTTTTAATTCACACTTAAGTTGAGAACATATAACACAGAATAAAGAAGCAAGTAATCTAAAGTCCCAGAGCTTGTTAGTTGTAGATTGAGGATTCTAATCTCAGCAGTCTGACTGCAGAGAATGCAGTTAGATTCTGTGTTCAAATATGCAAATTCTGAAAAATTCTGAAAAACCACGCAGGAGAATTAACATCTTTCTGCCTTGTTTTAATTTTTTTAAGCAGCACGTGGTAGCTTCCCACATCCTAGTCACAAAGCCAAAGAAACGATCTGCACCCCCCGCAACATCCAAAAAAGTTACATTAGAAGTATGCAGTTCACATTTTGTACAGCACCAGGATGGGAAATTATGTAGCTGAATTGAATTTCTGATGTCTGTTAATGCAGGTATAATTCTACAGAATTGCTTTAGAAAACAATTTGCTTTTGCTGTATGATTGTGCATTAGGAAACATCCACAAGAATGATCATTGCAGCAGAGTTTGTAACAGCAACAAATGAAGGAAATCATTCAAATGCTCATGGGAAGGAGAAAGATACAGAGTAAATTGTGATGTAGACATATAATTGATTTTATACAGCAGTAAAGTTACTGTAGTATAGCTTCCTGTAATCTTAAATGAGAATTTTAATAGTAATTGTAATTAAGTTTGAAAAGTAAATCCCACAAAACACAGGTAAAACATTGTTCTTTTAATAAAAATCCAAACCTGGGCATACATGTATTCTCAAAAGAACTTTAAAAATTAAGCAAGAGGATGATGAAAACTAAGTTCAAGGCAGTGGTTGCCTCTGAGGGAGAGGTAGGGAAATAAGTTTTGAAAAAAGTTCATAGGGTAGATTTACCATAAGTTATAGAAAATCTTTTATTTCTTGGAGTGGGTGAAGAGTTCATAGCTTTCATTGTATGTTAATTTAAAATGCAAAATAAGATAGTTCTATGCATGTAATTAACCAAGGATTATGATTACTTTAATTTTTCACACTAGAAGTACAAAAATAGCAAGTATCTAAGTTTAAAATAGAGATGCACTTTTTTTGCACCAATGAATTCCAGTTTCACTTTAGAATCAATCAGTCATATCTTTAACTAGGGGATATTTACTATTACAGAATAATGAGGATGCCTGGAGAATTGTTACTTAAATATAGTAGAAATTTGTGGTTAGTTTTTCTTTAAGTTTCTTGATTAAACTAGAAGAAAATTTGTGTAACCAATTGAATGGTGAAATTTTATCTCAAGCTGCTATTAATTTAATAATCTTTGCATTATGTTTTATATTTTAATTAGAATGGTGAGCTTACTTAAAGACTTTGTTGAGTCTGAATTTTTTTTGATTGATGGAGATTCACTATTCATCACTTGTTTTTTAAATGTGAGCTTCAAGAAAGGACAAACTCTTCACTTCTTCTATATTGTAGAACAATTTCTGCATGATTTCATTCAAAAGGAAGCCAAATTTATAATTGTTTTCTTTAAGGTAACAAACAGATTTAATTCTTTGTTCTCATTTTGTAGAGTCTAAGAAAAAAGTATTCATTTTTAAATGTGATCAGTCATTATTTATTCTTTCAGATATTTTGCTTCCTCAGGTTATAATTAAATTCCTACTAATAGAAATAATACTAGGTATTATTGGTAAGAAAATAGCTAATGAGTATTTATCTGACATTTCTACATGATCCAGAAAAATTGTTAATAACCTTGAACTTCTTAACTCTTTGTATCATGTTGATACAACAATTTATATACAATGCTAATATTTTGAAAAATAACTAGTTACTCTATTTTCATGTATAAAATTAATATTGTTGTGCTTTTTCTACAGGATGCAGAAAATCTGTATTTTAATTACCCTGAACTTCTGGCCCTTCGTACCATATTGATTCAACATTTAGAATACAATACAGATGTCACTATTCATACAGAATTTTCCAACTGTCTAACACCAGAATGGGAGATATTTCTTAAAGAATGTTATCCATATTTCCTAATTGTCTCAGAAGAGGGACTAACACCTCATCAAACAGACTTTTTAAACATTTTTATCATTCATGCTCTTCAGAAGAAAATCAATATTGTACAGTCTTTAGGAATACACTCAGATGTCCTTAGAATTTATGGATATTATGCCTCAAGTTGCTATTTACACAAACAGTTTTTTGAAATGGTAAGTGAGGTTCAGTTGCCCAGAAGAAATAGACAATGTAAGTATGGAAAAATTAACTAGAGAACCAATAGCATAAGTCTTTGTTCAAAAATTCTGAGCATGAGAACACTCTGAAGGAATATTCTAATGTGGAGAAAGAGGGCAGAATTTTTTATATGGCTTTAGCAAAAGAGGTTAGCTTAAGTTCTTGCATATTAAGCCTTTGTATGGGCAATTTGGAGAGGTAAGGAGGAAAAAAATGGACTAAGGTCATATACAAGTGACTCTGGGGAGGAACAGTTCAGAGAGGGCAATGACATGTGAGTAGTACAGTGGGAAATTCTCAGCTGGTGTCTTGTACATAAATTGCATGTTATATGTGTATACACACAAACACGTATTCACATACACATAAACATTTATTTATATACTCCTATATATTATATATGCATGCTTTTGTGTATAATTTTACGCATACATATGTGTTGTTTATGTGTGTGTACATACATATACACACATATGTTTATGTATATACATATACGTATTTTTGTCTATATTCTCACTGTTTAAATTAAAATAGCTACCCTGACTGGTGTGTCCCAGTGGGTAGGGTGTCTTCCTGCAAACTGAAAGGTTGCCAGTTTGATTCCCAGTCAGGGCACATGTGTGGGTTGCCCCCAGTTGGACGAGTGAGAGAGGAAACCAATGGATGATTTTTTCCCTCTCTCCCTCCTTTCCCCTCTCTCTAAAAATAAATAAATAACATCTTAAAAAAAATAAGATAGCTGGTAGAAAAAATATTTTATCATCTTATTTGTCAGTAAGTTTTTACAACTGTTATTTTTTAAGATTTTACTTATTTATTTTTAGAGTGAAGGGAAGGGAGGAAGAGAAACATGAAAGTGTGAGAGAGACATCGATTGGTTGCCTCTTGCCCATCCCCCAACCAAGGACCTGGCCTGCAGCCCTGGCATGTGCCCTGACTGGGAATTGAACCAGCGACCTTTTGGTTCCCAGGCCAGCACTCCATCCACAAGAGCCACATCACACCAGCCAGGGCTTTTCTGCACCTCTTTTGGATAGTTGTATCCATTAAAAAGATAGCTATGAATAAATACTCAGCTTAAGAATATCGCTTGCAATTTTCTTTCTATTTTGTAAAAAATAATAACAGATCAGGGTGGGGCAATATAGAAAAATTATACTACTACTAAGGCCAGTGCTTTTTAATGGTTGGTTTTTATTAGAAATAAATGCATTTTAATTTTTCTTCGTATAGTCTAATAAGCTCAGCAGTGAATAGTACAAAAGGAGTGGGAGTTTATCTGAACTTGAACTGATGGCTTTTTAGTTTTGTCTATAGAAAATAATCATAAACATTATTTCCACCTTGTATTTAGTTTAACTAGAGGTTTGCAAATAGGTATTTTTATTTGAACCAGAAGACTTACTTAGTGTTTTGTTTTTTAGAACGAGATGCCACTGCAACATGCCTTACATGCCTACATAGTTGAGTATTACCAAAAGTCACAGGAAAGAGAAATATTTCTGTATGGTCGTTTGAGACTAAACTTGGGAGAAATGCAGAAAGAGGTAACAACACATTTATCTGGAAATTAAAGTTCAGCATCTAAGAAATATACTTTCAATGATTCCTTGCTTCTAGAAGACACATTTTTAACGAACTCAGGTCCTTACTGATTATATGGACTTGCATCTTCAAGCTGCATAGCACAGAGGCAGAGAGAGTCTTGCTTAATTTATTGATTATAAAACCCTAGACATTTTCTACAGAAAACCCTTTGTACAAAATATACAGTAAAACAGGGGGAAGATCTAAGACTTTTATTCTTAGTATATGGTTGAAAACTGTCTGAACTGAAAACATTGAAGAATTCACAAATTAGTCACTCAGGAACTTACAAACTGGGTACAGCTTATCCAGACTTGTCAGAGAGTACACAAATCAGGAGGAGAAATAGTTATTAATATTAAAATGATTGTGAGAACTTAGTTAGATACAGCCTCATTATCATTTTTATTAAACATTTTTTCCAGCTGTTCTGTTCTTCCTTAGGCATATCTTTTATACTCTACTTTAATTTTTTTGAAAGATTAAATTTCAGTGTTAGTATTATTTATGGGAAAAATTAAACTTCTTTTTTTTTAGGGATGAATAGCACCTGAGCTTTGAATCTTGTCCCTTGTAATCAGTAAGTCTTGAAAACATTTTTTTATTGCAGATACATCAAGCCTTGTCCTTGCTTCACAGTCTGGGCCCTGAAGGAGCTGATGTGAGAAGTGTTGTGTGCTCTGTTTCATGTGCCGTGACACTAAAACTCTATACGAAAATGCTGCATGGTGCACAAGACCGTGAAAACCCAACCACCGGCACAGAAAAGCAAAACACACAGGTGGGATTCTTTCAAAATTAATTCATTATTCAATGTTACTTTTAAAGATGTGGCCATGCTTTTGACTAGTAACTATAGGTGTAACCTCCTCATCAGAGAGAAAATATGCGTTTGGCACATTTGTTGAATAAACATTGATAGATATATTGATCATGTTCTTATGAAGGCATGCAGGGCTCTTTATAGAACAAGTTAGGATAATTTTCTTTTTCCTGGAATGAGCTCGTCACCTCTTTCTTCCCTGACCAAAGGACAAATATCTATTTCGTTCATGTTCTCAGCTGATCATCACTGATGCTAAGACTTCCCTAGGCCAGTTTCAAGGCCTAGGTGGTGCCATCCCACAGGAGATTTAGCCTTTGTTGCTGCAGATGGAGAGTAGTGTCGCTGGCTGTGATCGGATGAACCTGGATAACAGCCCTCTACTCTGTGCCCAGACTCATGTTTTCTGTTAAGAAGACCAGGAACTATGCTGCACACCTGAAACTATTATAAAATAATACTGAATGTCAGCTGGAATTGAACCACACAATAAAAAAGAATACCAATAATACTAGTGATGTTATTATTAATAATAGCAGCTAACTTTTACTAAGTGTTTATTACGCACCAATGCCAGGTACCTTATACACATTACTGTTAATCTTTACAGCCATTCTGCTAAGTAGGTATTCTTGTTTTTCTACTTTATAGATGAGTAACAGCCAAACAACTAATTGGTGGCCAAACTAGTATGCAAATCCAAGTTTATTTCCTGCTAGACTATGCTGCCTTAGTGTGCAGATCACATCTCCCACTAAGCCCTGGTCTTCCACATAGGAACTGGCATGGCAGTAAGAAACTTTATGACCCTTCTTGCATTTCTGCTTTGAGATTATGAATAAATAAATAGATACGAGCCATGCCTCTGAACAGGTGTTCGTCTGCCACCATTTTAAAAAATGAAAGTATTAGATATAGTAAATGCTGGGGCTCTATTTATTTTGAAAAAGTCTTCACTACTAAGCAAAAACAATTAGTTGTACTATTTAGAAAAATAAGTCATATGCTTATTTTAAAGTTTCTTCAAACAAAATAATTAAATAAGAATACATCCATCAAGGAGGAATTCTGAGTAAAATGCTTTAAGATGCTGTTCTTGCATATCTGAATTTTTATGTTGCCTGTGTGCAGGTTGATATTTTTAAGTTCATGTTTTTCTAGGACTTGAAGGAAACACCGGCACTAAATGAAGCTGCAGATCTTTGCAGAATGCACTGTCTTAGTGTGACCTGCCTTCAACGTTTACCCCTGTTTCAAAGAGCTAAGAGTAGAATCATTACTTCTGCTTGGGACAGAACTCTTTCACCATTTCTAAGAATGGTAAGTGAACCATATAGAAATCCACAAATTTTGTAAATTCAATAAGGCAAAAGGTAGAAGGCAGAAGACTTTGCTTTTTCTGATACTGCTTTTATTTCTGCACGCATCTTGAAAATTGCTACCAGCAAACAACGCATGTTTTTAGGAAAAAGTCTAGTAATATATAAAAGTACTAGATGGTAAAAAATACTTCAACTACACATAAAATGATGCATAATCTGAAGAAATTCAGATATTTATATAATTTCTTTGAAGAAACAACAATCCTTACTATTGATATATACGAAAATAATTAATGAAAATTTTATATCAATTGCATATTTCATCTTATTATTAACTAAAACAGAAAAACAAATTAAAACTCATCTGTCAGTTTTGTGAAACTTCAAAACTCTTTGTTCCCATATTTCAGCATAGTGCTTTCTAGTTTGATATTTCTGTTTAGTGCAGCGATTTTCAACCTTTTTCATCTCATGGCACACATAAACTACTCAAATTCTGCAGTGCACCAAAAATACATTTTTTTTCCAATCTGACAAAAAAGAGGTCTACTTTTGATTCTTTAACACCAGATAGCTGTTTTTGTGTTGGTCATTGTCATTTTTTTATTCTACATCTAAGGGAAAAGAGGTCAGTGCCCCTGATTTAATAGGCAGGTATTGTGTGCTTTAAAAATTCCTGCAGCGCACCAGTTGAAAATCACCTGTGTAGTGTATTGCAATCTTATTTTGGATTAAAACTTTAGCTCAAGAAAACAAGTTGCATTTTGGAACAAACTTGAACCAGAAAGAACACTATATTTTATTATACTTTTATTATACTTAAACCTATAAAGAGTAAAATTATTCCTGTTAGCATTAGCACAGTAAGAGATAAAGGGATGCTAAGTTACAGAAAGCTAGAATAGTCCCTTAGTGAGATATTGAGAAACTCATATACTATGATAAATTAAGGCATAGTTGTATGGTTGTAAGTAAAACTGCACTGTTGATTGTATTACCTAGTCATTGTCAGCACAATGGTGTTATGCATGCAGGTGACATTTTTATTGTGTATTTAAGAAATCCCATCTGATATGTGATTGTGGTTTATTTGGGCCCTAACCCATTAAATGATGCCATAAGCAACTTCTCATGGAAACTATAGCAATAACAATGAAATACCCACTACTTTTCTATAATGACTTTATTATTTTGAGTCAGTGAAGGAACATTTATTTTGCTCATGATTGCGATACATTCAAAAGAATCATTTTATTTCAGAGCACAAGGACTATTGGAAGGTATAGATTAGCCATGTTATGCTACAGTTCTAAAAAATGAAGCATAAAGAAGGTAAGTCTTTTATACAGTCACATATTTTGTCAATGCCAGGAGAGTGGCGTTGTCTTTTCCTATGCACTCTTGTTCCTTTTTCTGAGTTTAAGGCATACATCATGTTGAAGAAAGTTTAAGGAAGATATGACCATTCTGGGAAGATTTGGGATTATTAAAATATGCCTCTCTCTCTTTTTTTTTCCAGTTAAAATATTGTGAATTTTTCACCCTAAAACAATTAAAGGCTAGAAATAATTGGAATGTGAATTACAGTGGCCTACCTGACTTAACTGATAGTAGTTTGTGCAGAAATATTGCTTATTATTATGAAATTGAATATAGTAGAGGTATGTTTTCAATAACTGTGTACTTAAGTTTTTAATTTACTTTTGGTGGGTGGGTGAGAGTTGTATCTGACAGAAAATGGCAATGAGCTATTCATTATATAACTACAATGGGATAGGAAGCTTTCTCTGCAGATATTTTCTATGGAAGACCTGCATTTTCATAAGAGGTAAATGTTTCCACTGAGGACCTTATAAGAATTTTTTTTCAACACCATAAGACAATATCAGCTATTGGGAGGGCAAAGTTTAAGTGGAAGGATATGGGAGCTACACCTAGAACTCTATGATAAATGTTACCATTTGTTGTATATCTTTCCTATATTAGATAATTTGCATATGCTATAAAACAGCACCCTAGCATTGCTGCTCATTGTTTTGGATGAGGTATTGATTCTGTGAAAACAGAAAAGGAGTGTCAGGGCAGAGTATTGTGTGAAGAACTGAAACTGTACAGTGCAGAAGCCCTGCCCCATTTCCTCCAGCACGACCTTCAGAACCCCCGATGATGACTCCTGACTCCCTCACCCATCATTTTGGAGCCATGGGCTGACTTCTCTTGGACCTACCTGGCTTTGTTAAGAGTGACAGAAAAATACAGCAACGTCAGCAACAGTTCAATGATACTTTTACTTTTTTAAAATAACATTAGTTACAAGATGAAAAATATGCCAGAGCCTATTCTGTTTTGTTTTAAGCATCCAATATGAAATTCAGACAAACATGTAAAATAATTGATATACTCATAAAACATAAAAACATGGTCACTATCACTCAGATTTTAGTTATTAACTTGGATCTATATTTTCTTCTGTTTAGGACTCACCCTGGAACTGGGTGATACATTGAAACAGAGCTATCAGAAGCTGTGGAACATGGTTTTAACAGTATCAGGGGATGGTGACTTCGGAGGACCCATACCCGTGAGGACAACATCCAGGCCATTTCTTACACACAAAGAAACATTACCTAGAGGTGCTGACAAGTTTTAAAAGTTGATCTCATTCAAGACAGAAAAAGATTAGTAGTACAACCCATGCTTAGAAAATGAATCTGAGCCTTTAAAGTTTTACCTTTTTACAGGGTTAGTCCAGCTGATTATTTTCCATAACTACACACCTTCTTTGTCTTCCCGTTGCTTTACTTGTTTATTTCTTTGCTTATTTATTTCTTTGCTTATTTATTTATTGTAAGGACATGAGAAAGAGAGCTAACATTTATTAAATACCCATTCTGCCAGATACTGTGTATTGCCATTCAAAACAGTCCTATTCATGGTATAATTCATTGTATATTACAGATAAGCTCTTTGACCACATAACAAATTTATGGTAGAAGATTAGAATCCAAATCTGTCTGCACAGGCAGACATAGAGGACATCTTAATAATATCTTTATTGTATTTTCTACAATAAGTTTTGCTAAGGCTCATATGAAGAAACCAGCTTGTATTTAAGTAGACCTGTGGGGATGGCAATTGGCAGATTAGACCAGCCTATGTATGTGGCACATTTTTATTTGGACTGAATGGAAATACAAAGTTTATTTTAAGTTTCAACTAATCACTGAAACAGAAATTATTTTGTTACTATTTCATTTTATTAATATTGCTTATTAAATTTAAAAAATTTTACAAAACCCTATCTCTTTTGGTCTCTGGAAAAATAGGCATATTTCTTACTGTGTTTCAGAATAAATACTTATCCTTTCCAGATTGCACAGTGATTTCTTCACTATTTCTCAAAAACCTTCAACTATATTTGAAATGAAATTCTACATCAATTCACTCAATATACATTTGTATAATATAAAGTTGATCTAAACATCCTGATTTGCAACAATTATATTGAAGTATTACTTATTTTGTTTTTTTTTGTATTATTTATTCTAAAATAAATAATGAAAATGTTTAACTTTGCTATTCCAGGAACATGCATCACAATGGTAAATTATTATGTGTTTTATGTTCAAATATTAATTATATTTCTAAATATTACCAGGATCAAATCAAGAAATTCATAAATTAGGACTCATTCCTCTGAAAGCAGAAATTATAGAAGATTATGCTGGAGATATTTTGTCAGAACTACCTTTTCTAAGCGGGTATTTATTTATTCATTCATTCACTCATTTTTTTAATTTTATAAGCAACTATGCTGGCATTCTGGTATAGTTAACAACGGAGTTCGCATGAACCAGGCCCACAGTGCCAGCCAGCTGCTGGCTGCTGTTCTCCCTGCAGCGGAGCACTTGCCTCGGTACAAGGCAACTGAGGCAGTTGCCTACAGCTGAGGTCTAAGCAGGTATTTATAGCAAAAAAACTGCCTATTTGCGATATAGCTGGGTATAGTGAACTAGATTTATTGTTGCTTTTATTGTAAACATATGATTAAAATTTTACATTGGAATATAATGTAAATGAATTTTGCTTTATATGTAATTATTATAATTTTTAAAACTCTTATAAATCTTACTTAAATAACTTTTTTTCATTTCTCACATATAGAGACATCTCCTTTACCTTTTTCTTTGTAATAGGTATGATGAGTTAAGGGTATAATTGATGGGTGGCTGAGGTGTGGTGATGATGGTGGTAGCCAAAACACAGAAATTAAAGGCTGGATATGAATGAATCATCAATGTGGATCTTGAAATCATCAAGATGATGGGAGAAGAAAACAGGGAGGAGAAAGACAATTAGCTAGGTTTATACCTTCAGTGAATTCTTACAGGGAGTAAGAGGAGGATAACTCTCTTAACAAAGAAGGGTTGTCAATGCTGACCTGGGTAAGGCTGCTTGAAATACTTATACTAGAATGTAATCATTGTTTACACAAAATACAATTTAGCTCTGTGTCCTACATTTCTATTTGCTCAATCTATGAATTTCATACCAGAGTCCCATATTTCAGTGGAGTGGAAAGGGGAACAGATGTCCTGAAGCAGCAAAGAGGAATGAGGAGGGTATTCCCTTGTCTTTGGACTTAATAGTAGGGAAGGCATGGGAAAACAAAGAGCAAGCAGTTAAAAAAAAAGTAGAAAAGTCCTCAGGGAAGAGTCAGATCTTAGAGAAAACTGGGTGAAGGAGATATTCAAAGAAGATTTTACATTAGCATTACTAATGCTAATTAGTAACAGACAGATAGCATTACTAATGATGGTCTCTAAATTTTAGAAGATGTAGTGAAATGATTTAGTTGGGTTATAGAAGCAGATTAATAGGAAAATTATAGTCTGGTAAGGATGGATGGTGACCTTGTAATTGTGGACTTTAAATGAAGAATGAGATAAACAGCGATACCTGATTTGATGGAACTATGGTTCTGAAGGTGGTTTAGGTAGTTCAAATGTTGACCATCATGGTAGGGATATGTCTTTTAGGCAGTTAATGGTGATGACACCAGAAGTATGTTGGGGAAGTGTGAACATTGGTGGTCTCACAAGGAGACTGGAGCATGTGGAAGTAAAGGTGTTCCTACAATAGCCTATATGAAAGATATGACAAAACTAAACATTATGAAAATAATGAATTATTTTGTAAATGTTATATATTTTTGAAATATGTATATATATTTTTTCAAAAATGAAATTCTATCTCTACAAGACACCATGCAACAAAATAAATTCCAAGTGAATAGAAATCTAAATGTGAAAGTCAACAGTTATACCTGTGAAAAAATATAAGAAAATATCTTTATGACCCAAGGTAGAGGTATCAGGGCATTTAAATACTATATAAAACTTGTCATTTAAAAATGATATTGATAATGTTAAAATTAAATACAACAATACAAAAATATTGGAAATGTTTAGAATATATGTAACCAGCATAGGAGTAATATAAATAATTTCATGTAAGGAATTTCTACAGTTCATTAGAAAATTATGAATGAGACAAAAGAAAAGGAGGGAAGGAATAGGAATAGTTAATTCATAGGCAAGCAAGTATGGTAATAGCCAATACAACTTTGAAAAGGTGTTAACTTCATTGTCACTCAAGGAAATAAAAATTAAAACTACAATTAGCTGTTACTCAACACCATTTTGGTAAAATTTACAAGACTGAGTGATGCCAAAGATGTGTAGCAATGGAAACAATGCTTACATCTCCAGGACCGATTCCTGTTACAATTAGAAGTTTGTATCCTTTGACCAATATTTTCCTATTTTCCCTATCCCCTGTCTCTGGCAGCCTCTGTTGTACTCTCTGTTTCTATGAGCTTGGCTTTTCAAAAAATTCCACATAAAAGTGAGATCATATGATATTTGTCTTTCTCAATTTATTTCACTTAGCATACAAGTGTGCCCTCTAGGTCCATCCATGTTGTCTCAAATGGCAGAATTTCCTTCTTTTTAATGGCTGAATACTATTCCATTGTAAATGTTTATCTATAAATCTATCTATTTATTTCTCTCTATCTCATTTTTAACCAACTGATCTGTCAATGGATACTTAGATTGTTTCCATGTCTTGTGTATTATGTTTCTTGAACACAGTAGTCCCACCTCACAGCCTTTCTACTTGCTGTTCTTATTTGTTTGAAATGATCTGACTCAGACAACCCTTAGCCCATTGCTCAAACACCTTCTCAGCAAGGCTTTCCCTCCCAGGACCCAGCCCCTGCAAGCCCCTGCATACCCACATGCATGCACACACACACACACACACACACACACACTCATGCGTGCAAACTCATTTCCTTTCCTTTTTCTGGTTATCTCTTTTCTCTTAGTTGCTTTCTGCTCTCCTTCTTGCTCTCCTTCTCCCTCTCTGTCCTATCCCTTTTCCTTTTTATTATTTGTCTTCTTGAACTTTATGTCTTTGGGTTGCTTTTGATCTCTACTCTCCCTTACTCTTTCTCCCTCTTCCTGACATCCTCCCTCTGAAGGCACCTCCCTCCACAGTCCTCTCCATGTCCTTGAAAGTGTGGGTGTGTGCACACACGTTATCGTTTATACCATACTTTTACTGTGCCTTTTCTATGTTTAGAATCACATATACTTAACCATTGTGTTATAATTCAGTACAGTGACATGCTTTGCAGCAGTAGGTTATAACACACAGCCTAGGGAGATAGTAGGCTATATCACCTAGGCTTGTGTAAGTGCATTATATGATATTCACACAATGAGGAAACTGCCTAACAAGGAGTTTCTCAGAACATATCTCATCATTAAGTGACACATGACAGTATTTTATCTTTATATTTCTTTGTTGTCTGTAAACCTCTGTTAGACTATATAAAATCCACAGACATTTTTTGACATTTTTATGAAGTCTGTTTTGCTCATTATCATATTTGTAGCATCTAGAAGAGTGCCTGGGACATAGCAGGAACTCAGTGAATGTCTTGGAATAAATGAATAGTGTGCTCATGTGTGTCACTTATTCTAATTTTTTCCTCTATGCTTGACATATTTTACAAGTACACACATACACCCAAACAAGCTAAAATAATGCAGAAGTGTCTCTTAACTTTAGAAATATCATCTCTTATAGGTAATGCTACATGCACTTCATTATTATTTGGTGCATAATTCAACCTCACATACAAATAAATTCTTAATATGCGCTTCTTATTGTTATAGAGATGACATTTCTATGGATACTCTTGCTCACTTCTCGACTATTTCTTCATGAGATCCATTAAAACCATACTTTTGTTCATTTACGATTATAAAATTAAGGGTAGAGACCCATGAAATAAGTTCATGGCTTATAGTAGAAACTAAAAAAAAAGTATGTGTTTTATAATATATGCTCCTTGATTTTTTTTGCCAGTGATGACCCAGCTATTACATCTCTTTCTAAGAAGAAAGAATTTGATGAACTCATACACTGGCATTCTTCTAGACCGCTCAGTGACGATTTTGAAAGGATGATGTGCAGCAGTGATGGTAAGTATAATATTGTCAACATTTTCAACATTCTTACATATTGAAGAATTTATCCTTATGTATAAGAAAAAAATAACTCCTCTGAGATTAATGAAATCTAATGTATAGTCTTCTCCTTCTGTCTCTGAGGCCTCCATACAAATTTCCAATACCTTTCACATCAGAACCAGGAAGAAGCTAGTTTTTATAGTATGAAAAATGAGATTTCAATCAATCTATTCAGGAGTGGGGAAGTTATTTTGTTGAGAAAGGATCTCTTGAAAATTTTTTCTTGGGTTGCTACAACAAATTACTTTTTATGTTATTTTAAATGTTCCTTTAGTTCTTTGTTCTTCTCAATGAAAAATTCCTGTTGTGTTATGAGATCCAATACCTTCAGTAATCACATTATATTTTCATTATTTGCCCAAATTACTAATTCTATTAACTACTTGGTTTAAAATACTGTTTAATAATTTTTAATTAAATGAAGTATCATAAATATTCAAATAACTTAGTAATTATTTTGGCAGTGAGTTATTATGGGCCAATACAGTTTTCTAATCTTATAATCTTCTTGATTTAAAACTGGTACATCCTCATCAGTATCAGAAAATTAAAAATCAGTTGCATACAATTAGGATTCCTTATAGATTGGGAAGTGGCAGCCATATTGGGATTGCAGGTCTCTGACACACTCATTCAGCATCTATCCTATGAACTGAGAGTTACTATGAGCCCAGCTTTGGGCTGGGCTCCAGGTACCCACATGGGAACATGAAAGATATGTTCCTGTTCTTGTAGTGCTCACAGTCTGGCAGGGAAAGCAGGTGAGAAACAAACCATTACAGAGATGCTTACTTAAAATTATGCTGAATACCACAATCTGGTGCAAAGGGTGTGAAGAGAGTCAGGTCAAGGGTTTGGGAAATTTTTCAGCCAAATCTGAGAGTGGAAGATAGTTAGCTGGGTGTGTGTGTTAGTGGTACGGACCAGTAAGAAAGTTGCCAGAGAGCCTGTAGTGCAGAGTGATGTGAGATGAGTCTGAATCATGCAGGGTTTAGTGGGGATCTTGAATGATAGGAGAGCAACAGGAAACCGCTAGACTGTTCAAACCACAGGAGCAACGTGCTCAGGTTTACATTTACCCTGGCAACAGCGTGGTACATCCCTTTTAGTTGTGTCCAGTTCTGCTGCAGACTAAGAGGAGTCTGCAAATTGGTAATTCCTTGTTCCAGAGTCCATTCTATGACATTCCCTGGAATTTGATTAGTTGTTTTAGCCAAATATTTCTGACCTAATTTGGGGGTGGTTTTCAGAGATTCTGTTTCTAAATTGGCAGCGCTTGTGAAATATTCATGTCCTTTGTTCTTGACCCTATGCCCAGTGCCATCAAAAATGCCAAAGGGCTGAGGTTTTTTTTGCAGACTTGATGTCCTCGAAGAGAAGGAAAGCATAAGGTCACCATTGATTTATTTTTTAAGATGTACCCATGAGGTTTATAGATTGTAACAAAGTGAAAATGCAAATGACACTGATTTAAGTTCTACTATGTTATTTATATATGGCTCAAATAATTTCAATTTCTATATCTCAATCTCTAACATGTCTATAATTAGACTAGTGCAAGTTTTAGAGGATTTGTCAAAGCCTCTTTCACAAATGCTTTCCAAATGAAATTCTTGTTCACAAACAGCATTGTCAGTCTATTTTAATAATGTATTTATTTTCTACAGCTAAATCCAAAGATGCCAAAGAACGAAGGGAAATACAGAAATTACAGTGTTTTTATCACCTCTTTGGAAAATCTATGATAGGAAGTAACAGGTCAGTAAGGGTTATAAGAGGAAGAGATCTGCCACCTCCAGAAAACTCTTCAGTGCAAAAGAAAAAAAAACACCAGGTACCGTCTTGATCTGTCGGGGCTCAGTCATGTGTGGGTCCCAAGACTCTACACATTCCGTGAGAGACCTTCCTTAATAATATCCAGTGTTGTGCACATTGGTAGTCTCATGTGTTGTGAGAGAAGAACAAAACTCACATTTTCCTAAAAGAAAAATAGTAACTGTCAAATCAAGTATACTCTAAATACTAACCATGAGTTAGCAAATATACTTTTAAAATACTTGTAAAATGAAAAAAAAAGTGAAATGAAGAAAACAAAATCCTAATAGGATTTTAGCATTTTGGTAGTCATTTTCCCTTCATGTCATTGAAAATCTTTCAGAACATATTTTTGTGACTGTATAATCCATAGTGTGGCATGCTGTTATTTGTTTAATTCTTTCTTTTGAAATATACAAAAGCAGGTAAGAAAAAAGGGAAGAGAATGAAAGTCTGTTCTCACATCCCACAGATAAATGGTATTAACATATTTTTTATTTTTAAATCATGATGTGATTTATTAGTCATTTTTATTCATGATGTGCTTTCCTCCCCGCAAAATCCCTCTATATACTTTCAATCTATTTCCCTACCTATCAATATATAATAGACATTTTCCTGTGGTATTAAATGTTTCCACTATAGCACATTATTTTCCAAATTTTAAACAGCTTTTTAGAAAAGAGTATAATAGTCAAGCATATTTAGTAAACTTAGACTATCTAGAAAAGAATTTTAAAAAATCACTAATATTTTGCCCCCCCCAAGTTACTTTTGTTGACTGTCTGGTGACTATCCTTCCAAGTTTTTCAACCTATAAATATTTTTCTTCTGGGAATCACTGGGCAAAAGTTACATTTGTTTCTCTCCAAAGCATAACATGCTACTCTCTTGGCCAGTTTTTGCGATTATGCTGAAGTACCACACTTTGCCTCATTTTATACAACATAGATATTCCAACTGGATATTAGTTGAAATGGTTTTTCTTAGACCCCACCACACAGACTTGGAATGCCAGAAGACTGGTTTTTCACATAATGATTTAATACTATAGTAGCTGAGGATAGAAAGAAGAGAAACTTGAATTGTCATTTTTATATGAATATAGATGTTTGTATTTAATTATTCAGGACCCCTAACATCCTCTGTGATGTGGTACTTCAATGTGCTAAATGTAAACTAAAGACCTGAGATATTAAATATTACTTTTAAAAAAATCAAATGTGAAAGACATTCTCTTCTGGCTGCATCTATTGAGAGGATAAAGACCATTCTCTGCAATCAGACTATCGACATTCTAGAAAATGTCAACATCACTCTGAAGGGACACACAGTTATTTTGAAAGGCCCCAGAGGCAGCCAGCACAGGATATCAGTCACATCAACCTAGAACTCAGTCTCCTTGGAAAGAAAAGAAGACTCAGATTGACCATGTAGTGGGAAATAGAAAGGAAATGGCTACCGCTTGCACCACCGGCAGTCATATACAGAACACGATCAAGGGTGTTACCCTGGGCTTTCATTAAAAGATGAGGTCTGTGTATTCTCACTTCCCCATCAACAATGGTATTTAGGAGAATGGTTCTCTTGTTGAAATCTGAAATTTTGAGGGTAAAAAGTACATTCACAGAGTTCAGATGAGGTCAGGTGTTGTTTGTGCAATATCTCAAGCCAAGAAAGATGAATGAGTTCTTAAAGGAAGTGACATTGAATTTGCATCAAATTCAGCTGCTTTGATTCAGCAAGCCACAACAATTAAAAACAAGGATATCAGAGCAATTTTGGATGGTATCGATGTTTCTAGAAAGGGAACAGTTCAACAACCAGCTGATGAATAAGATTTATGTTGTTCAGCTACAGGAATAGCAAGGTGCCAAATGATTTCCCAGACTTATTTTTGGTATTTTAAAGATGCAACTAAAGCCATGTATTGAAAAAAATCAAATGGATTATCATGGAAACATTTGTTTTATTGTTGGCTTTTCCTATTTCTTTGTTTTTTAGAAGACGAGTACAGAAAAAATTATTGAGGAAAATCAAAAGAGACAACTAGCTAAACTAGAGAAAAAAGAGGAAGAAAGATGGAATAACTTGTCTGAATATATTGTAAAGGAAATTAAAGAAAATCCTAACTCTGGAATAAAAAGACTAGAGGATTTTATCCAAATATGCCCTGTTAAGTCTATAAAATTTGCTGCAGAAATGGTAGGATTGGATGCCTGTTTCAAATTATGGGTGGAGCACTGTTCAAAACCAGGTGCGTAACCCATTAATTTTAGAAATTTCTTGAAATATTAATGGAAGGTAAGTAAGAACAGAGTGGAAAAGAGTTGATATTGGCCACATATGCTGATTTTTCTGGCCTGTACGACCTTGAGAGTTCTTTGATGCCTAAACAGTAAGAACATCTTTTGTTTGATCCACTAATAACATTATGGCCATTTGTGCATCTGATAAGTATTGGTGAGTAGATTTAATTTGAAATTCAATTTAGTAAACAGTTCTTCAAGGTCAGTCATGAGCTGGCTACCTTATTAGGTGTCCACGTGGCTTCTGAAGAAAAGAGCATAGGACCCACTCTGGGGGTGCATCGTGTGGTAACCACAACCAAAGCTGCACACAGTACATTCTCATGTAAAGTCATCTATAGGTTCTGTGACTTTAAGCAAAACAACGTGTAGTGAAACTAATTTTACCACAGGCTTATTGATAGTAACGAGTTAAGTTCCCAAGGCATCTCATTAATGTTGTAATGAAACAATATTGAACAAAATGATGTTATCCAGGGACCTGCTATGTATACATATATAAATTCTCACAATTCTCTGAGGTAGGTTTCATTACCCTGATATTGCACCTAAGAAACTGAGGTTCCGGTAGAACAAGTTATGTGCCCAAATGTCAGTGACAGAGCAAGAACTTTAATACAACATTCTTACTCCAAAGTGTATGCACAATTTAAATAATTAGTTAAATTGGGGCACAACAGTGTTTGGATAAGGACCAGACAAATTAATATTTTTCATTGGAGGGAAGATAAAAAGTATTTATCTTTTAATTGTGTTCACAGGAAAGTAAATATTAAAAAAGAAAATATGGAATAGCCTTCTTTTAAAAATGTCAATTCATCCCATTCTCTGTATTAATGCTTATGATTCATAATAACTGTTGCCATTATTGTATCATTGTGTATGAATTAATTTACTTAATCTCAATAATAACCACATGAAGTAAGACCTATTATTGGTATCTCATTATCTATCTAAAGAAAACGAAGCTTGGAGATGTAACTTTCAAGTTCCTAAGACAAGTACAGGTAACTTAAATTTGAATTTCAGATAAATAGCATTTTTTAAATATATGCATCATGCAATATATATCTCAAACAGGATCTTTTGTATTTTTGATTGCTAGTGCTGGCAATACTACTCTAACTTGAAGCTACACTCTTAACTGCTGTGCAGTTGACCAGTCACTATGAATTCCTCAATTTTTATGAGTGATTCCTATGAATATGCTTGCTTTCCTTATGCTGCAATAAAATTAAATCACATTTGAGCATCTTTTCACATGTCTCTGGGTCCTCTGTGTGATCTCACCTTTAACAGGAACCTAAACAACAAAACAAAGAAACAAGCATAGTATAGCCAAAGACATGGAAAAAGGACAGGCTGACAGTGCCCAGAGGGGAGAGGGGAGGGAATTTCAGGGGAGAATGGGAAGGGTTTACAGGAACAAATATAAAGGACACATGGACAAAAACTAGGGGGGTTGGAAATGGGAGGGAGGAGGGGAAGGATGGGAGTAAAGGACAGAAAACTGTACTTGAACAATGATTAAAATAAATTTAAAAAAATTTAAAAGAAAAAAATCACATTTGGGGGCATTATTATCGATATCTTGTGTAATGTAAGTTATTCATGCCAATGTTTTTTTAAACAGAAGCAGTATCCAGAGATATAAACATAATAATTAACTTGATGAAAAGGATTCACATAATTCATGAAAAACATCCTGAACTATTACAAAATACACATCGACAAAAAATAGCCAAATATCTAAAATATATTGGATTTGACAACTTGGCACACTTACTATGTCCTCAGGTAGAGTTCTTTGGGTAAAAAAATTTGAACAATGGTGTGTACACATTAGATAGATCCTTATAAAAATATTTTATCTACTGAAGGTGCTGTTTTAAGATTGGCAAGAGTCCCTTAATTGAAACACAAGTTTTAGTGAGTGTGTGTGTGTGGGGGGGGAGGGCTTGTTCATATTTAACAACTATCAAAGATTATACTGAATTATAGTTAAAAGATGAATTTCATATTGCATTTTAATTTTATTCGATGGAACATAGTATTGCACATAAAACAGTATTTAGAAATTATAGTAACGATGTATCTATATCTTCATTGTTAACTCTGAACAA
Organism: Trachops cirrhosus; assembly: GCA_028533065.1. Classification (NCBI taxonomy): domain Eukaryota; kingdom Metazoa; phylum Chordata; class Mammalia; order Chiroptera; family Phyllostomidae; genus Trachops; species Trachops cirrhosus. The sequence goes on along the minus strand of CM052545.1, from coordinate 27,024,973 downwards.
TGTGAAACATGAAATAGTAATCTTTTTGAAGCAAACTACAACATGATTGTTAATAACTTTTTACCCAGATTTAAAATTTTAAGTGTGAAAATCTAATCTGTCGTGCTTATTTTAGGTGCAGGAATCAGGTACCAAGAAGGATATTTCTAAATATTCAGTTCACATGGGGGCAGCTCGGTTTCAGTTAACATACATGGGCCCTTACTTATTTCGAGAAGAAAGAAGTGATCCGGATCCCAGAGTGCGTCATTTCATACCGGACACATGGCAGGTACTCACAGAAAAAAATCTGTGGCCTGGAGGAGCCAAGAAACTTGATGGAGACAGTTGGTTCAGATCTCACTGCGTGCAATAAGTTTGGAATGTGTAAATCATTATAGAATGCAACATACTGACAATGAAAATAAATCATGTCTTCACCGAAGACATAAAGGAATAAAGAAAAGAGTCCACTGAAATGAAAAGAAAATATTGGTTGTATTAAATGATAGAGCCTGGTTTAAGGATTAAGCTAATTCCAGTCAGACTGCTCTTATCAATTAAACTACGCAATTTTTATCCACATCAGTTTAATTTCAAAGTGTAGTATCTGGTGTTTAATGATATATGTTTGGTGAGAGTTTACTGTTTTCTGAAAGTAGTGGTGCTTTCAGATTGTCCCAAGTTAAACAACAGAGTCATTCACAATATAGCATGGTAAATAATGAGAAATATATAGCCTGTTACCTATATGCATGTTTTTTAAACTGTTATTTTCTACACTGTATTCATTTGTTGACCCTTTATTTGCAAACAAAAAAATGGAACTCTAAAGAACAGTAGATTTTGGTAATTTTGATTTTAGTCTGAGTTTCCCCAACTCAAGCTAAAAAGAATACAGAGAGCGGGGCTGCATGGTAACCGGGGCAGGCCCCTTTGTGATGATGTCTGTATATTTGGGGATTTTTATCCAAGTTTTAAGTGAATAATTTTTAGTAGAAAATGTGATGTGAATTAAGTAATTTCCAAATAACAGAAAATGGTGATTCCCTTAACTATCTGCCGTCTTGAACACTAACTACTGTGTCTCAGAAGGAACTGCGAATACTAATTTGCTGTAAAGTTGCCTTTAAATTACAATTCAACATGAAATATGTATTGTCAAAATAAAATGTGATTTCTTTTTATACAGAGGGAACTTCTTGATGTTGTAGATAATAATGAATCTGCTGTAATTGTTGCCCCGACCTCGTCAGGGAAAACCTATGCTTCTTACTACTGCATGGAGAAAATCCTGAGAGAGAGCGATGACGGGGTGGTTGTGTATGTGGCTCCAACCAAGGTATTGTATCCATAGGGCATTAAATATCTTACGTAATTTTTCTCTGCTGTAGTTGTGCCCTTCATCCCAAGGAGGTACCAGAGGGTACAGGTTCCAGCATTGCAGTCATGGATTCGAGTGCTTTTGTGTGGTGTGATTTTGAGCCAGTTTCTTACCTTAGTTTCTCTACAAGTAAAAAAAGGATAATAGTGCTTATATTATACAGTGGTCCCCCCTTATTCATGGTTTTGCTTTCCATGGTTTTTGTTACCTATGATTAACCATGGAAAATTCCAGAAGTAAACAATTCATAAGTGTTAAATTGTGTGCTGTTCTGAATAGCTTGATGAAATCTTGTACCATCCCATTCTGTGCTGCCCAAGACCCGAAGCATTTCTTTTCCAGGGTATCTGTGCTATATGCACTCCCCGCCCATTAATCACTTAGCAGCCCTCTCCATTATCAGATTAACTGTCGTGACACTGCAGTGCTTGTGTTCATTAACATCATTTTACCAAATAATGGCCCCAAAGTGCAAAATTAGTGATGGTGGCAATTTGGATGTGCCAAAGAGAAGCCATGAAGTGCTTTCTGTGGGTGAAACAGTAGGTATGCATAGGAAAAAACATAATACTTTATGTAAGGTTCACTGCTATTCATGGTTTCTGGCATCCATTGGGAGTCTAGCAATACATACTCCGAGGATAAAGGGGGGGCTGCTGGACTTATAATTCTAAGCATCAAGATGATGAATGTAAAGCATCTAAAATAATCCTGAGTGTCAATATTGATCAATAAGTGATTCCCTTCACCCTTATTTTTTTAAATTTATTTTATTGCTTAAACCCCCTTAGGTCCAGCAATTATTAAAAATCGGGATGTAACACTTTTGAGAAGTTTGCTGAAAGAAAACATATGATTCAGTGCCAGGGTTAAGATAGTGTAGAGAGGTCCATAAGAAGCAGCAGGAGAGAAAAGCAGCCACTGTCTGTGGAATCACCCCCTGATTATTGCAGGTGCTAAAGGTGTCTTTCTGTACAGTATCCTGTGTAAAACAAAGTCAAGAGGCTCTTAGCTAAATCAGAATTTTTTCTTTGTCTGGAAGAGATTTTGGGGTATCTCTTCCCCATGGAGAATACTTGATTTCAGGCCTTAAAGATACACTGGGGGAAGAAATTCAGAATGATAGTGTTGGAGGGGTCATTTCTGTCACATTGCCTGGTCCTCCCACTTTACGGATGAGAAAACTGGGGATTAGTGAAGTTAAGAAATGTACCAATACTGGAGAACCCATTAGGTTTTTAAGTAAAAAATCATCATATGTTTTCACCTGTACAGATAAAACCTTTATGTGGCATAGGTTGTTATTTATTGTTTTTAGCCATCACATTAATAAGCACTGTAATATATTATACATTAAGGAAAACTTTAAAATGGAACTAGTGGGAAGAATTCAGTGCGTATAATTCTTTGATTAAGACAAGAATTATATAAAGTTGGTACTCTACTTTTTGCATGTAAATTTGTTCCAGATATTTTTTTACTTTAAAAAATGTTTTCAGTATTGTCAGTAATTCCTGAATAGTGGATTATGTCTTTTATGATTTAAGGCTCTTGTTAATCAAGTGGTAGGAACTGTCTACAGTTTATTTACCAAAGCACTGCCAAAAGGATTAACGGTGTGTGGAGTTTTTACAAGAGATTACCGTCATGACACCTTTAATTGTCAGGTACGTCATAGGCATGAACACATAGTAGATGATAATGCATATTTCAGCACTTTAGTAGGCACTTAAAGTTTTAATGTGAGTTTACATTAAATTTGCAATTACCTTTAGAAATATATTTATGTTTTAATGTTGTTTATATTATTTTTAATAATTTGGATAACTTTAAAAAATTTGTATTTTCTATATAAAGTAAAATGTTTTCTTTCAGAAATTTCAACACAAGGAAGCAGCTGCCTTCAGCCGTGATGGTTTCAAATTGTGATGATTTTATATTCCCAATATATGATGTGGGAAAATGTATCTTAATGAAATCAGCTTAACTTTTTGATGGATTTGTTACACAAATTTGTTCTACTTTTCCACAAATGAGATTGAACATATTATGTGATTTAAAATATTTTACTGATGTTTAAAAGTTAAAGCTTGAGATTTTTAAGAAAATTAAGTCAATCCTTTTCTGTTTTTTTTAAAACAGGTATTGGTGACAGTGCCTCAGTGTTTGGAAATACTCTTGCTGTCACCTCGTGGTCAAAAGTGGGTGAAAAGGATAAGATATGTCATATTTGATGAGGTATGCTACCTTTCAGTACCATTGCTCCACTAAATATTTTGATGTACATAGAACATGTAGCTAAGTATTTTAGTAAAGATGGCAATTGTATGGCTATTGAATATTCAATTTATGGAAGGGATAGACTAGTGTGCTGGTTGTAAAAGATCTGGAAGGAGTGGAAATGGGAAAATGAAAAAAATTCTAGGATAAAAGTGATAGTAGCAGAGGAAAAGTAGTCCAGAAATCACTGGACACACCAAGACATTAACAAGAGACATTTTTTTTTTCTGTAAGCCATAGACCTTTATCCCACTGAACCAACTATCTTTATTTTATTTTATTTTTAATTTTTTATCCTCACTTGAGGATATACTTATTGATGTTAGCAAGAGGGAAAGGGAAGGAAAGAAATATCAATCAGTTGCATCTGATACATACCCGACTGGGAACTGAACCCACAAGCTAGGCATGTGCCCTGACTAGGAATCAAACCCCAGACCTTTCAGCTTACAGGCCAGGTGCTCCAAGGGAACAGCCACAGTGGGGAGAGCTGGATTAAGTGTCTTTTAAGAGGTACTTTCTTATTACCTTGTTGCATTAATGGCTAAAATTATTCATGTCAGTCACTCTATTGCTGGTTTAAAAGTGCCTCATATGCTAGCTCACATTCATTTGATGGATATTAGTAGGAAGGAAATAAAAAGCAAAGTACAAATAAGCAAACAATAAAAGTAAACAAACTAAACAAACAAAATAGGCTGCAAATTTAGGAAGATGATATAATTTGAACATGGATTTTTAGTTTTTCTCTAATACATGTATGTATTCTTTTCTAATGCATTAATATATTGAAAGTTATGTATTAACCTTAATGTACTGCTTTAGCAACATTTGAAAATTACCTTTTTTACATTCAGTTTAAAATGTTTTAACTGACATCATGATTTAGTTTTTGGTCCATAGGTTAATTAAAAACATATTTTAAATTTCTAAACAGACTTTTTAAAGCTATCTTTTGTGGTTTGTATTTCTAGCATAGTTACATTTAGACCAAGAATATATCTTTATAGTTTTTATCTGTTGAAATTCAAGTTGCTAAATAATGTTTATATCAGCAACACATTGAGAAAATGAGATAAGCAAGCATTCTAATAACATTTATGATATCACAAAATATATAAGGTACTTTGGAATAATTTTTTTAAATGTACAGGATTTTTATATAGAAATTATTAAACTTTACTGAGTGATGTTTAATAAGATTTTTTAAAAGAATAAAATGAATAAAGGTAGTCCATGTTTTTGCATTGGAAAATTCAATATTATGATTATAATTATAATAGATCATTGTGGACACAAATAGGTTATTTTGGACAATTTGGAGCCCTAAATTGTCCTCTAGATTCAGGGCAATCACAATAAAAACTCACAGATTGTCCTGTCATTGTATCTGTGTAAGTGTGTGCGAGTGTGTGTGTGTGCACACGCATGTTTGTGTGTTGGCAGGAGAGAACCATTTACCAGATTCTGAAATTTACATGGAAAGGCAAAAGGCAAAAAATGGCCAAGATACGTTTGAAAAAGAAGATTAAAAATGGGCAGAAAGATGCATTTGAAGAAGAATATCAAGGTGGACAAAGTTGTTCTTTCAGGATGTCAATCAGGATTTATTGTAGACCAGAGGTCATGAAGTGCTGTCTTTTGAAACAGGGATAAACATATAATAGGCAAATGGGCCAGAGAACCCACAAACAGAAACATGTATAGATCTTTAATTTACAAAAACAGTGGCACTGGAAACAGTATTGGAAAAACTGGAAATCCATATGAAGAGAAAGAAAATTAGATCACTTCCTTACATCATACACAAAACCAGTTTCAAATGATTTAAACATAGAAACATCAAAGGTAAATTACTAAAACTTTAGAATATATTATCTGAAGAGAATATCTTAAACACAAACTTGAAAGTACAAACTTTAAAAAATAGATTAACAAATTTAACTGCATTAAAATCAAGAATTTTTATTCATCAAAATATATCATTGAGAGAATGAAATTATAAGTCACTGAGTGGGAGGTATTTGTAACTTATATTTGGAAAAATAACTCTCGTTCAAAACATATCAGGATTTCTCTAAGATATTAAGAGAAAAGAAACTCACAAAAGGAGATTTCCAAATGACTCATATACCCCTGCAAAGAAACTCATTAAAAGGCCCATGATGTTTTTCTTGATTGTACACACTTAAAACCTGTATGGCTTTGTGCACCAATGTAACCCAAATAAATTCCATTTAAAAAGAAATGGTTACATTAACGTCACAATAAAGCACACCCACCAGACAGTAAAGGTGAGAATCTGGCACTGTCAAGAGCCACGATGGAACTGGAACGATGGGAAGACTCACACACATTTGAAACTTTTTGACAAAACTGAAAGATGAGAATACTTCATGAACAAGGAATTCCAATTCTAATCATATGCTTGAGGACTAGAAAAAAAGATTTTAGGCCTACAAAAATACGACAATTTAAGACCTCTCGCACATATGGACCAGGAGATGTACAAAGTGTTTAGAATAGCAACTCAAATGTCCATTAGTGTGGAAATAAAATGTGGTATATTTATGCAGTAGAATACATAGAACAATAAAAACAAATAAAAGAGAATAATCTTCAAATCATACCACTGAGTAAAGGAAGGTAGACACAAAAGGACGAATGCTATATAATTCAAATTACGAAACCTTACAAAAGTGGCAAAATCAACCTACATTGTTTGTGAACACACATATATGTATATATAAGGACGTGTAATGAAAACCAAGCCATAATTTTTTAAAAAAACAACATAGTAACTATCAAAGGAGTTTGTTATAATTTGGACTTCTGAGAGACTAGAAATATTTGTCTTAGTTTATAAGGATTTTGGCTTCGTTTAGTTAAGCTAAATAATACTTTGTTCATGTGACAATCTATTTTACACACTTTATTGAATGTTATTTTTACAATAAAAAAGGTTAAAAAAGAATGCAAAGATTAGATTAGATAAAAATAATTGCATTACGCATATCATTATACATAAACTTCTAATAATTACCATTATTTTAATGTTTACTATGGATATTTATCCTAAATGATTTCCAGCTAGAATGCCAGTTACTCTTTGGAAAAAACCGATAAAGTAATTACTGTTTTTATGGCTACTGAATTCAGGTAAAGAGAGATTCACTCTCCCTAGTTCACCCCATGTGAACTGCAGAGCCAAGATCAGAACACAGGCTGGCTGCTTCCACTGTCTGTGCTTTCAAAGCTCTGTACTACGTTTCCGTACCATAAGGCAGCGCAGGCCCGCAGCGGTGTCTGCCCATGTAAAAAATGAAGTGAAATGTCCTCTAATTTAACAGTGAAAGAAAAAACTGTAAAATGTTTATTTTAAATCTTTTGCATCTTTAATTAAAATACTGAAAAGAATGCTTCTTATCAAGTTTCACATCATTATAAATTCCATGTTCATCTCTGATTTATTAGCACTTCAAACGCGTGCTCACAACTTTATTTATTAAAATGACCTTGTTATCAATATATTTCTGATGTCATTTACATATTTTTCGTTTTTTTTCTCTCTATTTTGACTAAAAGCTTTTTGAAAGCTTCTCTTTACCTCTCCGCAGTGCCTACTTCATAGTGGATAAATAAGTGCTCCATGAAGGATAAAGACTTCAGTAAAAATCAGAAATAAAGTATAAACAAGACTTTTGACATTGAGCTGGTTTTTATCTCTTGTGTTAATTCTGTAAAATGTAAGCCATAATATACATAAAGACTTAATTTTACTAAATAAAAGTTTATTGTTAGCTGAGAATCTTACAGAAATTAATTAAAATCAAGTTTTTTAAAGTTGTTCTGGCCTTCATATATTATTATTAATTTCCCATATCATTGTGGCAAACTAGTAATAAATAAGCTAATAATCACTGCACTTACTCTGTCCCCATTTACAATCAGGGGACTAGGCTTTCTCTAGATTTCTAACTAATACAAAATAAGTGCTCTATCTGTATTTATGGACTGAAGCATGGACATCTTTATTTATATCAAATAAATTTGTTTCATAAACATTTTTATCTGCATTTCAGTGATAGAATTAGTGACACATGAGTAAATATTTTATTTTTATAGAGATTTTTCTTCATCTTATCTTTTTGTGGAAATTGCTATAATTTAGCCAGTATTTCATTTGTAAACAAGACTTACACAGTGTATTCTTTTGCTTTGCTTAATTTGTTCTTGCTTATGAGTATTATTATCATGGCATGTGATAATCTTTTTCACAGTTCAGGTATCACCATGCATCACAGAGCAAGTCATCTCTCAATATGTTGTTCTCAGACCCTGTTTAATTCTCCATATCATGTTGGAATTTTTGACCAACTTTGTCAGGGGCGAATGAACATTACTGAATGTAAAGAGTGAAAGAAATAATAAGTTCTGCTAGCAAAATGTATTACTATTTCGGTGAGAATTGTAACATTTTATATTGAGTCCATGTAACCACATTGCCAGGTTCACTGTCTTGGGGGAGAAGTTGGAGCAGAAGTCTGGGAGCATCTCCTCGTCATGATCCGCTGTCCCTTTCTGGCTCTCTCCGCTACCATCAGTAATCCTGAACACCTCACTGAGTAAGCCTCAGTTTTGCATTCATTGTAATTGCTATTAGTGATGATAATAGTAATTATCAATAATCTAGTACATTTTTAAAGAGTAATCTCTAAAAGAAAACAAAAAATTCTCAAGCAAGACTCATTTTCTTCAAATTTTGTTATATGTAACTAGAAAACATTTGCTCCCATCCTTTGACTAGACAGATATAATTTATAAACCTGGTTCTTTAAGAACTTTGTGTAAGGGTTATTTAATTTTCCTGTTTATGGCTTGATATTTAGATTCCTAGAGAACAGCATACGGCAGATTAGAACTATTCTTCCAATATACTATGCACACTACTTTCCTGTAGAGAACACCAAAAATGTTTTCAAAATGAGTCAACCCATATCACAGAAGTGGATATAACTATTTTATTGCATCAATGAATTTCATAAGAAACCTCAAAGTATCAGTTCTTGGTGATTGCATGAAAATAACAACTGATTAAACTATGTGAATATAAATATAGTTTTCATATGTCTAAAGTTGAGAAGATTTTTATTCTCTTAGAATCAATTTTAATGATTTTTCTTAGAAAACAAATGATACAGTTTTTCCTGTGATGATAATACCTTTCTTTTTTTTTTTTAATAACTAGATGGTTGGTGTTAATTAAAAGATACTGGCAACATGTTGAAAGCACAATGGAAAATTCTGGCCCATCGCAAAATGCCTTGAAAGTTGCCAAGAAACAACAAAGAAAAGGAGTAGAAAAGCCGTCATACAGAGTTAGACTGGGTATGATCTTAACCTCGGAGAAGGAAAGCTCTGCATGCTTGTAATGTATTAGGGCATCTTATATGTATAAATCAATCTGATTCTTACTACAACTGAAAAAGAACCAATTTTGTCTTAATATACAGTGGAAATTGAGTAAGAATATTAGCTCTAGAAGATTGATATGCTGAAGTCCACACAGCTAACAAATATGGATCTAATAAACCTGATGATCAAAGTCTTTCCAAAGTTTATCTGTTTCAAAACACTGTGAATTCCTGCATTATTCAGTGTGGTTTAGGACAGAACTGTAGAACAGATCAATGTTTCACTCCTTATTTTGTAAGAAAACATTAAAGACAAAAACGTTTCTAGAAGGCAGTTCAGTTTTGTTCTGCTGAGAAATCATTGCTTCAAAATAATATGTTTTACTTGTGGTCCAGTTCTGGTCTATCATTCCTGTTTCATACCAGAGGAGTCTTTCTCTTCATGAATTTTCCTGACATTTAGATTATTCACTGCTCTTCAAAACTTGCCTTTGCTTTTTAAATTTCTTTTTCTGGAATACTCTTTCATCTACACCTGACCAAATTCTACCTATTCATTATCTAAGAGGTATTGTCTAGAGGCACAGTTCAAATACCACCTTAATTCTTTAGCTCAAGCCCCATAGTATGTCTGATGGTATGACATTTCCTACTGTCTATTGTAACTATTTTTATATGTCTTATTTTCCTTCAAAAACACTAGACATTTTAAACATATATGTGTATATATCTGAGTAAACAGATATTATAAAATAAATTATATGTAAAACATTTTTAATCTATATCATGGTGTCTTTTACTTTATATGTACTCTGTTTTACTGCTGAATTAATGAATGTTGCTATAGAATGTTGCTAACTGTTTTTATATGAATTCTATGAAGCAGTATAAAATTCTATTTTTCTGGCTACTTTTCAGCTAAGAGCTGCAGATACTCATGTGACACTAGTGCGCTCACTTAACAAATATGAAAATGCCTGCTGCGGGCCAGGTCCCATTATTGTCCCTAGGGTTACAGTAGAAAACGTGTTGCTTTTCTGGAGCTTAAATTTTAATGTGGACATTGATTAAACAAAATGAATAGTAAATAAAATAAGAAATAATAAAAAATAAATAGCATGCCACGTAGTAGTAAATGCTAAGAAAAAAATAAAGCCCAGCATAATATTAATAGAGATGTTTAGATTATTAGCTTCTTCAATTAAAGAAAATGAACAGAAAAAGAGAAGACACATTTTTTCTTTGACCTGGTAATATTATTCTTAAAGATAGAGAGATAATATAATAATAATAGTAACAGTGGTACTCAAAGTCCTTAATTAATTGTATGTCTATATTATTTATTTACCCCATGCCCCATTATACAAAGGCATGCTTTACAAGAATACATAGAGAAATAAATGAGAAAATCATAAGTAAATACCAGGAACTGAAAAATGGTGATATAATTGAGGATTAAGGCCAGGAAGAAAAGTAAAGCACAGATAGGCAGTATAGATACATTGAATCCCCTTTTGAAGTTCCTCCAAATGACCAGCACTGTTTCTAACATTCTATTGGCAATGGGCTCATGCACAGGTCTTCCTAGGCCTGCTTGTAATTGTAAAATCATAATTAGGGCATTGTTTTGAAAGCAAACAAATCTTAATGATCATCTCAATCCTATAATTACAGTATGGTATAAAGAGCGATACAATGACCTGGAAAAGTATGTGTGTTCCCTAAAGGATAATGACTTTATCATTGAACACTATCACCCATGTGCTGCACTTACAGTCAAGCATGTAAGTAAAAACCACTTTGAAAAATGCATATGTACCCAGATTGTTAAAAATCTGTACATGGAATACAAAATTAATAATTCTGTATTTTATGGTCCTTAGTTAGAGAAATATGGAATCCCTTTAGACCTTGGATTTTCTCCACGGGAAAGCATACTGCTATATGATGCAATGGTACATGTTTGGCCAGAATGGACAAGAATGCAGGTGTGTGAACACATACATTTGATGGCTGATGTCTTAGTTCTTTGGCTGTGGCAGTCCATGAATAATGAGCAAGTTCATGAATGGTTTTTATTCTGGTATAGATAAAGGCAGCATATTTCATTGTTAAGAATTCAAACTCTAGTGCCGCAATGCTCCAGAATTGGGCAAATTAGTTCTATTTTTTCTATTATCCATATTTTTCCCTACCAAAAAAATATCTACCTTGTTGTGGAATTATGAAGATTAACTGAATTGCTATTTGTAAAATGCTTAGAATAATGCCTCACCATGGTAAAAAGATGTACTTTTAAAATAAACATTTTATACATTTTTATTTCTTTTACCTCTAAAGCTAACTGCAGTATTAAAAGCATGTAGGCATTTGTTTGTTCTAATACAAACAGAATAACATGCAACCGTTACATAGAGAACAGAACTGTCAGCCTACGTGCAGTTAACTCTGACTATGGATAAAAAGACTGCTTGAGAGATTTCCTTCATAACAGTGTATATGGAAAACTGTAGAAGGGATGATTTCCTTTTACTTGGTATTTGTGGGTCTTATTTTCAAGGAATTAGAACCTGAAGAATTCAGCTGCTTCAAGAATAAAATAGTCATTATGAGGACAGATGCCAAGAAATATGAAGAGGAACTGAAAAAAGAGATGAATCATTGGGTTCAGCTGGACCCAAGCAAGGTAGTTACAACCATTTAGGATTTTCTTTTAATTTCATATTAATAAGAAAAGGATCTGACTTTAGGTTCAGGAGAATGATCCATAAAGCTCTTGAGGATTTAAAGATGAATACCCCATTGCCATGCTTTGCTATTCTAGCTTAAATTTAGTTAGCTAAATGCGGGGAAATGCAAAGAATCACTACTTGAGCTCCAGTTTGGACAACCCGCACATGCTGGTACCATATCTTTCCTGAATCTCAAGTTGGGCTGTTGCTTTTCATGGAAGACAGGACTTCTCTGATTTCTGATACAACTGAGTCATAACCCTGACTTTCATCTCCAGTATTTCCCCGGAGAAGAACTTTTATCTGCTTTCTTATATGAATAGGTGACCAACCAGTTTCTGCCTGTTGCTAACTAACTAGAAAGGTAAAAGAAATTACAAGTAGTATTTAATTTATGTTACTGTAAGTTGTATTTTTTGACTTGACTTATTTGTGATGATAAAATCCTGATGATACTTTTCTTCCTGAAGATGGATACTACAGCATTTCAATGCACAAGCAGTGGCCCATGTCTGTAGTTACCCAGGGCTGATTCACCAGACTGTTAGAAGAAAAAGAACATGGTCCCACCCAATTACATTTACTGACATGCAATATCAAACAAGCTTCACTACTTGGGGTCCAAAGTCATGCTTAAGATGTGATTACTTCTTGATCAGTTCAGGAAATGGAAGCAAAATTTTAATCCATCCCTATTTTCTGCATTCTCTTTCCACGTGAGAAGGAACCCATTTTTTCTTCTTTTTTTTCTTTTTATTTTAATTGCACACTGACTTGGGCAGACTACCTGATCTAGAAGCCTGAAAACCACCAAATGTCAAGAACTGCTGTTATATAAAATAGAAGTTTTCAATACTAGCTGCTTATAAAAAATGCAACTTATTAAAAATTCTGATTTGTTTGGCCTTGTATGTGGCTGGAGCACTGGAATTTTAAAATCAGATTCTATGAAATTTTAATGTGCAAACAGGGTTGAAAACCTTTGGTTTATCATTGCTATTATCTGGATTTTAACACACTGGGATATATAGATACCAGCCTAGATCAAACTTAATTTTACTTAGTCCTCTTGACTTACAATATTTTAGGAGGTGGCAAATCCCTAAACTCTAATTAGTTTCATCCAATATCCTCTTCAGTAGGCACCAGTCATAGATTTCTTTCCCTTAGAGCTTATGACGTGCCTCGTGGCAATGATCAGTGCCATTCACAACATGAAAATCCTCTTCACATCTATTGTACCTGGTCTAATGATTTATGTTGGACATTTTACATTCTTTTCATCTAAAATTTTAGTTTTAGACATTTACTTTTCTTAATTTTTAAACTTTAGATATTTTGTTGAAAATATTATTTATAGACCAGTAGGATATATATAGAATATCAGTTGAATGAATAAATGAATAAAATTATTTCTTAATTTTATTTTTTTACCAGGCATCCTCTGGTATCATAATCTAAATTCTGCTTTTAGTTAATATTTATGTGGCCAGCATTTTCTCTTGCTATATCATAATATTTTTATTCTATATTACTTTTAATTGGAAGACCAGTTATAAATATTATCTTATCCCAATTATTTTACTCAATTAACTTAAAGTTGTTTTGCTTTTTCAGTTATACCACTTCTTTGTGGTTTGATATGGCTTTGATTAATGATATAATTTTACATGGTTGGGGACATCAACACATTTTCCAGTTGTGAATTGAGATGCCTCTCAGCAGATATTTAACATAGTTAATATACTTCAGTTTTAGAGTCGGTGACAATCTTTTCTCCTGTGTTGACATCTGTGATGATTTCTTGTTTATCTGACGTTCATGGAAGACCGTTTGTTCAGAAACTCTAGTTTTACTATATTTAGGAAAAAACTTTTATTGTGAATCTCATGTTTCAAAATTTCTTTTTTTTTTAACTTTTCTTTGTGTTTTTTTCTACTCCTCTCATTGAATTTTTTTTTCCTTTTTTTGCCACATCTTTTCCTCTGTGGGCTCTCTTGGCACTGAATGTATTTATTTATATTTTTCAGAACTTCTTATTCTGAGGTTATTGATCTACTTCCAAGTCCTTATCAGCTAATTCCAACATCACTATAATCTTTTATGTTTATCTGGGATAATTTTCTTTCCTCTTGAGAAGGGGCCATATTTTCCATGTTCCTTATATGTTGTTATTTTGTGGGATTGTCTTCTTTTTGTTATTTTTGGACTGTGAATGTTATATTGTGGAGATTCTGTATTCTGTTATAGTCCTCTGGAGAATTTTTTTCAAAAAAATTTTATCTTAGAAGGCAATTACAACTAAAACTCACATTACAAATCCTGTCTTCTGGGGATTTGCTAACATCTCCATTCCTTCATCCTGAGTTGGGCTGTATGGAGTTTGTTTTGCCCATGGGTGTGTCAATAGTTAGATAAATTTGAGGTTAGTTTATTCATAGATTTTAGGAATTTTCTTTGGTAGCTCTCTCCTTTCTGGAATTCTCTTCTCACTTTAGTGGCTATTGTTCTTAGCAGAATTTTCTGTTTCTTTACAAAAAAGATTGCAGGATGGGGGTGGGAAAGGGTTTGTCAACACTTTGGCTTAGCTGCATGTTTCCAGGCTAAAGGCCTGGAAGCTGTGTTTTTCCACTCCTGCTGTTCCCTTTCCCTGTGTACTCTCCTCCAGAACCTGTCTGCTTTTGTTGTGCTTTTCAGGTCATTGTTTGGTTGTGTTTTTCCTCAAAGTGGCAGTAGTTACCTGCAAGAGGGTGGGGTGCAGTAGGTACTCATTCACCTATAACAAAAGCAATAAAAAGCAGAACTCCTGCTTTTTCTTTTTGTTCTCAGAGAATTTGTCAGACACTCCTAAAGGAGAATGTATATCCTGCTAGATTGACATGACTTTCTGGAAATTCCATTGGCACTTTTCATATATACTGACTTATCTCTTTCTGTTCCATTTTACCTAAAGTATATAGACTGTCTACTGATGAAAACATAACTACTTTTTCTCAGAACATTGGCCAATGGTATCATAAAGAAAATAATCCTTCCCATTTAAAGGCAGAGTAAGCTTTACCACAGCAATTTTTAAAAGTATTTGGATTCCTCTACTAAAGCTGGAGCTATTGAGGCCTAGCGGGAGTTCTTTAGCAGGCTGTAGGCCTTCAGGCCAGGCAAGGCTGAATCACCAGGCTCTTGTGGAGTGGATTAATCTCTACCTTATAATAGTTGCAGATGGCTCTGAGATGTGTTTTTTCAGGGTGAGTCAACTGATGGAGTAGAAGAAATGAGAGAATGGAGGAAAGCTTGTTCAAATTTTTACGATAGATTTATTTATAATGTATAAATTGAGTCATTAAACATAAACAAAAAAATAAGAAAACATGGTACATATACTTTGGAAAATTGAAGAGCTTCCCTAGTGTTTTATTCCTCCTTGAGCTTATATTGAACTACACACTTCTCTAACCCCAACAGGTATAGATTTTTTGGGTTTAGTAGTTGATTTGTTGTGTCTCTCACAGCTAGGTTCCTAAACACTTGGGGACTTAGCTGAACTCTCTTCCATAATTGTATTTGTTCACATTTCGTAGTTTTCCCAGGACAACCATGGTTTGCACGTCTTGTTTTTTAACCTCCTCAATCCTTCCCTCTTAACATTAATTTGATGTTGAATTTGTACAAATTCATAACAGCTGATTGTAATTATAGAATTTTGAGCAATTTTAACTCTATGTTAAACTTTTTTTAACTCTAAGTTAAACAATTTTAACTTTATGTTAAAGTCTTACTTCCCATGCCCTGTGTTCACCCTGTTAATAACCAACATCAATTTGTGACAATTTCTGTCTACTTCCATAAATACCAGAGGCATGATTATAATATAGTTGAAATATATCATTCAAGTTTTCTTAGATTTTAATTTTATTTAAAAATGTGCATGATTTAAATATAATTTTCAGCTTACTCCATGAAAATTTACTAAGCCTAACCACTTTGATTTTCAGTTTTAAATGCTAGCTGGTTGTGTCATCTTTTCTACAGAATTATAAATATTTAATGATTTCTCTTACTTATAATAATTTTATTCAGGTGAATCAGTTACTGAAGTACCTTAAGCCTCAAACTTTTGACAGTCCAGAAACTGAAAAGCGAAGTATGTTTCCCTATTTTGTGGAAAAACTTAAAGAAATGAATAAGCTGCCTGCAATATTCTTTTCGTAAGTAACATTTACTTAGCTTTATACTTGATGTTGTATGAATTTGAAGACTTTTGAAAACAATAATATGGATAACCTCTGATTCATATTAGAACTTTAAGAAATTTTAACTCAGTTTATGTCGTAGTCATACTTATGATATCAAGCTGGGTATAGGATGAGAGGAACACCTCTCTCTGTAAATTATACTTCAAATCCTAATTGTATAGTTTAGTGCAGTAGAATTCTCTGGCCTATCAATTATTAGAAAAGTTCTTTACACTGTCAAAGTAAGGTAAAGGGAAAAGGGTAGAATGTAGTGTGCACTTGCCAAAAGATAGCATGTACAGTAACACACATGCATTCCGTATGCAGACGTATGACCTCGCTGTATTTGTTCTCTGGGTTCTTTGCAAAACTGGTTACATCTAAACTTTTCATTGAAAAAGAAAGACCTTCAGTCTGCTAATTTTCCTTTTTCTAGTTTTCCCTTCAAAGAACTAAAAAAAAGGTTAGATGGGGCTTAGTGACAACATCATATAATTAGCAATCATGTTTTCATTGCAGTTAGAATACAGATTTGCCTTTGGGAAATATTTAATCAATCTATATGGATGAAATGAGCTCACATTCAGTTCATTTCACTTTGCTTCTTGGTGCTGGGCCCAGGACCGAGGGATGCAGACACAATCTGTGACTTGGCTGCTTGTAAGGAATTGGTTGTAAGAAGAGTGGTTGTGTGTGAACTTGAAACAGATTCAATAGTTTAGCTAGTCACGATATACAGAGTTACATAACATTTCAGTATTCAAGGCATTCAGTATATGTTAATAGGGAATATGACGAGATACTTGTCACCTCTGGGAACTTAGGAAAGTAAAATAGGAAATTATTAATTGTAAAGCAGTCTGTCCCTTAAAGGTATAACATAATACACATTTGAAATAAATATGTGATAATGGCATTAGGTGCTTCAGAGTTTAGTGGAAAGAGACATGAGTGGGCTGGGTATAGACATGGGTATAGACATTTTTACACAGGGGCTGGGTCTCAAAGTACAGGTATTCTAGACAAGGAGGAGAGAGGAGGAAACCTGGATCTGATTTAATCCATTCCATTTGAAACACAACAAGATCTCCAAAGCAAACAAGCAAATTAAAGGTAGGATATGACTAAAACTCACATGATTATATATAATCTATCACTCTCATATATATGAGATATATCTATAAGATATATGAGTGTGTGTATATATATACACACACACACACACACACACAAGATTGATGTAAAGATGAAGTTTTTAAAAATTCTGATAAATTTTTAATTTAGATTCAACATTCACTCAGTGGAACAATCAGCTTCACGACTTCTTTCGAATTTGAGAATCAAACAGAATACTCATAAAGAGCCAAATTCTGAAAGAGAGAGGAAAAATTTGAACAAGAAACTATGGAAAGCAATAAAGTCTCAAAAAAGAAACTGTGCTGCGTGAGTATTTTTAATTGAGTTGTGAAATAGTTGTAAACTATTTTAAAGTTTAAAATAAACTATGAGTTTTTAATAAACTTTTTATAATTCAAATTTGTTTTTATAATGTGATGATGTGATTTTTTGTCTCTTTTGTATGATACATCAAGTTAATTGACTAATACTTCACTTTTGGAAGGACGTCCAGGAAAGGACTCTTTTGAGTATTTTATAATATTCAAAAAAATTATATAATAACTTGCAATAATTTTTTTCATTGTCCTAGCTTTTTTCCTTTTTCTTAGAAGTGTAAGTTATACATTTGTTTTTTAGGAATTGCAAGCTTGCAAATTTGCTAGGAATAAGTTGTATAACTGCTTACATTCACTTTTAAAAGATAGCCATTAAAATATCAAATAGCTAATTAATATCAAACAAGTTCATTAACATAATTGTCTTTAAATATAATATAGGAAATATGATTTTTGTATTTTTTATGCCTTTATTGTCTTAATATAAAACATATAAATATGTGAAGAAATGCCTCTATCTTCATTTCATCCTAATGTACAAATTAACCTGGGAAACGTGGCGTAGGAATTTTGTTACATAACTTTGTTTGATCGTTGTTACACAATTTTCACCCTCAGGATTCTTTTCTAGCATTTGCCCTACTGACTCTTGAAAGAAATAATAAACATGATGCAATAAATTATTCTTTTCTGACTGTTTCCTAAGCTAGAGGTGGTCATAAAGAATAGGTTTGAGTCTTAGAAGAGTGAAACTTCAGATCGGTTGGCTGATACAGACCTGTTTTAGTGGCCCAGCAGCTGGTCGCCCTCTGTGTGCTGTTCTACCCAAGTGATGACTTATTAAGAAGTACCCCCATATACCTCCAGGCTCATTTCGGCATGTGCAGAAAGTCAATTACAGACTATGTTAGAAAGAAGACAGTCTGGCAGATAAAATGGTTCTATACTTCAACTATAAAGAATTTGCATTTTATGCAGTTGTTAGGAAAATTAATTTTTCTATCAAATTTAATGTCAAAAATATTGTTCCACTGGAAACAAATTGATATTTCTCTCTTTCCCTTCCTTGTTCTCTAAAACACAGGTGGCAAACACAAGGCCACAGGCCGAATCCGGCCCTCCACCTTGTTTTATCCAGCCCGGCACCTTGTTTCTACCTGGTGGCAGCGCCAAGCTCCTTGCACCCTCTTAAGGAGTAGTTACATTTATACAGTCCTAAAATGACATTCAGTCCTTTGAAGGCAACTGTGAGGCTGATGTGGCCCCGGTGAAAATGAGTTTGACACCCCTGCTTTAAAATCAATAAATAAAAACAATTTTTTAAATATTCTTCCACTGGATATAGAAAATAAATTAAAATTTGGTTGGTGTGAGAGATAGGAGAGGTACAGAAGATTTTTCTATTTTGTGTTAGGTGCATTTGAATGAATATATTTAAATATACTTTAATGGGAAGCTGATAAAAGAGACAATTGAGGTCTTTAAGGCCTGACGAACATTCTCTAATAGGTACATTGTATTTTGGGTTTGAATTATCTGCAGTTCTTTTTGCCTGGCATTTATATATATAAATTCAAATTTAAAAAAATAAAAGAACAAGCTATAATCAATATATTTACTGATTTTCCATATTTTTTATATTCAGATTTTTAAATTCAGATTCAGGTGCTAGGATTCAAAGAATCATTGTATTGGGAGCTGAAATAAAGGAAATGAGGAAAAACCTGAAGAAATATTATGCAGTGACTCCAGACTGTAATTATGCCGACCATACAGTTGTGGATAACCAGGTAAGGGAAAAGAAGCAAGGATACAGTCGGGTGTCCAGGTGGGCACCTGCTAGGGCTGCCGTAACAAAGTGCCACAGAGTGAGTGGCTGAAACGACCATTACTTATTTTCTCCCAGTTCTGGAGAGTGGAAGTCCAAGATCAAGGTGTTGGCAGGGCTCATCCTTCTGAGGGCTATGAGGGAAGGATCTGTTCCAGATCTTTCTCCTTGACTTGCAGAAGGCCATCTTATTTCTGTATCTTCATATCTTCTTCTATTTTATGTATCTGTGTTCAAATTTTTTCTTCTTGTAAGCACACTAGTCACACCGGATGAGAGACCACCCTTATGACCTCATTTTAACTGAATTACTTTGTAAAGAACCTCTATTCAAATACAGTCACATCTTGAGGTACTAGGGGTTAAGACTTTGACATAAGAATTTTTGGAGAAACATACTTTAGCACATAAAAGTCTACAAAGTATATATATTGTTGTATGGAATTTATAAAACATACAACATAATCTAAATTAATCTTGAAACAATAAATTGGAGCCTAAAGTTTGAGGCTAGAAAAATTAAAATAATTTGCTTGAGTTTGTATAGTCATTAAAAGCAGTGCAAAGAATTGTGCCAAAGTATAACTCCAATATCTATGAAATTACATTTATTAATTTAAGTTAGTTATGACTATTTCTATATGTAGACAGATATATTGAAATTAAATGTAAAATCATTTTTCTGAGCTATAGGCTTAAGCAACAACTAGCTAAAAGAAACTCAAAATCATTTGTCTTCTGGAAATTCTTTCTTGTCTGTTTTTTTAACTATCTGGAACCTAGTTCTTCAAACTGGAAACTGTGGAGTTATGATGTCTATACTTCTCCCTTATGCCACACCTCATTCAAAAACATGACTCTAAAACATGGATAGACACCCTGAACAATGGGTGCTCATTAAATGTTTGTTGGTTGACCTAATCGTTCATGTAGTAGTCAGGGAAAAGTGGTTATTACTTTTGTATGCATTTTTGTTTCCTTAAGTTATGGGAGAGAGGGAGAAAAAGAGGCAGAATGAGGGAAAAAGGATGAAAAAGAGAAAGAAAAGAGGAACAATAATAGTGACTGACAGACAGACAGACAAAGTGTACAGAAATAGACCCAGAGAGTTTCAGAGAGAGGGGGAAAAGAGAACAAGAGAGGGGGAGAGAGAGAGGGAGGGAGGGAGGGCAAGGGTAGAGAGAGAGAGAGAAACAGTGACAGATACAAAGATAACACACAAAAAAGATAGACAGGAAGACACAAAGAATGAAAGAGAGAGAGAGGACAACCAGCACTGATCAGACATGACTGGAAGTACTAATGAAAAAGAAACCCAATAAGTTACTGTACTTTTGGACTATAAGACACACCTAGGTTTTAGAGGAGGAAAATAGGGAAAAAAAATTTGAAGCAAAAAATGTGGTAAAATATTTGATAACATAAATAACATAATATTTCACCAATGTAAATGTAAATGGAACGCAACAGCAGCATTAACAACCATTATTCCTCCCAAATTTGAGGGGGGAAAGTGCATCTTATAGTCTAAAAAATATGGTAGATTTGAATTAACAGCAAAAATAAAACAATATTAGGGTGGTAGCAAATTAGACTAAGCTGAGAATTTAGGCAGGGATGGGTTTTGGTACTAGCCTCAGGACAATCTGGTCCCTCAGCCCTCTTATATTCTCCCTTCGGTGTCTCCTTGTTTCCTGAGGGTGATCTGGAGACCTTAGCTCAGTTCATTAGAGCTATAAGCAGTGATTCAACAGTTTGAAACCAAGGGTAGGTCTCAGTCACTCAGTGGGTATGGGGAAGAAAATGGGGTGCATGTTCCTGACAAAGAAATAGATGAAGAAAACATCACCATGTGTAAGGTTGGGTAACGTTTTCTTGTATCAGATATCAAACTTTGAATATCAGGTACTATGAAACCATTCTACTAAAATACCATCCATATATTGGGCATTTTGTAGTTTAAATAGGCTTTGGATTCTGGCCACAACTATTTTTAGAAGTGTGTCCAACTCTGCATTGATTTCTAAACAACTTTTTAACACATGACATCATGGTTAAGTTGAAGGATAAATGCTTTAAGTTGATACTGCAGACTCTTTGTTTGGGATATTTCAGACTTTATCAAAGATCTTATACAGACTGAGAGGAACAAGAAAGAGCTCCAAACTGCACAGTCTGTTAAGGCGGGGCATTGGATATCATCATGGTTCAATGGAATATAAACAAAGACAAGTTGTAGAGATGCTTTTCAGACTGAAGCACGTCAAGGTTGGTGAACTTTGAGGACAACTTTCCTAAAAGCAGCGCCCTCATTCCTTTGAGCAGGCAGGCCTCAGTAGGAGGGAGAAATGTACTCTGACATAATCCCTCCACTTGGAGGGATGTTCTGCTAACATTTTAGCATATTCTGTTCTTTAAAATATATTTTATATAATTAGTATATAATGTATGTGCAATTAGGTATCCTGTCTACCTTGCCTAATAGTATATAATTGTCTATTATGAATTAGCATTACATAATGAACAGTTTATGAGTGCATCATAATATACATATGCAAAATTCATTTAAACATTCTGCTAATGTTGAAATTTTGTTTATAAACATGTCATTATTTTGGATTATTGATGAGATCAACTGATTCTGCAAAGTGACATCACTATTTCAAAGAGCAAAAGTAATTTTCAAGCTCCAGAAATGCATTGCTAAATTTCTTTCCTGACTTAGTCCATTTGCTTATTTACCTTGACAAATTTTGAGTATTATGGTTAAAAAATGGAATTATGAGTACAGTGCAGAGAGTATTGTATATGACATGCATCCAAGTTTCCAATTTAAAATTTTACATTAGTATAGTACATTTGTTATAATTATCTAATATTGATTCGTTTTTATTAACTACAGGTTATTCTTTATTCAGATTTCTTCAGTTGTTCCTCTAATGTCCTCTTTCTGTTCCAAGATCCCACCCAGGATGCAACATTTTATTTATTTGTCAGACCTTTTTAGGCTCTCTCGCCTATGACAGTTTCTTAGGTTTGCCTTGTTTTTGAAGATCTTGATGGTTGTGAGGATAATTGATCAGATATTTTTGTAGAATATTACTCAACTGGGATTTCACTGATGTTCTTCCTCATGATCACATGGGGTCTATGTGTTGCTTGTAGGAAGACCTCAGAGGAAACATGTCATTCTCATCATATTACATCAGGGTTATACACTATGGACATGACATCACTATTGATGTTAATCTTGAGCATCTGGCCGAGATCCTGTTTGTTAGACTTTTCCACTATAAAGTTACTTTTTCATTGTCCTTTTCTGTACTGCCCTCCTTGAAAGGAAGTCACTATGCACAGCCCACACTTGAGGAGTAGGTAGTTCAGTTATACTTTCCTCCTTATACTTGGACTATCTACATAAATTATTTAGAATTATTCTGTATAAGAGTTGCATCTCTTTTCCTTTATTCTTTTATGAACCCCAAATTTATTTATGTCAGTATGGACACATGGATATTTATTTTGTACTTTAGATGTAATTCAATGCTACTTTACTTATTTTCTTGTTCAAATTGTTCCAGCTTCAGCAATTGGGAGCTCTTTCACTTGCTTTCTCTAACCCTTTGGCATGCTTCACAACTCATTTGAGTTGTTTTTGAGTACTTCCTTACTTTCTGGCGAAGTAAGATGCTCACTCATCTTGCATATTTCTTGCCCCAGCCTTAGAATAATTTATGTCTCCAAAGAGCCCTGATTTCCTTTAGACAGGCCTGAGAAACTTACAATCAAAAAGAGTCAAAGGAGACGTGCCTATCAAACGTCATATGGTTCCCTGGGGGGATCGTGAAAAAGGACATTAGGTCAAACTAAGGAAATCTGGGGAAAGTATGAGCTTTAGTTAATAGTACTGTGTACTATGTTTCATTAGTTGTAACAAATATACAGGACCAATTTAAGATATTAATAATAGAGAAAACTGGGTGCAGAGCATAGGAACCCTTTTTTAAAAGATTTTATTTATTTATTTTTAGACAGAGGGGAAGGGAGGGAGACAGAGAGGGAGAGAAATATCAATGTGTGGTTGCCCCTTGCACTTCCCACACCTGGGAACCTGGCCCACAACCCAGGCATGTGCCCTGACTGGGAATTGAACCAGCAACCCTCTGCTTCGCAGTCTGGCGCTCAGTCCATTGAGCCACACCAGCCAGGGCAGGAACTCTTTATTATCTTTGCAAATTTTTGGAAATCTAAAAAAGTTCTAATAATAAAGTTTATTTAGCAATATGTTCTATACATGTATTAAAGTATGTGTTCTGTGGGTCCTGGTTTCAGTGTTCTGTGAGACTTCTTAATTTAAATCTGTATTATTGGACCTTTTCTTTATACCTTGTATCAATTATGAGAGCAGAATTGTGAGTTAGAAAGTGTTAACATCTCATTGTTGATGTAACTTTTTTATTTCTCTTTGTAGTTCTGTTAGTTTTACTTTACAAGTTTTAATATGTACTATATTATATAAGAAATTGGCATTAAAGATAAAGCACATTAAAAGCACTCTGAGAAAGCAGATTCACAGAGTAGTTGAGTGATATCTGACTTGTCAAAAGCAAAATGGAATCCAGAAATAAATGAAATTTTATCTTAAAAAATTTAAAGAAAATAATTTCCAATTTAGGTTTTATACACAGCAAAATTAGTTTTCTAGAATGAGGGCAAAGTGGAGAATTTTAGACAAATACAGAGATTTTTGACCATTTTGCCTCATCAATTAAAAGAAAATTCTAAATTAGGTGGAATGGAAGTAATTTTAGAAAAAATGAGAGTTGTTTAAAAATACATAAAGAGTATCATAGAAAATGCAAATATAAATTAAAATTTTTATTATCTGAATAAAAATATCCACTTGGAATTTTTTAAAAAGAGAAAATATGTTACAGTAGTGTATGTCTCAGGAGTGGAGGTTATTTGAAGAAATGTCTAAGGGAGGATAAAATTATTGAATAATTTTGGACCTTTAAAGGATAAATACAGGTTATGTACATTTGTCAGTACTCACTGAAAAAACAGAATTTGAGTGTTCAACTTCCAAACTACAGAGGAAAAGTAAATGGCATTAAAACATCTGAATGAATCAAAAAGTAACCATGAAAGCAGACAAAATGATTTAAAACACTGTGACTATGAGTATAAAATGATAGCCAGATCATCAAATATAAAAATTATGTTAAATAAACTGATGCATATGAACTCAATAACTCAAATTAAGAGGAACATTTTTGAAGCTGATTAGCAAAATATCTAACTAGGTGTTGATTATATGGGACATATTTTAAACATAAGAAGAAAACAGAATTGAAAGGAAAAGAAATGTAAATATAACCAAAAGAAAGCTGATGTGGTGATATCTATATTAAACAAAATATATGTTAAGATAAAATCATTACTAGAGGTACAGGTGGTCCCACTATTAGAAAGGTATACTAATTTAACATTTTTACAATGTGAAAATATAAAAAGAAAAAATCATAATGGAAACAGGAAAATATTGAATAGATAGATAAGTAAAACACTATATAGCCAAACTTATATAGTGGAGCTAAACTAGTAAAGAAAAATATATATTTTGAAGAGAGAAAGTCTAAAAGAGAACTAAGAAAGGATACAAGAAATCTCAAGTGGGGTTGGGATAAATAGAGATAGGATATTCATGGTGTTAGCTTCAGTTTTTACTAAGAAATGGGAGTTAAAATAGTATTTTTAAATTGAGATAGGAAAGGGAAATCCTAGGAAATACCCTTGATTCATATATTTTGTCTCAATTGAAAATACCATTTTCTACTCAATACACCATCAAGTCACTCCAAAAAATCAAAATGCCCCATCAGATTATTCAGCTTCAATTCATCACCTCCTAAAATCAGTTCACACACTAACCAAAGCAATTTCATAAATATTAATTGTATCATGTTATACCCCTTTCTCTTAAAATCTAAACTCCTTAGAGTGGTTTTTTTGTACTTGATGTGACCTGGTGCCTCCTCCCTCTCTTTGAATTTATCCCTTACTGTACTTTTAGAAATGTTTTCGTGTAAAATAATACCGCTTTTACAATCTAGCGCTTTTATTTGTGCACAATAATTACAAATTTACTGAATGACTATGATTTCACATCATTTTACAATCGGAAAATGCTAAATAATTATATTAAGGAAAACATAAAAGTGAATGCAAATCTGTGAGTTATTTATTCAAAAAGAAAATGTAGTTTGTATTTTTGGTGACATTGGCTTCCCATTTTACTCAAGGAAAATGATTTTAAGGGACTCTAGTCTAATCAATATTTAAAGACTATGCATACATTTATGTATTCTAGGATAAATTTATTTTTTATTTTTTTTACCCTTTACCCTTAGGTAGTAACAGCTACCTCCTCCCTCGCTTTGGGGATTAACATGCCATGTAAATCTGTTGTTTTTATGGAAGATTCTGTCTACTTGGATGCCTTGCACTTTCGACAGGTATTTATACAATTTGTCTATATTTGTATATATAGGGATTGGGAACTTCTATTCAGTAAGCCAAAAAAAGATCGTGTTTATTTTGAAACTTTTGGGGATGAATTCACTTATTAGGTCGAGTAGTTTTTCACAGGTTTATTGGAATTATTTATTGATCTTAGAAACAGAGGAAGAGAGTGGGGGAAAGAGAGGGAGAAACATCAGTGTGAGAGAGAAACATGGTAGGTTGCCTCCGTTATGTGCCCCAACTGGGAGCGAACCCACACCCATATCCAGAAAATGCTATAACCAACTCAACTACCAGGTTACCACGTCAGGACCTCATTGCTTGATTCTTGTATGTGCCCTGACCAGGACTTGAACCTGCCACCTTTTTGTGTACAGGACAATAGTCCAACCAACTGAGCCACCCAGCCAGGACACCCCTACTTTAAAAGTCATGGTCTTAAAACATAGGCATTACTAAAATAGCAAATACTTTGATAATATATTTTTAAAATAAAATAATATTTTAAACTTTGCTAAACTTGATATGCCAAGCAACAAAGAATTCTTTCAAGATTTTTAAAAGTTTAATTATTTCTTGTGGTATAGGTAAGTCAGATATTAACCATTTACAGAGGCAAGATTTGAGATGACTTAAAAGTATTTTGTGCCCTGGCTGGCGTAGCTCAGTGGATTGAGCGCGGGCTGCGAACCAAAGCATCATAGGTTCGATTCCCAGTCAGGGCACATGCCTGGGTTGCAGGCCAGGTCCCCAGTGGGGACCACATGAGAGGCAACCACACATTAATGTTTCTCTCTCTCTCTTTCTCCCTCCCTTCCCCTCTCTAAAAATAAGAAAGAAAGAAAGAAAGAAAGAAAGAAAGAAAGAAAGAAAGAAAGAAAACCATTTAAAAAAAAAAGTGTTTTGTGATAATCTCTTTAGATGTCTGGTCGTGCAGGAAGACGTGGAGAAGATCTTACAGGAAATGTGTTCTTCTATGACATTCCATTGCCTAAGATAGAAAGGCTCTTAAAGTCGGATGTGCCCAAACTGAAGGGCCAGTTTCCTTTACGCATTTCCTTGGTTCTCAGACTTATGCTCTTAGTTGCCAAAGCAGATGACAAAGAGGATGCCAAAGCAAAGGTACACTGTTCTATATTATTTAAATGACCTAACTAAATATAATCATGTAAGCTCAATTTTATCATAAATTACATAAACTGAAGAGAAGAAAATAATTGAGAGAATAAAAACTCACTGTAACATTTGAGTCTACTTTATAGTTCCCTTATTCAACGTAGAAACTTGCTTTTGATTGCACACATTTAAACATGTGGAAAATTAAGCCCATGCTTGTCCTGTTATAATAACCCCTGAGTTCCATATATATCAGAAAAGAAACATTTTGATGTAATTATATCTGGTCTCAGAGATTTAAAAACAAATTTCAAAGAAATAACTAATGGTTGATAAACAAAAGATACTGTAATGTTCATAATTATTGGCTTTACATTTTTATAATTTATTTTACTTCTCACCTGTCATGCATAAAGGTATAATTATTTATCTTTCCCTCAAGTTTTTCTTACTATTTTCAATTACATACACATGCAATATAAATCACTATGGAATGCCTAATTATAATAAGTATAATGATTATAATATGATAAATCAATATTTAATGCTTAATATAAAAATATGTCATATGTTATATATAGTACATAAATATATATAGCACTCTGTTCTATAATAGAAATGTTTAGTTGTCCTTTGGATATCACATTTGGAAGACACACTATAAAATTTACTTAATATGTAACTTGATATTTTGATGTATATGTATAGGCATTATCAGTTCTCCAACATTCACTGATGTCCTTCAAGCAACCAAAGATCAAGTGCATGTTACAGTTTTACTTTATATATTCTTTGCAATTCTTGGTCAGAGAGGTAAGATTTAAATCTATTTCCACTAAAGTAAGATGATAGTACACATGTTTAACTCCACTGTACTAAACTGTCCTTTATTAACAACTTATTTGTTTGGTATTTCTGAGATCTAGAGACTGAGGTTAACATGTTAAATTTAATTTATAGGAATATTTGAATCAAGAATGTATTCCCATTGGATATTCTGGACTTGTGTCTCATTTGCACTACCACGAACCTGCAAACTTTGTTTTAGTAAGCTTGCTGAAGAAAGGTATATTTCATAAGTTGTGTATCCCAACCAATACAAATGGTAAGCAACTACTCCTTCACCAAACTTTCACTCGTTAAGTTGTGTGCACAAACACAGACCACACGTGTTTACATATATCCATGTATTCCCCAGAATACATCCACTTTGGATGGTGTGATTTTCTAACTGCATTCTCTCTTAATATATTTTAAACATTTTTCTTATTTTATATTATTAAATATGTTTATCAAAATATTATTAATATATGCATGATATATTTATAAAGTACTGCAAATATTCTAATTACCATTTAATATACTTTAAGAATAAATCCTTAGAATAATAAATATTATTATTCTATTATTATAAGACATTTTAATATATATACATATATCAGTTGAAATAAATTGCAATAACAGATGTAAAATCACTAACTTGTCCTTTTTGTATCTGATCATTGATATGAAAAACAGGCCTTTTTGTGATCTCCTCACATTTAGGTCCTAATCATTAGCTTTATCATAATAAAGCATAAAGATAACAGTTCAAAGTCAAATATAAACTGTAGAAATATATTGGCATCACGATACTGTCCTCTTAAATGATGCTTCCTTTTTTAAAATCATAAATTACTTTTCTCTACAACTTTAACATAATAAAATTTAATTTTCTATAGAGAGAAATAAAGTGATATGATCCAAATTCAAATGAACTTAAATATATATACTGTAATTAATGCCCCATTGTGCATTTTATTTTTAGTAAATTACCAACTTTTTAAAATAACATTAAAAATAATGAAACTATTGTATACTATTACCTTAGAACTAAACATAAAGCCTTTAATCCATTATTAATCTATATTTTTTCATGAAAGATCACAGAAAGTAGTATCATTAAATTTTACTTATTTTATAAATTGGTGAGTTGTATCACCATGTTAAAGGAATTAAAAAATAATGTGAAAAAAAATTGCCCAAATGCTACTAGTATAAACACATAAAGTTGAGGTGTTTTTTGTTTGTTTCCTTGAAGTGTGGAAGCTTCACTCTTAATGCTCTGCATTTCTCCACTAGTGTGAGTCAGCTGTGGCTTGTTTCCAAGCTCTCACATGAGTGGATATCCGTGTGGGCATAGCACTGTGTTAAATACTGTGACTGATTCAAAATCTGGAATCAGACATAGGTTTTCCCTTGAGATTTAGTACCTAAAATACTGCAAGAAATACCAGGAGCATGTCCATAGGAGTTGTTATGAGATTATTTTTTGAACCATAATGTGCCAAAGACAGAGTGGGTACGGGTTGACATGTGGCCTTGAATGGCAGATAAGCAATTTGGAAAGCCGCATAAGGGCCTTCATTCCTTAGTAGATTTTGAAGAGAGGTGGAAAAGATGAATGAAACAAACCAACAAAGAGAAGATTTGAACCCCATGATGGAATCCGGAGCCATTCCAGAGCTAAAGACCACATGGCAAAGTGGCAGTTCTTTTTTTTTTTCTTTTGGTTCCTTCAGCTAAGAGTGGACAAAAGGATACTAGAGTCTGTGTCAGTAGGATGCCACCTAGTTTGCATTATTATAAAGTAATATTGTGATTTATTTAAAAATTCACTAAACATCTGGAAGTGGCTTTAGAGAAGGAGGGAACAAAAGAGGGAAAGAAACATCAATGAGATACATCTATAGTTGTCTCTCATATGCCCCCAACTGGGGACCTGGCCCACAACCCAGGCATGTGCCCTGACTGGGAATTGAAGTTCAAGTTCAGAGGTTGGTGCTCAATCTACTGTCTCACAACAGCCAGCGCTTAAGTTTAGATATTGAGAACTGACTCAGTATATTTCTTTCTTTTTTTCTTTTAGTATATTTCTAAAATGATGAATTTTGTTCTTTAAAGTTTGGAAAATTAAACCCTTTATTTTAAACAGGCCAAAAGAGATTTTCTGAAGATGTGATGGAGACCTTAGTGGTGGTGTTAGCAAATCTTTTTGGAAGACGGTATCTTCCTCCCTGTGTGAACAAATTTGAAACGAAAATTTCTCGTTCAGTGGTAAGAAAAAATATATACCATAACCTTGCAATTTTACTTAAAATCTTTCCATTATAACATGCAATGCAGTCATATTTTCCCCAAAATAAGGTTTTGCTGTCATTTACTAGCACTACCTCTTCACTGTACCGGAATCAGTTCTTGGTTATATACAGTGACTTCTCAGCTGAGGAAAAGGTCAAGATCTTTTTCAAAATGGAAAACTTGCCCTGACTGCTATGGTTCAGTTGGTTGAAGATTCAACCATAAACCAGAAGGCTGTGGGTTTGATTCCCAGTCAGGGCACATGTCTAGGTTGAGGGTTCAGCCCCTGGTTAAGGTACATCACAAGAGACAGCCAATCAATGCTTCTCTCTTGCAGTGATGGTTCTCTCCCTCCCTTCTCCTCTCTCTAAGATCAATAAGTATGTCTTCAGGTGAGGATTAAAAAAAAAACAGTGGAAAACTTTATTTCTATTAGAGATTTTTAGCAAGTGAGTAACATAGGATTTTGTATTACATTGAAGATGATCTCAATCATTACATTTAATAGTGAAATAATGGCCATAGTAACACTTAACCTTGAAATAAGAAGAAATGAATGCCCAATTTAACAGCCATTTGAAATTATGGGAATTTTACTCATGGCTAAATGACAAGAAATAAAAGTACCATATAATTATGGGAAAGGTAAGCATAGTGAATATGAAGTACTGTAAAGTAATTTAAAGCCAGAGAGATTCCTGGACTTCTTCCTAGTTCTGCTACTTGGCACATAGGTGGCATTAAGCAAATTTCTTTATCCAGACCTGTTACTTATCTACCAGCTGGAAATCATAATAGTACCTATTTCAAAAGATTGCTATAAGGATTAAATTAATATATGCAAAGTGCTTACAATAGTTCTTGGTACTTAGGAAGCATCCAATAAGTGTTAGCTCTTATTTTAGCAATTATTTTTATTTACAGAAGAAATGATTGGCTACTGAAAAAGCCAAAAAGATCAATGGGAAAATGATAACAATTAATGGCAGTTTAGTAAGGTCTTCAAATGCAAAAGAGGTATAATGAAAATTTTAGTTCTTTCATATACTAAAGTTGTAAAAAAATGAAAAATAATCCTACCAATGGTAAAAAAAATGAATATTAACAAGATACTATAGTTCACTTGTTAGGATGGCAAATATTGCAATTGACAGTTATGTTGGCAGGACAGTAAATAGATATGTCCTTCAAAATATTCTTTAATGTAGTATTGTCACTTCTTTGAAATTATAATAATGATATAATCAAATTATATTATTACATAAATTAATTACATAAATATGTTATCTTATTAGTTTTTGTAGGCAGTTATAACAAAGAACCACAAATTGCCTTAAAGAACAGAAATTTACTGTCTCCGTTTTGGAGGCCAAAGTCTAGGCAGGGTTGGGTACCTCTGAAGACTGAGAGAAAAACATGTTCCATGTCTCTCTCCTAGCTTCTGGGCACTCTTTGGCATTCTTTGGCTTATGATGCATCACCCCAATCTCTACCTTTCATGTTCACAAGGCATTCATTCTCTTTGTGTACATGTCTCTCCGTCCAAATTTCCCCTTTTTATAAGAGTACCAATCACATTGAATTAGGGGTTCATTCTGTTCTAGTCTGACCCTCATCTCAACTAGTTATATCTGCAATAACCTGCTTTCCTAATAATCTCAGATTCTGAACCTTAGGATTTCAACCTGTGATTTTTTGAGGGACACAATTCAAAGCATAACATTTGATAATTACTTGTAATTGAAAACTGGATGCCACCCATATATCCAACAAAAAGAGAATGGTTAGAAAAACTTTAGCAAGTCTGTATGTGGCAATATTATATAGCCACTAAAATTCATCTTTTAAATAATATTCCATGACATGGGCAAATACCCCAGATACAATGATGAGCATAAACATAAGACAGAAAAGAAACTGAACACTATGACACAATTTGTATAAACAAGACTAGGAGGAAATATTATATACCCAAATCTTTAAAACATATATTCCTGGGTGATAGGATCACAAGTGATTTTAGTTTTTGCATTTATACTTTTATAAATAATAGAATTTATACTTAAAACTATTTTTTCATCCAGACTTTTAAATATATCATGACCATCTCTCTCATAGACTTTGTTAATCCTCTGCTTTAAAAAAATAGTTACGGTAATTTAATTCATTGTTCCTAGGTAATTCTAGATGATCTTCCCCAGGAATTTGCTGAAGTGGTAGAGGAACACAACAACATAATTCAAAAGAATTTTGGTTCCTTCCTCCTAACAATTTCTAAGTTGGCTGACATGAGAAAAGAATGCCAACTACCTCTCTCAGAAATTGGTAAGATTGTGAATGTACATAAACAGAATGTAAAGTTAATAAAAGAAAATGTAAATATTTTTGATAATGCTAAACTTTAAAAAATAAGGACAGAACTATTGCAAAAAAGAATACACAGGAAACTAACATAATCCTTCAGATCTATGTTGTAGAAATTATATACTGAAAACGTTATTTGGAATTAGCCAAGCCAACATAGATTTGATTTAACACTAAATACTTAAAATATTTCTATATTTTCTGGTGTCATTATAAGCTAACAGACCATAAAATGGTCTAAATTTATTCTAAAGTATTTCCTTTCCTATTGATGATATTTTTTAGTAGATATTGATGCTCTTAACTAGTTAAACTTTCAAATCTGAGTGACTATGAAAACATAAGAAGAGGAACATTGGCTCATTTATTAGTGGTCATCAGTGTGTTCTACTTCCTTGAATACTGTAAGGGCCATTAAAAAAGTTAAGTCTTTGCACATGTCTTTGAGGAAAAGATAGAATAAGTGAAAAAGAATATAAAAATATAAAGAAAAAAATCAGTAATATGTGCCAGACAAAGCAAAGGGATTGGAAGTAGAGAATACACTTGGTGCTCCAAGTGTAGCACCAAGAAAGACAGAAGGATTGAGAGGGAGAAGGAAGGTGGTAGAATTCTGTTTTCCAGAAGAAGCAAAGAGAAAAAAATGGAGCAGTAAGGGCTGATTTGAGTTATTCACACTTCTGGGTAAAGCATTATATTGGAATGTAGAAGGCTTATGAAGGACAAAGAAAAAATGACCAGTTTATTCAACCAGGGGATGAGAAAATTAGCCAGTAATGCGTCAACTTCATGGAAAAGAATGTAAGTGTGCCCAGGCAGTTTCCTACATTTGGGACTTGATGGTGTGAATACAATTATTTTTCTTTTCTGCTTTTTCTCTGAGATGTTTACTGTGTTAGGCAGAATAATGGCCTCTCCTCACGATGTCTAGATCCTAACCCTGGGAACCTGCGAATATGTTATGTAGTAAAAAGGGAGCTAAAATTGCAGATTGAATTAAATTTGCTAATCAGCTACCTTAAGATGGGGAGATTATACTGGATTGCCAGTATATATGTGTGGCCCAATGTAATCATAAGAGTGCTTTCAATAAAAGGGAGAAGCAGAAAAATCAGAGTTAGGAGGATGCACTGTTAGCAAGATTTACCAATCATCACTGGCTTTCAAGATGGAGGGGGCCACAAGCCAAGGACTGTGTAGCAGCCTCTAGAAGCTGGAGAAAGCAAGGAAAGAGATTCTCCACTAGAGCCTCCAGAGATCAGACAAGCTCCCACTATACCTTGGTTTTAGCTTAGTGAGATCCATTTCAGACTTCTGATTTATAGAACTGCAAAATAATAAATATGGGTTGTGTTAAATCACAAATTTTGTGGCAATTTTTTACACCAGTCTTAGGAAATTAATATAATTTCTAAGAAATGATATGTGAATAAATAATAGTGACAAATACAGGCATAATTTTTCCTAAGTTTTTTTAAAAGTTGAGGTGAAATTCATATAATATATAATTATATAATTTCCAAGATTGTATACTATTCAGTAGCATCTGGTGCAGTAAAATGTGCGACCACCACTTCTCTAATTAAAACAAATAATGCCAGATAATTGTAACTGTTAAAAATGCAGGGTTACTTATTAATTAATCGTAGTCATAAATTTAATTTGGGGGGCTTAAGGATCAGACATTAAACCTTTGTATTTGTCTCCTATACTTGGGATCAACTGAAAAATTTACAAGGGAGTAATATGAATAGAGCTGAATTAGACACATGATTTCCATTTTCAGTCAAATGTGTTTCACAAAGCATAGCCCTGAGAGAAGCTGCACTTTCCTGGCTCCCAAATGAAACAACAATGCCCTTCTTTTGTAATTCTCTCTAAGATACCATGCATAACCGAGATAATAGTGGAATGTATCTTCTTAGTTATCAGGTGGATCTTAAGCAAAGGTTGAAAGACAAACAGAAACAAAAGGACAGACAGAATGACTGACAGAGGCAGACACAGAGAAGTGTGTATAAGAAAGGCAGAGATACATAGAGGAATAGATACATAGAATGACACACAGAAACAGAGAGACAGAGACAACGATTGAGAGAGAAATAGACAAAGAAAGAGACAAACACATGGACAGAAAGGCAGAAGAGCGGCAGACCTATAGAGAGAGATTAATACAGAGAGATAAAGGGAGGGAATCAGAAAATAGAGAGACAACAATACAAAAGAACAAACATGACAAAGAGGCAAAGAGGACAACAGAAGAGAGGCAGTGAGTCAAAGAGAAACAATGAGACACAGAAACAAGAGTGGTGTTGTCATAGAAGGAAGTCAGAGGGAAATGAAATAGAGAAGGGAAGGTAGAAGGGAAGATGATAGATAGATAGATTCATACATACACACATACATCGATACATAGATACATAGATACATACATACATAGGGGACCATTTGAGATGGACATGAGAACAGCTGCTTTTCCCAAACTCACCACTCAGGCCTGAGGTGACATGGTTGATCTCCATAAGACCTAGAAATGTTCTTCTATTACTTTTGCCTCCTGATGAATGAAGTAGGAATGTCTTTCCCTCCGTTGGAATAAGAATAATAGAGTTAGTGTAAGAAAGTGAGGATGATGTCAATTTTAACTCTATTAAGAGAAATTGTGCAGTTTTTGTAGCTCCATAGGATCTTGAGAGGAATTGAATGATAATGAAATTCATTCTAAAGGACAGATGGATGGTGCTGGTATTTGATTTGATCTGGGGTCCTCAGATCCACTAGTGTCCAATGAAGCATGTTTTATACTTTGTCAGTAGTGTGTATCTGATAAATTTCTGAGTGGATAGACAAGGAGTTACCCAATTGTACCAACTGATAACTCCAAATAATAGAACCACTAGCAGATGCCAGAATGATTTTAGTTTATGAAGAAAGTCTTCTCAGTGATCATCTGGCATTACAGTCCTTCATTTTTTCTCTTAAATATTTTTATTAAAAGAGAGTTTAATAATTTGCCTAGTAGTAATTGTATAAACAAATATGATTTGTTTTAAATCATTTGTGTTTAATAGGAGAACAGTTTTCAATTATTTTCTTATTTGATTGTCTAATTGATTTCTTATTAGACTTTTCAGGTAAAGAATGCAAAGACTCTGAACTGGTCTCTCATTTAATGCCTGGAACCGAGAGCAGAACTGCTGTTTCCCCATTTGCTTGCCTGTCCAACATAACTGATCAAGATTTATTTCATATTAATGTGGTAAATGATGTATGTAAATTTTACTGTGAAATTTTCTTTTACCCTGTTTATCATTTAAGAGAAATAATTCTATGTGATTATAATACTAGCTAAGTATCCAGTAAAACAAAGCCATTGTATTCTCGTTCAAGAATAATAGTTTTTTTTGCTGAGGAAGAAAACAGTTCTCTCTTTTTTTACTACATAAGTAGTTCTAAAAATAGACATTGAATTAGATAATGAAAAGAATGTTGTCTCTCAGTTAATCATCATGTAGGAATTACGTTGTCCTACTTGTGTGAGTCACTATAGCTAGGCCCTTGCCATTCCAGGTGGGAACCAGAGAACCACAGCATCAGTATTACCTGCTAGAAATGAGGAATCTTGGGAGCTATCTCAGGACAATTGAGCTCAATATACACATCAACATGACATAGACTGACAGATACAGAGAACAGACTGATGGTTACCAGAAGGGAGAAGGTTGAAGGGCTGGGTGAAAAAGGTGAAGGGGTTGAGAAGTACAGATTGGTAGTTACAAAATGGTCATGGGGATGTAAAGTACACATAGGAAATAAAGTCAATAATATTCCAATAACTATGTATGGTGTCAGGTGGATACAAGAAATATTGGGGGGAACACTTTGTAAAGTGTATGATTATCTAACCACCATGCTATACACCTGACACTAATATAAAATAATACGGAGTGTAAACTGTAATTGAAAAAACAATAACAAAATTTTTTAAAAATGGAATAAAAGAACATTGGAGAAACCCTGCTATAAACCATTTGAGGAC
The DNA here is from genome assembly GCA_028533065.1 of Trachops cirrhosus. Taxonomy (NCBI): domain Eukaryota; kingdom Metazoa; phylum Chordata; class Mammalia; order Chiroptera; family Phyllostomidae; genus Trachops; species Trachops cirrhosus. The sequence goes on along the minus strand of CM052545.1, from coordinate 26,988,506 downwards.
AGTTTTGTTTGTTTCACCTCTGTGATCCTTGCACGTAAAACGGGAGTGGAAACTCAGTACGTACATATCAAGCATTTCCTGACACAAGAACCACTTCATTCCCTACCCCACAAGATTGGCAATAGTGAGGCTACCAGTCCTACCTGGACCCCTGACAGCTTATCCATAGCGTGTTGATGGAAATAAATTCCAGTGACTGTGATTGGCCAAAATTAGGTACTTATATCCCCCCCAAAAATAGATGTGAACGGGGAAGAAAGAACAAGCACTATTACTATTATGTGTAGCTGAAACCATATAAGTTTGTAAGCTTATACAAATATCTTTTCAGGAAAAATGATTTATTTCTAAGATTGAGTATATTTCTGAAATTGTAAAAATGACTATGTCTCTTCAAACTCTGAATAAATTAGATATATCATTTTTGTGAGTTCAAAAATAGTTTTAATATTTTGAATAATGATGTTTTTATGGATTTTATTTGGTCATTTATATTAAAGTTTGGAGGACCTTAATATACTTAATATTTGATGATACTTCAATAAAATATATTGGGTTATTGTTTTAGTTAGCTAGATGTCATGAACCACAATAATCAAAGTTCGTAATAGATTGAGGCACATCTCAAAAGGAAATGCTAACAATCTGAAATCTCTGCATTCCTCAGGCTATGTTACGAACAATTGATGTGGATGTTACAAAAGTTCCTTTCTTTTACACAACTAAGTATGATATGAATGGAAGGAAGTCTCCATTGAATGGTTATGTAATGAATTTCTACAAAAACCGTTCCCTGTCGGCACTCACTCGGGATAACTGGTATGAATTTTTCTATTTTAACATTCTTTGTAGAGGTGTGTGTGCTTGCATAATTAATGTTTATTGTGCTGTGACATTATAACTTATGAGGATGATTTTAAGATGCAAAAATTTAAGAAGAGTCATAAAGATGCATCTTACTTGGACTATTTTTAAAAGTTATTTACTATTTTTATTTATTGAGGGGATGTTCACAAACATAAAGTTAACCATATGAGAGTGAACAATTTGGCAACATTTGGTACATTCATAATGTTGTGCAACAACCACATCTACGTAGCTGCTAAACGTTTTCCTTTTCCTAAGGGTAAAATCTGTACCCATTAAATAGTAGCTCCCTTTCCTCCCTTCCCCCATCCTCTGCCAATGACCAGTCTGTTCTCCATCTCGATGGACTTACCTCATCTGAATATTTAAAATAAATGAAATCATATGTGACCTTCTAGGTCTGACTTCTTTCACTGTAACATTTTAAAGTTGTAGCATTGTCAGTATTTCACTGCTTTTTATGGCTGAATAATATTTCTTTGTTTGTATATATGCAGTGTGTTTATGTAGGTGATGAACATTTGGGTTGCTTCCACTTTTGGTTATTGTGAACGGTACTGCTATGAACATGCACGGACCTGTATTTATTTGAGTCCTAGTTTTTAATTCTTTTGGGTATACTTTTGGGAGTAGAATTGCTGGGTCATATAATAACTCTATATTGAAATTTTTGAGAAACCATTGAAATATTTTCCACAGCAACTGAACCGTTTTATGTTACCACTAGCAATGTACAAGTTTTCCATTTTCTCCACAATCTCACCATATTTGCTATTTTGATTTTTTAAAATTATAGACATTGTAATGGGTGTGAAGTGATATATATCTCATTGTGGCTTTGATTTGCATTTCCATGTACACTGATGATGTTGAACATCTTTTCGTATCATGTTCTTTGTAGAAATGTCTATTCAAGTGTTTTGTTCATTTATAATTGTGTTGTTTTTCTTTTTGTTCTTGAGTTGTAGTTGTTTATATATTTTGGATAATAGACCTTTATCAGATATATGATTTATAAACATTTTCTCCTTTTCAGTAAATTATTTTTTCATTTCCTTGATAACCCCTTTCAATATGCAAAAGTCCAATCTATTTTTCTTCTGTTCATGCTTTTGGTGTCATATCTAAGAGTCCATTCACAAATCCAAGCTCATGAAGATTTATCCCTATGTTTTCCTCTATGAGTGTTATGGTTTTGGCTCTTACATTTAGGTGGTTAATTCATTTGCAAATACATTTTCTTATATAGTGTTTGTTAAGGTCCAATTTTATTCATTTGCAGGTGAGCATACAGTTGTCCCAGCACCATTTTTTGAATTCTTTCCCTACTGAATGGTCTTCACACCCGGTCAAAAGTCAATTGGCCATAGATATATGGGTTTGTTTCTGAACTCTCAATTCTATTCTGATAGACTACAGGTCAATCCATATGCTAGTACTGAACTGTCTTGATTACTACAGCTTTTGTATACAGAAGTGTGAGTCTTCAAATTTTGTTCTTCGTATTCAATATTGTTTTGGCTATTCAAGGTACTTTATAATTCCACATGTATATGAAGATTGTCTTTTTCACTTCTAAAAGAAAGACTGTGGAAATTTTGCCCTGGCTGGTGTGGCGCAGTGGACTGTTCAGGTCCTTTGCCCAATTTTTAGTTGGATTGTTTGTCTTCCTGGTGTTTATTTATATGTGTTGTTTATATATTTTGGAGATCAAACTGTTGTCCAAGGTATCATTGCCAAATATGTTTTCCCATTTGGCTGGTTCCCTTTTCATATTGATGATATTTTATTTAGCCATGCAGAAGCTTTTTAATTTGATGTAGTCCCATCTGTTTATTCTTTCCTTTATTTCCCTTGCTCTAGAGGATATATTGGCAAAAATATTGCTGTGTGGGATATGTGGAATTTTACTGTCTATATTCTCTGGGACTTTTGTGGTGGCACAGCTTATGGTTAAGTCATCCATTTTTGAGTTTATTCTGGTGTATGGTGTAAGTTCGTGGTCTAGTTTCACTTTTTTTGTATGCACTTGTCCAGATATCCCAACATCATTTATTTCTGGGTTCTTATTCTGTTCCATTGATCTATGTGTCTGTTCTTATGCCAGTATCAGACAGAATGTTTTGATTATAGTGTCCATGTAATATAGTTTGATATCAGGAACTGTGATCCCTCCTACTTTGTTCTTCTTTCTAAAGATTGCTGAGGCTCTTAGGCCATTTTTGTTTCCATATACATTTTTGAAATATTTATTCTAAATCTGTGAAGTATGTTATTGGTATTTTAATAAAGATTGCATTGAATCTATAGATTGCTTTGGATAGTATGGACATTAATTGATTTTCTTATGTTGAGTTTTTTGCACTCCTGGGATAAATTTCACAGTCATAGTGTATAATCTTTTAAATATGCTGCTGCTTTCAGTTTGCTGGTATTTTGTTGAGAATCTTTGCATCTGTATTCATAAGGGATATTGGTTGGTAGCTTTCTTGTAATGTTGTAGTTTGGTTTCGGTATCAGGGTAATATAGGCTCATAAAATGAGTTAGGAAAGTTGGTGTTAATTCTTTTTTAAATGGTAGAATTCACCAGAAAAGCCAAGTTTTATTAGATTTTTCTATATATTTTAAAACAGTTTCAGTAATTTGTATATTCCTAGAAATGTGTCCATTTAACATAAATTATCTAATTTTTGGTGTAGAGTCAGGTGCTTATAGTACTCTCATATAATTTATTTTTTCCTATAGCATAGGTAGTAATGTTGCCATGTTCATTCCTACTTTTCTTTATTTGCATCTTTCTCTGTCTCCTTTGTCAGGCTAGCTAACGGTTTATCGATTTTGTTGATCTTTTCTGAGATTCTACATTTGTTTCATTCATCCTCTTTATTATTTTTGTATTCTCTGTTTCATTTATCACCATACTGATCTTTTTCATTTCCTTTCCTCTGGTAACTTAGGTTTTAGATCACTCTTCCTGGTTTCTTAAGGTATAAAATTAGGTTGTTGATTTGAGATCTTTTATATTTTTCAGTGTAGGCATTAACATATAAATTTCTTTCTGAGCACTGTTTTCTTTGTATCCCATAAGTTTTGGCATGTTGTTCTTTTACTATCATTTGTTTCTAAGCACTTTCTAATTTTCCTGTGATTTCTCCTTTGATCCATGGTTTGTGTGCTGTTTAATTTCCATATATTTGTTAATTTTTCAATTTTCCTTCTTTTAGTGGTTTGTAATATCATTTCATTGTGGTATGAAAAGATACTTTGTCTGATTTCAACATTTTTAAATATATTGAAACTTGTTTTGTCTAAAATGTGGGGTCTTCTGGCAAATGCTTGATATGCACATGGCAAGAATGTGTGTTGTTGAATGTAGTCATCTAACTATGTCTGTTAGGTCTAGTTGACTTATTGTGTTAAGTCATTTATTTCCTTATTGCTCTTCTGTCTAGATATTCTATCCATCATTGCAAGTGGGGTATTAAAGTATTCTACTGTTATTCTAATCCAGTCAGTTTCTCCCTTTCATTCTGTCAATGCTTGTTGCATATATTTAGGGGCTCTGTTGTTTGGGATCTATATATTTATAATTGTTTTGTCTTCTAGATCAATCAACCCTTTCATCAATATATAATGTATTTCTTGTCTCATGTAACAGTGTTTGACCTGAAGCCTATTTCCCTGATATTAGTATAAGCCATCCCAGTTCTCTTTTGTTTATTATTTTCATAAAATATCTTTTTCAGCCTTTCACTTTCCATATCTTTGTGTTTTTGGATACAAAGTAAGTTTCTCACTGACAGTATATGGTTAGATGATGTCTATATTTTATCAGTATGGTCAGTCTTTAATTTTTCATTGAATAATTTAATTTATTTACACTTAAAGTAATTACTGATGAGGAAGGACTTACTTTTGCCATTTTGGTATTTGTTTTTTATGTCTTATACCTATTGTTTTTGTTTCTCAGGAATAATTTCTGATAATTTTGGGTCAATGGGCACACTTTCCTGTTTATTTTCATGCTTCAAAATTACTTTGGGAACTCTACATTTTGAATATTATAATGTAATTCTGGAATTTTCTCCCTTCTCAAAGTTGGGTTTTTTTGTTTTGTTTTTTTTTTTTGGTTCTAGTAGTCCACTATCTATTGTTTTACTTAGTGATTTTCTAAACTATTTTTTAAGTCTGTATTCTTCATTAGGTGTTATCTCCAAAGTCTTTTTTTTTTTAGTTTATATTCAGTGTTTTGACAGAATTTTTTGAACACAAGATGAGAGAGACTATGGATGGAAAGCAAAAAAAGTGTGTGTGTGTGAGAGAGAGAGAGAGAAAAAGAGAGGGGGAGAGAGAAGGAGGAGGAGGAAGAGGACCTGGAGAAGAAAGAGGAGGACGAGAGAGGATAAAGGAGGAGGAGGGGAAAAATGAAGAAAAAAATTTCTTCTGTTTTTTGCAGTTTGGTTCTGAGTTCAGATTCTCCTATAAACACTTAGTCAATTTACAATTCTGCCTTATCCTTCACTTCCTGCTTGTACTAATCTTGAAGAGTAGCCAGAGGGTCTACTTAGGTCTTTTCTAAGCACATGTCCTGCCCTAGGCACGAGCATGGCTTTCTACAATAAATTCCCCAACATACTGGTTCCTCTTTGCCAGATTTTTCTCACAGGTTTTTATTACTCAATTGCATTGACTCAATTGTAATCTTTTGCCCTAGGCAGCCAGCTGCAGCTGCCTTTGCCTTTTTCCTCCCTGAGTGAGATTTGAGCTAGGCAAAACAAAGATAAGCTCCTCACCTCAATCCTTTGTACAGCTACCACACGTGTTAGACAGATAAAAGCATTCCTTGTTAGAAAGGTCAACTCTGCTGCCTGTGGAACCAGGGATCAGGGCCACAGTGGGGCACAGTGTTACCGAACCTCAAGTGGGGTCCCGCTGCCCATCTCCACCCTCTAAGCAAAATTCTGGAGGTAGAGGTTTGGTGAAAAAGGAAAGGAATCTTTATCCAAAGGCTACACAATTTTGGAATAACAGCTTTCAACATGCATTGATCACTTGAACCTATCTACTAAGGCTAAAATCATGAACTCTTAAATTGCCCTATTATCCCCTCTGTTAGTTTTTAATTATCTTATTTCTGTAAGATTAACTTACAAACTAAAACAACATAAGATACAAAAGCTACACAATTCTGGAGGAATGGCAGGCTTCTGCCTCAGAATCCATGTCCTCTACAATACACAAAGAAGGATAACCCTGCCACCTTCTGCCAGGCCAGCTCAAACCTAGGCTGTGCCCACAGTTCCTTCTGCCATTTAAAAATACTGCTGTTTGGGAAACACAGGCAGCTGTAGCCCAATCATCCAGGTGCTCCTGAGGAAGAGAAAGAAAGTCTGTGCCTTCCTTCTGTTTAATCTTTTGGCCCATAATTCCATGTGCTCTAGAGGCATGCAGCTTCTCAGCTAATCCTGTCCTAGAATGGCAGATCTGCACCTCCCCCTGCTGAGTCTCCACCCAAAGGTTGGCAGCTCTGTCTTGCTCTTAGCTAGCTTGTTTACCATAGCCTAGGGCAACCTCCTCCTAGGGCCCCTCCCTCACTCCCCCCAGAACTGTGCTGGTATCTACAGGATGCTGTCTTCAAGATTATCCCTAAACTGGCAGAAGGGTGGGGACAGGGCAAATAAGACGTCACAAAGCTTTTCTATCTTTTCTAAACTTTTTTGCTATTTGAATCAAACCTTTGACTATTTTCCAGAGTTCTGACAAAGTTGATTCTGAGAGTTTTAGCTTATATATGTATTTTTGATGTTTCTGTGGAAGGATTTGTCCTTGGAGCTGTCTATACTGCGTTTTCAGTAACATCACTTATATTCAGCACTGTTTTTAACATATGTGACATACTTCAATTTGGTAATAATAATGTACTACTACATGAAAGAACTAGTCATAATTTTTTTTGATAAATGATTAGCCTCTTTACTAGTTTAGTCAATTTAGGACTAAAATGAGCACTGTAAAATAGTGGCTGCAAAGGACACATACACTTCTCTGCAGTCTCTCTGTATCTATTTTTATTTTGTTTGTGGAAAAATCAGCAATTAGGTGGTAATTTACTTCATTACTATAGATTGATAGCACACCAAAAACAAATTTATTCTTTTAAATGTCACTTTGTCTTTTTTCCTGTAGGTTAAATATGGGAGATGCTTATCATTTACTCAAGGATTTTGCACTTACTATTCGGTCCATCAGGTATAGTAAACAATTTTGCATTCAAAGATCATATAACCAGCTAAACATCATAAAGTATGAATAGCAATGATAATAATTGAAACACTTAATCTTTTATAGGATTTCACTGAGTGAATTATGTGATGATGAAGATGACAATGTTGTGTTAGCATTTAAACAACTGAGTAAAGCATTCAATCAAATCTTAGGAAAAAAAGACTGAATATTAAACTTTACCCAAGTACTGTGCTCCTAGAAAACAGAGATGGTCAAGAAATTGTCTTGCTCTTCCATGTTTCAGGAAATGGTTTACTGCAAAGAACCACCCTTTCTAATATGACTTAAATGTGACTTTCAAATGACCACCTTGTTTACCTATGATGATCCTCAACAATACCCTCCAAATTCCCATTCTTTGTCTCATTAAATGATTAGCTGAACTGTTTTCTCCTGTGGACAAAATTCCTGCTTACTTGACTCAACCAACTTTAGTCTGCCCTTTGGGGAAGGCTTCTCCCCTCCCCACAGGACCTGAACCTTAGCCTGCCCTTAGACCTCTCCTGAAAATGGTCTGGAGGCATTCTCAAATCAAGTTCCCTGATCAACTGTCTCAGATCAACTATGCCAAGGAAGGTCAACCAAAGACATTCCCAGACCAATTGTCCAATCACAACACACATCACACCGTTCCCTCATACCTGGTTCTTTCTAGCCTGGTTTCCTTATCCCTAGAAATTAAAATTCTTTTCTGGCCTACCTTGGAGACTGCTGAAGATCTCAGAGGCAGAATGTTTTTTCTTATTTCATTGGCCCTGAACTTGTTGCAATAGGCCTTTTCACTTATTACAATAGTTTTTTCAAATAAAGTCTCTCATTGTTTAAGTTTGGATTTGTGTTTGATTTGATTTTCATTCTGCACCAATGAAATAAAATGGATTACCTAGCTAAAGTATAGATTTCACAATGTATTGACCAACTTATGAAAAGATATCCTAGTCCACCCTGACCAGTGTGGCTCAGTTTGTTGGGCATGGTCCTACAAAGCAAATGATCACCAGTCACATTCCTAGTCAGGGCATGTGTCTAGGTTTTGGGTTTGGAGCCTGGTTGGGCATATAGGAGAGGCAACTGATCAACTGAACGATGTTTTTCTCTCCCATTGCTATTTTTCTCTGTCTCTTTCTCCTTCACTTCCCCAATCTCTTAAAAAAATCGTTTTTTAAAAAAATATGTCCTAGTGAGAAAGTTTTTATTTAAATATCTAAAACCTCATCAAGAATTCTAACAATATTTTTCTTACCAAGAATTTTAGCATGTAAAGTAGCTATGCCAAGTGTCTCTAACAATTACTCTGTTCAACTTGAAATGTGATAATTTTTTTAAAGATAGAAACCAAAGCCAATTTATGGTATTTATTTATTTTTAATTTTATTGCATTTATTGGAGTGACATTAGTTAATAAAATTAAATAAATTTCAAGGGTCAACCCTTGGGGGGGCCTGTACTCCCTCTGTACAGGAAGGCAGGGGCCCCTCTGAAACATTGCAGGTATACAATTGCATCATCTGTATATTGTTTTGTGTGTTGACCAAATGTCCTTCGGGTCACCCTCTTCTACTTTCCCCCACCCCACTACGCCTCTGGTAATTACCATACTGTTGTCTGAGTCTGTAGGTTTTATTTATTTGTTTGTTTTTCTTAATCTCTCCTCCTTTATCACCCAGCTCTCCAAGCCCCTCCCCTCTAACAGCTGTCAGTCTGTTTTCTGTATTGTTTTTTTGTTTGTTTGTTTATTTTGTCCATTAGAGTCTACATATAAGTTAAATCGTATGGCATTTGTTTTTCTCTGACTGGCTTATTTTACTTAGCATAATAATCTCCATGTCCATTCCTGCTGTTGCAAAAGGTGAGATTTTCTTTTTTAATAAAAAATGGCCAAGTAGTATTGATTGTGTAAATGTATCACAGCTTTTTAATTCACTAATCTGCTGATGGGCACTTGGGCTGCTTCCAAATTTTGGCTATTGTAAATAGTGCTGCAGTGAACATAGGGGTGTGTGTATTCTTTCAAATCAGTATTGCAGGTTGCTTCAGATATATTCCCTGAAGTGGAATTGCTAGGTCATAAGGCAGTTCTATTTTTAATTTTTTGAGGAAACTCCATACTGCTTTCCACAGTGGCTGCACCAATCTGCATTCCAACCAAGAGTGCTCGAGGGTTTCCACATCCTTGCCAGTACTGGTTGTTTGTTGATGATAGCTATTCTGACAGGTGTGAGATGATATCTCATTATGTTTTTTTTTTAATCCTCACCCAAGGATGTGCTTATTGATTTTAGAGAGAGGGGAAGGGAGGGAGAGAGAGAGGGAGAGAAATGTAGATGTATAAGAGAAACATCGATCAGTTGCCTTTCTGAACTGAACCTGAAACCACACATGTGCCCTGACTGGGAATTGAACCCATGAACCTTCGGTTTACAGGAAAATGCTCCAACCAGCTAGGAGTCATTGTGGTTTTAATTTGCATTTCTATGGTGGTTAGTGACATGGAGCATCTTTTCATATGTCTATTGGCCCCTGTGTGTCCTCTTTGCAGTAGTGTCTATTCAGGTCCTTTGCCTATTTTTTAATTGGATTGTTTATTTTTGTGTTATTGAATTTTGTAAGTTCTTTATAAATTTTGGATACTAATCCTTATTGGATGTATCATTGGTGAATATGTTCTCCCATTTAGTGGGTCCTTTTTCATTTGATGATGGCTTCCTTTGCTGTGCAATACATTTCTAGTTTGATATGGTCCCATCTGTTTATTTTTCCTTTGTTTCCCTTGTCTAAGAAGACATATCAGAAAAAATATTGCTACCAGAAATGTCCAAGATTTTACTGCCTATATATTTTTCTAGGACTTTTACGGTTTTGAGTCTTAAATTGAAATCTTTAACCCATTTTGACTTTATTCTGTGCACAGTATAAGAAGGTGGTTGGTCTAATTTCACTTGTCTGCATATATTTGTCCAATTTTCTCAACACCATTTACTGAATAGGCTATCTTTTACCCTGTTGTGCATCTTGCCTTCTTTGTTGAGTATTAATTGACCATAAAGGCATGGGTTTATTTCTGGGCTTTCTATTCTGTTCCATTGTTCTATATGCTTTTATGCCAGTACCAGACTATCTTAATGACTATGGCCTTGCAGTATAATTTGGTATCAGGTAGGGCGATTCTTCCAACTTTGTAAATATGTCCCCATTTTCTTTGTGCAACTTCATTAATCACTGCTTCCTGTGATCTTGTTTTTTTTGTGTTTTCCCCTTGCTTATGTTGGGAGGCCTTTGTTCCAGGCCCATCCATCCATATCTCTGCTTTTGTTCTAGGGTAGATTATGGCATTAAGCTAGAGTCTTTCCAAAGTCTGACCTCCCTGAGTTGCTGTTTTTCTTCTTGTGGCTTTGAATATATTGAATGTTGACACACATAAAGGGATCAGGCTCTACTGATGGCACAAACCGTATAATAACTTTCAAAAGACTTGGATGCTGATATTAAGAAGTAAAAACCTCTTGTCCTGGCCAGTGTGGCTTAGTTGGTTGGAACCTTGTCCCACAGACCAAATGGTTGTGAGCTAAATTACTGGTCAGGGCACATACCCAGGTTGCAGGTTTGATCCCCTGTTGGAGCACAAAGGAGAAGACAGCTGATCGATGTTTCCTCTCACATCTCTCTCCTGTTCCTCTCCCTCTCTTTCTCTTTCTCTCTCTCTCTTTTCCCCCTTTCTTCCTTCCTTTCCTCTCTTCCTCCAAAAAGCAATGAAAAGATGTCCTTGAGTAAGGATTTAAAAAAAAATAGTGAACACAAAAGTGAGGGCAAGTAGTCATTTAGGCACCAACATTAAAAAATATTAGCTAGAGATAAATTGCCTTTACCAGACTGGCTGTCAAACACACACACAGACACACAAACCCCTATTTTTACATCTAGTGTCTTCCATAGCTAAGTCTGATAAGCATATACCTGACTGCATTTTGCTGCATTATACCTTTATTTTCTTTTAAAGGTGACTTTACATGTTCATTTTAGCTATATGGCATTTGTGCAGGAGTTTTGATTGTTCTTCTAAGAGACCTGGCCACACACTGTGCTTTTGTTTGTTTCCCAAGCATGCTAAGGACAGCCACAAGCAGAGTCAGTTGTAGGGAGTCGATGTTTCACACGTAAATAAAATCTAATTCAATGCAGTAATTTTTTATTATGCCATTATACACAATTTAATAAATCATTGGTGTAGATAATAAGTAAAAACTCAGTCTCACATAAATTTATCAATATTTTCTTTGGCTTAGAATAATTTCAAAGACAGAAGAGGAAATATGATTTTACAGTTTGTTATAATGCTGCCAACAATGCTAACTCATAACCGAAGTCTCTGTGGGACACGCCGGCAAAGCGGGGCGCACGGCCCCCGAAGCCTCCCGGGCTTCAGTAGTCTTCCGCATCTCCGGCGCAGATGGCAAGCAGAGCTCTCTCATAGTGCCCCGAGGCAAAATTCTGGGAAAAATGTATTTAAAAGACAGTGTCACAATATTTCTGAAAAACACTGTAACTCCTCTGAACTACAGTATGAAACACCCATGGGCCATTAGCTTTTCCAAAATTATTTACTTTTTTCATCTAAAGATTTAATATGTCCTGAGAATTATTCCTGGTGGAAGTTGTTGTAAAAAGTAATACCATGGTCCATGGAAAGGGGTTCATATAAAATTAATTGAACCCTAGTGTGTGTTTATAAAAAGAATAACTTGAAGTAGAATTAAATTTTATTCTCAAGTGTAGAAAAGGGTGTCCTAATATTACTACTATAAATCCTTACAGTGTCTGAAGGGTAAACTGACAATATGTCTTAACACAACTTCTAAATTTTTTTCAATGTGTGGTTGCCTCTCATGTGGTCCCCACTGGGGACCTGGCCCGCAACCCAGGCATGTGCCCTGACTGGGAATCGAACCTGCGATGCTTTGGTTCGCAGCCCGCGCTCAATCCACTGAGCTATGCCAGCCAGGGCGTATTTCTAAATTTTTGCATTCATTAATGCAGTAATTCTACTTCAAGAAATATATCATAAGGAAGTAATGATCAAATACTGATGAGTATTAAGATTTATGCTAAAAATGTATACCATAATATTACATATTGTAGTAAAAAATTAAAAAGCAATATATAATAAAGAGGAGTAATTTATATACTTTACAATTTATACAATAAAAAACTTTTAAGTAGTAAAACATATTAATATTTTTATACATTTTTAAAAAGACAAAAAGCACCTAAAACAAATTTTATTACTGGTTATTTATAGTAGAAAACTAGGGTAATTTTTATCTTCCTTTTTATAACCTTCTATAGTTTCTAAGTTTTTCAAAACAATGATAATAATAAATAAATGGAACTCTAAAACTTGTCTTTGTTAAGAATCAGCCATCACATTAACCATCTCTTATACAATGTCATGTAATTATAATTTACTGCTCTAAATCCACATAGTAAAGTTGCATTAATATATCAATATCAGTAGATTTTAAGGTGGCTGTGATTATTTGCAGTGAATGCATTAGAATTATTTTATTTATTTAGAAACTGAGTATGACATGTATTTCACCATGAGAAATGTTTGTCCTCACTAAAAGTTTAGGATTTTGAAGGTGATGTAAGGAGAGTTTTTATCTAAGACACAGAAGAGGATTTCTCTTAACTGGTCCATCAACTCTTCCTCTTAAAAACCACTTTGGCTACCTGAGGGTCTACAAGATCTTCTGGTTTTTGTGGTCTCTGGGTTTGGGTTGTCAAGTTGAATCTGGATCACTCTTTCATTTAAGAAGCTGTTCGTGCAATTGAAAATTTCAGTGGAAACCAATGTAAACAAGGTAGGTACGTGTGAAATAAAATGTAAAATATATTCAAGGCTCTGTGTTTGGTTGAATATTCTGCTGGTGCCATCTTGAAATTCTTTATAAATTTTTTGTAAAAAGGATCAAACATTTTCATTTTCTACTGGGTGCCAAAAAGTACATAGGTGGTTCTATACATTCTGATCATTCTTTGCTAGGGGTTATCAAAATCCAGTGTAAAGTTTAGACATATCAGAATGTAAAACTGGCTTGTTACTTCTGAATCATTGCTTCTTTGCTCTTCAAGGGCTAAAAGGATATGCATGTATGGAATTTTACATAACTCCCAGTGTTAAATGCCTCCAGATTACTGTGTATGGAATTTGACTGGCGACCCTGCCTTCTGTGACAATATAAGAGGACCACTGAACTGACCTAAGGAGCCTCTTCACAATTTAGGTGGTCTTGTGGCAAAATGTATTTTGTCGATGCTGATCATACTTCTGAATTTAGCCCATAAACCACAATTACACAATTAGGGAATGAATGTTTTACAGGACTACATCATGGCTTTTGCTTGAAACACATGGAAGAGGAGTAAGATCTGTCACTGACGGGGAGGGATGTCTTCAACCCTGCGGATGCACTAAAGGGCTCTCCGATGGACTGAAGTCAACCATCCCTGTCAGTCTTTAACTTTCTAGATTCTGACATGTAGTTATTTAAATTTAAGCTCTTATTTCAGTTTCAAAAATGGACAAATTATGGGTCAGAATAAACCAGGTATGGGACACTTACTTTGATGTCATGAAATAGGGATTTTCCGTATCTTTCTTTGTATCTTTTCCTTATGGTCATCAGGTCTATTTCACTTCTGGCAATTACAATCCTGATCACAGTTTTATTATGGAAACCAAAGTCCTAAAAGATATAGGCGGGAGAAGAAAAAGGTGAGAAGACAGTACCTTACAGTTAACCAGCCTAGAAGAGGCACATCGTCTTTTCTGGAGCAATTTGCTCTTCTTCCTGCACCCCTCCAGCACTGGCATCTGTGCCCAGGAATTGCCCCAGCCAGACTCTGAGAGTGACCTCTCCCTTCCCCTCTCTTACTGTGTACACAGACAATGAAGAATTCGACCTATCTTACTTCTTAATTTCTTACTTCCAGGGCCACTCACTGTCTTGATGTGGGTGGGCCCTTATCCTTTCACCCTGCCTCTGCAGTTTCCAGCCTTGTCAGCCTTCACACACTGCCCTGTAAAAGGCACAGCTTCTCACGTTCTCTTTCTAGGTAGAAACTCTTCCTGGCTGCCTGAGGGGTGGGGAATCTGGGGCCAGGTCGGAGGAGATTCTGAACTCTCTTAGATGAGTGTTCCTATGTCTAACACAACAATTACGTTTTTATTTTATAGTCTGTTCATTATTGAAAATTGTAAACATAAAAAATCCAGGTACTTGACACATTTACTGACTTAAACTCAAATACTAAAAATATTTAAATAATAATCAATGTTTGGGCAGTAGCCTCAGAAAGGATACTGTTTTACAAAGAAATTTTAAGCTGTCTTCTACTGGGGCAATGGTGACATCCAGTGGCTGGTAAGCATAAACTAAGATTTGATGTCTGAATGTTTTAGGTAGAACCACTAACAACCTTTTCCTAATTTGAGGTGACTAAAATGAATGATCTAACCAGACTGTCACATCCAACTCATATATCATTCATTTAAAGTCCACTGGAAAAAAACACAGAAGTTTTTTTTTTTTTTGGTTGTGGGTGGTAAAAACAGCTTTTGACCAATATTTTACATTTAAGGGCCTCATATATCAAAAATTTGATTATTTGAATAAACATCCCCCTCTGTTGACCTTCCAACTCTTGGGGTGTACACATACCTTCCTTTCTTGCATTATAACACACACAGCAGGAATATAGTTTTTATTTATTATTAGAATAAGTAGCCTCATTCAGGCATAATTAGAAACAGAGTAATTGTGATCATGTTCCGTGGTCACTCACAGGTGATGCTTTATTCTATGTTGGAGAAGAAAACTGTTGAAATCATCCAATAGCATTGCCCAATATACCATTTTCTGTAATTTTTAAAATCAAATCAACATTTTCTGCTTGGAAATAGAATGAGAGAGAAAAGGAGGGCAATGAGCATTTGTTCTTCCTCCTGTGTTCTGAGGATATGTGGGCTCTTGTACACAAATAAGCAATACTCTCTACCAAGGTACATATCAGAAATATTCTTGACAATTAGCATATTACCCCAGCATAGTGGCTACTTCTAAAAAGTTTGTCTATTAAAATTTCTTTGAGGATAAAACACTCTTGTTAAAGTTACTATACTACTGAATTGTTTTTAAGAATTTCATTCAGTTTTCAAGACTATGATGTATGTATAATAATTTATATCAGGACTTTTCTTGTTCTAATTATGTTTCATGCACATTATGCATAAGGTGTGAATTGTCTCAGGCATTTAATTGTTTGTTTCTTTAAAAATGAATGCATCAAAGGGTGTGAGATTGACTAGCACACTAAACTGTGGAAAACATTCTCATTTAGTCACAAAAAATAGCTTTAGAGTTTACTGTTGTCTAGCTATCTCTTTTTAAACATTGTTTTTAAAATAAGACTTTATGTTTAAAAATAACCTCTGATATTATTTTGTGCTTTTAAACTTCAGGACTGCAGCAATTTCCTACAGAGAGTTTGTAATGTTTTAACCTTTTCTGCTTGATGCTGTATGTTTTGCACTTCTACGAGTATGAGGTTGAGGTCTTTGGCAAGATACAAAAGCATTTGTATCTACCAGTTTGTTAGTTGCTAAAGCAATGGAGGAGATGGATCCCAAGGAATCATATTTCTTAATTTGGTACAGAAGGCACACCATTATTGTTATTTGATGGGTCTCATTTTGGTGTATACCATATTTTGTATTTGAGAATATTTTCTTTTAAGTGGGCATATTTGCATATCAGCTTAAAAATAAAAATCAATATTTAAATAACAGAAGTAAAAGTAGTTCTTTGAGGAAGTAAACACAATTTCTGGGGAAATGTTAAAAATATGTGGGTCATACTTACATGGATTGCACTATACAGTCTATAAGCAAAGTAGGCTGGCTTGTCTCGAACACAGAGAACTACAAAAAATCAGACAGGAAAAAAGAAAGTTTGAGAGTGACTGTATATTTTCTTCAAAATTTGACAAACAATGAGGATACTTTTTTTTCAGTAACAATCTTGGAAGGGTCTTTGTAGTTAGTTCTAGGTAGGATCACTCATGATACATTGTATATTACAATTGCAACATTTAAATTAGGGATAAAACATAACCAATAGAATATAAAGAAACAATATTATAATAATTAGTTCAGATATTCATTTATCTTTATTTCTTGGAACTCTCTTATTTCCTTCATATAATGTATCCTTTTTATCTGAAAATTAAATAGAACTTCAAAGAGACCCGGGTTACCACTGCTATTATGGATTTTCATTATTGTAGAATTCAGTTTGACACAGTCCCATGCAAATGGTTCATTTTCCAAAACACTATTTTTAGGGTATAGACTTGTGAATAGATCTGAGGTCTGTTAAGGAGACGATAATTGGTCTATACCAGAGTCAGAAGTCATCTGATCAAACCCATGGTGGCATGAGAAAAGACTGAAGTCTAGTTAACAGTTGTTCTTGGTGAAAGTCAGTTGACGATTATAGGCATTCAACATAGTTTATTTGAATAAGTAAATTAATAAATGAAGGAGTAATCTATGCGAGTCTATAACTTCTAGGCAAAATAAAATCATCATAACAGTGTTTTCTCCATAGTTCAAGCAATTCCTTCAGACTGTGAGGACGTCATCCTCACCTTTGACTTTTCTACATAACTGTGAATCCTTCAAGCTCTCTGGTGTTGGGGCTGCAGCGGAAATGCCCTAAGGCGTTGTTGCCCTGAAGTGTTACTTTTGTTGCTGTTTTGCTGTCCCATCTGCAGTGCCAAAGTCAATGACCAGACTAGTAAATACTCAGTAAATGTTCATTCACTGAATAAACAAAGCAGTTCAATTGTTTTCTGTTATTTCTAATGTCCACTATTTCCTGTCTCGCACCCATTGCTTTGTGGTTGTGGTCTAGAGGAAAGAGCGCCCTCCAGAGATTCAGAGGACGTGGGCTCCAGAGATAGCTTTGTTGCTAATTAGTTATATGCATTGGAGTAGTCACTTAACCTCCTTGTGTGTAAAAGGAGTTTTGATGTATGTAATTATTAAATTATGGTGAGAATCTGCTGAAATATATGCACCTTACTCTCAGAAAAATACACAAATGTTCATATTTTGTATACTATTTTAGGAATTTCATAGCACCCACCAAACCCTTTTTATTTAATCCTAGCTTAAAGCTCCTTATAATTCTGTTATTTCCTAGCTTCCATGGCCATGCATGTCTGTGCTGCTGTAGAGATGGAAAAGGCACAATATTCATTTACTCAACAAATATCTGGATGTGTTATAGTGCTATAGGCACTATGTCACCATGACCACCCCGCCATCTGTAGTCCTTTCGATGTGTGCTGTCAAGTCACAGCACAGCACAAAGTTAAGCAAGGGTAGTTAACAGTAGCTTTTGTGGTTAGCTACGACTGTTTTTTCCCTTCATAGAGGGATACTTTTTCTTACTCAGGAAGAAGCAGAGGGCATACCTCTCTCACAATAGCCTGCAGAAATCATTAAAGTAACAACTTGGTAAATCTTTTTCTCTAGTAAGACTTTCCCTTAAAGGCAAATTTATTAGAGGTGGTAACAAAACACTGTTTTTCTCACGGAGACAAAGAACCCTTATTGCTGGCATTTATCTGCTCTTTAACAAGGAATGGAAGTCAGTGTATATAAAATGAATTTAAAGGTGTGAGATCCCAATTGCCTGAGAGACAGCATTTGAGAATCCAATGTTTCCTAGTATGAAAGTTAAAGCAGCTGTTAGGGAAGGTTGTTTGTTCATTAAAATGATCCACTTGCCAGTTTAAAGCGTTGTATCAGTATCTGATGTACTTTTCTTCCATAAAGTTAGCAAACCTTCTAAATTGTTAAATTCAGGAGAAAGTGACTCAGTCAAGAGCTTACTCATGCATCTTTAATATAATCAGAGCCAATCAGCATTTGTTGTGGAATGAAAGGTCTGCTGTATACCAAATCAATTACCACTTACCTATTGCAACTAGCAGCTCCTGAAAGTATCCATCGTAACATTCATTAATGGCATCTACTATGTCTTGCCCGGAAATATTTTGAAATTCCTGGAAAACTTTAACAAATTGATATAATTCAATTGAAATACTGTAAATTTGTAAATACAATGATTTGAAAATACAAATATTGATTAGATTGCTACACATAGTGAAGGTAAGTAAAGTCTAGGGGTGGAATTGGGTTGAACTAGATCACCTTTAAAATTTTTTTTATAGATTTCTCTGTGCTTCATATATGTAAAAAAAGTTTTTTAAAAGAAAAAATAAAAGAAGCAGAAAGGTACAGAAGTTTGGGGGAAAGTGAAACAAAGTGCAAACTAATATGAGTGCACCTCTTCGACCAATGTGGCATCTTCACATAAATCTGGTGTTAATAATAATGATCTTGACTCACAGTAGACTGATTAAGCTATGTTCACTATATTCTTTTCAAGAATAGATATAATATGCATAATAGTAAATAGTAATATATTTGAGTCTATTCTCCATCAAAAACAGAGATGGTTTTTAAAGGTTTGGTATTCAGGTTATATTTAGTTTTTGAAAAAAATAAAATTATAGGGACACTTAGTTTTTAGTGATGTCATTAGATGAGGGCTGTCTGTACAGACATAATTCATGTCTGTGCCTGTGAGATAACTGGCTCTCTTCTGTTCTTGTGTAACATTTTCCCCCACCCCTACTTTTTATTTCCAGTTAACTGCTTGCTCTCTGTTGTATAATCAGTTAAGTGTCTGCAAAGGGACCAGGTTAATAATTACCCAGCCACAGCTGTTGGTAACTCTTGTTGCACAGGATCATTTGTAGCATGGTTTTGTGCTCCCCTGTCTTCCGCTGACAGGCTTCCCACAGGACCTGAAACGGCACACGGGCAGAAGTGGCACCCTAGCCGCCCCAGACCAGGCTGACATGGGAAAAAAAGAAGCTGCTTCTATTTACCATTGCATCCTGAGCAGCCACAGCAGGGTCTGGGTATCCTTCCTCTCTGCTTCCCTGTAAAGTAAGCACAGGGTGTCCTTTGTAACTATTCTTTTTTTTATTTTTAAAAATGTAATCTTTATTGTATTTTTTATACATTACCTTTTAATTCCTTATACCCCTTTCCTCTCCCCCCCAGCAATCATCACACTGTTGAGTCGTGAGGTCCTTTTTTCTTTTCTGAATTGACAACTCACATAGAATTAAAGGGACAAAAACCTGTGAGCCGCAAACACATCGGTAATTCCTAAGAAAGTCCTATCATTATTTAGAGCTAGTCTTATATTTCTTGAATACTTTATGAAATATCTTGTCTTAAAACATGGGTTCTCCTTTTTTTTCGTTGCAGCAGTGATAGTATTTCAAAGATATTAATATGGTTTTCACTTTTTCAGCTTGCTGGGCAGTATCTTCTTCCCCATCATAGAGCACCCTCTGCCTGGCTGTGGTGGGTGGCAGAGATGGGATTCAACATTGGTAGAGTGCAAATGCCCAGACAAAGGATGAGCTAACACTTGGTCTCTGACATAGGATATATGGAACAGTAAAATAATCATGAAATCTAGACTCTGTGGAGCAATTGTATTTTGTAAATTTGTTCCATAGCCAACTCTTTCATCATATAAAGAACAGTCGTGGTCAAGTTAATCTAAAGAATGTCTATTCAAAATAGGAGGAAAGGAGGGCTAGCCAATGCAGGACCCTCTGGTCCCTGAGAGTGATGAGGACAAGAGGGGAGAAAGAGGTAGGAGAGATGAGTGATCAGGTTATTTAACCTTTCCTTTGGGTTGAGATCTGGAGGAAAGGCTTATAAAGTCATATATCCATATATCTATACTATATCTGTATCTATATCTATATCTATCTATGTATACAATCTATACTAAGAAAACACTGGGATGAAGTGGTTTCTGCTATCGCTCTCCCATGACTGGGCAGAGGGAGGTGCTGAACACAACCCTCTTGAATTAATCTTAAAACCTAAGGAGCATGAATGGTTCCCAAGTTTCTTATCTACTGTTGATGCAGAAACTGGCATGCTAGCTGAGAACCTGATTAGGGAGCTTGACAGATGGAATTGTTTATGACCATGGCAAGAAACGATTATTCCAGAAGCCAGGGGCTACATGTAGACCACATTGGCTGGAACTGCGTGACAGACACAGCTAGACCTTAGGAGGACACTTCAGCTGCAGTGAATGCAAAGGTGAGGCTGAATAATCATGAAGTTTACTTGGTTCTGACGAAATGGAGACAAAATAAAGAAGCTCATAAATTCACCAGTTGTATGGTTTGACAGCAAACACAGAGAAACACTCATATCTATACTTCACATGCTTCATGTTCAGAGTTGCCCAGAGCTGACATTCCATTCCTGAGATGAGCAAGGATGCAGAAAATATCTTGACTTGAAGACACTCCCTCTCTTGTTGATAAGACATCTCATAAACCACACACACCTCTCCACCAGGTGCTTTCTTAGAGAGGAAGAGAGAGAAGGGCCAGAATTCTGGCAGTTGAGCATTTAACTCAATAAATATATAAATGAGATTGACCTTATACTCTCACTTTGGCTGTTTTATATATTGAACATATTAGTTTTTTTCCCTTTACTAATTAAAAGTTGGGGATATATAAGAAAGATCAATTTATTTATAGTGAAATTTTCTTGTGAGTAAATTTGTAGCACTGGAAATTTAATAGGTTTAATTATGACCCAGGACTTGTGTATCATCTAGAGGAGTACAGCTAAGCAAAAATTGATATGAACTTATAAGACACATTTCATCTGCTTCATTTCATTTGCTTAAAGTATCAGGTGACTAAGAATGCACACATGCAACTCTTATTTTTAAAATCTGTGTACTTATATTTAACTGTGGTGCCCGCCCTGCCTGGTTTCAGGAGCCGTAACCCCCCGTGGCTAAAGCTGAGTGAGAAACCTCCCAGAACTGGGAGGCCTAAGGAGACAAAACTTATTTCCCTGAACATGGGCACTGCCTGCTCTGCTATTCCCTTCAGCTT